>CM060903.1:999021937-1000271937 GCA_030737815.1 Allium fistulosum
TAAGAGAACGAAAATGTAATTATGAAGTTGAAATTTAAAGAGTTAAAGTGATATATCAATAGTTTCCTCGGTACATATTCGACTGCATTTTTATCTCAGGTTATATGAAATTTTTTGCCATTTTTTTATAAAGACGTGCTTTGATTGGTAATTGACTGATGTGAGGGTTAACCATATGATTGTTATGTATCATGCAACTGAATGTAGGTAATGATGCAAGTATCTTGCAGTTTAGCTTTTCGTTGTTGCTTGTATAAGTAACTGTGGAAGCAGTTACTCTACTACTGTTATTTCGATTTCTGCAGCAGATGTACCGTACATAGTAACAAAGTGCGAACACCATAATGGAAATGAGAGCTAATAAAGACAGTGGTGTAATTCTCTCATGCTTGTTTATGAATTGGGTTGGATTTGGAGATTCTGCTATGTTTGCCCTCGGCATGAT
Organism: Allium fistulosum; assembly: GCA_030737815.1. NCBI lineage: Eukaryota > Viridiplantae > Streptophyta > Magnoliopsida > Asparagales > Amaryllidaceae > Allium > Allium fistulosum. The sequence continues at coordinate 999,022,383 of CM060903.1, forward strand.
TTTGGTAGATGATATTTTGAGTAGAATCAGAGTGTTTTTTCTTTTCTTTTATTAAATCAGTTTGCTAATGGGGTTGATTTGATTTGAAGTGGTGATTAATATTCTAGCTTAGTTTGGCTCTCTTGTTAAACAGATGTAAACAGAGATGGAAGAGGGAAAGTAGAGAAATATTCAGTGGGTGGAATAGGGAATATAAATGAAATGAAGATTATATATCATGCCCAGATGAATTGGTGCTAATGTTGGGTTTATAAATTAGGTTAGTCCCACATCGTCCAGGACATATCTTTTCTTAGTGTATATAAGCTAATAGATGAAGTAGCAATTAAAATGATGTTGATAAACATAGTATGCCAATGACTTGGCTTGCATGTAGAAATGAACTGATGTAATAATTTCAGCGTGAATATATTTTACTAATAGTAGAGATGAGGGGTATTTTTGGTATTTCAAAAAGACACGGTTGAATTCCTATTCAAGGAATTCTCATTATTAGTAGTAAAGATATATCACACTATCATTTTTGCCATATATATATATACATAATATAATTTTATTTTGAAACTTTGATTTATTTTATATACATATATATGCATAAGATAAATAATTATTATAAATATGCTACTACTTTGTTTTGTTTACAGCCATATACATAAAACATATTATACTTGAATGATAAAATTAGATACTAAATATAACTTTGACTTTCCCAACAGAGTGTCAACTTACAAAATATCTAATGTACAAGTAAATTTATATATCACCAAAGAGGAAAACTTTCTGCTATTATATTAAGAATTAAGACTGAAAGTCTATTTTTTTGAAGGGCAAGCAGGATTAAAACTAGTCCCTACCGGATTTTGTTGAAGGAAAAATAAACACAAAAGAAACAAGACAAACGTACATAAAAAGGCCAGCAAAATACAAAAGAACAACTCAATAAAACATAGAAACATGAATACAGACAGAACTACCAAGAAGAAGCAAGAATGAACACATTATTCGATCGAAGAGCAGAACCAGCATGCCGAAACGAATTGAAGAGATCATAGAACAACTGCTCAAGAATGGATAGCATTGAAACATATATTGCTGTCTTTGTTTAATTGCTTAGCGTCAAATACAGGGCATTATCCATGATGTTAAAGTTTCCTACAGCAAAACGAAAAAATAGGCGGTCCGTATTATTTCCCTCCCTCCCATTTTCATTACCTCAAAATTCCATTTTCACTGCCAAGTCCAAAACCCTAAATCGTAGAAAATTCCCCATTTCATCGCTCATCAAAATCCTAACTCGTTCGAATCTGTCTTTCTATATTATGGCATCTTTAGAATCCTACACTCCAAAGTCGTCTCTCTGTAATATATTTCCTTTAATTAACTTTCTTCTTCATATCTCTCAATGATTGATGGAACCGATTTATGTGATTTTGTTCTTACTAGGTGCATCTAAGAGGAAAAGCAGTAGGAAAGAATGTTAATTTTGAGAAAATCGCAAGGAGAACTCCAGGTATTACTGGGGCAGACCAACGAAGCAGCAATTCTCGCAATAAGATGCGAACTTAAGGGGATCAGCAAAGACGAGATCAGCAAAGATGAGATAAGCAAAGATGAGAACTCTAGTCTAAATCCAGTTTCAATTCGAAATTTTCTAATTTGATTTAATTGCTTTAATTTTACTTTCTAATTTGATTTAAAGCAGTAATCTAGGACATGCTCTAATTGCTTCTTTTTTCCTGTAGGGTATTTGACTTTTAAAGTGGACACACAATATTATTCAACTACTACTATGAACTAGTTTTTAACCAGGTATGATTTATCTTTTAACCTTGAAAAGTATGATTTATCTTTTTACCTTGAAATAGCATTTTTACTTCTGCGGTTTACAAAGTCAGTTAAATTTTGAGTTTTGGCAGTGGCAAATTTGAGTTTTGTACTTTCAGAATGTCTAATGTTTATAAAGTCAATATAATACTGGTGATGGCTTATCTTTTTTTCTTCCCTTGGTCAGAGTAATTAGTTAACAGTACTTGTTTTTACCTCAGTATATATTTTTTAGTGCAAACATAAAATATGGTAAATCCTTTTTATTCTACACTTGTAAATTGTACATACTTTTAGTGTACTCAGTATGAGAATAACGAGAGACTTGATAAGAAAAGGTTTGGTACAAAACTTGAATGGTTAAACTAATTGGATCTATACAATGTTGTTAATGTCTTTTGTATTCCCGTTCTACTTTTAGGATGTGTTTTTATGCATTATTTGATATATGCATCAAATGACTTATATTTCTGCTATATTGTTGTCATAGATACACTTTTGAATGCTTTTATTTGCATAAATTATTTTCAAGGAACAATCCTGAATTGTTTAACCTATACATACTTATCCACTTGAGTTTGTTATATATAACAAATCATGTCTGCGTATTGTTCTGTGAGATCGATGGGTGTCAGCGTTAATGTATCGAGTTACCTTTTATCCCATTATTAGAGCTAGCTTTTAATCTATTACTTGAATATAAAAGCAGAAATTACCTGTCCTTTTCTTCCATTTTGAATCCAGCAATTCAGGGTGATTTAGTTTTCTTTTTTTATGCAGTTCAATCTTGGAAGTTTTTTGCTGTCATCAATGCACTTTTTATTGTTGAAAAATAACGCGGTTATCAAGTTGTTTATACCTATATATGGAAAAAGTCTAGTGGGAGCGAGTTGTTCGCACAACTGAATGCTTCTTCTCCCTTTCCATGAATTACTAATTAGTACATTTGGAAGTTATTTTGTACTCTCATTGAAGACAAAGTTCAGATCCTGAATTAGCTGGTATTTTTCTCTAATTTTATATGAGTGAATTTCCATTACTATTTTCATGTTAGACCATTTGCAAATTTTCCTGTCTTGGATGGTCATATTTGTTCTGAAAGTTTGGCTTTTGAATTTTTTTTTCTTTTCTCCTTTATATTTACAGGATGGAAATGCTGCGCTATCATGATTTATGAGTGCATCTTTGTTAAAAAGTTATCTGTTAATGTATGTTTGATAATTTTTCCATGTCAGTATGAATTTTTATAGTCTGTTGCGTACTACTGTCATCCCTGGTTCTCTTATTATACTTCATTATCATTCCTCAAATTTTCCATTTGGTTTATTCATTCGATTTATTTCTATTTTTCTCGTAAGATCGCCAAGGTATGTTGATTTCTTCCAGCATTTTGCAAGAATGGTTAGTTTATCTTGTCGTTTTACCAATGTTAATACAATAATTATGAATACACATTTAGGTATATGTGCACTGTCATTGTTTCCTCCTACCGATGGGTGATTTTACCGAGAAGGTTAGTTTCATATTTAACATCGTTGTGTACATTGCTTCATTTGATTTTTTTGCATCAAATTTTCAATGCAGTAGCTATATGTTTTGGACATTGGCCGAGCCAAATGCACTTTTGACTTGTTTGAAAATACCGCTCGGACATGGATTACAAAAATGGAAGCACATGTGAAATCTATAGATATCAACCACTTGCTTGAAGATGGTCTTGATGGATTTTATTTGGGTTCGGATCAGAACAAGTATCAAGCAAATCAATGGGTATATCTTGATGGCCTTGATGGACAATTTTAGAAATGGGTATGAAGTTGAGCTTACTGATAGCTCATAGAGCAATAACATTATCACTCTTTGGTCCAAAAGTCTTCATTGCCATATGAAGAGCAAGGAGAGGAGATATATTACGGACTAATCAACTTTTATACCCAGTTTCATATGTTGAAAATCAGCTAGTTTAATGCTTTATCTTCTTTCAAACCGCGTTCTACTCGGTAATTGTACTTAACTCAATTTAGTTTTTTCCTCTCGCTTCATTAGTTGTTGCTTAATATTTTTTGTTATTTTAGTTTGTAAGACATAAAATTAGTAGCCAAATTAGATGATTATATAGGAAATTTTAGCATACATTGTTATGATTATAAAAAATCAGCACTAACTCCCTTCCGATTATATTATGAAGTATATGTATCATATGCGGGACAGGTATACTTTTGTTACTGCTAGTATTAGATATTGTTGAACATGAGTCACACATTACAGTGAATGCTGCTGACTTCCTGATAATAACATCGCATAAAAATTAAACTTAATCTATTTGTTGCTTGTAACGCATGTAATTTTAATCGACTAAATGGCTGATTAACCGAGTTTCAAACAATTTTAGTACTTGCTTCAAACAATCTCGCGGAAAATTATATGAACAATATTAATGCATTCAACATTGAAGTCAAATTAGTATACAATCAAAGTTCCCCTATTAGGAAAATGATATTAGAATGCTTTATCATTATATATAGTTTTCTCTCCATGAAGCTGGAGTTGTACATGTCCTAGTGACAGGAGGTGCAGGTTATATATTTTCTCATGCTGCACTTCGACTTCTTAAAGACTCTTGTAGAGTGACTATTGTGTTAAGTAGACAATTTCTTCCAATTTTTCTTTAGTTTAATTAGTTTGATTGCTTGATTATTGTGGAAAAATATATTTCACAGCAGACTACCAGAAACTACTTATAATGCACTTTGGTAAAGGTCCTTGGCGGTATAATTTTTGTGCTCCTCTGTTCTATATTTTAGCTACTAATTCATATGTTGTATGAATTTTTCAGTTAATGCTAAAGTCTGACAAAAGTAAAACGCACTTAATTTTGATAAGCATAAACTAAGAGGGATGTTTAAGCTGGTATACTATAATATAAAATGGTGAATCCTTTTTTCTACCTTATTTTATTGTCACAAATTAATATCCTTGCCACATGATTTATTTGAATCTTGAATCAAAAATCATTTTTTTCGATCCTTTTTTGGATTGCGTGGATAGAGGAGGAATAAGTAGTGATCCAAATGAAAGTAGTATTAAGTATTTCTTGATTAATCGAACTCTCTAGTCATATAGCAAAGGATATATATTGTGCTTTAACATATTCATATATCTTAGCATAATACATACTTACACATAATTTATATTCAATGTTATACAAATCTATATTTAATGATATACATCTTCTCATTGTTTGATCATTATTGGTTGATCATATTGCATCATGTATAACCAATGTACAGTGGCTATACTACTATGTATAACCAATGTACAGTATCATTATATCATATTTACCAGCAGTAATCATTGGTTGATCATATTGCATCATGTATAACCAATGTACAGTGGCTATACTACTATGCAGATGGTGCAGGTAAATCATTTTGGTCGTAATATTATAGAAACTGTAGTTTGTGAGTGCAAATTATAGTTTGTACCCACTGCAAACTCCCTTTGGCACTAGCAGTGCAAATTGTAGTTTGCAATAGCTCTGACAGTGCAAACTTATTTGCGCAGCTTAAATCTGGCATTGTTAGTGCTAATGTTGGAAATAGCTCTAACAGATTTTAAATTTTTACATGCTTCACATTTTCGATGATCTTATGACTTATTAAAACAATTTAAAATCTGGTGTATATGTGTTTGAGGACAATATTTTCAGTTTTAATATGGTTCAGGCTGGGTTCTTGAAGGGGATGGCACTGATGAGAAGGTGAAGCAGTATGGTTATTTGGCGGCAGTAGGATGTGTCAAAAATAGACAGTGTTGTAGGTTTGTGGTGATGTGTAGAAGTTGAAGTTGTGGATGGGGGATGTTGATCAAGTATGGGTGTTTGCAAGTGATGGACTGTGGGAAGAGACAGGTAGTGGCAGGCAACAGTTTTTGTTGTTGTGATGGTGGAGTGATGTGGCCTTGGTTTCAGGCGACGTGTGCAGTTGTTTCCGACGATGTGAGCAGTTGGGCAATATTGTACAGAGAAGTGGTGAGTGGTATGTGGCGATGGCTGTATATTGTAGGGGATGAGGTGTTTCTTTTGCTTGGAATGTTGTGTTTGTTGTGTTTGGAATGTTGTATATGCCGTGGTGTGCAGGTTAGAGCAAATTGATGGATGGAAGTCGCCGTTTGATCAGAGTTTTGGTTTGGGATGATGTTTGGTGGCACAGTAGGTGGTTTGTAAGATTTTGTGGTTGATAGTTGGTTACTGTGTGGTGACAGGGGTTGTGGAAAGGTTGATGAATGTTGCTTTGTAGTGTGAAGTGGTAATATGGCTGTGAATGGAATGTTTGAAATGGAACTGTGATCAGTGGCTTTGAAGTGTTATGTCTGTGTTGTATAGGTGGTCAGGGAAGCAGTCGTGTGCTGGTGATAGAAAGTTACAGTAACTGGTAATAGCACATAGAAGGTGGAGTTACAGTAACAATATTGGCACCTAAAATAGCGATTCAAGGCAATTCGGAGCATGGGGGAAAGAACTCTTCGGGATGGAAAGCTACTACAAAAAAGAATTTGCAGTGGGGCTTGAGGTTATCCCATACACATTGGCTGAGAATGCTGGTCTGAATCCAACAGCCATTATAACTGAACTAAGGAACCGTTCATGCAAAGGGGGAAATCAATACTAGGATCAACGCGAGGAAGAGACTGATAACGAATATATTGGAGGATAACATGGTGTAGCCGATGTTGGTCAGCACGAGCACCATCACTGAAATGACCCTACTATTTCCAACCTAATTTCATAAGGATTTTTTTTTAAGAAATGATATATAGATATATCATTCATTACAAATACATTTCCCAGGGTCATTTTCTTTCTCCAACAAACAAAATATATCCAGGATCTTTCACAATATAAAAATATTGTTTTAAATCTAAATCATCCCTAACATACATATATGAAGATATCTATGTTATATTCTACTAGAATCAGAGCATGTTATTATGTAAGTAGAATTCCTTTTAAATCTATTAAAATGTGATAATTCCTTGAAAAAAGATTAATTATTGTAATCTGATTTTTGACCATAGAATCCACTGGAAACATGTACTCTAGTCTGTTATTCTAATTAAGGAATGATCAAGTAATAATCAGTGGAAAGCAAGCTTTTAATATGAATGATTGTGTTAAAGTCTGTATAGTGTCAAACTCAGGCTAAAAGAAAGTGGATCCTAAGTGAACACAAGCAACATCTAGGCGTAATGGAAACGCGCCTAACTTACACATGAGAGGTCACGAGTTCGAGTGCTATGCTGGTCGGTTCAAACCCAATTTTTGTTTTTTTTTCTTTTTATTTCTCTCCTGTGAACACAATTGTCTGAACCTATTATATACTTTGGCTATGAAACAGATCTAAAAACTTAATTTCAATTCTTGGTTGCTGGCTTGACCCAGGCTCAAGAAAAATGGCTATATTAGCCCTGTTCTGGTTTGCACTACTATGTTACAAAATACCTACTATACTATTTTCTTTTCAAAGCAACTCAACCCTTTCTATCAGATTTTATTTTGACTTGAACATGGATTTTCTTATGCCAGTTCTATAGATATACATACAAACCACAAATTCTTTCAATCTCAGATCTTCTACCATTATAGCCTAACTGTTCTTGAAGCTTAAAATTCATTTTTCTTGGCAAAGCATTTAACAAAACAAAGCACATAGTTCAGCTGAGACATATGAGTTCAACAACTACAAAACAGCAATTAACCATACATTGGTTTCACAAAGTAATTTTAAACAATAGGTCTTAATCTAGTTCATCATGAAGGTGTAGTTTACTTCAGCAAAGTCTTTAAAAACATAGCATCCAAATCTTAAGCAGTTTAACATCCAAAGTCTGATCAAAGCAGTTCCTATTTCCCTGCAAAATCACCATGAACTGCCCCATATGAATATGAGACACCCAATGGTGCATAAACACATAAGGGTCAGACTATTTGTCTGGTATGAATAATCCAACTGAAAACCTGATCTCATTCAATTTTCTTTATAAACAAACTTTACATGAATAAGAAACTCAGTATCTTCCTTATTCTTGTTTTTCTTTTTGTGAAGCATGTTCCTTCATCTCAGTGTTAACAGATTATTTACACATATAATCACTATGACTTGATTCATAGAAAAACAATCATAAGATTCATCCATAAAAAGCACCAAAACAACCATATACAAACATCAATTCAGTTATCATCCCCTTTTCAACTTTACTGGCCATCAGGGATTTTGCCCAGGCCTCTCCTGAATCTATTCCTAGAATTCATTATCAAATATAACAGGGTCTTTAGCTACTTTCTTCTTTTTAAACACACACTGCCTGGGACATTTCTCTGTTAACCCAGCACACTCAGGCCCCTGGGTATAAATATACCATGTGTGAACTTGCAATATTCCCCTTGCCAAGTTATACTTTGGTAGCCCTAAGATCCCAAGTCCTTAGTTAAATTACTAAGTGTTATTATTATTTTTCATAGCAGTGCTAATCCCTTCTGCATCTCACTTCTTAATCAGAGAAATATAAATAATGCAAGCAACATGTATTCATCCAGAGTTTGGTAAGTTATATTCTCAGAAGCAAACATTTTATCATGAAAGAGGGAGGTGACTTCTTAGCACATTATTTTGCCTATGGGTTTCACTGGATCCAGATGTAAGCATATGGTCCTGAGTAATTTGCTAGATATATATATTTTCCCTTACCTCTGGTTCAATCAGATTCATGATCTGGCTAAACCACAAGTATATTTGATTTGGGTATTTCATAAAACATAGAAGCTCAGCACATGTACAACATTGCACTTCTACATTTTCTTTTGTTTTACTTAATATGAGACATAAGCAACAACACAATGTTACAGCCCATATTTCTTTTTACCTTCAGACCATATACCCACTACTTGAATCCGGGGATTTTTATAAACAACTTATAAAGAAAACTTATAAAAGAAAACACTTAATCTCAAAGCTAACCCATATCTCAGACAAACATTTTAGTTCATGTATCCATGACTCTTATTTTTCTGGGTAAATCAGATAGAGGTTTTTACCCTTAAACAAATCATTAACACACCAAAGTCATCCAATCATAAAACATAACTTGTAAAAGAAAATTAGTTCAAACTGGCTGCCTCAATATTCAGGTCTTAATGCCAAAGTTTTCAGTGAGGTTACTCACCTTAATCCTTCTTCTTCCTATGCCTTATGAACCCCTTTTTAGTCTTCTGCCTTCTCCTATTTTCTCTGGTTTATGCCTTGTATATTTTTCTTTAGGTTAATGAAGAACAAAAATATATGGTCTTACTATACTAGGCCTTTTATATAAATCTTGGCTGTCACTAGGGTTTATGGACTTACCCAATGTCAGTTCTACCCCATCCCAAACATAGCCTGCCTCTGGTTTGATTCAAGAAAATGAAAGGGTATGTGGTCCTTGTCTTCCTTTCCAGAAATTTAGTCCCTCTCTTTTAATTTTCCCTGGTCATGTCATATGCATGACTTCTTATTATTATTATTATTATTTTCTTAATAAAAGAGATTACTAAGATTAGATAAAGTGCTGGTTTAGGGACTCATGCCATTTTCATGCAACTTCTGTTTTCTTCCAGAGATTGATTGACTGTATACATGTATAACCTATGTATACTTAAGCCTTTTATTTTTCTTTCTTTAAATAATTTTAAGTTTATTTCAGCCTAGCTCTTATTTTCTTTGTACTATATTTTATTTAAAGACAAAATTCTATTTTTATGCATATGTATTTCTAAATCAGTTATTTCATTTTATCTATTAATTTCTGCCAAATTTTGTTACACGGAAATCTGTGTGCATGTGTACACTGTCTTGTGCACATGTACATGTTTTATACTTTGTATCTGCAAATCAATTTCCTATTCCTATTTTTCCCAATGCAATTTCAAACAAATACAAACTAAATTAAATCATGAAATTACTCACAAAAATCAGGGTTATCACAATCACACTTGCTAATGAGTGCATTAGGATGATTCTCAAGATCAATGATACTGTTAATGTCATGTAAGCCTAGTATGTTGTATACGTAATGCATAATGAAGATTGATATTGGTCTAGTGTTATTTTATTCCAAGTTGTGTTTAATAATAGTTTTTTTTCTTTTTCTAAAATTTCTTTGTGGTTATTAGAGATCTATAAAATGTTCTGTTAAAAATTCTTTTGTTTATCATGTAGGGTATTGGATTCTTGAAGAAGATAATTCAAGCTTTCCATGATTATGATATGCTACTTTGGCCTATCATTTTTTTTACTTCATAGACTTTAAGGTAAAATTTCTCGTGCTTCAAGATATTTCCATTAAAATGTTATGTACAACTATAATGTGTTTTGTGTATGAACTTGGTGTAAATTTGATTATATTTAATTTAATATTCATCGATCATCAAGTATATTTATACGATTGTTTCCTGAAATTAATCGATTGTGTCTATTGATTTTAATAGTTATATTATTTTCGAAGACCAAGCGAATATAGGAATAATGATCTGACACTACAACTATAAGGAGCTAAAAGGCTATGTTCGAATCTACATTGGGAAGATTGCTTGCTAAAATTTACCAATGAAAGGTATGTTTTTATGCTTTTAAATATGTATGCAAGGTGATGTGCACATTATCTTGTTATATATATATATCATGGAGCATTTGTTGTGATATATGATATGAACATGATCATGTTTTGATCGCATATATACATATACATGTCTATATATGTTGAATTGGGATATGCGGGAAAACACTAACCGCATAAAAGAGGTGGTGTCGGATTTCAAAAATTCGATAATATTAAAATAGCAATAAACATATATCTATAGTAAAGTAAATAATATATGTTGTAACATCTTATTACTTCATATATACTCAATTAAAATATAGTTGTAGGCTTGTAGCATATGCATATATATCTATTATATATTAGCTAATTTAAAAAAAATTAAGTTAACCAAGTTTTATAAAAATTATATAAGTTTATAAAAATTAACTTAGTTTATAAAAAATAAATAGTTTTTACAAAAATAATAATTATGCTAACAAAATTCAATAAAAAAATAAATAAGTTTATAAAAATTAGCTAAACATTATAAATTTTTAACCAAGTTGAAGTCAAACCTTCATAATAGTACAAAGAAATCATTTTCAAAAACGTAAGCTTTGTTATTCATCGGTTTTTTAACTGAATTTATTTGGATGTAAAATTTGTTTTTCCTGCAGGATTAAAATCTTGTATAATCATTTTGATGAGAGGTCAGGCCTAGAAGCTCCTCTAATTGTTGATGATGTTTTTGAGATAATAATCAAGGTAAAATTTACATGTCAATGCTTTTACTTTTATTTTTGTTCTTACTGTGTATAAATTATCTTTGACAGTTTATTCCAAGGTTAAATGGTAAGTGCTTAAATTTCTTGCACTTTGTTTCTTTGATAGAATATTTCACTTTAGGGATGCACTTGCATAATCATTTATCCTGATTATTATCTTATCCTTAGTCATAATGAATTGTTAAGAGTTATTGTTGATGCTGTCTCATTATAGGTCATACTGAATGATTTATTGCCATTGCTCATGCCAAATCTATGCTATGATTTTCATTTAGGTTTTTTTCCAGCCATCATTGATTTGCTTTGGTATATTTTGTGCAACATTGAGATTAATGAGCAAATCATAGTTGTGGGCCTGCAATACATCATTTGGGTTGGACTGTAATTAGTTTTATATACCACGTGGCTAAATACATCGTTTACATAAAAAAATGGCACTTGTACTGTTGACATTCAAACATGATATGATTGATCACAATTTTAGATATGCAGTTGGTCTTTAATGTTGATTTTATGGCATGTTGTATACTTTGTATTAGTCAATCGTCTAATGAAATAGTGTGATGAATATTTAGTGTTTGCATTATGAATCTGATTTAACTTTGTGTGCACTTTTTTGATGAATTGATTCCCAAGCATTACTTTTGCTTTACAGGTAAATAGATGACTGTGATGCAAAAAAAGGTTGCAACGAGTTATGGATCGACGTTATTTTTGCTGCTAGTACTACTTTTTGGTTTTAACGTATGTACTGCTTGCTTTTGTTTTGCTATTGCTACTTGTTCTATATTTTGTTTTTGAACTATTGATGACAAACTATTTATGTTTGGTGTAAGAATATTGTGTATTTTGATTATGAAATTTCATACGTTGGTTATCAAATATGTGTCCAAAATGTGGTATTGATATAATATGTTGATTTTGAAATGTGATATTGATATAATATGAAAATTTAGAAATGTGGTATATATATGCACATTATGGTGGATGTTTGTATAAATGCAATTAAAACATTCCACAGCGTTTTTAAAACACTGTTAAAACATTCCACAGCGTTTTTTAAACGCAGTTAAAACATTCAACAGCTTTTTAAAAGCAGTTAAAACATTCCACAGCATTTTAAAACGCTGTTGAAAGTTTTAACAGTGTTTAAAAATGTCGTTAAATTGTATCTAAAACATAAAGCACGATCTATTGCAACAACGAAACGCTGTAAATAAATATCACAGCATTGAAAAAACGCTATAAAATCTTATCTTAGCACGAAACAAACGCTAAGAAAGATCTATCTACACCCAACCAAACGCTGTTAAAAGTTTTCATGACACCAGGTAAACGCTGTTAAAAAGGACATTTAACAGCGTTTATTTCTTGTCATTGTATATCCCTGACATATAACTGCATGTCGATATACAGCATACGCAAAAACGCTGTTAAAAGCTTTTACAGTGTTTTTAAAACGCTGTTAAAAGTCTTGTTTGTTGTAGTGTAGCTTCATGAACTACTATTTATCTATTCCACTGCTTATTATTGTAATACTCCGTGTCTGTGATTCTGTGATTGATTTATTTACTGTATGTGCTAAGTTTTGCCAAATATAAATTAACAATCTGTTGTTTTGAGTTCAAGTCTAACATGAGTGGATGATTGTTGATTTGAATGGTTCGAAATGGCGGGTCGTTGCATATTAGATGGTGGTTCTGTTGAGGGATAACGTTGCGGCATTCCTTGTGGTCTTAAAAGTATTGTTATATGTTGTACACATATTTATTGAGTTCCTTTTATCAGACTTATGTCTGACACGTGGTTTTTGTTTTCCCTGAATTCCTCATGTGCACTTTCGAGTAGTCTAAGAAATGTATGTTTTAGTTGGATGCTCATTAGAGCTTGAGGGGATGAGCTCGATGTTTTACCCACTGTAGTATTCTTATTTCCACTACATTACTATATTGTATATACCAATAATTGTGAGGACAGATTGTTATAATTGTCCAGGCTGATGATAATATTTAGAACTGTAACTTTGAAATGCTTTGTATCTTAGAGTGATATTAATTTTATACTGTCTTTTGATATTATAGGTTATTGTTCCGCTGTGAGATTCTGTTATTGTGTTCCTTCTTTTTGTTTCTATTTCATTTTCTTTTTATTTTACCCTAACAATCTACCTTTCTAGCACTTGGATGCTCAGCATAAGGATACCGTGGATATATTGGTGTCGACTTCTGGGGGTGGAAAATGCTGATCGTTACATATGAGGTCCTTCATATACATATGGGTGTTGCATATATAACTATATGAATATATGCATTTGTATGTGTAAACTAATATATATGCATATGATTTTGTTGCACATATATGTAATATCATATGTACAACATAATAAATTTTTATTTTGAAACTTTGATTATTTTATATACATATATATGCATAAGATAAATAATTATTATAAATATGCTACTACTTTGTTTTGTTTAAAGCCATATACATAAAACATATTATACTTGAATGATAAAATTAGATACTAAATATAACTTTGACTTTCCCAACAGAGTGTCAACTTACAAAATATCTAATGTACAAGTAAATTTATATATCACCAAAGAGGAAAACTTTCTGCTATTATATTAAGAATTAAGACTGAAAGTCTATTTTTTTGAAGGGCAAGCAGGATTAAAACTGGTCCCTACCGAATTTTGTTGAAGGAAAAATAAACACAAAAGAAACAAGACAAACTCACATAAAAAGGCCAGCAAAATACAAAAGAACAACTCAATAAAACATAGAAACATGAATACAGACAGAACTACCAAGGAGAAGCAAGAATGAACACATTATTCGATCGAAGAGCAGAACCAGCATGCCGAAACGAATTGAAGAGATCATAGAACAGTTGTTCTTTGGATTTCCTCTTTTGGGTAAACACTCTAGCATTTCTCTCATTCCAGATAATCATTAGGAATGCCTTGAGGATCAATAGGATAGTTCGATTTAAGAAGTCTTCCATCTCGATGTTCTATGAATCCATTGCCACTCTTCAAAAGAAGAGTTGTATCTGGTAGTATATCCACCAAGGGTAAGAATTTTATGCCTACCCATTTGAATTATTGGACTTTCAAAGAAGATGTATTCCCTTGTTTCAAGGAAGGAACAGTAGAAAACACATGAAGCATCAATATTTAAGCCTCTATCAAGCAACTTCTGTTCAGTGAGGAAGGCATTGTGAACTATTTTCCAAAGGAGAAAATTATCTTTATGGATTCCCATTCTATTCCAAATTATTTCATGCTAGGGATCAATGTACTGATGTTGAGATTTAATCAAGAGCTTACATATTTTTTCAGTTGTATGAGTTAACTTGCCATTGCCCCAAGCTATTTAATCAATCAAGTTTATCTTATGTTTAAATATCAAGAAGTCCCATAGGTACGAGCTTCAGTGAAGCTGGTATATGGCATGGAAATACTGTCATCAACATAGTAGTTTCTAGGTGGAGCATTTTCAGGGATACCAGTAGCGCGATTTTGATTGTGAGATAGGATGTCATTAGAACAAGGCCTTGAGCAGCCCATCTTAGATGATGGTATTGATTTCAACAGCCCATGACCCCCTCTCCGAACCTGACTTAGATGATGGTATTGATTTCAACCCGAACCTCATCTTCAATGATCCTGATAGCAATGCTTTTGAAGATGTTCCTCTGCCCACTAGTAGAGAAACTAGACTGAGTGATTGGGAAAGGCAAAAAAACACAAAAATAATGCTAGATAAAATCTCATTATGGAATATAAGAGGTGCTCACCTTATGATCAAACAACAAGAAATTAAGAACATTATTGATGAGTTTAATCTCCAAATAATTGGGATATTACTTATTAGAGACAAAACTCAACTCCTCTCTATCTATAGAAGCCGTTGTCTTCATCAACTCTTCTTGGAAAAGTATTGATAATCCAGCTTCCACCTCATTGGAAGAATCCTAATCTTGTGAACCCTTCTGTTTTTATAGTATTATCCCATTCCTCCACTTCTCAATATATTTATCTTCATATCTCCCACGTCTCTACAAATACCCCTTTTCTTCTCACTTTCATCTATGCTTTCAATCAACTTGCCACCAGACAAGTCAGACAAGTCATCCTTGATTCTCTTCTTCTCCTCTCTATCAACAACTTGCCTTGGATCTATTTAGGATACTACAATTGCATGCACAAAACTCATCAAAGGTTAGGAGGTAACAACCTCTCCTTTTCTGATATCACTCCCCTTAATCTATCTCTTTTCCAATCTTCTCTATATGAAATTCCTGCATCTGGTTGCCCTTTTACCTGGAATAACAGAAGCAAGCAAGGCAATAGGACTTTCTGCAAACTTGACCACTCTTTCTACAATATTGAAGCTATCCTTCCCTGGCCTTCCCTATCAACTACTACACCACCTCCAGGAATCTCTATATAATCACTCCTTTTAAAGGGGATATGCATATTTCTTTCAGCACTACTGGGATATAGTGAGTCCTGTTTTCTTTAAAGCAATCCAACATTTTTTTAAGTCCAATATCTTGCTTGGAGGAAAAAATGCAACTAACCTGGCAATGATTCCAAAAATAGATATTCCTACCTCTGTCAAACAACTCGGACCCATCTCATTTTGTATAGTTACATACAAAACCATCACAAAAATAACTGCCACTAGAATGAAGCCTATTCTTTCTAGAATAATCTCCCCCAATCAGTGGCGGAGCCAGCATATAATTTGAGGTGGGGCAGTGTTTTTAATTAAAAAAATGCACAAGTAAACAATATTAAAAGTAAAACTACTACGTATACGGAAAAATGCATTGCGTATACATAGGTTAGGATGTAATGTTTCATATCTAACATGCTTTCTTTAGCTCCAAACCATAAAATTTGTATTAAACAAATAATACAAAAAAAAACTTTTTGTTGATATGATACTAGTCTTTGAAAGATGGTAAACGCTATAAATCAGAATATGAGTGTTTGGAGTACGATGGTAATGAGAAGATCAGATTTATTACTTACACATAGCTAAGATTGAGCTATGCTATTTTTAGATAGGGCTAATCATAAATTTTAGATAGGGCTTTAATAAGACTTGGCTTGTACTGCTTCAGATAATATAAGCCTATTATCTTTTCTACTGCATAAATGGGCCTTGTACCGCAGCCCAATCTCTTCTTTCATTCTTTCTAGCCTTGTATAAATACAGTAGAGATAAGTTGTACAATGGATCAAGTATTCTATCACTGAATAAAAAATAATTACATTTTTCAAAGGTTTCTTTTATGGTACCAGAGCAACATTGCCAAACGGCATATTTTCCTTTGAGAAATTGATTCTCCCCTCAGAATATTATTATCATAGGGGAGGATACCCTTCTCAAGATCACTGCAGTGATTGTATTCATCTGTTCTCAACCCACGGTGCCATCCTAGAGGCAGATCAGATTCAAGATCATCATTTCTACCTCTGGTTGCACTTTTTTCTGATTCAGCCATCTGAAGGTACAATTGTTTCTATATACATATTACTGTTTTTCAATAAAATAGTAATACATATAGCTGTTTTCTTCCTGCACCCTCTTTTCTGTTGCATTTTGGGACATTTCTTGGCCACCAAAATCAGTTTTCTTGATCAAGAAACCTGATTATCCATATTCTTGATTCACCATGGCCCTCGAAGAAGAAGATGTTACTTCAGCAAATACTGGCAACAGATCCAAAGATAATCAGAGATCAGATTCTGTCTTGATCAGACCTAAGAATCAAGCAATAAACACACCTTTAGATGAAGACAATTATATCACATGGAAATATCAAGCAGAAATTGCTTTGAGAGGGTATGATCTACAGGATTATGTAAAAGGAACCAAAGTGATTCCATCAGTCAACATCACTGATGACACAGGGAACACTGTTAGCAACCCAGAATATGCTTTATACCAGAAACAAGATAACTTGCTTGCATCTTGGCTTCTATCATCCATTAGTCAAACCCTATTGTCACAACTAGTTGGTTGTTACACATCATATGAGATATGGTCATCTATCGAAAGAATTTTTAACTCACGGTCATCAGCAAGAATCATGCACTATAGAAGAGAATTACAAAATACACGAAAGAATGATATGAGCATGAGAGAATACCTTGCCAAAATCAAGAATCTGTGTGACAGACTAAAGGCTGTTGGCCATAATATCTCAAACAGTGAGCAGATTCTCATTATTACCAATGGCCTAGATCAAGAATATGAATCTCTGGTGACTTTCATTGCCACACAACCAACCTTACCCGATCTTGACTATGTCTACTCAGCTCTCCTTGCACATGAAGGCAGAGTAGAACAGAGAAGACTTATGCAAGAAGAATATTCAGCAAATTATGTTTCAACCACAAAGAACAAAAGTTAGAAAAATAGTCAGAACAACCAGAACCCAAGAGGTGGTTATAATCAAAGGGGCAGGGGCAGAGGAAGGTCATCAAGCAACAACAGAGTCAAATGCCAAATTTGTGAGAAATTTGGTCACATGGCAAATAAATGCTACTTCAGATTCAAGGAGGATTACAATCCATCTCAACAGACACAGTCAAGCAGGCAACCAACAGCAAACATGGCACAAACTAATCATCAATCAAGAAATAATTCAGATAACTCAACAAATGATACAATCAAGACAGATGACATCAACACAGAAGATTGGTTTACAGACTCAAGAGCTACAAATCACATTACCAACAACTTACAAAATCTCAACTTAGGGAACAAAAGCTACAATGGTAAGAATTCAGTATCTATGGGTAATGGTGAAACTGTAAATATATCACATGTGGGAACATGCACTATACAAGGTACAAGGCTACTCTACCTTAATAACTTATTAAGAGTGCCAAGTATCAAAAAGAATTTGATAAGTGTCTCACAATTTGCTAAAGAAAATCATGTATATTTTGAGTTTCACCCTAAATTCTGTCTAGTCAGAGATATGCTGAGTAAAGACATATTTATACAGGGTAAACTGGACCAGGGTCTGTATAAGTTCAGCCATATGAGAACAAAGAACATCTGTAATAATAATGTTGTCTGTTGTAATAACACTAGTTTGAATCATGACAAATGTGACAATATATTTCATATGTGGCATTGTAAATTGGGACATCCTAGTTTTGATGTAGTAAAGCAAGTGTTGAATGAGTGTAAAATTTCCTTCTCACCTTTGCACAATTTATCATTATGCACACACTGCCAAATTGGCAAAAGTCACAAATTACCCTTTCAGTTTTCTGAAACTACTTATCAAAGACCACTTGAGCTTGTGGCAGTTGATTTATGGGGACCATCACCACACAACTCATCAAAGGGGGACAGGTATTATCTATCCATTGTTGATGCACATACTAGATATACTTGGATATACTTTTTAAAGGCAAAATCAGATACATGTAATGCTATGAAACACTTCATCACCAGTGCTGAAAAACAATATAATAATAGTGTGAAGATTGTTCAAACAGATGGTGGGGGTGAGTTCAAAACCCTAAAGGAGTTTTTCAGTACAAAAGGGATTGTGCATAGGACTACATGTCCCCATACATCTGAACAAAATGGTCTAGTTGAGAGAAAACACAGGCACATTGTGGAGACAGGATTAACACTCTTGTCTCAGGCAAGTCTACCAATGAGATATTGGAGAGAGGCATTTGCCACAGCAGTATATCTCATTAATAGAATGCCAACCAAAGTGTTAAACCATGTGTGTCCCTTTGAGAAATTATTTGGCCTTAAACCAAACTATGAATATTTAAGAAATTTTGGGTGCTTGTGTTTTCCCTGTCTTAGACCAGACAATAAACATAAACTAAGCCTTAGGTCTAGTCAATGTACTTTTTTAGGATATGCACATAATCAAAAGGGGTACATATGTCTAGACAGTCAAGACAGGGTTTACATTTCAAGGCATGTTGTTTTTAATGAAAATGTTTTTCCTTTTGTAGAGAAGGAAAAGCACATGCAAGGAACTAATGCAAACAAAGCTAGCACTAGTCACATGTCAGACTTATCAGAGTGGATAAATACTGAGGTTCAATCAAACAGAGAACCAACAAGGAATGAGATTAGTGATCATTCAGAGCAAACAATAACAAGCAGTCCTCAACATGACGTGCAGCAAGAATCAAACACACAGCAAAATCATATCAACACAGAACCTACAAATGAAACATCTGATGAGCATAATGAAGTTCAATGTGAACCGCAGTCAACTACTATTCAGCATCCCATGATTACTAGATCAAAAAGTGGGATTTATAAACCCAAAGTATTAAACACTCAACTCAATGAAGTGGAACCAACATCATATGAACAGGCAATAAAAGACAAAAGATGGAGAAAAGCCATGGATGAAGAGTATAAAGCTCTAGTTAAAAACAATACATGGACACTTGTTGATTTACCAAGGCATAAAAACATTGTGGGAAGCAAATGGACATACAAAATTAAAAGAGATGCTGATGGTAAGATCATCAAATACAAGGCCAGACTTGTGGCAAAGGGATATACCCAGCAGTTTGGATTTGACTTCAATGAAACCTTCTCTCCTGTTATCAAACCAGCAACAGTAAGGATAATCCTAACCATTGCCTTGCATAAAAACTGGAGAATAAGGCAATTAGATGTGCATAATGCCTTTTTAAATGGAGAATTAATAGAGGAAGTGTATATGCAACATCCAAAGGGTTACAGTTCTGAAGCAAGCATCAGTCAAGTATGCAAATTACATAAAGCAATTTATGGTCTAAAGCAAGCCTCAAGGGCTTGGTATGATAAATTAAAAGGTGTCTTAGTTAAACTGGGATTCACTGCCACCAAGTCAGATTGTTCCTTTTATATAAAAAGGAGAGGGGATAACAGTATCTACATATTAGTTTATGTAGATGATATACTGATCATAGGAGACAATCAACATGAAATTGAACTAGTCATGAAATACTTGGATAAGGAATTTGCAATAAAAGACATGGGTGAAGTAGATTTTTTCCTTGGCATACATATTCAAAGGGATGCAGATTCAAACATCATTTTATCTCAAAAACAATACATATCAGACATACTTGTCAGGTCAAATATGGATAAAGCTAAGTCTCTACCTACCCCCATGACAAGAAATCTCAAGTTATCTAAAGAAAAGGGTGAACCCATCGAGAATGTCAAACAGTACAGGAGCATAGTTGGGGCACTTCAGTATGCTACCATTACAAGACCAGACATATGTTTTAGTGTAAACAGAGTTTGTCAATATATGCAAGCTCCTACAAGTGAACACTGGTGTGCTGTAAAACGCATTATACGATATTTAAAGGGGACGATAAACCATGGATTAAAATTCACTTCAAACAAAAACTTACATCTACAGGCTTACAGTGATTCCGACTAGGCAAATGATCTTGATGATAGGAGATCTATCACCGGATATTGTGTTTACCTTGGCAGCAATCCCATCTCGTGGTGCACGAAAAAGCAAGCCACCATCTCGAGATCGAGCACTGAAGCTGAGTACAGGGCCATCGCCAGCACCACTGCAGAGGTCATTTGGACTGAAACCCTTCTTCAAGAATTAGGGTACATACTAAATCGAAAGCCAACCATTTGGGTTGACAATTTGAGTGCTATCTCTCTATCTATGAACCTTACCCAACACTCGAGAACGAAGCACTTGGAAGTGGACCTCCACTTTGTTCGTGAACAAACGGGAAGTGGGAAACTCCAGATTCAACATATTCCGGCCTATTATCAGCGGGCTGATGTCCTTACTAAAGCGATTTCGATGAAGAATTTTGATCGGTTTAGAGATGAGCTCAGAGTTTTCTCCGCCACCATGAAAGACGAAGAGAGACTGAAACCCTAGTTTTATTTGAGGGGGCATAATAAGACTTGGCTTGTACTGCTTCAGATAATATAAGCCTATTTATCTTTTCTACTGCATAAATGGGCCTTGTACCGCAGCCCAATCTCTTCTTTCATATTTTCTAGCCTTGTATAAATACAGTAGAGATATGTTGTACAATGGATCAAGTATTCTATCACTGAATAAAGAATAATTACATTTTTCAAAGGTTTCTTTTAGGCTTAACTAAAAATACAGGTTTCTTGTAAAAGGAAGTTGCAATCTTAGATAGGGCACTAGCCCCAGCTCACTATAGTGTACATCTGCCCCTGCCCCCAATCATACTGTTTTCTTGCCCGGAAGAAACAATTCTGACAACATCCTTCTAACCCATGAACTCTAAAAGGGTTATTCGACTAAGAATATTTCTCCTCTTTGTTTGATGAAGCTTGATATTCAAAAAGCCTTTGATACAATAAATTGGAATTCTATTGTCACCATCTTATACATAATGAATTTCCCTATCCCTCTTATAACTTGGATATATACAAGTATATCTTACCCAAAATACTCTATCATTTTCAATGGTGAGGTGAAAGGATATTTTAGCTCTAGTCATGGGATTAAACGGGGGGATTTGGTTTCCGTGCATCTGTTTATTATAGTCATGGAATTCCTAACGACTCTCCTACATCAACAAGTCTTAAAAAAATGTTCAGCTGCTTCCTAAGTGTAAAGATCCTCTCATAATTTCTCTCATGTTCGCAGATGATCTTATAATCTTTTCAAAACCCGATAGACATTCTATATCCACCATCATGAACATTCTTCACATTTTAAAAACTACTACTGGCCTTTAAATTAATCATGAGAAACCAAATATATTGATAGGAGGTCTGCTTGAAACTGAGACAAATGAGATTGCAACTCGCACTTCACTAAACATTATGCCTCCAAACTCTGTATACCTGGGAATCAACTCACTTCAACTAAGCTTTCCACAAACCAACGTATCCCCTTATAAGAGAAAATAATAACTAAATTTGGAAAATGGCCTTCTCACCTTCTTTTCCAAACTTGGAGACTGACGATCATCCAATCTGTTGGGGTTGCCATGACCATGTACAACCTCTAGTATTTTCATATTACGAAAAAAACTTATTTCCATGCTTAACAGGGTTCTGAGTCATTTTTTATGGAATGGGGATTATTTCTCAAAGAAACCAATCCCTATTTCTTTTAAAAAAAATTGCATTCCAAAGGACAGAGGCGGCCTTGTTATAATAAATATCTTATTATGGAATAAAGCATCAGCTTCAAAGCACTTGAATGCCCTTCTTCTTGGCGAATCTACTATGTAGGTTGCTTGGATGCTTAACCACTAGCTCAAACATGGAAATTTCCGGACTATGAATAGAACTAGCTCAACTAGCTGGTTCTACAATAATTTACTGAAGCTACGACCCCTGTTGCTACCTCTTGTACAATACAAAATCAATAATAACAGTACTCATAAATTTAGACAGAAAGTGTATTCATTTCCTTTTAATTCAAATACATTAATACATACATACATACATACATACATACATACATACATACATACATACATATATATATATATATGATTCAAAATCAGTTTGTTTACTTTTAATTAAAAATCAATTAAGACTCTAAAATATGAAATAATATTTAATACCTTTATATATAAATATTTCTTTAGATATATATTATACAAATACAATAATTTAATTAATTTATATATAAAGCCGAGATCATATAAAATATTAAATTAAAATATAATGCCAAAAATAATTTTGAATAATATTATATTGTAGTATGTATTTAATAAATATTTATGATATTTAAATGGTCAAAGCCAAAAGTTAATACATATGCATATACATTTACATATATATGTCTGTATATAAAATTTTGATTTAGTCTCTGTGCGTGTATGTGTGTATAATTTAGTGCGTGTGTATATATATAATTAAACAATGGTTTAAGGTGGGATAATACTTTCAATTCAGTCCCTGATTATTTAGGCTCTGTTTGTTTAAAATGCTGAATTCTGATTGCTGAACTTTGAATTCTAAATGTTGAATGCTGAATGTTGAATATAAGAACAATCACTTACTTGTTTGTTTGCATTCAGCGTTCAGAACAAAAAACAATATTCAGCATTCAGAACAAAAATTAAGCACTAAAAAGTTCTGAATTATTTTATTTAAATAGATGGCTTTAATCAGAACGCTGATAAAAAACAAATACCATAGAAAGTTCTGATTTTTAAATCAGAACTTCTCATTAAAAACAAACGCAGCCTTAAGGCAAAGGGTGTAATAATTCTTTCTTTGTTTTAGCTTCCATAGATAATTTAAAATGACGATGGGTAATAAAAGAAACTGTGCATCAAGTTTGAAATTTGGATCTTGCACAACAACAGAAAGGGATTTCATCAAATCCCTGGATTGGAAAAAGCAAAGGCGTCATTTATTGGCATTTCTTTTTATGCTTTTCTAGGGCTCATCACCAACTACGACATGGAAAGGGATTAATGTAGAAGGTGGAAAAGTGGAATCTCATTTCGCATTGGTTTTTGAGTTTAGACTTGGAGCACGCACATTAGAATTCATCAACTAAAATCCCTAGATTAGCAAAAATAAAGATGCCATGCATGTACCAAAATTTTGGTGTTTTTTCTGATGCTTTTCTACAGTTTGACGAGTGATGATATTGCAATTCTAGCAATGTGCATACTTTTGGTTTAATCAAGACAAAGCTAAGGTTTCAATCACCCGGAAGCATATTTGCAATTTGCAAATAAACTGTAACAAATGGAATACATCGCGAGGTGAATCAATGCGAAGAACGACACTTTTCTATTGCGATGCATAGACAGCTATTAATCCTAAGTAAAGCATCAGGAAATTGGAGCATGGGCTCAGTTACTGCTTCGGGCGGTTATAGTGGCTGTTTAGGAAACTGCAAGGACGAAAGTGCATATATAGATCGAGATTTGTGCATCCCTATAGATGACATGGTCGTAGAGTAATTGCTCATAGAGATGGAGCGGATTGACAACTGTAGTTTCGCATGTAAGATGGAATGCATGTGATACAACATGTTTTAGGAACAAAAGAATAGGAATTAGGGCTTTAGAATTATGGGTCCAATGTTTTTTCTATGCATTATTTTTATTTGTGTGCTTTGGCTTTGTACATTGTATTTGTTTGTATTAGATTTTACGTTTGTTAACATACTAACCAACCCATGTATTTTCGTTTTAGTAAATAAATAAAGAACCAATTTTCAAAAAAAAATGTTTACACAAATAAATTCGTACTAATAAAATATCTATGGCCAATATTGATATGATAGATATTAGGGCAATACTCAAATAAATCTACAAATAGAAATTACCTTTTAATCCCGTTGGTTCATCACACCTTGATTGAATAGTCCATTGCTACAAATTCCCAATTTTGGTAATTAGGATTTGCATAGCCCTAACTATTCAAATCTAGAGTGCTATATAATTTTAGGGTTTGGTAGAGGGTAATTTTGGAGTACCTAATGAATGGGATGGAGACTATATTTATAGAAGAGAATAAATAGATATTCTTCCATAAGAATTTCTCTTTTTCTCCTTAGGCTTTATCGAATCACTACAACAAAAAGACCAACTGTATTTTTACAACTGCTAAAAAATGGCAGTTGCAATAAAGGTTTTTTACAACTCTTTTTTTCAGAAAGTTGTAATAAACTTATTTTCAACAACTCTTTTATTTTGTCAGTTGTAATAAATGCCTATTACAACGTTTTTTTTTGCCAGTTGTAATAGATACCTATTTTTAACAACTTTTCATTTTTGTCAGTTGTAATATATGCCTATTACAACCTTTTTCGTTTGTCAGTTGTAATAGATATCTATTTTTTACAACTCTTCTTTTTGTCAGTTGTAATAGATGTCTATTACAACCTTTTTTGTTTGCCCATTGTAATAATTAATTAATAATTATAATTAAATAATAATACTTAATAATTAGTAATATTTAGTAATTAACAATGAATAATTTTTTTATTAATAATTAATGATTACTATTAAATAATAATAATTAATTTGAAAATATGAATAATTAATATTAATAATCACTATTCGATAATTAGTAAATAATTATTATTATTAAATAATTAATAAATAAGAATACTTAATAATAACCTTAAAAATTAATAATAATTAGTATTAATAATTAATAATCACTATTAAATAATTAATACTTAATAATTAATAAATAGTAATTAGTTTTCAAAAATTACTATTAAATATTTAATAATTAATAATCGATAACATATACATAATGATTAATAATGAAATAACTGATAAAAAATTAACAAAAAATAATCAATAATTGATATATTAATAACCAATAAATAAATAATAAATATTTAGTTAATAATTAATAATTTATAAATAATAATTACTATTAAATAATAGTAACTAATAATTAATAAAATAATATTTTTATATTAAACAAAAATTAAAAGTTAAAAATCAATATTAAATAATAAAAGTTAAAAAAACAATATTAAATAATAATAAAAGTTAAAAATCAATATTAAATAATAAAAATAATAGCTAATAATTAATTAAAATAATAATAATTAATAACAAATAACAAATAAGTATTAAATACATAATACTTAAATAACAATAATTAAATATTAATGTATAATAATTAATAATTATTATTAAATACTAAAAATTAATAATTAATTTGAAACATCAAATAATTCCTATTAATAATTAGTAATTAATATTTATTTAGTAATTAATAATGAATAATTAATTAATAATTAATGATCAATAATTAATAAATAAATATTAAATATTAAGCTAATATATAATTCACTATTAAATACTAGTAATTAATAATAAATACTGTTAAATAACTAGCATTTGATAACTAATATTTGATACTGAATATTTAATAATTAATTTTTAATATATAATATTTCATAAATAATATTTAATAATTAAAAATTACTATTAAACAACTACCATTAATTAATAATAATTAATTAATAATTTTAATAATTACTATTAAAAAGTTAAGTAGTAAAAACTAAGAATTAGTTGATAACTAATAGTTAAAAATTATGACTAGTATTTAACATTTAGTGTTTAATATAGAATTATAACTGATATGCATTATTTATTTTGTAACCCAAAATTAATTAAAAAATATTCATAAAATTTAAAAACAAATGACTAGCCTAAACCCACACACATACAAGCACCCGACCCGAACTAGTTGAGGCAACCTACTCAGCCGCAAGACCATATTTTATTTCATAACCCTAACCCTAGAGTTCTAGAGAAATCATGGCAGCCTGAATTTATCAACCGCTTCTCTCTTCTCTATTGAAATTCTTTCTTCCATGTATTCATAGAACAGTCCCTCTTTTCCAAGTTGAAGGTACTAATTGCTTGTTGTTATCGTTAGGCCTAGCTTTCGCTTCGTGATCGATTCCCAACCCATCAACTTCGATACATCAGATCTAGAGACTCGATCTTAAACGTTTGCCGATCTGAAATTTGTTCCATGGATCCTTCTGCTCTTGTTGGCATCTCGCGGGCAACTCTCAACCATAATCTCAGTGATTTATTATAAAGACAGAGCAGATTAATGTGACAACAAGGAGTCAAGGTGAGATTAGAGTAAATTGCTCAGTTAGGAACTTAGCAAATTAACTTAGCAAACCGTATGCAATAGAAATGCCACTATATTCATGCATGGAATGAATCGTCAAGTTTTGCATTTGTGCATTTAACTTCTCAACTATGTTTTTTCCCCTCCAAGCATGGACTAGATCAGTCTAAATTTTTTAGAACTTATTAAGTTTGAATGTTATGAAACAAAAACTGTTTCTAGAAACAGAAGGAAAAGAAAATTTTATTTTGTATGAACCAAAAATGTTGTGGTTCGGTATGAGTTATTTGCACGAGTTATGATTGTTTTTCTACAGTATTGCACTATTTAGTTTGTACTATGTGTCACAAAGCTTGGCATATATGTATGCATGTAAATGTAGTTTCCTTTATTCTCTGTGGAGTGATTTGATTTTAGTTTCCGTAGACTTCAGCCTAAGTTTTAAAAAAGCTGTATTGCAAGAGAATGATACTTGTTATTTAATTACGAAGCTATCCTTAAATACTTCACTTAGACAACAATATTGAAGCTATTGTTTTCTACTTGTAGCAGTTTAAATATCTTAGTTTGGTAAATTTAAATTGTTGTAACATAGACGCTGCAATTATATTCTATTAGATTAGATGGGAAAGGGTTGTCCTGTACTGTTGGCTTCACTGGATCACTTGTGAATTTTGTATGTTGAAGTTGTGTACTAACAAGTGGTCTATAATTTTTATGTGCAGAATGTTTGTTAGTTCTTGTGAACGGCTCCAGTTGATGAAGAGTTCAGAGGCTGTTAATATTGGTACATTTTTTTCCCTGTTACTTTTTAGAGCTAATATTTTTGTTAAAGATTGACACTAATTTGACGCCCTCACGTGCACACACATACATACTTTTTCCTGAACTTGACTTCTTACGGTTTAACATAAACTTTCATATTTATTTTGCTGATGTTTTTTTTTCTTTATTGGTATTATAGCCCCAAGAGCATCCCAAGGGAGCACCAGCATCATGAGGTGAAAGGGCCCAAAGCCCTTTTTAAGTGATATTATTAATATGTACAAGGGATTGTTAGATGCCCTTTGGTTTTGAGGTAAAAAAATTGGGTTTTACTATTCATACCGTAGTCTGCTTGATTAACGTGTTTTGTTCTTTTTTTTCTTGTCTGTTTTAAATCAAACGATCGATAATTTTAGTTTATGTTACAGAGAATTTATGTTTTAATATTCCTGTACGAATGATACATATCTGTTTACATACGTTGATTTTATTCAATCATACAGACTGCTTAATGTGCATTGCGTGCAAAATTTAAGTGTGTACAGTAATGAACTGTAAATTTAAAAGTTATACTCCTACGAGGTAGTATGGGCTGTATGGCTATTTGGTTGATGTAGTAGTGTCTTTTTTGATGGTTAATAGGTTTAAAAGTTCAGATAAGCAACACATTGCTGGGTATGTGCCTATGGACAGTGATCGTACTATAGGTTAAGGTTAAAAAACAAACAACGGTAACTGTGATATATGACAGAGATGAAGCACATGACCATATTAGTATATATTGCATCTTTAAGGAGGTATGTATTTATTTCTCTTTATTTCATAGCTTCCAGTTTGTGTACATTTGTGTGCAAAACCACAAACATGTGAATATATTTATTAGTGTACATCAGTTAGTGTATCATCCTGCACATTTAAATGGGTAAATATATGTGATAAACAATATTTTATTCTTTTCTATTTGTTTTATGTTGCATGCACGTTATCATTTACTATATGTTAGCTTTAAGTCTATTAATTCAAGTATTTTATATAACCGCGGTGACCATATTGTTGTCTAATGTATTATATATTTTAATTATTCAGTCTAATGTATTCATTCAACCATCTCCCTTAATTCAACTATTCAGTTTATGTATTATGTCATATTTTCCAAGACTTGTATTTTTCATTGTTGTCTAATGCTTACTAAGATTGATGCTATCAAAATATGTGTTATGTATTTTAGTCTAAGGTCATATATATTATATTTCATTGAGATGCCTTTTATTTTTTATCCTTATATATATATATCTTTTAATCTATTGTTTCAGATCTTTCCATGATTATAAGGAAGCTGTTTTGGGTAAGTAAGCTTGAGTAAGCAAGCTGCTAATCTATATGAGAGTGCTCACTATTTTCAAGTACGTTTGGGTTGTTCTCCAATTTCAAGCATCTTAAATATGTCTTCTTGAAAAAATACCGCCAGCATGATTTCCTTTTTTATAGTCCATATTTGTTTTCTAACTGCATTTGTATTCCCTTTAGATGAATTTACATTCACTGCTTTAAGTCTAGAATTATTTTATTTGCATTTGTAGAACCTAAGATGCTCTTGACTTTGACATGTTTGTACCCTGAATTCGTTTTTCTATTTTCAGCAATTAACAATGTGATGTATATTGTGTATTGACTAAATCTGATATTGCAGTTAATTTTATTTCACTTTGTTATATTGATATTTAGTTTAACTTCAATGTTGTCTATGGATATTGCAGTAGGATCCACTGATATTGCAGTGCTTTCTATTTTGACTTTAAATGCATTTTGATACCGTTTTGTAGCAGTGATATAAAGTTGTGATGTCTTCTCTATGAATGAATTATGATGCATTTGAATTTATGTCAATTTTTTCTCCTTGCTTATATGTTCTTGCTGTCAATTTTTTCTCATTGCTTATATGTTCTTGCTGCATTACAAAATGTGTTTAGAAATTAATTTTTTTATTTTACATTTTTTAACCACAACTGCCGATAGTAGTTGTAAAAAGGTCTTTTACAACTGCTAATAGCAGTTGTAAAAGACCTTTTTACAACTAAGACTGACAGTTGTAAATACTTTTTACAACTATTGCTGGCATTTGTAAAAGACGTTTTTACAACTGCCGAAGATCGTTGTAAAAAAATATAGCTCTATTACAACTCTGGATATCACGACGGGCGGCTGCCCATTGTAATAGACCTATTACAACTATTTTTGGCAGTTGTGAAAAGGTGTTTTTGTTGTAGTGAATAAAATCATGCCAAATATATCAAACATATATGGCCATCCCCCCAATAAATTTTCAGCCTTTATTTGATATATACAAACAAATGTAATAGAGGCTATATTTATATAACAACCCTAATTCTAATTAATCTGATTGTTATTTTCGGTTTTAAGTATAAATCTGATTATTTTGCTCATATTATGTCATGCTATGGTAGTTTGAATGATTATATGCTTATTGGTGAATTTATGGAATTTATTTGTGAAATTAAGTGATACGTTTGAGTTAGAAAACCTACCATATGATACCCAAATAACTTGAAATTTTGATATGATGTTAGAAACATTATTTTAGAAGTGGATTTTTAATTTCATAATTTTCTGATATAATGAGAATATTTGGTGAATATTCTAAGGTTGGAAAATGAGATATTTTGGGTTTTAATTATTTAAAATAATTGGACTCTGTTGTTGGTGCTAAAATTTTTATATGTCAAAGGATACAATAAATTGGATTTATTATGATTTTTTAGGATTTTTACCACGAGTTTATGATTTTATATAAATTTATTGGGCTAGAAGAGCTTAATATATATATTAAAATATTAATATAAGTTAATAGTTTGCAAAATATTTTGGAAATAAAAATCTACTCTATAGTATTTTTTTGGAAAATATTTTGATAGTAAGTTTGTTATCCAATAGTATGCCGACAAATACAAGGAGTTGGTGAAAAGAAATTACTTTGAATAACAAAATTGCAGTTTTTAGGTTATTTACGACATTTCCACCTCGAAGTCAAGGTTGCCGAAGTCTAGGATGCCGCTGTTTTTCGACCTTAATGAATGCATAAGATATTATCTTGATATGGAATGAATTCAGAAAGGTTGGAGTCGACGTCGGCGTAGATACCATCGACATCATGAGCATTGAAGAGAATGACGTCGCTTGTTTCCCTGTAACAACCCATATTTTTAGTAACATTATTTAGGATATTTAATTAGCTAAATAAAATAATGTAAGGTGATTAATGGATTGAGATTTGTGATTAATAGGGGTAGCCGTGTCATGTTAATGAGTAAATTAAAATGAGATAACATGAAATAAAATAGATAAAGGGTTAAGAAGTAGGCAGGGGAAAAATGGGAACAAGGAAAATCCTTATACCCTAAACCTTAAACCCCTTAGCCGTGTATTCTCTTATTCATTCTCATTTGCAATTTAAAAACATAGAGGCCGACCACCATTTTAGAGAACTAGAGGAAGAAAAAGCTAAGGAAGAAGATTAATCAAATCAAAAGCTATTCGAATCTTAAATCCTTAATCTCAAGCTAAGGTGGATAATGACTACATCTCATTCTCTTAAATGTTTTTGGTTTTAAGTTAAATTCGAAGTGTTTTGCAAGTTTATGCCATGTTTTTGAATGATTAAATGTGTTGATTTATGCTTGTTCATATAGATTTTATGATATGTTTTGATAAGAAAACCCTATTAAATGACATCTGAATGCCTTGTGATTTTAGATTTAGATCGGAAATGATATTTTAGAAATGGGTTTCGATTTTCATAATTTTCTGAATTATTGGATTTTATATAAATTTTCTAGTGTAGAAAATGATTATTTGGGTTATAAATTATTTACGGTTGAATAATTATTTATTTTGGTCTGGAATTTATATATGTTAGAAAACATATTGAAAATGATTTTCTAAAATTTTTGTAGAATTTCCCTAAGAGTTTTAATGAATATATAAAATTATTTGAGGTATGGGACTTAGTAGGTTGATGAATAAAGCTTCCGAAGACGAGTAGGTGGCTGGCGGATAGCTATTTAGGAGTTGTTGTTTTGTTTTATTCCGCTATGTTGTATTTAAGACAGTTATGTCTATGTAGTACTCTAGTCAACCAAAGGGGCATCATCATATGTCGCTCTTGACGTATTTATGTAATAATTATATTTTATCAGAACCTGGGAAACGATTATGGGATTATGTAATTTGAATGTGAAACGTGTGTTTTGAAAATGTAATGTGAAAAGATGTTTTTGAAATCTGTGATTTTATTCCATATTCAAATGCTTCTAATATTATGGATACCATTAACATAGCCATATTTAGTTGTCGGAGTTAATACTATGGATGACTGCAGCATCTGTAGCGCTTAGCTTTGGGCCTCTAGATAGGGGATGTTACAACTTGGTATCAGAGCATAGGTTTTTGAAATACTTTAACTAAAATAATTTTTGAAAACATAATCCTAAGGAATTAGAGTAAGATGGGGGTATGGGATAACGCTATAGTAACATACTTGTATTTGCTATATATAAGTATACACTATATCTCTATTAGGCTATTCTTCTGTATCTCACAAGGCTTGAATACAAATATGGACGAAAGAAGAGGTAGAGTTAACCTAGGAAGGGACAGCACCACCACCAATGGAAATGCCCGACCAAATACGAGGATGACCCAAGGTCAGGCTCAAGTTGAGAATGTTGGTGCTAGAGTCCCACAAGTGGATATAGGAGCCATGTATCAGTTTTTCATGAATATGATGCAAGCTGGAATTGTTGCTAGAATGGTTGGAGAAAATGCAGGAGGAGGAGTTCAGGAAGCTCCGATTGTCAACCATTATGCTAACTTGAGTAGAGACTATGCTAGGTTTGGAGGGAAGTCATTTATTGGAACTGAGGATGCTATAGAAGTGGAGAACTGATTGCTGCACTGTGAAAGGAGGCTCAATGATGAGCAGACTTGCGTCGAGACAGCTTCAAGGAGCAGCTTTATTTTGGTGGAATAGTGTGATGGCATGAGTAAATGAAGAGGAGATGACATGGACTGAGTTTAGGAGAAGGTTCCAGGAGAGGTTCATGTCGGTAATGGTGCAGTTTGTTTTGATCAGGAAGTTTGCTGATTTAAAACAAGGAGAGATGACTGTTTTGGAGTATGCTAGTAGGTTTTAAGAATTGGCTAGATATGGTTATGCCACTGTTGATACAGTGATGAAAAGGAATGAGAAGTTTATTCGGAGGTTGAAGCCTGAGTTGGCTAGGGCTACCTTACCGCATATCAAAGATCCCTATGATGTGGTAGTGGAGATGGCGTCAAGACATGAAGAGATGCTTGCTTGTTTAGAGAAGAAGAAGGAGAAGGAGGTCCAGGTTGGGCAAGGTCAGAAGAGGAAATATTTCACAAGAAGGGTGCTCAGAAAGGTGGAACAGCGAAGAAATGGAAGTCTGAAGTGGTTTGTTTTAAGTGCGACAAGAAGGGACATTTTGCTAATGAGTGTCGTACTGGAAAGGCTAAGGAAGTGATCGGAAAGAAGAACATCAGGTGCTTCAATTGCGATCAGATCAGCCACTATTAGAATCACTGCAAAGAGTCCGCTAAGGATGGGAAGGGCAAGGTGTATGCATTGGAGCCTGCTACTTCGAAGCCAACGGTGTAGGAGAAAGGAAATGCAGTTTTGGGAGGTATGCTTCAGATCCATGATATGTCTGTTGGCATTTTGTTTGATACTGGTGCATCACATTCTTTTATATCTCGATGTTTGGTAGATAAGCTTAACCTAGAACCCACATATTTAGTTACTTCCTTAAGAGTTGCAAATCTGATAGGAGGGTATGCAACACTTGGGATGAAGTGTGACTACCTAGAGTTTGATTTGTTAGGTCATACCTTTGTTTTCTATTTGCATGTGTTTGACTTTGTAGGGTTCGGAATTATATTGGGTATGGATTGGTTAAGTGAGTATGATGCTAGGATATTTTCCCAGGACAGGAAAATATCACTTAGACACCCGAACTGTACCGATCGGATAGTTTATACCGTAGAAAATCCTAGTTGTGAGGTGAATGCTTTGTTGGGTGTTGGGGAGATAGAGGATGAGTTGAATTGCGTTTTCGTGGTTAGAGAATTTGTAGATAATTTTGAGCCGGTAGTTGGATTGCCACCGAAACGAGCCATTGAGTTTCAGATAGATTTGGTGCTTGGAGCAGAACCGGTGAGTAGACCACCAAGCAGGATGACGTCGACAGAAATGAGGGAGTTGAAGGCTCAGTTGGTGGATTTGGAAGGCAAGAGTTTTATCAGACCGAGTAGTTCACCTTGGGGAGCAGCCATAGTATTTGTTAAGAAGCCGAACGGATCGTTAAGGCTATGTATCGATTATCGTAAGTTGAATGAGAGAACGATAACGAATTGATATCCGTTGCCTAGGATTGACGATTTGTTCGATCAGCTTAGTGGAGCCAAGGTATTTTCTCAGTTAGACTTAGCAACAGGTTTCCATCTGCTTAGAGTAGTAGAAGATAGTATACCTTTGACGCGTTTAGAACAAGGTATTGTTCGTACGAATGGTTAGTTATGCTATTCGGACTCACTAATGCGCCAGCATTCTTTGTGGATTTGATGAATCGGATTTTCCAAGAGCACTTGGATAGGTTCGTGTTGGTTTTCATAGATGATATTATGATATACTCTAAGGATAAGAAGGAGCATGAAGTTCATCTTAGAGTTGTGCTTGAGATGCTGAGGCAGCATCAGCTAAAGGCAAAGTTTCTAAGTGCCATTCTTGGAAGAAGGAAGCGAAATTTCTAGGTCATGTAGTCTCAGAGAAAGGGTTGTCTGTAGATCCGACTAAGATTGAAGCAGTGAATAATTGAAAGAGACCCGAGACAGTAATTGAAATAAAGAGTTTTCTCGGATTGGTTGGATATTACAGGAGATTTATTAAGGATTTCTCGAGGATAGCGGCATCGATGACCAAGCTAACGCAAAAGGATGTGAAGTTTGTGTGGACCGATAAGTGTGAGGAAGCATTCCAGAGCTTGAAACACTTATTGACCCATGCACCTGTATTAGTTGTCCCGGAGGGAAATCGGGATTTTGTAGTTTATACAGAAGCATGTGGTACTGGATTAGGAGCTGTACTAATGCAGAGAGGTAAAGTAATTGCCTATGCTTCTAGATAGCTTAGACCGCATGAGGTTAGATACCCGACACATCACTTGGAGTTAGCTGCTGTTATTTTTGCTTTGAAGGTGTGGAGACATTACCTTTGGGGAGAGAGGTTAGAGCTTTATGGATCATAAGTCATTGTAGTACTTGTTCTCTTAGAAGGAGCTGAACATAAGACAGTAGAGGTGGTTAGAGTTTATTGATGCTTATGATTTTGGGATTGAGTATGCCCCAGGGAAAGGAAACAAGGTTGCAGATGCGCTTAGTAGGAAGCATCAGAATGCAGTGTTGGCTATAATAGCAGAATGGAAAGACTTGGAAGCGTTGTCGACTTGCAGAGTGCAGTGGAGATCCGAGGCTGGGTCTAGTGGAGAATCTGCTATGTTATCTTGTTTAGAAGCCCAACCGGTATTGATTGAGAAGATTACTTCTAAACAAGAAGAGGATCCAGTGTTAGCTGAAAGGATCAGGAAATTAAGTGATGGAACAGAGAGCGATGACTTGAAGGATTTCAGTCTTGACCAAAGGGGGTGGTTGAGAAAGAAGGGTAGATTATGTATTCCAGACGTAGGAGACATAAGGAAGGAAGTTTTGGAGGAATGCCATCGTTCGAAGTTCACTATTCATTTAGGAGGAACAAAGATGTATCAAGACATGAAGAGAAGTTTCTTCTAGGAAGGAATGAAGATGGATGTTGGCTTATGGGTGAAACAGTGTTTGAACTGTCAGCAAATGAAAGCCGGGCATCAAAAGCCAAGTGGGTTGCTTCAGCCATTGGATATTTCGGTATAGAAGTGAGATTCTATTTCTATGGATTTCATAGACGGTTGCCGAGATCTAATAGAGGAAATGAAAGTATATGGGTCATAGTGGACAGATTGACCAAGAGTGCCCATTTCATTCCCGTTAAGTTAAATAGGATGACACCTGGATTGGCTAAGTTATTTATGAAGAATGTAGTTAGACTTCACGAAATTCCTAGTAGTATTGTTAGTGATAGAGATTCCTCATTCACTAGCGAGTTCTGGAAGGGTCTGTAGGAAAGTTTAGGAACCAAGCTCAAGATGAGTACCGTTTACCATCCGCAAACAGATGACCAAACAGAAAGAGTTAACAAGATCTTGGAAGACTTGTTAAGAGCTTGTGCATTAGACTTCGGGGGATCATGGAAAGACTATCTACACCTAGTCGAGTTTTCATATAACAATAATTATCAGACTAGTATAGGGATGGCACCATTTGAAGTTTTGTATGGAAGACCATGCAAATCTCCCGCATGTTGGTTAGAGACCGGAGATAGATTAGTCCTTGGTCCCGAATTGGTAAGAGAAGCAACAGAGAAGATTAAGCTGATAAGGGCGAGAATGAAGGAAGCTTAGTCTAGGCAGAGGAGCTATGCAGATAAAAGACGGAAAGATTTAGAGTTCTCTGTTGGAGATCATGTTTTCGACAAAGTATCATCGATGAAAGGTGTTATCAGGTTCGGGAAGACTGGGAAGTTAGCACCGAGATTCGTAGGACCGTTTCCTATTTGAGAAAGGATCGGCAAACTCGAGTATAGAGTAGAGTTACCGAGTAGTTTGGTAGGAGTCCACAATGTTTTCATTGTATCTCATATGTGGAAGTGTGTTAGGGATCCAGAAACTACTATAGCACCAACTTTGTTAGATGATTTAGTAGTGGAACCAGACTTGACTATAGCTAGGAAGCCTGTCCGGATAGTCGCGAGAGATGAGAAGAAGTTGAGGAACAAGACAGTCAGATTAGTGAAGGTCCAGTGGAGTGATGATGATAAGGACTGTACTTAGGAGACTGAGAGCAGGATTAGAGACGCTTATCATGATTTGTCTGATGGTATGTTTTACCTTTGATTGTTTTGTTGTGTACCTTATCGTAATTTCGAGGACAAAATTCTTTAAGGAGGGGAGATTGTAACACCCCATATTTTTAGTAACATTATTTAGGATATTTAATTAGCTAAATAAAATAAAATAATGTAAGGTGATTAATGGATTGAGATTTATGATTAATACGGGTAGCCGTGTCATGTTAATGAGTAAATCAAAATGAGATAACACGAAATAAAATAGATAAAGGGTTAGGAAGTAGGCAGGGGCAAAATGGGAATAAGGAAAATCCTTATACCCTAAACCTTAAACCCCTTAGCCATGTATTCTCTTATTCATTCTCATTTGCAAATTAAAAACATAGAGGCCAGCCACCATTTTAGAGAACTAGTGGAAGAAAAAGCTAAGAAAGAAGATTAATCAAATCAAAAGCTATTCAAATCTCAAATCCTTAGTGTCAAGCTAAGGTGGATAATGACTACATCTCATTCTCTTAAATGTTTTCGGTTTTAAGTTAAATCCGAAGTGTTTGAGAGTTTATGCCATGTTTTTGAATGATTAAATGACTACATCTCATTTAGGAGTTGATGATTTATGCTTGTTCATATAGATTTTATGATATGTTTTGATAAGAAAAACCTATTAAATGACATACAAATGCCTTACGATTTTAGATTTAGATCAGATGATATTTTAGAGATGGGTTTCAATTTTCATAATTTTCTGAATTATTGTGGAATTTATATAAATTTTCTAGTGTAGAAAATGATTATTTGGGTTATAAATTATTTACGGCTAAATAATTATTTATTTGGATATGAAATTTATATATGTTAGAAAACATATTGAAAATGATTTTTTGGAATTTTTGTAGAATTTTCCTAAGTGTTTTAATAAATATATAAAATTATTTGAGGTATGGGACTTAAATGTTTTATATATTTATAAAAGGAGAAGGGGTATTTTATAAACTAAAATTATTGTTTATTTCTAAAATCTTGGCAGCACTTTTGGAAAAAAAAGAAATTTAGTCATCAACGAAAATTTGAAAAACATAGCAGGTTGGTCAAAAAGTATTTCTCTTTTAAGTTAAAGACAAAATTTACTTGTTTTTAGCCTGTTTCGCCATTTTCGGCACCAGGGGTTCCGACCTAGACGTTTTGCCATCATTGCTTTTGAAACCAAGGCGCATGGTATCAATATACTTGGTACGTAGCGAATTGGATGAAGGCGGAAGGTATAGGATCGAAACGTATGGTTCCGATAGGGTTGAAGCATGCCTTTGTTTCAAAATGAAGTTGCACCTGCTTTGCTTTCGACTTGGTTAGCTTTCGACCAGGTCAAATTGTTTTAAAGAAATGGGTTCGAATGGGTTGCGCTCTTTTATTTTAAGTAATGCTTTCGAAGGGGTCGAAACTCCTAGCTACCGCTTTTCTTACCTTTCGAAGTCAATGGTTTCGGAAGGTATACTTTGTTTTTAAAACTTAGCCACTTCTCCAATGCTTTCGGAAGGTTGGTTTCGACACCATCACTTCTTTACTTAGGAGTAGCTTTCAAAAGGAATGCTTTTGACTTTAATGGGTTTCAGATCCTTTTGCTCTACTTGAAGGCATAATCCAAAAGGTTTCGATCGAAACGGTTTTCAAAGGTTTCCACGTGTTTTAATTGAACCCAAAGGCTTTCAAAAGGTTTAATGTTTTATTGCTTTCGAAAGGGTTATAAATGAAGGTTCCGAAGAGGTGGTTCCCCAATGTTTTCGAAAGGTTTTGAAGGAAGATTTTCCAATGGTTTCGAAAGGTCTAAGAGGAAAGGTTTTTCCAATGTTTTCGAAAGGCAGTTTTAAAGTGTTTTAAAAGAAAGATGTCTAAGGTTTTAAAGCTTTCGAAAGGAAGGTTTTTCAATGGTTTCGAAAGGTTTCTATGAATGGTTTCGAAAGGAAGGTTTTGGTCTTTCAGTCTAGGTGAAATAAAGGGTTTTACTTGGTTTCGGAAGAGGTACTTTCAATGGATTCGAAAGGTGTACTTTCAAAGGTTTAAATGTTTTCATCATCTAAGGTTTGAGTAAAGTATATATATAACATGGCAAGGTGGTTTTGAGTAAAGCATAGAGTATATGTATTTTCCTTGTGTGAATTAGATTTAAAGGTTTAAATCAGTTTGAAAAGATTTTCAAGGAAAATTTATGGGAAGGTTTCGCTAAGTTAAATGACTCAAATATTAGAATACCGGATGAGACTGGTATAGGGTCGCGCCCTATACATTAGCTATTAGCCCCAGCTAATTTAGTCCAAAATTCCAATGTGTAGGGCTTTGTCACAAGTAAGACTAAAATTATGATTACACACAGAAGGGAATATATGTTTGTATACAGATAGGTTATTGGTGAGCCTGCAAAACCATTAGGATCAGGTGAACTTGGGAGATGTTAAGTTAGGGATAGACCGTCCAGAAGAGAAGTATTTAACGGATAGTTAAGGACGGACCATCCAAAAGAGTTGTGTCTAACAGATGTTAGATTATTATGGTTATATTGTCTGGTAGGCTCGAGTCAGCCAAAGGTTAGTAGGAATCCAAACAAAACTATAGTGTTCGGACAGATAGTCCATTTTTACCTGATAAGTAAGTTTACATAAAATGCTCTACAGTTTTAACCAGTCTTGGTTGTAGGATTATGATTTGCAATGGATATGTTTTAAAAGAATATTAGTGAGGGGAAACCCGTTCCGCTAAGTGGCGTGGTCTCACTTAATATCGTATAACCGAGATGTATAGTATTATTCACACCAGGCTTTATGTCTGACTCGAAGTTTACGTTTTCCCCCTTAAACTGAGTGCTCAAAAATTGATTTGAGTAGGCTGAGGGTTGAGGTTTTACAGGTTTTAGTAGGTTGATGAATAAAGCTTCCGAAGATGAGCAGGTGGCGACGGATAGCTATTTAGGAGTTGTTGTTTTGTTTCATTTCGATGTGTTGTATTTAAGACAGTTATGTCTATGTAGTACTCTGGTCAACCAAAGGGGTATCATCATATGTCGCTCTTGGCATATTTATGTAATAATTATATTTTATCAGAATCTAGGAAACGGTTATGGGATTATGTAATTTGAATGTGAAACATGTGTTTTGAAAATGTAATGTGAAAAGTTGTTTTTGAAATCTGTGATTTTGTTTCATATTCAAATGCTTCTGATATTATAGATACCATTAACATAGCTGTATTTAGTCGCCGGAAGTTAATACTATGGATGACTGCAGCATCTGTAGCGCTTAGCTTTGGACCTCTAGATAGGGGGTGTTATATTCCCTCAAACACTTTAACGATGCCATTTTTATCCTTGTCGACATCGACGAAGGCAATGCCGCTTATTTTTATTAAGGACGCTAAATTCATTAGTTTCAAAGTGATTTATAGCAGCAATAATGATGCCACGTGTTTATATAAATTGACTTCGACAATATAGGCAACTATGCCGCTTTTATTTATACCAACGTCGATGATAACGATGCCGCCTTTATTCAATGTCCTATGTTGTCGAAGATGGCTATAGTGCCGCTTATATTGACTTCGGCTCTAATGATGTTGCTTATTTCCTTAAGGAAGTGATGCTGAGATATATATATATATAGACTTTATTCTTTAAGACTTATTCCTATGCAAACCAAGTTTTATACCTTAGGACGTCGACATTTTATGAAGTGCGACATCCCTATTATCGGCCTTATGGCCTTATGTTTTAAAAGTTAAAGGCTTTAACATATTTTAATATTAGAGAAGGGCAAAGACCCTTAATGGCGGTGAGGTCGCCGAGCTTTATCACAATACAAGGTTATTGTTTTGGCTTATAGCTTATGGTTTTAAGAGGCGACGACCTCTAAGTGATTTTGAATTTCATCAATACTATTTTACAAAAGCATATATCATGGCATAATTATTTTGGGTAAATTAAAGGTCTATCTTTTTCTTGTTTTGAAGATATGATTTCAAGGTTAAATCATTTATTAGAAAAGTGTTTTCATGGAAATAGAAAAGGGTACTTAGCCCAGAATTTTACTAAAGAATTATTACTCTTATCAATTTTGGATAGATCGTGATAGGATGAATTGACTCAGAGATTAGAAAACCAAGTGGGACTAATGTAGGATAGTGCCCTATACTTCAGCTGTTAGCCCATATCTGGTATATTTCCAAAATTCAAGTGCGTAGGGCTTTGTCAAGGGTAAGACTAAAAGTAGGTGTATGCACAGAAAGGAACACATAAAGATAGATAAGTTATAGGTTGGTCTGAAAAACCTTTAGGTTCATAGTAAGCCTAGAAAAACTATGAGATTAACAGATAGTCAGGTAAACACTGGAATAAGTGTATTTGGATAGACCGTCCATTTTTATTCTACAGTCGGTTAGAAAATTTGGTATCTGGTAGGCTCGAGTCAGCCATGTAGGTTGGTAATTACCTTGTGAAAACTAAACATTGGGACGGATAGTCAACTGATTTGATGGATAGTCATGATTGCTTATGTAGCATGCATGCATATTATTGTTTGTATTATCTATTTTAACTAGTTTTGTTGCAGGAATTAGATTTACAGCAGATATATTTTAAAAGGGATATTAGTGAGGGAAAACCCCGTTCCATTCAGTGGCGTGGTCTCGCTAAATATCTATAAAACCGAGATGGCATATTATTATTCACACAAGAATTTTTGTCTGACTCGAAGTTTATGTTTTTCCCCTAAACTCTCGGATGCTTAAAATTTGATTTGAGTAGGTCGGAAGTAAGAGCTTTTTAGGTTAAGTAGGTTTTGGCGAATAAAGCTTTTGGAGACGTGCATGAGGCAAAGCTAGCTATGTTGGAGTCCATCTATTAGTATTATCCACTGTGTTATGTTAGTTGTTGTATAAATGTATTGACAGTAGATGTATCTGTCTATTTAGTAACTCTGATCAACTAAGGGGGCATCTTCATATATCGCTCTTGGAGTATTTTGTAATAATTATATTTCATCTGAACCTGGGCAACATTTGGGATTATGTACTGAATATGAAATTATGACTTTGAAATGAAATGTGAATGTTTGCTTTGAAAATTGTGTTTAAAATTATTTCATATTCTTGTACTTCTGATGTTATGACATAATAACATGACCGCATTTTTTCACCAAAAATTAATACTATAAATGGCTGCAGCATCTGTAGTGCTTAGTTTCGGGCCTCAAAATGGAGGATGTTACAGTTTATAAAAGAAATTGAAGAGATATTCTTCCACAATAATTTATCTTACCTTTTCTCCTTTAGACTTTATCCACATATAAGTCTAATCAAAATAGCTTGCCATCCTTATCCATACATTAGGGCCAACCATGTATATATAATTAAATCTATATTTAATTATTTTACTAATATTAAATCTTTATGTAATCTTAATATATGCTTCATAAATTAAATAAATACATATATAACTATTATATACATATTTAAATAATTCCCAAAGGCCACCAAATTTTTTAAAGGCTACCAAGATTTCTAAAGGATACCACAATTACTATAAGCAGTCACTGTAACTAATATAAAATTTATGTTAATTAGTTTAATTAATTCATAACATTTATAAATTAATTAAATCAGTTTTACTTTAGAGACTGTTCAGGTTCATGTGCGACTCATAAGCGTAAATTTGATTTGTAATTAATATCGAACATTACATATATTAAAGTTCACACATCGCCTTAGGTAACAGTGTGACATTATGGTCAAATTTATCGCTTACAAATCTTTAAGGTAAAATCATATTTTAAATATTTTAAGCAATACAGTTAAGTGACGATGGTATACTTACATTCTCATCATCGTCACTATATCACTTTAGATATCTAAAGCTTGGCCATGGTCAAAGCTCTAATATTATCTGTATACAAATATATAGTCCCAACTCCAAAGTCCTTATTTCAATAATAATATTTACTATAACCGATGTACTGGCCAGAGATTTTGATTTTGAGTTAGCCATAGTTGACCATTAACAATGGAGACGAATTCTCTATTTTTTTGCCTGTGCAAGCCGGGTTTTATAATGGCCCTTCCACTTTTTCTCAATAAAATTATTACAGATGCAAGGTAAAGCACCTTAGTAGCTCCAGCACATATGTCTACAAATTAAATACAATCCACATGTTACACAAGGCAATTACACTTAGGACATTACAAGACCTAAATTACGCAGACATGATGACTCATATGTAAAAGGCATACCTAACCCAAGAGAAGCGACATACACACAATAACCTTATGCTAAGCAGCATACTTAACAAAAAAGAAAAACCAACATTATGATAGGCTTCCAATTACCATCCCTAGATCAAAATGAATCACGAAATCCGGTATAAACCAGAACCAACCGGCAAGAGAGAGAAGTTCATTCCAAAAACCTAAAGAACACATACCATTACAAAAGCTTTTTACAAGCATCTCCAATAAAGGAGATCTGATTCCACTAACTATATCATATAACACAATTTAGCAAGAACCACCAAAAAAGTATGGTAATACATATCAAAAGGTAAAAAGAACTGGGGTAAAAGGAGAAATGGAAACCAAAACCATCCATAGGTTGAATGAAGCACCGCATGTAACAATTAAGCTAGACACCTCCATTATGGACCAATTTCCAAGGAGTCAACTAGATGTTATGGAATAACATGGTAGCCGAAGTTTCAGAACCACAGACTCCTAAAAACCAGAAAGAACTACTATTGACAACATAAACCCGTCACCACCAAACTAAGAAGAAGAGCATCGACAAGCAAAATGGTAGCCTTAACATAGTATAAAAGGCATTGAAGCACAAACTACTACATTAATCAAATCCATCAATGTCATAATGAGGTTTCAGGAATCCTAAGAGAGACATAAGGAAAATCGAGGCTTGGAATGTTGGATCTGAAACAGTCAGAAGAATGAGAAGAAAAAATGAAGCTTGAGCAAAAAAAAGGAGAGGCGTGTAGATGCATAGAAAAAAATATTAAGGCTTGTAGTAACATGAAAATCTAGAGTAGATATGAAGTGAAGATGTGAGAAGAATGTTAAGGAAAGTTGTAAAAAGACGAAGGTAGAATAAAGTGGAAAGATGATAAGGTGGGAGCTGAAGAATAAAAGAAGAGCAACCCTAATCCCCATCAATGCTACCCATTTAGGCAAATTCTATATCGAGTAGTGTTACACTTCAAATGCTTCAACTCAGACCCAACTATAGTTGTATCATGAACATTGTGCAATGATTTAACTATAATATAAGTAGAGTCTCCCATTTAAGTTCCACTGTATTCTCAAGTCAAAAGAAGAATGTATATATTCACATTGAGATTTCCTCTCTAACCTAGTTATAATCTTCCATTAGGAAACTCTCAGTTTTGTCATT
This sequence comes from Allium fistulosum, assembly GCA_030737815.1. NCBI lineage: Eukaryota > Viridiplantae > Streptophyta > Magnoliopsida > Asparagales > Amaryllidaceae > Allium > Allium fistulosum. The sequence goes on from CM060903.1 coordinate 999,066,454, forward strand.
CTGTATTTTCCAGTGACTAGATATATGTAGCCCCCTGGTGTCTCCAGTAGTCATGAGCAATACACTGCCTAACATTTTGAGAGCAATACATACACTAGTCTCAATGGCTGTATCATTATCCTTTTTTCTTGAAACATCTTGACCGGGAATTATATAAAACAAAGTATTAATTAGTTTGCGATTCAATACTCATGACTACAACATTTGTAATTGCAATCATATTATGCTTTATTTAAAGATTTTCTACTTATATATGTTTAATGATTTTAGTCATTATTTATTTCGTATATAACAACATTATAACAAAAAACAAAACTAAAAGCTTACTTCATTCCAAACAAGATTGGTTCCAAAGTTATGTTATGTAATCAATAACATAATTGCTCCCAGGGGATACCCCTTAAACTTTTAATTCCAACACATACAAATGATGTATGGTGAGAAGCCTTGTACCGTAAGGTAGGAGATCTTATAGAAACTATTTCATGCAAAGATGAGCAAGGGCACTCTTATCAAAAATCACATACTCGATATGATTGGGTACATAGAGACTGGTAGAGGTTGGAGAAACTCATGGCACTAAGCTATAGACCGATTCGGTTCTTGGATCACTGACTCCATAGCTTGATCTATTTATATTAAATTTCAATAAGAATTCATTGAAGTGTATTATTGTCAACCTCTTTAACATGTTAAGGATGGTCGAGAGTACATTATGCGATGCTAGTTGTCAAGGGTGCTTCTTCCTTAAATATTTTGAAAAAGAGAAAGCATAGGTTGATGGGTGGCAAGGGAAAAGTTAAGGTCCATCAAGTGAAGAGTGAATGTCACTTTTTCTCTAAGAATAGCCACTGGAAAAAGGAATTGTCTGGATTATCTAAAGATGTTCAAGGGCAAGGAAGCTGATTCTGCTCCTAAAGGTATTTTCTTTATAGAAAATTATTTATCTCCAAGTGCTTTTTGTTGGGTTTTAGTTATTGGCTATAGAATTCATATCTACAATTCATTATAGGGACTTAGAAGCAAGAGGGCTGTAACAAGAGGGAGCATGTAATTCCAAGGTGCATATGAAGATATTATAGCTTCCATCACATTAGGAGATTACCATGTAGAGCTTGCTAATGGACATGATTTGATTTTATGTAATTGTTATTATGTACCGAACTTTGTTTATGGAATAATTTATATTTCTCGTTTGATGGAAATGGATATAGGTTTTTTTGTAATGATAATATTTTGAATATTTGTTATGGTAATAACACTATTTGTTTTAGTACTTTGAATAATATCATTTATATACTTAATCATAATCATGTGTTTGCTATTGAAAATAATAATGAGCATAAAATAAATAACAGATATCTTTGGCATTGTAGACTAAGCCATATAAGTAAGAAACGAATGAACAGGTTAAGAAATCAAGAGTTTCTATCATCATTTGATTTTAAATCATTTGATATTTTTACATCATGTCTTAAAGGTAGACCCATTTAGTGGGAGAAATGAAAGAGCCATTGAACTATTAGGACCAGTACAAACTAATGTACTTGGTCCAACGTCCACAACTATCAAAGGTGGAACCTCTTACTTCATTATGGTCACTGATGATTGACCAAGAGATGGTATGTGTATCGTATGAAACATAAATAAAGTATCAAGGATAAATTCTAGAATATAAGAATGAAGTTGAAAACAGATGCATAAGAAATTCAAAATATTTCAATCCGATCAGGGCAGTGTGTACGTTGGATATGAGCTCCAAGTGTATCTAAAAGAGAATGGGATTCTCTCCCAAGTCACTACTTCCTATACTCCTTAACACAATGGTGTTTCAGAAAGGAGGAATCAAACTCTCTTAGACATGTTTCGATCAATGATGAGTGATACTGAGTTGCCTCTTTCCTTTTGGGAATACACACAAGAAATCATGGCATATATGTTGAATTACATACCATCTAAATCTGTGCTGAAGACCCTATACGAGATATGCATTGGTAAGAAACTCCACCTTAATTTCCTTAAGGTATAAGGTTGTCTGCCTTACGTTACGAACATAAACCCCAATACATTCGAGGAAAGGTCGGTTTTATGCAAGTTTATAGAGTATCCAAGAAATTCTCATAGATATATGTTCTATCATATTTTTGTTTTGAGACATGCCATATTTTTGAAAAAGGAATTTATTTCATGAGAAATTCATGGTATTAAGATAGACTTTATAGAGTCAGGGGTATTCCCTAGGGGCAATTCTGTAATTTATTGTAAATTAATTAACTCTGTAATCGATTCTCGTTCGTAATAATGGTGTTTTTCTTTCAGTTATATATTTGTTATAATGTATTATAAATAATTAAATATTTAATTGAAATATATTTATGGAAAATCCATAAATGGTGTGTTTGTGATAAAAAATAAAAATAGTTGTAATCATGAGCATCGTATCATAATATTATAAAACACATTATTTTTAACATTCCCAGACAAGATACATCGAGACTGGATATCGATGTATCCGTTGAGACTAGAGTGCGTAACGCTCTTCAAATGTTGGATAGTGTATTACTCATGAATGTTGGAGGGCACCTAAGAGTTACATACTGATAATTATTGGATAACTATAGAACGGCTCATTCGATAGTTTTCTGTTGGTTAATATAACTAAGGTCAAACAGAAACTATCGATGTGACTAATTTATACAGTTCTCTTAACTTAAGAATACCGTTGATCTTCAATATGGAAGCTCCGCTTTAATTATAGTCAAATCATGAAATGGCGTCCATCGAGTGACTATAGTTGAGTCGAGTGGAAGTATTGGAAGTGAAACACTATTCAATAGAGGATTAATCTCCTCGGTTATATGGGGCTAGTATCACGGTCAACTCAAGTGAACTCAAAGTCAAAATCTCTGATAAGAGTAGTTTGATTAATAATATTGTTATTATTGAACCAGGGACATTATGTTTGGACCATAGAGTTGAATATGGACAATGTTGGATTGACCACTACCAAATTCCATAGTCTAAAGTGATATAGTTTTGACGAAGGGAATTGGTGTAAGTAAAAGTCACAACCAGATAACACTTAACAAAGTAAAATTGGATTTTACTAAAACCAAGTAAGCCATAAATATGACCAAAATGTCACACCACTTGCTAACTAATGTGTGAACGTTAATATTTGAATAGTTAGATATTAATCGCTGACCAAATTTATACCCAACGAGTCACACAACCGAAACGATGAATATTCCTTTGACCAAAATAATTTAATTAATTTATAATTGTTATAAATTAATTAATATTTGTGAAATATTAATTATAAAATTTGATTAATCAATTTTGTCAAATGTATTTATAAAAGCTATAAATATATTAATCGATATATGATATCAATAAGCGTTTAAATTGAATTTAAATGCAAAATATTTATTCAGAATTTCAATGGGTTTAAAGCCTATATAGAGGGCTAATTATTTGGCTCTAATAAGGGTAATAGGCGGCTAAATGATGGGCGAAAGAGGCTAAGGTTGGATGGCTAAGATAGAAGAGAATCGTTAAGAGATAAAGGAGGATCTAGATCCTAAAACATATATAGATTCTCCTATATATAAACATCTCTACCCACACTTATTATTTAACTTTTGGAGCATCCATTCATATTCATTTCGAGCCGAACCCTATGCCCTCCATCCTCCGTCAATTAAAGTTCAAATCAAGTGCTATTCGATAGCTGGTGGTCATCGATTCAGATACTAGCAATCTACCGGAATTGAAATCAACTCAAGAAGCAAATCTCAACATTTCAAGGTGTATTTTCAGGCATTGGGTGTAAGGTACATTTCTAACCAATATATGATTATTAATGTTTAGATATAATGTTTATTTTACACACACACAGAGATACATACATACATATATGTTGTTAGTTAGGTGACGATTCTGATATACAAACAGATTGTCACAATTGGATTGGTTGTATTTTTATATATACTCGTATAGATATAATGTTTATATTACACACACACATACATACATACATACATAGATATATGTATGTATGTATGTGTGTGTATATATATGTATGTATATATATGTTGTTTGTTAGGTGACGATTCTGATATATAAATATATTGTCACAATTGGATTGGTTGTATGCTTTTATATACTTGTATATTAATTTTCTTTTTGCATATACCTATAATGGTATGGCTCAACAATAAAAAAACATTTATTTTAATTTTAATAATATACATATATGATTTATATATATAAATATATAATTTATAACTTAAATATTACATCATACTTTACATAAATATGGTTATATAAATTTTATATATAAAGTACTATGGGATATACTATATTTGACGGTAATAAAAATATTATATATATTATTATTTGAATCATTTAATTACATAAATTAATTATATCAATATATATATATAATTGTTAACCTAAAAAATGGATCAACACCCTGGTTTGAGTGTGAAAGCACCAGCCCTGTTCTCACAGAGCAATAATATAGATAATAGGTATAGAAAAGAGCAGAAACAGTAAAAAGACAAGAATATTTTTATAGTGGTTCGGCTGTTGATGAAGCCTACGTCCACTTTATAATTTCTTTATTTCCTTTACGAACTGATTGCTGTTACAAGAAGTGTTTGATTACAAGGCTCTTAATTGTCATTAGCTAGATTGAATCTCCAAGGTCAGAATCCATTGGAGAATCACAGTGAATCCCTTTGGAGATTGTTGTAAGGAAGATGGAGAGTGAAGAAATTTTCCAGCAGAGCTTCAGCAACCAGTCCGGAGAAGATCCAGTTTATGTTGCAGGTAGGATGGTATTTATAGAGATCGGAGAGCTTCTGGGCTAGGCCTGTTCACCGACTGCTTGCAGATAGACACAGGAAGTTGCAACGAAGCTTAGCTCGCGACCCAAGCCAAAAACATGGATCGCTAGCGATCCACGGATTTAGCTCGTGAGTGAGCCAATTACTTAGCCCTGTTTTCCCCTTCTTCGCCTAGTTATCTTGCCAAGATTCTATGATCAAGTATGGATCGCTGGCAATCCATGGTGTATGGATCGCTGACGATCCATACATTTAGCGTATTTTGTACTTTGTCCTCTTATCCTTCTTTGCTCATGTGTGCTATAGCGACCCAATGATGTTGTATGGATCGCTGGCGACCATGTGCTTAGACTATTTCTGGACTTTGATGTCTGGAATGCTTTCATTGCCTTGTATCGACATCGTTCGTGTAGTCTCATTGCAGTTTCTTTGTTTTGATGACGATCAACTAGCTAGTTGTATTTAGCTGCTGATTAGATCGGACGGACGTTGGTCTCTTGGTTTAGTCAAACTTAGTCATTGCTTTAGCCCCTTTTGGTTGAGTTCTGAGCCATTCTGACTCCACCAAGTCGTCCCGTCTTCTCTTGGATCCTCATGGGTTAAAAACCCGGATAACATTTGCTCCCCAGAGTACGTCTTTGTTGGAAACAAGGCGTGCTTTGGAAGTTATCGCCTTTAATCTTTGCTTGTTGAATTCCAAGTAATCGTGTTAGAGCTTTGCGGACGTGAGCTAGGTCACGCTGTTGATCACTTAATTTTAGTCTCGACCACTACTGCTTGTCATAACGGATCAAATTTCTCTCCACAGCTTCTCGGTATACTTTGAAATAATGGGTAGATGTCGCGGTGCAAGTTTGAGAAAAATCAACCTCCAACCACATGGGTCGCTAGCGATCCATAGACGATGGATCGCTAACGACCTGATAACTTCGACAGTTTTCCGAGAAAATTTTGCCTTCAACCACATGGGTTGCTAGCGATCCATAAATGATGGATCGCTAGCGACCTGATGACTTAGAGATTTTTCAGCCTTTTTCGCTTCCATCTGCCTATATAGGCTCCTTCGACCCGACTCTTCCATTCACTCAAGCCGACCCAGTTTCCTCTTCGTGCGACCTAAATCCTTAGCGATTCGATCCTTCCTAGCGATTCGACCTAAAGCTTTGCCGATTCTTTGCCAAAGCCTTGTTGATTCTTTGCCTTGCTTCCTTCGACGCCATTGCTACAAATCCTTGTCGCCGCTCCTCTAGGTCGCTGTTATTTGAAACCCTAGCTTGCCTGCGCCCTAGTCCATCGCCGATTCATCGTAGTTTGCTGATCTCAAAGCTTCTACCAATTTAGCGTTTAGCTCGTTAATCCGAGGTGGGTTCGTCGATTACAACGTTCGTTTAATGATTTGATGGCGAGGTTGTATTCGTTATGTTTGTCGTGAGGAGTTTGAGTTGATTGCGGCTTAATGGAGGAAGATAGTAAATTGAGTCTTGAGTTTCTCCTGGAACGACATTCGGGCCTTGTCCCGGTGCTTGACACATTTTTCTACCTTCGTCCATTAAGCCAGAATTGACTTGTGCCAAGTTCCATAACCGATATTGCACGACACATCGCGAATTGATCCGGGCTCTTCTGAAGAATTTGGACCTATCTTACTTGCTTTTTGCACGATCAGTGTCCCTGTAATGAAAATAATCTTCTGTGTCGCTTCGGACAACGGATCCGTTATCGACCGTTGATCGATAACAGGTAAGTGTAGAGGAAGTAAAAACAAATGGAAACGATACGGGAAGTCCTTTTCCTTTTCTGATGTGAGCGAACTATCTACATGGGATAGAGCGTTTGTAGTGTTTCAGACACCGAGCTCACCCTCTATAGACAGCACACTACACTTGCTCTAGTACATACTTGAAATCTGTTGTGTCGGCACGAATCAATGTCTCTCCGGAATTCAAGTGTTGTTGGGGAAATTATTAGTTTAGAATAGAATCACCTGACTATTTTGGATGCAAGTTCTATTGTTTTAGAATGAAGCATCCATCTTCGCATCGTAAGTCAAGCGGAGGAAGCCCGACACTTTCCAAAACCGAGTCGTCGTCCATCGCTCTCTCTCCTTCCATCTCACAGGCTGAATATGGCCAGTTGGTCCCAGTAGGACCGGTCTTGGACCGAACTCCTCCCAATTTTAGGGTTCTTCTCAACCCGCCAGAGAGAGCTTCTTCCGTGGTTTCCGCTAAGGTTCTGCATAATATCTGCATGCAACACGACATACCAGAGGAGGATGTACGCCTTCCAGAGAAGAAAGAGTTTGCTCACATGCCTCCCCCAGGATATACCACTTGTCATCAGTGTATGTGTTTGAATGGAGCTGTGCCCCCTTTTAATGACTTTTTAAATGAGACTCTTTTGAATTTAGGCACTGCCCCGTTCCAAATTCATCACAACGGCTATGCCATCCTAACTTGTTTGCGCGTCCTTTTCATGTGCACATTCAATCGCGCTCTGAGCTTCGACGAGTTATGGTACTTTCTTTCTTTCAAGAGAAGGGATGAGTGTCCATCTTTAGTCGTAATCGAAGCTCAAAGGAATCGAAAAATCGTATTGCGGCTACAGAGCAACCTATCCCAATTTAAGACCCAATATTTCTTCGTTAGATGCCTTGAGGGGTTTAACCTTATGTGGACAATGGGGGGCAAGTTCTTTTCCCTATTTATTGAGTTCCAACATGTCGCTGCGGGGCTTCTAACAAGTCGAACATTTCTTGCAGTTATCCCAAGGCCAAACAGGGACTTGTCTCCTGATGATGTTTTTCGAACCCTGAAGGCTATCGATGTTGAGAAAAGGTCCTATAAAGTCTTGCTGATTGACGAGAACTTACTCCGATATGGGTTATTTCATCCAGGGAGGTCCACCGTTCCAGTTGAAGCCCCCTCTCCTTCTCGATCCAGGGTCGCAATCGATCCACTTCCTCTTCTCATGGCTTCGAAGATGGCGCTTCTCAAGAAAGAGAGGGCTTGTTTGAAGAATCAACCGAAGAGGCTCGCGATGGAAGAGATGTAGGTGCGACCGGAGTTAGTCGCATGGTCAGAATGCCTTCGACTCTGGAAGAAGGAGAAGAAGAGTTCAAACAGAGGGAAGGCAAAGCCGCGTTGTACTTAGAAAAAGAGGAGGGGGAAATCAGGAGTAGTAGCGATAAGTCCACTTCTAGCGATGATTTCTATGCAGAATCCGATGATGGGGATTCTGAATCATGCGATGAGACATTGGGGATGATCCCCATTATTCCGAGCTCACTTCCTCCAGACACAAGTGATAAAGACAATGCCCCAGGAATCGGGGGATGTCAGGACTCTCCGAGCAAAGATACTGGTGTGGAGTTTGGAGATTTGAGCGATGTTTACATCGACTTCGATGCGCTTATGGGGGAAGATTTAAAATTTGAGGAGGTGTCCCCTCGTTCGAGCCATGTCGCATCTGAAGTTAGTCTGATCCCTTTCACGATGCCTACCCGATTCGGTTCGTGACGTCATTTTAGGCTCTCCTCCTAAACACATCACACGCTTCACTAGGCTCACACTCACTTGTACACACACTTTCCATGTCTATATCCTATTTCTATAACCTATTTATTTATGCTTTGTGTCAGGTATGACGAGTGGACACGACCTTTATGATGACTTCGAGGAATTCACCGACTCCCAACGTTGGTCTAAGCGTTCTTCCGGCCGTCACCAGCCCCAAGAGACGAAGAAAGAGTACAGAAGAATGAAAGATCTAGAGGTCGAAACTCGTCGCCAAGATGAGAGAGAGCGGAGCCGGTCATACAAAGGAGGGTATGAGAAGAGGAGGGATTTTGATGTGAGAGGGAGCCATCGAAGAGGTCAAAATTCGATCATCGTTCCCATTCTTCAGAACAGCAAGTTTTTGCTCCGACGAACTCCTCAACGGGTCAAGAAATCCCTGCAACTTCTATCCCTGTTCCACCTTCAACTTACATTCTTCCATCTTCTGTTGTTCTTGACCCCGGTACCTCATGTCCCCACCAAAGACCCGTCTATATTCTTCCGTCCAGTCCTCCCAAGCTTGAGGCGGCGCTCCTTGGGTGGTTTCTAAGGAGGGTTAAGTTTGATTGTGATCTCCATTCGGTCCGTAGAGATTCTTACATGCCACATCTTCAGGCTATCCAAAACGATTTAGAACAGGCCGAAGGGTGGGAAAAATTATGTAAGAAGCTGGCAGATATCAGTCGCAACAATTACCAGGAAATCCTCTCTTTTGATTCAGAGAAGAATGATTTTGAAAGAGCGTTGATAGAACGCGATGCCGGGATTAAACAGCTGGAGGAGGAGAAAGAAGCGGCACTGCGAGAAAGCAAAAGGAATGCCGATTTGCTAAAAGAAGTGAAAGAGGCCTACGAGAGAATTGAGATCATCTATAGGGACGAAATAAAGAAGGCTCATGCCGAGGAGGCCAAATTAAAAGAGGAGGTGGCTGCTCATAGCGCAACGATTGAGGCTCAAAAGAAAACTATCTCCGATCACGACCTTATCAGTGAGGGTCACAATAAGACCATCTCCGACCAAGCCGAGACAATCGCCCGGCTGTAGGATCAAGTTGCGCACTTAGTTCCGATGTATCTCGCGTCGAAGTTGAGAATGCCTTGGTTACGGCAGATTATCTGGAGCTCCAAAACACTTTTGAAAGGAAGATGGAAAAGATGGACGAGACCATCTTGAATTTTTATGTCAATTCTCTGCTGCATCAGGGGAGCCTTAGCTACTTAGGCCCGAAATTTCCCCGCACTCTTGTTGTGATTTGGGAAGAAATCTTGACTCGCTTTCGTGACAGCAGTGACGTCTATACCGAGCGGGAGCTAGAAAACGCCTACCTAAACGAAGAATCAAAGAAGGCATTGTTGGAGGGCCAGGAGATTTTACGGATCGAGAGGGAGAGAGAGGCTGCTGATGCCGCTATGACTATGGCCGCTGAAGTGTTTACAGAGCCTTCTATATCTGATTTCGGCGAGCCATCAGAGAAGCCGCGCAATCTGCCAACACATTTTGGGCTTGAGGCTTCCCCTTGGGTTATTAAGTCGTCTAAGGAGGGTGAAGGCGGTGAATACGAAGTTGGCATTCTTGGTCATTCTTCCAGTGCAGGTAATCCTCTTGTTTCCCCCGAGTTCGGGAGCTTTCACTTACGTCATAAGAACAGGAAGAATTTAATGCTTTCATTTTTGATCTTATAGGTCCGTCTACTTTACCTGTTGATCTTCCAACTTCCTCGGCGCCTGGACCTGCTGCTATCTCCACTACTTCCATGCTTGTTTCCGTTCCTGCTCCGGTCTCCATGTCCGCGTCCGGCTCGCAGCCGGGGCCGGAGTCCAAAAAGATCGCCGCACTTCATGGCTTTTTTTTTAACAAAAGGCAAAGGTTTCACAAATCTATTACCAAGCAAAATAACAGACAAAATTCAGAACAAAAGTAGTACTACTAAAACCGAAATCATCTCAATCACAATAAAGGGCAAAATACCAACATTAAAAACATAGTAATAGTAGGGATATAAAAGTCATTTCGAGAATGGAGAAGGTGGTGACGCATCGTTCAGCGAAGCCTCCTGGCTTCTCTTTCGGACTCGAGAAGAGTGAGGAAATCACCAACTCTGACAGGGCCCTTCACATTCCTCATGATGCGCCTGTTCTCATCGTCCAGGAACTTGACTCTGACTTGGGTCACCTGTCCCCTTGACCCGGTTCGGCCCATCACTTGTTCCACCACTGCCAGCTTCACTTGATTGTCCATGCTTCAATTAATTCTCTTCGACTGATTTCTCTTTGCTAGAGAAGAACTTTAAGCAATATGCAGGCGGCTGTGCCGCACTTCATGGCTTAGATGACCCTTATGTATCTTTGGAAGGTGACGTAACGGTGGCTGAAGCTGAGGAGCAGGAAGTTTCGACTAAGCAGCCACGCAAAACTCAGGAACAGCTGGTTGCCGTCAAAAAGGAGAAGGTTGAAGCAATCAAGACCTCTAAGGGCTCCTGCAAGTCATGGAAGTGTAAAACGAAAGGCGAATCTTCTGAGAAGGTTGCAGAGCAAGAGGAGGACACTAGTGTCGAGGACATTGTTGACATTACTGGCAGTGACACAACTCCCGAGGCGAAATAGAAACTCCGAACAAGAGGCAGAAATAGGAGTGGTGGAAAGAAGCACTGAGAAGCTTGGGTGGTGATTGATCTGATTTTGATTCGTTTTGAGTCGTTTTGTTCAAGTGCAGAGTCTGCACTTAGTGTTTTTGTTGTGGAGTCTGTATTTTCCTTTTGTTGGCCGGTGTTGTGTGGGTATGGCCCCCACATTTTGACCTTGTATAAAAGAAAACTATAAGTAATACATTGTCGATATTTTGATTGTACTCTTACTTTTCTGTTCATGTGTATTTTGTGCACTTGTGCTTGTTTTGTTTATACTTATCCGGTTTTGTGATTACTGCCAAAATTCTTTATTTCGAGTAATAATTCTTTGTTTAGAGTAACAGAACTTGTGAAATTATTGTTTTCAAGTAATTTTATTTAAGTGCCGGTGTATGCCCCCCAGTTCATAGGGTTGTTTACCTCAAACAACTGACAAATGGCCGGTAACTTAGGGTTTAAATAATCTGCATATTAACACTTGAAATTTGACTAAATCACAGCTCGATTTTTCTTCTTTCAAAAGTTTCTGCGATGTTTTGGTAAGTGTGTAACATACGCGTATTTGACACGTGCACAATGTATGAGTTGGCTGTAGGCAGTTGCACATCGCTTACGTTAGGTGTTATAGTTTGTAGCACTCTGATTTTGTTGGAGTCGTGCCCATTGCTTCCAACAATGGGAGTTGATTGAATCTTGTTATTTTAGTATGGATAAGTTCCCTGGTGTTGCAGGGGCAATTCCGGGACATGAAAGTGCGCGCGGCTTACGGGATGCATGGATTTTAAGATCGATATGTGCCGTCGATTTGTAATGGTTCAGGCGCTCCTCGGTGTTTCCTATCTTCGGGTAACGTGAGTAGTTTATGTTTTAGGAGCATTATTTCATGGATTCGAAAGTTAACGCACGGCTTATGGAATGCGCGACTTTTGGTACTGATATGACCTGTCGGTCCGGAACGGTTTTAGTACTCCTCGATGTTGCCTATCTTCGGGCATCGTGAGGAGTTTGAGTTTTAAGAGTCAGTTCGCGACTTATGGAGTGCACGGCTTTTCATACTCCTCAGTGCTGCCTATCGAGGGGCAACGTGAGGAGTGTAATTTTTTTTAAGAGTTAGTGCGCGACTTATGAAATGCGCGGCTTTTCGTACTCCTCGGTGTTGCCTATCTTCGGGCAACGTGAGGAGTGTTTGTTTTAAGAGTTAGTGCGCGGCTTTTCATATTCCTCGGAGTTTCCTATCTTCGGGCAACGTGAGGAGTGTATGTTTTAGCCTTCCCGATGTTGCCAGAGCAACACCGGTTTTTAGAAGCTAAAGATCGGGTTCCACCGATCCAACGGTTTGAGTTGATTTGCTTCCGTCGACTCAGCGGGTAGTTATTATGAACACAGTTTTGTCGGTTCAAAAGGCGAATCAATTTTTATTAAAGAAAGCAGGGCAGATTTTTGCCTATTTACAATGCCCCTGGCATCCTGGGATGGCTTATTGGCTGTAAAATAGAAAGTACATAAGGTAGTTTTCAAATAAAGTAACGACAGAGTGATTCTCTATTCCATGCCCTGGGAATTTGGATTCCGTCGATGGTTGTTTGCTTGAAAGTTCCATCCCTTAGCTTTTGATTGATGACATATGGTCCTTCCCAGTTCGGTCCGAAGGCCCTGGAACGGGGTAGACTCGCTTGAGCACGAGATCTCCCACTTCAAAGGTTTGGTTGTGAACTTTAGAGTTGAAGTATCATGCGACCCTTTTTTGATGGGCAGTGGTTCTCAACTCGGCTTCTTCCCTTCTTTCGTTAATCATATCCAACGACTCGAGTAGGAGCTGCTCATTTTGCTTTTGGTTAAAATTTTGCCTTCGGTGCGAGGGAACTTCTAATTCAACAGGAATCATTGCTTCTGAGCCATACGCCAGAGCCAATGGAGTATGGCCGGTTGCCGCTTTGTGGGTAGTTCTGTAAGCCCATAGTGCGAGTGGAAGTTCATTAACCCACTTTCCTTTTGCTTTAATTAGTCGCTTTTTGATGGTAGACTTGATGATCTTGTTTATCGCTTCCACTTGCCCGTTTTCTTTCGAATTGAGTTCCATTGTCAGTGATGATTTTCTACGGCACACCAAACCTATAAATAATGTTTTTAGTAACAAAGTTAATGACTTTCTTTGTGGTTATGGTGGCCAATGGTTCCTCTTCGGCCCATTTCGTGAAATAATTAATGGCAACTATAGCATATTTGGCCCCTCTTTTTACTATTAGCAGGACGCAAATCAAGTCGATTCCCCATATTGCAAATGGTCATGGGATGACCATCTATGTTAGCCTGTTGAAGGAGTTCTTTTAGTTTTGTTGAACCTTTGGCAGCGATCACATTTTCTGTCGTAGTCTGCAGCGTCGTGGTTTATTGTTGGCCAGAAGTATCCATACCAGAGGACTTTCTTCGCAAGGGTTTGCCCCCCCCCCCCAGTGTGGTCTCCGCATTCGCTTTCATGCACTTCCTTTAGGATTCGTTGGGCTTCATCATCGGACACACATCTAAGAAGAGGGGTTGAGAATCCCCTTCGATTGAGTACTCCGTCTTGTATCATGAATCGTGGTGCTTTTCGGAGAAGCTTTTTTCCGTTGATTCTGGTCTATCGAAAGAGTCCCTGCAAGTAAATAGTACCTTATTGGTGTCATCCACGTCTCTAATTCGACAGTAGTCTCGAGGATGCAGTCGACGTCCATTTCGTCTATGCTCGGGGTGGTTAAAGTTTCAACTGGGACTAGCCCCAATGATTGAGCTTCTCCGAAGCTTGCCAGTTTAGCCAAATAATCGGCCTTGGTGTTTTGTTCCCGTGTAATGTGAGTTATGGTGTAATGTTCGATGTCGTTTAGTGATTCTTGTACTTTGGACAGGTACGGGGCAAGGTTTTCCCCTCGAGCTTGGTATTCCCCTTTTACTTGACAGACGACTAGTTGGGAGTCGCTGTAGATGTGAACAGATTTTATCTTGAGCTCTTTCACAACTTTTAGTCCTGCGATCAGTGCTTCGTATTCCGCTTCATTATTTATAGATGGGAATTCCAAGCGCAAAGCATAGCAAATGGATCGTCCTTCGGGGGTTTCAAGCACTACTCCTGCTCCTGAACAGAGGTTGTTAGATGTGCCATCGACAAAGAGTTTCCATAGCATGTCCACTTCTAGCTGTGCTTCTTCCTCGTCATCCCGTATAGTAAATTCCACGATGAAGTCTGCTAATGCTTGCCCATTGATGGCCTTCCTTGGGTGGTATGTGATATCATATTGACTCGGTTCTATATTCCACTTGAGAAGTCGTACGGAAGTTTCAGGCCGATACAACACTTGCTTCAGGGGCTGGTCAGTCAACACTTTAATTGGATAAGCCTGAAAGTATGGTCGTAACTTCCTAGATGCGATCAAGAGGCAATACGCTAGATTTTCCAGTTTTGGGTAGTTTTTCTTGGCTCCAGTGAACCGCTTGCTAATTTAATACACAAGTCGCTTGAGTTTTGCTTCTTCACGCACAAGAGTAGCGCTCAATGCATGGGGTGAGATTGCTAAGTAAATGGATAGGTCTTCTCCATCCACAGGCTTTGACAGGATTGGCGGAGCTTCTATGTGCCGCAGCAATTCTTCGAACGTTGTTTGACAAGCTTCACTCCATTCCAATTTCTTCTTTCCTTTCTTCAATGCATCGAAGAATGGTATACACTTGTCGGTAGCTTTCGAGATAAACCGACTTAGTGCTGCGACTTTTCCATTCAGGCTTTGCAGTTCCTTTTTATTCTTTGGAGCTTGGATTTCTCGCAGTGCCGTTATTTGTTCTGGATTTTCTTCGATGCCACTGGCACTTACGTCGAATCCTAATAATTTTCCAAAGGCTACTCCGAAGTGACATTTGAGTGGGTTGAGTTTCATTCCGTACTTTCGGAGTATTTTGAACTTTTCAGCGAGGTTATCCTGGTGGTAAGTAGTTGCTCGTGATTTGACCAACATATCATCTACGTAAACCTCCATAGTTTTCCCGATTTGGCGCTTGAACATGGTATTCACCAACCTTTGGTAAGTTGCCCCGGTGTTCTTCAAGCCGAATTGCATTACCCTGTAGCAGTATAGGCCTAGGTCGGTGATGAAGCTGGTGTTTTCTTGGTCAGGCTCATGCATCAGGTTTGGTTGTAACCGGAGTATGCGTCCATGAATGATAGTAGCTCATGCCCTGCCGTTTCGTCCATAAGATGGTCTATTCAGGGGAGAGGGAAGCTATTTTTCGGGCAAGCTTTGTTTAAGTCCGAGTAATCGATACAAGTTCGCCACTTCCCATTGGACTTTTTGACTAAGACCGGATTAGATACCCATTCAAGATAAGTTGCATCACGGATAAAATCGTTGGCGATTAACTTGTCCACCTCTTCTCTTAGCGCCTTGGACTATTCAGGACCCAGGCTGCGCCTCTTCTGCTTTACTAGTGTGAACTTGGGGTCGATGTTGAGTGTGTGACATGCGATTTCTAGAGACACCCCACACATATCGGAATGCGTCCATGCGAACACATCCAAGTTGGCGTGAAAAAATTTTGTAAGCTCCAAACGCATCATGTTTCCAAGGTGTGATCCAATTTTCAAGTCATTAGTTGGGTTGTTCATATCGACCGGGACAGACACCGTCAATTCTGCCGGTGCTGCCCATTCTTCCCTGAACTCTTCTTTCTAGGGTCCAAAGCCTTGTCGAATCTCCTTTCACCACTCTGATTCCATTTGCAGTTGGGAACTTCATAGTTAGACACCATTGGGCTGGACCTATTTTGAAATCTGCTAGAGCGGGCCGTCTCAAGAAGGCGTTATATGCAGACATTTCGTTCATAATTACAAAAGTCTGAACGAGGGTGACTCTTTGGTCACCTTCTCCAAGTTCCACTGGTAGGTCGATTGTTCCCACAGGTTGCTTGGGTTCGCCAGTGTACCTTGGATCTTCGTTTGGCATGCATACACGCTTTTCATGCCGATTTTCATTTGATCAAAAGTATGTTTGAAAAGTATATTAATAGAGCTTCCACTATCGACCAACACTCGTCGAACAATAGCGAGACCGATTCCCACTGTTACCACTATTGGATCGAGAGTCGGGGCTTTGATCCCTTCGGTGTCCCGATTTCAAAACACTATGTCGTAACCCAAGGTTTTCTGCAGCTTGGCTGGGATTTCATCTTCTATTGCGAGACATGATTCCTTTGGAGCATGCTTCAATGAACTTGCATACCGCTCCATCTCCCCCCAACTTCTTTGCGTGGGGTGTGGTCCCCCAGATATTGTTCCAATAATAAGTCTTTGGTCGGTACGTTTGGACCCTTCTTCACTAGTTACGGTCTGATTCCTTCATTCTCTAGGAGGCTGAGGAGCTGTGGGTTGATCAGGGTTCTGTGACTTTCTCACATACTGCTAGAGTTTGTCTTCCCGAATCAACTCTTCAATGAGATTCTTCAGATGGCGGCATTCGTTTGTGTTATAACCATGAGTTTCGTGGAAGCGACGGAACTTTCCTGAGTGTTTTTGTTGCTCAGTTGCTTCCTTCCTAGGGGGATTCTTGTATTCCTCAGTCCCCTGTGTTGCGAGATAAATATTTTTCGGAGTGTTGTTTAGAGGGGTATAGTCTTCAGGCCTGAACCTTTTAAGCCTTTTATTGCTGCCATTACCATTCCTTTTATTGGAGTTCTGATTTTTTCTCTTTTGATTTCCGTCTTTTCCTGTGGCTCCTTCAGCAGTCCGGAAGAGTGCGCATTTTGATTCATCGCTACATCGCTCTGTCCGAAATTCATTGGTTGTACACCAGTAGACTTTCTTTCCAGCTCTTGCGCTTCCTCCAATCTTAAGTACTGACTTGCTTTACGATTGAAGTCTTTCCTTATGGTAGGTTGCTTCACCTTAATCCACCTACCGAATTCAGTCTCCGGGTGAATGGCACGGACTAACACCATAAAAACCATATCCTTGTTGGGGTTGCTTACTTCCGTCACTGCGGTGTTGAATCGGCTCATGAAATATTTCAGCGATTTGTTGCATCCCTGGACCAGTCCGGATAGGGACATAACATCTTTTGGTTGCGCGGTATGGAGTCTGAATTATTCTAAGAATCTTGCTGCTAGTTGGTCAAAGGTAGAGATAGATCTTGGCGGAAGCCTGGTGAACCACATAGATGCAACTCCTTCAAGAAAGATGGGAAAACATCTGCACCGAACAGCCTCTGAAGCGTTGGCTCCATCCATATACCAACTATACTTGTATAAATGGGGTTTTGGGTCCTTCGTCCAATCGTAGGATGGGATAGTTGGCATTGTGAATTTTTCTGGATATTTCTCGTTCAAGATTTCATCGGTAAAGGGGGTCCGACTTGGAGCAGATCCCCATTCATCATCTCTCCTATTTTTACTTTCGTCCATTAGTCGTTTGACCATGTCTGCTATGTACGCCTCTGATGTCCGGTAATCCTGGGGATGGCAGTCAGTAACTACACCAAGTGTTTGGCTTTGCAAACAGTCTTAGCACGTGGGTTGAAGCCTAGGCTCTCCTGTCTTCGGGAGAGCCACTCCCACAGGATCCCGTTGGCTTGTAGTTGGCCTGATTGGGACAGTTTGGACGTTCCTAGCATCATTGAATGCATTGACATTCTCTTTCGACTGGTTGTCTTTCTCTCCACCTTCTGAGTCGAAGAGGTCCATAGCTATATCTTCCTATTGGGTCTTTGCCCCCGGTTCAGGTTCAGAGTTGGTTTCCTTGCGGCAAGCGAGGTACTCATATTTCCTTCCATGTTGGGTCCTATGGCTCCTGTTGTTACTCTTTTTGCGGCTGTTTACCATTCCTTCTATTTAGACTGGAAACGGAGGAATTTTCTTGTTCTATAACAGTTGCGGGTTCAGACATAGTTCTTGGAGCAGGATTTGACTGTAGAATTAGAAGAGTGTTAAGCTTCTCCATCAGAGCCTTCTGGCTAATTTCCATTCTTTGGTTGATCTCGTCAACCATCTTATTCAACTCATCCCTAGTGACGACTTCATGCTGACTAGAGGATGCTGGCACCTGATTTCCTAAGTTAGCACCATTTACTTCAGTATGTTGAGGATTAACATCTTCTCCAGCTATCACTGCCCTATGGACCTTCCAGAGGCGGTTCTTCTTCTTCCAGGAGCCATTGATTCCAAGCGGTAGATCTTTCAGGCAAAGATTGAGGATCTAACTTCTGGACCTTTGGGATCCAAAGTAGATAGCTAGATCTGAATCCTAAGTTGAGTTCTTAGTGAAAGCACCAAAATGTTAACCCAAAAAATGGATCAACACCCTGGTTTGAGTGTGAAAGTACCAACCATGTTCTCACAGAGCAATAATATAGATAATATGTATAAAAAAGAGCAGAAATAGTAAAAAGACAAGAAGATTTTTATAGTGGTTCGGCTATTAATGAAGCCTATGTCCACTCTATAATTTCTTTATTTCCTTTATGAATCGATTGCTGTTACAAGAAGTGTTTGATTACAAGGCTCTTGATTGTCCATAGCTAGATTAAATCTCCAAGGTCAGAATCCATTGGAGAATCATAGTGAATCCCTTTGGAGATTGTTGTGAGGGAGATGGAGAGTGAAGAAAGTTTCTTCAACAGTGATTCTCTAATGGATTCTAACCTTGGAGATTCAATCTAGCTAAGGACAATTAAGAGCCTTGTAATCAAACACTTCTTGCAATAGTAGTCAGTTCATAGGAAATAAAGAAATTATAAAGTGGACGTAGGCTTCATTAACAGTTGAACCACTATAAAAATCTTCTTGTCTTTTTACTGTTTTTGCTCTTTTCTATACCTGTTATCTATATTATTGCTCAATGAGAACAGGGCTGGTGCTTTCACACTCAAACCAGGGTGTTGATACATTTTTTGGGTTAACAATAATATATTTAAATTATGTTTTATATTTTATAAAATAAGATTAACACGAAATACATGCTCGGTAGAAAAATTAAACAAAAAAATATTTTTATTAAAAATATCGTAAATAAAAGCCGAAAATTGGTAATTAGTTTTTAAAATTATTTAAACTATAAAATTATGTAATAAATATTCAAAGTACAAAATATTATTCAGAATTTTACTGAAAATTTAAATTTCGAAATTAAGTTTTGGAAATAATTTTTATTAATATTTTAAAATTAATCCATATGTAAATTAATAAAGCATAGTTTTAAAGTAAAAAAATTAATGTTAAGCTTTGCGCATGACTAGGTCAATAAAATTATTAAAATTATTTTTGTGTGTTTTATAAGTATTAATCTATATTTATATTATATTATTATTATACATTTATATATAAGTATTTAATGTATAAATGTATATATATTTAAAAAATTTATTATATATATATATATTATTTTTGGCTTTATGAATTTTATTTATTTATTTAATATTTATTTTATAAATGATTTAAAGATATTAATATAGTATAAATATATATATAAATATATAATGTTGATATTTTATAAGCATGTTTATAAATATATGTATATACACACACATTTATATATTTATACAAAATTATTTATATAAAATATAGTTAATATATACACACATACATTTAGACAGTATATTTGTATATTTAATATACACACATTTATATATTTATATAAAATATAGATTATATAAAATATAGTTTATATAAAATATAGTTAATATACACACACATACATTATGACAAGTAAAGTATATAAACATACATTTAGATAGTATATTTGTATATTTAATGAGCTAACGTGTCCGTTGCGGTGTAAATCCCAACACATATACATGGACATATTATACCTTACATGGATTGATATGTTACATATGCGCGCGCACACACACACACACTATGTGTGTGTGTGTGTGTATATGTAGTACAAATATGTATGTATGTATGCATGCATGCATGTATGCGTCTATGACACATATGTATATATATATATATAATATAACGTAAATTAAATTATACAAAATCATTTTATAAATTTAAATAAAGTACATATTTTATTTAAAAGAAATTTAGAAATGTTCTAAATAAATTAGACTTCATAGGCCCAAAAAAGATCAAAAATGGAAAAAATTGAAATTCACTCATTACTTCTGTTGTGGGCGGGCTTAGTACCAACAATAGTATCGGAGCCCAACAGCCTATGTGGTCTAAATTAATCGTGTTAGGATTAACTGATTAAGCTCACAGCCCAATTAGTAGGATGTCTAGAAAGGTTATCTCTTGGACTGGAATTGGGTAATCAAGTTTCCTGTCCCATCTAGTTACCAGCCTGGCCTGAAAGGTGAAGTGAGCTTAAAAGGTTGCCCCTGATAGAAAAGGCCCAATTTGAATTGGATCTTGAGCTAATTTTCAAAATTATTTGAAAATTAAAATATAAGATTTTAAATTTAATAGTTAAATTTAACACAAAATATTTACATATTATAAAATTTATAACATAATAAAAATTTTCAAAATGTTTGAAAAATAATATAAATTAGTTTCGAAAATTTTAAATTTTATTAATAAGATTAGTAAAGTAAATTAATTAAATAGGTTAATTAATTAATAAATGTATATATGTATTACATATCATGATATATGTTATGTTGTTTGAAAATGTTTAAAATAACATTAATGTACATATATATAATGAATTTTAAAATTAATATAATTTAATTAAAATTGTTTAATTAAATAAATTAACTAAAAGGTTAATTAACTTAATAATATACACATGTATATGATATGTGTATTATACTATAAAGATTATAGTATATAATAAATTCAATATAATTATTATATTAAAATAATATAAAATTAATTAAATTAGATTTAATTAATGTAATATTATACATAAGACTATTATATAAGTAATATGAAATATAAAAGTTATATGATAATGAAACTTATATAATATGAATGTATAAATTAATAGTGGAACATTAAGAAACCTTAACTAGACTTAAGGAATAAATACATACGTAAATGTCCATATACCGTGATTTTCAACATGTCCGACACTTGAATAACAGTGGTATTTCATAAAAATACATTATTCCAAAAGTCGATATCACTCAATATAATATATTGAAGATTATGAATCTTCAATATAATGTATTGAAGATCCAAATATATTAATTAATTACTTGCATGCTCCTTAGTTGTTGAGAAACTCAAGCAAGGGATGTTATGTGTAGTATTATTCATATATTAAATAGACGAGGTATGATAAATACATGTATTTATTGAGCAAACTCAATGTACATATACTATATTTAGGCCATCGTGATATGGTAGGTATAGTAAATAATTTAGTTTCGATATATTGAGAAAACTCAAGGTCAAAGTGAAATTAGGACAAGGTACCATGGGTTGGGAGTTGTATACAATACAACCGATAAGGAGTTATCCATTGTCCATGGAGCTATGGTTTGTTAAGCAAACTCAAGGTCAGAATTCTAAGAAGGACGAATCCTAACACCTATAAGTGAAATTGAAGGACTTCTATGTTTCGACTTATCATTTGGTGAAACATAAAAGGCTAATGTAAGCTTATTAGTAAAATGAAACATAAAGTTTAACCTCACTGATATTATAAGAACGTGTACTGTTATTTGTCCTCATAATCTACCACTTAAACTTGTAGAAAAATGATATTCTTAAACAATGCAATGGTATTCTTGAAAATGACATTTATGTGATTAATGCTAATTATATGTGTTCTATGAATAATTCTTCTAATAACATAATGATAGTTATCTTTAGCATTATAGGCTAGGTCATGTTAGTGAAAAACGACTATACAAATTGAAAGCCGAAGGTTTTCTACCATCAATTGATATTGAATCATTTGACACATGTAAGTCGTGTCTCAAAGGTAAAATAAACAAGCACCCTTTCAGTGGGAGCAATGAAAGAGTTGATGAACTCTTAGGGTTGGTACATAGTGATGTGTGTGGCATGATTCCTATAATTACCAAAGATGATAGTTCTTACTTTGTTACCTTCACCGATGATTTCTCATGATAAGGATATGTGTATCTTATGAAGAAGAAATATGATGTCTATGAGAAATTTATTGAATATAAAAATGTAGTAGAAAACCAAACGGGCCGTAAGATTAAGATTCTTCGATCAGATCAAGGAGGCGAGTATGTTGGATAGGATTTCCAATAATACTTAAAAGATAATGGGTTATCTATTAGGTTACTCCACCCAATACTCCATAACACAACGGTGTGTCGAAGCGAAGGAATCAAACCTTATTAGATATGGTTCATTACATGATAAGTAAGGCTGAGTTACCTCTGTCCTATTGGGGATATGCACTGGGAACAACAATGCATATGTTGAACTTGTTGCTTACTAAATCTGTACCTAAAATGCCATATGAGATGTGGCATGGTAAGAAACCCCAACTCAAGTAACTGAAGGTGTGGGGTTATCTGGCATACGTTAAGAATATTGGTCCGAATAGACTAAAGGCAAAATTGGCACTGTGTAAATTTATAGGATATCCTAAAAAATTCAATGGGGTATATACATTCTACAATACCGAGGAACAAATATTGTTTCTCGACATGTTATCTTTTTAGAAAAGGAATTTCCATCAAAGGAAATTAACATCGAGGTTGTAGACTTGGATGAGATCCAAGAAATTAACACTGAGACCGAACCAGTGGGAGAATCAAGTTCACCCGTATACAAAAACTCGCAATCTATTAGAAGATCAAGTAGGGAATCTCATGCACCAGAGAGATGCTACGGTTTTCTTATGGATGGTGAGAAGGAGGACTGTTTCTTAGATGACGACACTCCTCTATCTTTTCAACAAGCACTACAGAGTAAATATTTTTCACTCTAACTTGGAGCAATGAAATCCTAGATAGATTCCAGGTACGAAAAAATGTTTGGACTTTGTCGGACGTACCTGAAGGGATAAAACCCATCGGCTGCAAATGGATTTAAAAAAAATGCAGATGGGAAAGAATGGAATTATGCTAGCCATGCTTAAGTCATTCAGATTATAATGAGACCTTTTCACTCATAGACATGCTTAAGTCTATTCGGATTATGCTAGCCATTGTTGCATTATATGACTATGAAATATGGAGAATGGATGTAAAGATGGCTTTTTTACATGGTGATTTAGAAGACCGTTTATATGTCACAGCCCGAGGGTTTTGTGGTCAATGGGAGTAGGGCAAGGCTTGCAAGTTGTTAAAGTCCATTTATGGATTTGAATAAGCTTCAAGGAGTTGGAATAAGTGTTTTAATAAAGTAATCAAATAGTTTGGTTTTTAGCAGAATATAGAGGAAGCATGCATATACAGAAAAGAACAGGTCAATGCGATCGTATTCCTACTTCTCTATGTTGATGGTCTATTATTGATTGGCAATGACATTTCGTTGATCAGTGAAAGCTTGGCTTTCCAAGAATTTATCCATGAAGGATTTGGGAGAAGCAGCTTATATACTTGGTATAAAGATCTATAGAGATAGATCTAAGAGGCTGTGGGAATTGTCCTAAGCCCTGTACATAAATATCATAAGGTTCGGTATGGAGAATTCCAAGCGTGGAAACGTTCTAATGCAGTCTGGAATCGTCCTTCTAAGAAGAACGCTCTTCATACCGATGCGGAGAAAGAGCATATGAAGAGGGTCCCATATGCTTCAGCCATAGGATCCATAATGTATGCTATGATATGCACTAGACCGATGTGGCATACGCATTAGGATGCATAAGTCGATACCAGTCTA
The DNA here is from genome assembly GCA_030737815.1 of Allium fistulosum. NCBI lineage: Eukaryota > Viridiplantae > Streptophyta > Magnoliopsida > Asparagales > Amaryllidaceae > Allium > Allium fistulosum. Next base: position 999,090,261 of record CM060903.1, read on the forward strand.
ATCCTAGAGAAAAATATTGGACGACTATAAAATGTATACTAAAGTATTTAATAAATACTAAGGATTTATTCCCTATTTACGAGAATGAATACCTCCTTATAAAGGGGTATACAGACTCTAGCTTTCAAAGTGATATAAATGACAGTGAGTCGGCATCTGGTTATGTCTTCACGCTTAATGGCGAAGCCAATAGTTGGAAAAGTTCCAAGTAAGAAACAATAGCTGATTCAACGACAGAGGCCGAGTACATCGCCCTCAATGAACCAACTAAAGTGGAAGTCTGGATGTGCAAGCTTTTGAGTGAGTTTAGAGTGATTCCCAATACAGAGAATCCTATGGCATTATTCTATGGTAACATGCGATAATTCAGATCGTAAAGGAGTCCAAAGTACACAAGAAGTCATGGCATATTCTTCAAAAGTTCCACCTTATTAGAGAATTCACCAAGAAGAAGAGGTAGAGATACAAAGAGTGGATACCAAGGAGAACATAGCAGATCCATTCACTAAGGGTCTAGCTTGATGGCTCTCAAAAAGCTGATTAAAGGGATAGGATTGATATCTCGTAATTGGTCCCAAGTGCAAGTCGGCGATTGATAGTGTTATGGGTATGCCATAAGGGCAATTTTGTGATTTGTTGTAAATTAATAGCTCTACGATCAATTCTCATTTTTAATAAAGGCGTTTTTCTTTCTATTGTATATTTGTTATAATGTGTTATAAATAATTAAATATTTAATTAAAACATATTTAATAGAAAATCCGTAAATGGTGTGTTTACGATAGTAGTTACAAATAGTTGTAATCATGAGTATTGTATCATAATATTATAAAACACATCATTTTAAATATTCCTAGTCAAAATACATCAAGAGTGGATATCAATGTATCCATTGAGACTACGGCGCGTAACGCTCTCCAAATGTTGGGTAGTGTATTACTCATGACTGTTGGGGTACCTAGGGGTCACGTACTTATAATTATTAGATAACTAGGGAATGACTCACTCGATAGTTTTCTATTGGTTAATATAAATAAGGTCAAACAAAAAATATCGATGTGACTAATTAGCATAGTTCTCCTGACTTGAGAATATTGTCGATCTTCAATATGAAAGCTCCGCTTTGATTATAGTCAAATCATGATAAGGCGTCCATCGAGCGACAATAGTTGGGTCGATTGGAAGTATTAGAAGTGAAACACTATTCAAGAAAGGATTTGTCTCCTCAGTTATATGGGTTTAGAATCACGGTCAACCTAAGTCATCTCAAATTCAAAATCTTTAGCCAGAGTAATTTAGTAAATAATTATTATTATTATTGAACCGAGGACTTTGTGTTTGGACTATAGAGTTAGATAAGGACGATACTGGAATTTTGATCATTACCAAATTCCATAAGTCCAAAGTGATATAGTTTTGATGAATAGAATCGCTGTGAATAAAAGTCACAACCGGGTAATGCTTGACATAGTAAAATAGGACATTAACAAAACAAAGTGTTATCCCGCCTTTTGGCAAGGCTGTGACACCAAGAACTTGACTAGAAACCAATGACAGTTCGTCTTGGAGATCGGTTGTACGCAGGCTCACTATGGATATCGACGAATTTTGTCCGAGTCTGGATCGAGCTAAAATTGATATGACACGACAAGCAAAGCTATGAGAGCCAACATTCCAAATTTCAAGTCAATCCGAGTTTCTATGCTCAAGTTATGATCGATGCAAGATTGGACGAGAAACGGTCTTGGGTTCGAATCCATCAGGTGGCCGCTGTTCGAATCGATCGAGTTTGAATCCATCAGGGAAAGCTCTGTTCGACTCGATCGATCAATGTCCACTTCGTATCAATCGACTTCGCATCCATCAGGAAGCAACAGTTCGACTCGATCGACTCCGCATCCATCAGGAAGCAACAGTTCGACTCGATCGACTCCGCATCCATCAGGAAGCAACAGTTCGACTCGATCGACTTCGCATCCATCGACAAGCCATAGTTCGACTCGATCATCCAATGTCCACTTCGCATCCATCCGAAAACTCCTACTTCGTATCCATCGGCAACAAACACTTTCATCTGTTTCGCATCGCTCAATTTTAAAAGCTCTCTTCGTATCGATCGATCACCAATCGATACGAAATGCACGCCTCCCATCGATGCGAAGCAAAGCACAACAGTCAATATGAACCAAGGAGCTTTCATCGATACGAACTATGCAACCTTCATCGATGCGAATAAGCCAACGTCCATCGATTCAAACTAGACTATCTTCATCGATTCAAACTGGGTATGCTACAGATCGATGTGAAGGACACGCGCCACGTCAACCTGCTAGCGCATGCCGCCATCGATTCGAAATCATCGAGTCGAAATGATCGATACGAACGAAACAGCCTGCCGAATATCACCATTTCGTATCGATCATATCTGCTAATCTACAAGTCCAAATGGTATGAAATTTTCACAGAAGCTTACGTACATGCTAAAGAATGTCCACGCTAAATTTCGACTCCATTGGACGCAATCTTGAACGATACGAAATCCGCTCGTATCGATCACGGATCGGGCCGAAACTTCACGGGCTTGGTCGCGCGGGCCTACTCACGTGCCAGAAGGAGTCTCCCGAGATCTGAGTGAAATATCAGCCTCCTGCACCTATAAATAGAGCCCCGGGGCATACACAAAAAGGATCTTCTTCTTCTTTGAATTCTTTAACGCCCAGACTCTACCGGATCCAGTTCTAAACTCCATTGCTGCTGCTACTAACGAATTTCACTGCTGTAAATCATAATTATCTGTTGTAACCCGCTGAATTCACTTGTAATCATCAAAGAAACATCAATAAAGCAATCAACTTCATAGTGGACGTAGGCAACATGTCGAACCACTCTAAATTCTTGTGTTTTGTGCGTTCTTAGTACTTTCATTATCTGTTTTTGGAGTTTTTGTTAGATAATCCTCTTTTTCCATTTAATTTCTTCATTTTATCTCTTCAAAAACTTTCGAAGAGTGTTGTGCCCAATTTTGGTACAAACACTTTGGGGTTTTTTGGTGCTTTCACTGAGAAAACCCCAAATTTTCTCCTGCTCTGTGGATCTACTACCATCGTTGGATTGCAAAAATCTAAGGAGGATATCCAGATCTGGCATCTAGTGGTTTCTTCTATTCTATTCAGATTGCTCCAGATCTAAGAGGAACTGCATTCATCTATATTTTCGTATCCATGTTCTCGAATCCAGAGAATATGGTGATTTTCGTATCCATGTTCTCGAATCCAGATAATATGGTGATTTTCGTATCCATGTTCTCGAATCTAGAGAATATGGTCATTTTCGTATCCATCATTTCGTATCCAGAAAATATGGTGATTTTCGTATCCATGTATTCACATCCAGAAAATATGACAACATTCGTATCGATCGACTTTCGTATCGATCACTTTTCGTATCGATTGGTTTTCGTATCGATCCAGCCATGTGCATTTCGTATCGATACTCACACATAGTTCGTATCGATCCATCTGTGTCCAATTCGTATCGATACTCACGGCTCTGTTCGTATCGATCGAAAATACTCTGTTCGTATCGATCGCAACTGCTCTGTTCGTATCGATCGCCTATGCTCTGTTCATATCGATCGCCACTTTCCAGTTCGTATCGATCAAGGGTGCTCTGTTCGTATCGATCGCCTATGCTCTGTTCGTATCGATCGCCACTTTCCTGTTTGCATCGATCAAGGGTGCTATGTTCGTATCGATCGCCTATGCTCTGTTCGTATCGATCAAGAGTGCTATGTTCGTATCGATCGCCTATGCTCTGTTCGTATCGATCGCAACTGCTCCAATTCGTATCGATACTCACACGCTGTTCGTATCGATCCATCTGCGTCCAATTCGTATCGATACTCACACGCTGTTCGTATCGATCCATCAGCGTCCAATTCATATCGATACTCACACCCACTTCGTATCGGTCTAGCTGTACGCCTTTCGTATCGATCCAATTGTCCACTTTTCGGATCATTCGATTTTACCGACATTTGTATCGTTCAAACATTGCTGAGAACGATACGAAATCTCAAAAAAAAAATCAGGTACCCTAGCCGCAGCGCAGCGCACCCGCATAGTGAATTCAATCACCAATTTAATGAAGAAACATTCCATCCACACTTCTGATTGTTCCATGAACGGACAAGATATAGGGGATCGCAGCAACAAATGCTGAATTGCAATCAAGGAATGGGTAAAGGAATACTACTCAACCGGTGCTCCCAGAGGCTGGAGAACCTAACTAACATGCCAAGAACTGGAGTTGATTAATATATCATGCTTTTAAGGTGGAATGCAACTTCCTCCAATTGACCAGCTTTTAAACTCCTGAATTGACAACTATGGTACGATGGCTAATATGACGACTCCCCTACACTGTCTACTCTGCCAACTCATAACATAGCTGGTCACCGCTGAACCATCTTCAAATGCCCGCATCTTAATCATTCCACGTCCACATGACTAAAATCATGGCATACAACCTCAAGAGGACTTCCTTAATACCCTATATAGGTCTCCTATCTGGATGAAAGTTTGGGATAAACACCCATCTATTAGCCCATTTTAACCAACTCGCCGTCCAATCGGCGTTACCAACCACTCAAATGTTGGACAATCATGCACGCATCATTCGCCAGTATTACAAGACCCCATAGCCATAAAATGGACATAGCCATAATGACAATCGGAGAATCTTCCCCAGTGGAGACCTGTTCATTGAAACCATCCTACCTGCAAAATTTCTAGTGAAAATTCAATATGTTGACTATGTCAGTATACTATGGAAATACGACCCCCGACACTACCTCATGAAGTGAGAATGGCACATGGACTCCACCAAGAGTGATGAATGCCATCAAATGCAGATGTCTTCCCCCCCTTCCTCAAAGAACACTGTCATTCATGGTTAGACATACTAGTTCTACTTCTCATATTGCTGAAGGGAATATAGAAGCTGGCAGCCAATGAATTTATCCAAAGCCCACATCCAGTTGCTGCCAATACCCATAAATGAATTCATCACCAGCGCTTATTTCCAGACTTTGATAAGGGAACTGGTAGATAGCCGCCGATGTCCATGCCAAGATGTCCATGCCAATATTGAGTTGATGAACCATATGAAGGATCAACATGGCGAGATAAGGAGGGGACCTACTCCATACTCTAGATCGGAAAACTCCTCTTCTCTAGATGGCTACCGTGAATGCCAATGCCATAAGGCTTCTCCGGAAAGGATAGCTCCGACAATATGTGCAAGCCCTATAAAATGAAAGACCGGGAACATCCGACCCCTATCGATCAAGGACTTTGATCAAATTGAACCATTTGCGTTAGACTTCCAACTATAAAGAGCTGGACTGAAGTGCAATAGTGAGCATACGATGCCACTTCACTTATCAATGAGATGTAACCAAGTACTTAAGATTGGGTGTAAAACAACCTTCGCGGACTATGGTCAAATCATTGAGGTATCATCGTGACGAGCATGATTCAACCACTCATCGGCTACTATATGACCCTGACTGGGGGCAAGGCATCAAAGCGGAAGAGACCGACAAGGTCAAGACTCTAGTACAAAGTGGATGCAACCGACCATCCACTCATCTGCCTATGCAATTTAATTAGGAGATGTAAGAAAGACTTGGAGTTATATGTCCCAACAATGCACTCTCCATCTCGTGTTTGAAGCTCACCAAAATACTTATGCTTCTTCTGATGCCCAGTAAAATTGGAATCACACCAAGGGTGGATGTGACATGACTGTCTATGCATCTAATCCTACATTAGAACTTGGGGTAATTTGAGAACACATGTTTAAAGTGGATATGATTTGAACGTTCACTCCCTAGTTTGATTCTGTAATTCGGCAAAACAGTCATGCCTTAAACCAACCTCATCAGGGTCCAACCCTCAATTTAAAGTCATCAACGACTGTCTGCCTACTCGCTAACCATCACAAGCTGTCATTTCAACTCTCTTTCTTAGCTCGATCGAAAGAATGCAAAGTATAAATTGGACGTGACTCGACTGTCTGCTCTCCAATTCTTGCACCCGACTTAAGGGAAAATACACAACTCAAAGTGGATGTAGTTCGACCATCCTTTCCTATGCTCGAGCACAAAGCTTGCCAGAACACTAATCTTACTCCTTAGGCTTAGCAAAAGTGGAATCCAAACGAACATGGACGTGATCCAATAGTCCATAAACTAAATCTCATCCTTCGTTGAGGGACATATAAGCGAAAGTTAATCGGGATCCCACCGATCACTCGCTAAGTGAAACCCCAAGCTCAGGGACAAGCCATCACACTGCAGCAATAAGGGATTGATACACGACAATCCTCTAACTAACTCCGGCTCCCAGAGTGTGAGCTGGAGTATAAACTTATGAACATGGGCTCGAGGAGGATGGATCCATCCATCTAACGACTTCGCCCATGTTCCACCTAAACCCGAGGAGGATGGATCAGTCCATCTAACGATCTCGCCTTCCATATTTACAAGCTCGAGGAGGATGGATCCGTCCATCTAACGATTTCGCTTGCCTACTCAGGGTGGATATGATACAACCGTCCACATACCCGATGAACTTCTTGTTCCTAGAGTGTGAACGAAATCCTAAAGCCTAAACAGATGTGACTGACCATCTGTCGGCTAACTCCAGATTCCCAGAGTGCGAATTGGAGTATAAACATTAAATAACTCTAAGTTCCCAGAGCGCGGACTGGAGTATAAACATTAAAATGGGTGTGACTGACCACCCATCAACTAACTCCAGATTCCCAAAGTGCGAACTGGAGTATAAACATTAAATAACTCTAAGTCCCCAGAGCGCAGACAGGAGTATAAACACTAAAAAGGGTGTGACTTACCACCCATCAACTAACACCAGATTCCCAGAGTGTGAACTGGAGTATAAACATCAACTAACTCCAGATTCTCGGAGTGCGAATTGGAGTATAAACATCAACTAACTCTAGATTCCCGGAGTGCGAACTGGAGTATAAACATCAACTAACTCCAGATTCCTAGAGTGCGAACTGGAGTATAAACATTAAATAACTCTAAGTCCCCAGAGCGCGGACTGGAGTGTAAACACTAAAATGGGTGTGACTGACCACCCATCAACTAACTCTAGATTCCCAGAGTGCGAACTGGAGAATAAACATCAACTAACTCTAAGTCCCCAGAGTGTGGACTGAAGTATAAACACCAACTGGATGTGAATGATCACCCATCAACTTACTTCGGTCCCGAGAGCGCAGGCTAGAGTATAAACACCAATGGGTGTGACTAACAACCCATCAACCAACTCCAGTCCTCAAAGCATGTTTCGAATATGAATACCAAAAGGGATGTGATTCGACTGTCCATCTATCGGCTATGGTTCCTCATCAAGTTCTGTAGTGCAAAAAGCAGATGTGGTTCGACCGTCTGCTTTCCCATCTTCCCCTGATATGGGGGCACACTTAACACACAAAATTGGATGCGATACGACCATCCAGCACTAAGCGGGCGTGACACAACCGTCCATGCATCAACTCTTGTCCCCGGCATGGGACCCATAACGCAAATTTATAGGGATGCACTCCAACCCTACAAGACAAAATTTCTTCCTTGATTCGACAGGGAGGCGTAGATTCAAAAAACAGACCTAGCTGGATGTCCTATTCTGAATTGATATTACTACCACCCAACCGCAAATGAACGTGGCATGACCGTTCATCTACTAACTCTCGCCTGTGATCCGACGGGTTGTGCGTGCAACATGGACGGATGTGACCTAACCATCCGCCAAACAATTCCTTTCTACAGTTCAGTGGGAGAAGCATCAAACTAAAGTTGTTGTAATTTGACCGATCACACTTCGACTTTTGCCCTTGACTGGGAGCAGAGGAATTGACCGAGGAAAACGCGGTCCGACCATTTTCTACTAAAACTCTTAGTCCCCAGAGTGCGGACAGGGGTATAAACATCAAATAGGTGTGGTTAATGGCCCTTCAACTTACTTTGATCCCCACAGTGGGCTACAAGAATAGAAAAACGGATGAATGTGATGCGACCATTCATTCACCAACTCTGACCTAAACTCGACATGAGGAGTATAAACTCACCACAGGTGCAATTAGACCATCCACGAACTAACTCTGCTAACCCAAGACTGGGGGCAGAAGTACAAATCACCAAAAGAAGAGAAAGGTGACTCGCTACATCTCCAGCTTAGCGTCCTTTACAACTTAAGGAAATGACTACAAGGAGACCTTAATGCTAACCAATCAGAATGATGCCCGAAGTTCCGGGCAACCAATTATATCGTACCGCCGGATCGACAGGCAATATCGGTCTGCACCTTTCATATCATACCATTGGATCGATAGGAAATGAGGTCCGAGCATTCTACATCGTGCCGTTGAATTGACGGTCAATATCGATCCTCTTTGACTACAAATCGATGTGACCCGAACGTCCATCGAATACCTTTGACCAATAGGGTATGGATAGAAGAATAAACCACGAGTGAGTGTGACTTGACCATTCATCCTCCGTCGCCTTCCTACGATCTGTTTGGAAAAGCGTGATACCGGATGGGCATGACTTGACTACGTTTGAGCTGACATTATCCCAAGTTCCGACGGGAGAATGTAAACCGAAATGGATGTAGTTAATTTCTTAACTCCTAGAGAATGCAATGTGACCATTCATTCTCTGAATTTTACCATGATTCGATTAAAAGAGCAATTCAAAACAAGTGCAACCTAAACATTTGCACACTGACTCTTACCCTGGATTCGACAAGGGAAGCATCAATCCTACATTGGATCTAACTGGACAATTCACTCTTCAATTTTTGCCCAAAGTATGGTGACATAAGCAGCGAAGTGAATGTCATTGACCATCCAGAATCTAGCTTATGTCCGAATGTCGGCAAAGTAAAAATATATTCCGCCTAGAGGAAAGAACTAGAACATAATGCAGGATAGGTACGACTTAGCCCTCCATCGGTTAACTCGATCCCATGATTCAACGGGATAGAATACAAAATTGAAGCGGGCATTATCTACCCTGCCACTTATCGAGATATTCCCCAGACTTGGGGGCATGAGCAAGAAGATAAGATTAATATGATTTAACCATTCATCAATCAACTCTGATTCTTAAAGCTTGAACTACGGTATAAACACAACTAGGATGAGACTAGACCGTCCGTGTAGTGCATCCGCCAACCCAAGACTGGGGGTAAAAGGGTGATTATCCAAGAGTTGACTATGAAAATTTGAACCTATGACCCATGCCTGATATTCATAACAACTCTAGGTTATGACCGAAAGGATGCCTAGAGATAGAATCATCGGATCAATACCCGAACTCATGGGCAACCGATCATCATTCTGACCCTTACAATGAGCAATGGATCACGAGTACATTGAATGAAAAGCGCATCATTCAGAAACACAAGTAAATTCAATCTCAAAGCTGGAGCCAGCTATGTAGCAGCATGCAGTACAAGGCTAAGTTCTACTAATCCTTTGATTCAACATCCTTATAAGCCTGATCATTTACCATTGCAAATAAACACATGAGGCGCCTACAACCCATCACGAGTATTGTAGATCAGATCATAACTCTGCGCAATGATGAAGAAAGAGTCAACTGTTTTACTTCAGGTGAATCTTGATGTGTTCGCTTGGACTCGATCTCATATATATATATATGGACTCTCGCCAGCCATGAAGAACCCTGCATTAAATGTCAACCCGAGGCATGTCTCGGTGAACAAAAACAATGCGACATGGATCCGGAGAGATCTGTTGCACTTAAAGAGGAGGCGAATCTACTCAAAACCAGTGGGTTTATCCATGATGCCCTCCAACCAAAGTGAGTATCCAATCCTTTACTTATAAGAAAAACGAACAGAGAGTGGAGGACATACATCAACTACTCAGATTTGCATGGGGTATGACAAAGCACGGCTTTCCACTTCCAATGATCAACCAACTGATGGACCTGACCATCAGACATGAATTACTCACATCCATGGATGCAAACTCCAGATACAATCGGATACTGAAGCATGTCCTAGACCAGGAATACAACTGTTTCATTATTGACCTGGGCCTATAGTGCTATGCTGAAATCCCTGGATTCGAACTTGAGAACGCTTATGCTACTTACCAAAGGACGATTAACAGATCATTCAAAAATCATATCGGTCGGTCGATGAAAGTAGATGTGGTTAATATGCTCGTGAAATCACGGCTATCAAACGACCATATCGATGACTTGACAGAGGTATTCAGCGCTCTCCAAAAAATGCAGGATGAAACTCGATCCTTTGAAATTCTCTTTCACTATTACATCAGAAAGATTCTTCATTTTCACCATCAATTCTCATCGAATCAAGACTAATTTCTAGAAAATTCCGACAATTAGAGACACCCATGTACCGAGGACAACCAAGCAGGTACGGAGCCTAAGTCGAAATATTACCGTCCTAAGTTGATTTGAATCTAGGACCATCTACAAGTGAATTCTCTTCTTCAACCTGACCAAGAGAGGGAAGAGAACTTTTGAATGAACTAACAACTGCGTTGATGCACTTCCAGCTTTGATAGATCACTTAAAGAGACCTCCCATTTTACCCAAACCTTTGGATCGCGAAGATTTATACATCAATTGGGCCGTGTCAACACACGCCATAAGCGTCGCAATGCTATGTGAAGAGAAACGAATCCAAAGACCAGTATATGATGAAGGCTGGCAATTGACAAGCTCACCTCGTTAACGTCAATATCGACCAACTGTTACGATAGGTCTAATAGAAACCTTAGATGTATGAAAAGTTACTCAAATGGAGTATCACGCTAAGCCAATTTGATATCACTTATCTCCCTCGGAGAGCTCTCCATAGTCAAACATTAGCATACTTCATATCTGAATCCACCACATCAGACGACTATTCGAAGAACAGTGGAGAACCGTCCAACCGATGGAGAATGTACACTGATGGAACTTCCAATAATCGGCTTTCTAACATCGAAGTTGCGTTAATGACTCCTGAGGAACGAACGATCTGCTATGCCCTGAAACTCAACTTCCCTGCAACAAATAACTAAGCTAAGTATGATGCATTGGCGCTCAAACTTGCAAGAAAACTACGAGTGGAAACTTTACATGTCTTATGTGATTACTGGTTAGTAGTACGCCAAGTCAGGGAAGATTATCTGACTAGGGGGAAACGTCTTACTCCTTATCTCAACCGGGTCCAAAAGCTACTAGCCGGCTTCGACTATTACACCACTACACAAATCCTCAGAGAACTAAATGAAAAGGCCGAATCACTCGCCAAGCTAGCCAGTTCTGGGGATGCATGACAAATAGACTTTGTCCCAGTTGAAATGCTTATTATTCTAGGCATTGACATATAAAGATCAACTAGATCTTGGAGACAGATCTAGAAAAAGAGTCATGGATGACTCCTATCAAAGATTATCCACAATCTGGTATTCTTATTGAATAAAGGAATAAGAAATGGCATATCCTCCATGAAGCATCACTGCATGATTATGTCTCGATCGTTCGACTCCATCGATACAAAGCATTACTTTTGCAGCCATCGATCTGAGACCCAATATTATGTATCCATCGATACGAAGCATACATTCCAACATCTCAGATCGATCCAGGAGAGGATCAATACAAAGGAAGGACTTAAAACAACCATCGAACGTTGTTACAACTTGAATTTCACATCGATCCAGGAGAGGAATTGAATGCTCACCTGATGACAATTAGAACAGTTACAACAATGCACTACATAATCATTGGCAGTCAACAAATCAACATTTATATTACTGGAAATCAATCTAAGGTTACATCTTTTGACGAAAAGATAGCAACTACTCAACGAATCAGATAGAACTTTTTCAGAATGAAGGATGCAGCATTTCAAAGCACGTCATGTTCACACAAGTGGTACTTTGGGGGGCAAATGTTATCCCGTCTTTTGGCAAGGCCGTGACACCAAGAACTTGACTAGAAACCAATGACAATTCGTCTTGGAGATCGGTTATACGCGGGCTCACTATGGATATCGATGAATTTTGTCCGAGTCCGGATCGAGGTAAAATTGATATGACATGACAAGCAAAGCTATGAGAGCCAACGTTCCAAATTTCAAGTCAATCCGAGTTCATATGCTCAAGTTATGATCGATGCAAGATTGTACGAGAAATAGTCTCGGGTTCGAATCCATCAGGTGGACGCTGTTCGAATCGATCGAGTTCGAATCCATCAGGGAAAGCTCTGTTCGACTCGATCGATCAATGTCCACTTCGTATTGATCGACTCTGCATCCATCAGGAAGCAACAGTTCGACTCGATCGACTCCGCATCCATCAGGAAGCAACAGTTCGACTCGATCGACTCTGCATCCATTAGGAAGCAACAGTTCGACTCGATCGACTCCGCATCCATCAGGAAGCAACAGTTCGACTCGATAGACTTCGCATCCATCGACAAGCCACAGTTCGACTCGATCATCCAATGTCCACTTCGCATCCATCCGAAAACTCCTACTTCGTATCCATCGGCAACAAACACTTTCATCTGTTTCGCATCGCTCAATCTTAAAAGCTCTCTTCGTATCGATCGATCACCAATCGATACGAAATGCATGCCTCCCATCGATGCGAAGCAAAGCACAACAGTCGATACGAACCAAGGAGCTTTCATCGATACGAACTATGCAACCTTCATCGATGCGAATAAGCCAACGTCCATCGATTCGAACTAGACTGTCTTCATCGATTCAAACTGGGTATGCTATAGATCGATGTGAAGGATGTGCGCCACATCAACCTGCTAGCGCATGCCGCCATCGATTCGAAATCATCGAGTCGAAATGATCGATACGAACGAAACAGCCTGCCGAATATCACCATTTCGTATCGATCATATCTGCTAATCTACAAGTCCAAATGCTATGAAATTTTCACAGAAGCTTACGTGCATGCTAAAGAATGTCCACGCCAAATTTCGACTCCATTGGACGCAATCTTGATCGATACGAAATCCGCTCGTATCGATCACGGATCGGGCCGAAACTTCATGGGCTTGGTCGCGCGGGCCTACTCATGTGCCAAAAGGAGTCTTCTGAGATCTGAGCGAAATATCAGCCTCCTACACCTATAAATAGAGCCTCAGGGCATACAGAAAAAGGATCTTCTTCTTCTTTGAATTCTCCAACGCCCAGACTCTATCGGATCCAGTTCTAAACTCCATTGCTGCTGCTACTAACGAATTTCATTGCTGTAAATCATAATTATCTGCTGTAACCCGCTGAATTCACTTGTAATCATCAAAGAAACATCAATAAAGCAATCAACTTCATAGTGGACGTAGGCAACACGCCGAACCACTCTAAATTCTTGTGTTTCTGTGCGTTCTTATTACTTTCATTATCTGTTTTTGGAGTTTTGTTAGATAATCCTCTTTTTCCATTTAATTTCTTCATTTTATCTCTTCAAAAACTTCCGAAGAGTGTTGTGTCCAATTTTGGTACAAACACAAAGTAAACGATAAACTTGGTCAAAATGTCACACCACCTGCTAAGTGACATGTGAACGTTAATATTCGAATAGTTTGATATTAATCACTGACCAAATTTACCCCTAACGAGTCACACAACCGAAATGATGAATACTCCTTTGACCAAAATGATTTAACTAATTTGTAATAGTTATAAATTAATTAATATTGATGAAATATTCTTTATAAAATTTGATTTTGATTTGATGAACACATATTGTTTGAATGTATTTATAATTATAAGTATATTAATCGATATACAATATCGATAAGTGTTTAAATTGGATTTAAATACAAAATATTTATTTGGGCTTTAAATGGGTTTAAAGCCCATATGGGGGCCGACTAATTCGGATCTAATATCGGTAATAGGCAGCTAAATGATGGGATAGAGAGGCTAGGGTTAGATGGCTAAGATAGAAGAGTATTGGTAAGAGGTAAAGGAGCATCTATATCCTAAAACATCTCTAAATTATCCTCTATATAAACATTTCTACCAACACCTGTTTTAGAACTTTTGGGGCCTCAATTTATACTCATTTTCGGCCAAACCCTATAACCTCCATCCTTTGTCAATTAAAGTTCAAATTAATTCAAATCAAGTGTTATTCGTAGTTGGCGGTCATTGATTCAGAGGCTAGTAATTTACTGGATTGGAAATCAGTTCAAGGTGCAAATCTCATCATTTCAAGGTGTACTTTCATGCATTGGGTGTAAGGTACATTTCTAAAGAATATATGATTATTAATGTTTAGATATAATATTTATATTATGTATATATTATATTATTAGTTAGGTGATGATTTCGATATACAAATATATTATCACAATTGGATCGGTTGTATGTTTTTATATACTTGTATATTGATTTTTTTAATATATATACCTATAATGGTATAGTCAACAATAAAAAACATTATTTTTATTTTAATAATATAAATATACTATTAAAATACATAAATATATAGTTTATAATTTAAATATTACATCATACTTTACACAAAATATGGTTATGTAAATTATATATATAAAGTATTATAGATATACTATATTCGGCAGTAATAAAAATATTATATAGTATATAAATATTATTTAAATCATTTAATTACATAAATTAATTATATTAGTACATATTACATATAAATTATATTTTACATTTTATGAAATTAGATTAACATAAAGTACATGCTTAGTAGAAAATTTTAAGAAACATTTATCTAATATTTAAAATATTTTAAATAAAATCCAAAAATTAATGATTAGTTTATAAAATTATTTTAAACTATAAAGTTATTTAATAAGTATTCAAAGTAAAAAATATCAGATAGAACTGTACTGAAAATTTAAATTTCAAAATTAAGTTTCAGAAATATATTTTATTAAAATTTTAAAATTAATCCGTACGTAAATTAATAAAACATAGTTTTAAAATTTAGAAAAAAAATTAATTCTGAGCCATGCGAAAGACCATGTCAATAAATTTTTATTAAAAATATTTTTGTGTATTTTATAAGCATTAATTTATATTTATATTAATTATTATACATTTATGTATAAGTAATTAATATATATATTTCAAAAAGAAATTATATGTATATATGGTTTTAGGCTTTATAATTTTTTTTATTAAATTTAATATATATTTTATAAATGATTTAAACATATAGTTCATATAGTATAAATATATGTAATGTTGATACTTCATAAGTATGTTTATACAAATATGTATACACACACACATACACACATTTATATATTTATACAAAATAATTTAAACAAATTATATTTTATACACACACATATATATTTGTAATATTACACACACACACACACATATATATATATATGAAAAAGTATATAAACATAGATTTAGACAATATATTTGTATATTAAATGAACTAACGTGTCCGTTGCGGTATATCACACACACACACAGAGATATTTATACGCATATATATATATATATATCACACACATGGATATATATATATACATAATGTAACATAAATTAAACTATACAAAATCTTTTTATAAATTTAAATAAAATAAATATTTTATTTAAAAGAAATCTAGAAATGTTCTAAATAAATTAGACTTCATAGGCCCAATAAAGATCCAAAATGGTAAAAAAAAAATTGAAATACACTCATTACTTCCAATGTAAGTTGGCCTAGTTCCAACAAGACTTTGATGAGATCCAAGAAACTTGATAGAAACTGAGTATTTAGATAGTAATTCAACATCCGTATAAGATATGTAATATATTAGATGGTCTAATAGGTCGTATAAGATATGCAATATATTGATGGTCTAATAGGGAATCTCATGCACCATAGAGATATTATATTTTCTCATTCATAATGAGAAAGCGGGTTGCATCACTAATGATGACGATCCCCTCACACATCGAAAAGCCTTGGTGAGTAAGGACTTTACCTTGTGGCTTGATGCGATGAAATCCGAAATGGATTCCATGTACAAAAACAAATTTTTGACTTTGAAAAATGTACCTAAGGGGGTCAAATCCATTGGTTGCAAGTGGATCTTTAAGAAAAAGATCGGCGCATATAGAAAGGTATAGACCTATAAAACATGGTTGGTGGCGAAAGGTTTCCATCAAATTCAAGGTGTTGATTATAACAAAATATTTTTTCCAAACACTGTGTTTGAATCAATTCAGGATGTGCTTACAGTTCCTGCTTATTATGACTATATAATATGGTAGATAGACGTTAAAACAATATTTCTAAATGTTGATTTAGAAGAGACTATTTATATGTCAAAGCCAGAGGGTTTTGAGGTCACTGGGAGTGACTATAAGACATATGGACTCTTAAGATCAATATACGATTTTATGCAAGCATTTGAAGTTGGAACGAATATTTTTTCAAAGGTAATTAAACAATTTGGTTTCAATCAAAAAATAGTGGAAGTGTGCATACAGAGGAAATAATAAAATAGTGCTATAACATTCTTAATTTTATATGTTGACAACTTACTAGTGATTGGTGATGATGTAACAATGTTATAGTCGGTTAATGCTTGGTTGTCCCATAATTTCTCAATGAAGGATTTGGGAGAGGCATCATTCATACTCGGTATGAAGATTTATAGAGATGGATCTAAAATGTTACTGGGATTGTCCCAATCGATGTACATAGACACCGTACTAAGAAGATTCGATATGATAGTTCCAAGCGCATGTTCTAATGTCGCGTGGAATTGTCCTTTCTAAGAAGGACTCCTCATCTATGGATGAGGAGAGAAAGCATATGAGTTGTGTCCTTATGCATCAAAGATAGGATCCATCATGTATGCTATGTTATGTACTAGGATGGACGTCAGTTTTTCACTATGCGTAGTTAGATGATATCTACCAAATTCGGGAGAATATCATTCGATGGTAGTTAAGATCATCCGTAAGTATTTAATAAATACCAAGGATTTGTTTCTTATATATGGAAATAATGAACTCCTTATAAAGGTGTATTCAAACTCTTTGTATTTAGAGTGATGTCGATTATAACAAATCAGTCTCTAGATTCGTCCTTTCCTTTAACAGAGGGGTTGATAGTTGGAAAAGTTCCAAACAGGAAGTTGTGGTTGATTCAACCATGGAGGCTAAGCACATCAACTTAAATGATGTTACAAGAGAAGTATTGTGGATGCACAAATTAATTAAAGAGCTAGGAATGATCCCAAGCATCAAAGGTTTGATGCTGATGATTATGACAGTATGTGGCAATACATATTACCAATGAACCTCGACCACATAGAACTTCGAGACACATCCTCTGCAAATTCTACATGATAAGGCAGTTTATCATTGATGGAGAGATCATAGCCGAAATAATATATACCAAAGATAACATTGCAAATGCACTCATTAAGGTGCTTTCTCAGTCTAATCAAGGTGGTCGAAACACAGGCTTGAGGCTCTATAATTTGCCCCAAGTGCAATCGAAAGATCGGTAGAATTCAGGGTGTTCCCTAGAGGCAACTATGTAATTTGGTATGTATCCTATATATTGTAAGAGAATCTTGTTCAAATAATGTATGATTTTGTTTTTCTCTATTACATATTCCTTAAATCCTTAAGCAAAGTATTTTATAAATTGTAGTTGTGAATGTGTTCGTAACCATGCATTTTGAATCAATATATAAATACATATTCCTTAAATGTTCCTTGTCAAGATATATCAAGAAACAAACATCGATATATTCGGTGAGACTAGTGTAAGTAATGCTCTTCATATGATATACGATGAATTACTCATAACAGTCGAGGAACAGATTACAGAATCGTGGTTGTTGAACAATCACATAGTGACTCAATGAGAGTCTTTTATTGGTTAATACAAATAAGTCAAAATAAAAGATCTCATGTAACAACGTGAAGTAGTGTTCATGAGGATATTGTGGATCTTAATTAACTAGGTTGTACTTTGATTATGGCTAATTATATGACATAGTGATCGTTTTAAGGTCATAATTGGGTATATATTGAACTACCTGAGGTGGAATACTACTCGAGAGAGGAATTGTCACCTTCGTTGTAGAAGGTTAGTCTTGCCATAATTGATAGTCAACTTAAAGTCAAAATCTCTAACCATAGTAAATTGGTTAATCAATAAATGTTATTAGATTGAACCAAGGACTTTAACGTAGTCTATGCAATCAACTATGGATATTGTTATAATTTTTGACCATTGACCAAATTATAGATATCTAAGTGATACAGTGATGGCAAAAAGAAAACACGCACAAAATTTTGTTACAACGTGCGGCTTAATAAAGATTAGAAATTGGATTTCACTTAATTGATTTATAAGTGACTAAACTTATGCTTGATACTGTACTTCAACAAAGTATGCACATGCTTCGGTAATTAAATTGTTTAAATATTAACTAGGAACTAAGTTCACATGAGGGAGCAACACGGTCGCATTGTTAGTTAATTTCCAAGTTGAACCAATGTGAAACTAATTTATAAAATTTATAAATTAATAGTAAAATTAATATAGATAATGTATTGATTTTTTTATTATTTTAAATAATTATTTAAAGCCTCAAAATTAGTTAAACGATGTATAATTGTTGTATATTAGTTTAATTAAAACATGGAATTAAATGACTTAATTAAATAATTAATTTAGATGTTAAATTAATTATACTCGAAGGCATAAACCTATAAGGGGTGGCCATACATGCTCGGGTGGTAAGGGGTCAAGATGTGGGTTGCAGAATTATGGATCTGAAGGCTAGTTTAACACTGGGGGTGAATTGTGTTTTCTAAATTATATAAATCTTTTTAATATTCTTTCAAGGTTAATATTAAATCACATATTAACAACATAGAATTGTACCAACAATCAGTCACTGATGCAACCATAGATATAAATAAAAGCAGTAAAGTAAAGTAAGAGTTTGAGAGATGACACCATGGATTTTATACTGGTTCAGATTTTTCGTGCATCCAGTCTTATACAATTACTTGTATAGATTTCTTTTTCAAATGCAAATCTTTAACCAGGTAGATGGCAAACCCAAATACAATCTCGATTTTAAGGCTATGAGACACACCCTCCTATATTCCAAGTCCGGGGTAAACTCACTTGATTTGACCAGTCTATAAGACTACTAAGCACACCCACTTGATTTGAATGGTCTACAAGCACACCCACTTGATTTGAATGGGCTACAAGCACACCTAAACAAACACGAGTAAAGTCGATAGTTTTTCCAAAGACAAATTCTTGTACTTTAGATACAATGGATCTTATAGCCTCTTGGATAGCACTTTGATCTTTGAAATGAGAGAGATATGTTTCTAAAACAGTAAGAAAGTAGTATTGAATCAATACAGTGAAGTATGAATTGATTCTATATGATTTTGAATAGAAAGGGGTATATTTTTCAAGTGAATTTTCAAGAGAGTAAGGAGTGTGAGTAACTAGTTATCTAAAAATTCGTTTGCACTCACTTTATATAGTAAATTAATGGATGTGTCCATTCGTGAAGAGTTGTGTCGAATGACACTTCCATTTAAAATTTGAAAAACCATTTGGCGACATGTATGCCGACATATCCTAGATGTATGTCGATGTATGCTAGTGAAAAATGAAAATTGTTTTCTTTAAAATGATTTGAAAATTTTATACCTTTGTAAAATAATTTAAACATAGTTTTCAAATATTTTTGGACTTTTAAAAAAACTTTTGTAAAATATTCTAAAAATATATTTTGTAATTAAAATAATTTATTTTTGTTTAATATCAAAGATTGGAAATTGGAGATAGAGATCAGAAATTACTATCAAGGACTTTAAAAATATATACTAATGACTCTATACGCTAAATTAAAACTTTGAGATTTTGTTTTTGAACTCATTAGTCTTCATATCTTTATCTTGGGTCTTTGTACTGTACAGTCTCGATTCCACACCTATGTAATATTCTACAATATATACTATATAACTTGGCAACACCGTAGTATCTATATTTCATATGGTTATTGCCATCGAAACAATAACTGAGGTATTAACAATCTCCCATTTTTTGATGATGACAACCATTAATTATTCATGTATATAAAATATGATATAACTCCTCGCAGGTTACATAACTACCCTTAAATATATGCATGTGTATATTTATATTTTTCTCCCCCTTGTCATCAACAAAAACGGGTGAAAAATAAAACTCCCCCTAAATGTGATACCAATTTGGGAGAGGCTAAATTTGAGAAACTAATTATTTAATTAATACCAAATATGAATGTAGGATACTATAATCAATACCAATAATAATAGAAATAAACTCCTAAGTAAGATGATATATACATCAAAATCAATACTTAACGTGTCAAAATCAATATAAACTAGATGATATATGTGAAATCAAAATTTAATGATGAGAGTATGGAAAAGAAATTCAATATGACATAAATGATACTATTATATATCCTTGGCATCCAAATTTGACAAAGAAATTTATACAATAAAATTATCACATAAAATTCGTATATGATAAACCATAATAATTCTAAAATTTAATCATAGCCTAATCATAATATTTGATAAGTGTAACTATGTAAATGATCAAATTTATGATTAATAAAATTTTTGAAGTATATATTATTTTATTCTTATACATTGTTTATTTCTAGAAAGGCGTGATAATTTATAATGATTTTTTTAGCCTAATATGCAAAGTATAAGTGAGATACCTAGAGTTAAAAAATATTATTAAAAAAAGCATCATATAAATTTAATAATAATAAAAAGAACCTGGGAATGACAGTAAAATGATTGATTATATGTTTCAGTGTCATTGTCGTCTTGAAAATTTTCTTTTTCGAAGAATATCGTGATATAATTGATCATATAAGAGGTTTCCATAGTCATCTTTCTCTTCTTATTATGCGTAGTGCCTGAAGGTATAGATCATATTTGTACAGTTATCCATATATGTTGGATCTGTATGGTTAGTCTTCCAGAAATCAAACTCGGTATTTTTTAGAAGTTTATGATCATGAATGTTTAAATCGTGAAAAAGCATAAATGATTACATACAATTAAAAATATAATGTTAAAAAATGAGATACTTTACTAAACCTTTTATTTTCACATTTTGATTCAATACAAACTGAGTTCTAAAATTTATTCATAACGTTATTATGTGTAAGATAATGTGACTCTAATATGTATTTTGTATCACATTCATTGTTTAAATTACAAGTGTATTGATGAATTACATGTGCAAAGACACTTGGCATCATGTATGTCTACAATGATCCTCCTAAAGGACAAGTGTAATTGCACATGTCATTTTGCATATGTGTTACTATTTGTTTATATGACAAGTGCCATATGATGTGGTGTGTTCTCTTTGGTAGAAGTAAGTCTATGAATAGAGCCTTATTCACTCACTCTAAGTACATTCAATGAAGCCATAAAGTTAATATTTCATCATAAAATTAGTCAGAAATAAGAGTAAAAGGATTAAAATCAACATTAGAAAAGTTGAAATCATGTAAGAAATTATGCTTTTCTATTTAGTATAGTCATGATAAATGATTAATGGGATGTCATTAGAAATGAAATAATTTATAAAAGTCATTAGGAAAGAAGTATGACTAATCACGAAGAGGCATGACGTTTAAAAAAAAACTAAAAATGAAAAGCATAACTTGGCAGTTGAAGTGTTTATTCGAATTTAACAAAATAAAAGAAAATGTTATATTAATTTAAAGTGCTCAAAAAATTTTATGTAATTATATATACTTATTATATTCTAGAAAAAATAATTTTTTATGTAAAAAAAATTTGTGTAGAAGGAAATAAAATTCAAAATTACAATGGCCACCGTAAAAAATATGGATGTTGAACCACTAAGTGTCCAATTATTTGAAAATAATAAAATAGTTATCTTTTGAATTTTGATATGAAATTTTTTAGATGAATGTTCAGAGTATTTTTTATCATATAAAAAAGTTCTATATAAAAATATACATTTTATAATTTTTGAGATTTTCCATAAAATTACTGCGTTTAACATGCATGTTCGACATTTAAAGAGAGTGGTCGATTTTGTACGAAAATCAACAAAATGTTAAATTATTTAAAATGTTTTTAGAATTTTTATACACTTAAATATATGAATTTTTATCTGGAATATATTTTTATGATTGAAAAATGATTAAATGTGAAGGCTATAAAAATTCAAATTTTAGCTCCAAAATCTGATATATAGCCGTTGTAACATACTAAGTGTCTTTTCATTCAAAAAATAATAAAATATTTAGAATTCGAATTTTGGCACTAAATTATTTTATAGAATCAAGCATATCTATATTTTACACGTTTAAAAAAGTTTAATATAAAAATTATTAATTTACAATTTCTAAGATTTAAACATACTATTGCATTTAGTATTTTCTGCCATGTTTTCAAAGTGCACAGTCAGTTTTGTAAAAGTTCTACAAAATTTAAATATTAATATTTTGTTTTGAAATATTTTTCTAAAATTTTAATACATTACATTAAAAATATAATTTTTTAATAGATAAATAATTTTAAATATTCTATAAGTAAACTCATAAGGCATTTCAAAAATTAAAGTGTCTTTTCAATTTGAAAACTAGTCATTATTTTTAGAGGAAAAACTTGTTTTCTACTTAACTAAACCATTTTGGTTACTTGGAACATAGAAGAGAAACTAATATGTCTTTCTATTTAAAAATCTCGTTAAAAAGTACCATATAAAAATTAAATAAAGTTGCAAGATTAATGACATTGCTAACATCCTCTGTTTCAATATTTTTTTAGGTAGAAGCAATAAAGTAAAGTAAGAGTTAGAGAGATGACACCATGGATTTTAAATCGGTTCGGATTTCTCCTACATCCAGTCTCGTCAAATTGTTTGTACATATTTCTTTTCAAATGCCAATCTTTAACCAGGTAGAAGGCAAACCCAAAGACAATCTTGATTTCAAGGCTATGAGACACACCCTCCTGTACTCCGAGTTCAGGGTAAACTCACTTGATTTGGTTGGACTACAAGCGCACCCACGAGATTTGAACGGGCTACTAAACACACCTGCTTGATTTGAACGGGATACAAGCATACCCACTTGATTTGAATGGGCTACAAGCACATCCAAACAAAGACGAGTAGAGTTGATAGTTTTCCTAAAGACAAATTCTTGTATTTTGGATACAATGGATTCTATAGCCTCTTAGATAACACTTTGATCTTTGAAATGAGAGAGAGAGAGAGATGTTTTCAAAATAGTAAAAAGTAGTATTGAATCAATACAATGATGTATGAACTGATTCTATATGAATTTGTAGAGAATAGAGTATGTTTTTCAAAAGAATTTTCAAGATAGTAAGGAGTGGCAAGAAAGCAAGTAATCATTTATTTAAAAATTCATCTGCACTCCCCTTTGTATAGTAAATTAAAAGATGTGTCCATTCGTGAAGGGTTTTTTTTAAATAGACACTTTCATTTAATATTTGAAAAATCATTTGGCGGCATGTATGTTGTAACGACCCAGAATTTCACCGTTTGAATTTGTGGATATTTAATTAATTTTAAATATTCAAATAATATATTTTATAATTAAAATAAAACTCTTTTAAATAATAACTAATGATGGTTAAATAGTTTTCAATTTTGTTTATGAAAATAATTAGTTCAAAGAAAAATCGAAAATGTGACCGGAGTTCGTTTTTCAAATTTTCTATTTTTTGTCATATAAAAGTTGTCGGAAATGTTGTGAACTCTTTTGTATAATATTATATATACAAATATAAATAAGTTAGATCTATATAGTATGTATATATGTGTGTGTGTGTATACACTTAAGTATATATTAAGAGAGATGTAGCATTGTGAAATTTAAATAAATTAAAAATGTGAAAAGATGTTTAAATCACCTTAGGAAACATAAGTACAAATGCATTAATTACATGTTGGAGCACTGGAAAAGAAAGCGGGTCAAGGTATTTTCGTGAATAATGAAGGCGGACAACATGGGTGATGTGGCAACAAGTGTGTCGAGGGTAGAGTACAAAGGGTATTTTGGTAATTTGCCTAATCTACTTTATGTAAAAGCTATTTTCTTGTTTCTAATTTTTTTTCATTTTCATTTTAACTTCTTCATTTCATTTTGAATTCTTCTTCCTTAAGATTTTCTAAAGTTTTTAATGGCTTCCACTTATTAATTCAAATTTCAAAAATTAAAGTTTTACCTTTTAATTCTTTTCAAACTTCTTAAAAATACCTCCTCTTCACTTCTAAACCTCTCCTCCTTCAAAAATCAAGCCATACTCACCTCCTACCACCCATGGCCGAGCCAAATACATCATGGCCGAGCCCTATCATGCCTAGACCGAGCCACTTTTTCAAGTCCAAGGTCCAAAAATCGAGTTTTGTTTTGAAAAATGCAAGTCTAGGGTCTTATTTCAAGACGAGAGATATGCTTAAGTTTTGGTGAGTAAAACTCACATCCATTTTATAAAAATTACATCTTTAAGCCATGTTAGCATTAATATGTGATATTGCTTGGTTATTGGTTAGTTACATGCTTTGTATGTGAGTATATATGTGCTTATGTGTTTGAATGTGATATGTAGTTTAGACTTGAAAATAAAGTCTAAAAGTGATGTTAACGTGATAAAATTGTGATCTTTGTTTATGTTGTGGTTTTGATATGTTTATGTAAGAGGATGCTAAGAAAAGTTAGCACTTTTGTATGGTTTAGCCATAAAGAATCCTTGTGTGAAAAACTATTGTTTTTGGTTTTAAATACCAAAATCATTTTTAAAATTTTAGACTTTGTTTTTCTTATACAAACACTTATTTTATGTTGTGAAAAGTTAGCAAGCTATCAAATGTTATGTTTTCCAAATGAAAGCCAAGAAACAATTTTTCAAGTTATGATATCCATAACGATAGTCGCTATGGATGCAATTTCGAATAAAGTCCACTTTTTGAAAAAATTAAGTCTTTATACTTAAAAGTATTTTAAAAATGTTTTATAAACTTAATAATGATGTTTAAGGAAGTTAATTAAGAATTTAATAATTAATTATTAATTAATTAAGTTTGGTAATTAATAATTAATTAAGTATTAAACAAGGTTTATTAATTTTAATTAAGTCAAGTTTAGTTACTAATTAATTATCTTTTTATGTGAGATTAATTTTTTTAATTTTTTATTAAGTAAGACCAGTACATATGGCACGTCCGTTGGACGTGTGCAAAGAAAAAATGTACGTTAATTTTTGTTTAGTGCAAAATAGCATGTACAATCATGTACATTTTATAAAAAGCAGAAGTAGTAGTGACATTTATATAGAAGATAGGCAACTAAAAAGCTTGGTTGTGTTGTTGTTCACTGTACTTGCTGATACGTTCATTTATTCTTCTTCATAGAAACTGTGATGTAAAACATTATTTTGATTGCATTGCAGTAGCTTGTATACATAATTATGACAATGCCATTTCACATGACATAATTATGGTGTGATTTTAGGCAGCATGTATCACTTTTGATCTCTTTATTTTGTAGTAACGGCAAGCATATGATTAACATGTCCTTCATCCTATTATAATTGTAACCTTCATACTTCTACATTACCATTTAACTATAGTTTGACTGATAAACAATCGAACCGTTCAGTACCTCACATTGACATATTATACTATAAAAATTTATATAAAAGTTCCACAATGTGGAAAGCAATGCCATGTCAAAGAAAATAAAATTATATCATCTCTCAGCTATGAATTAATATTTGTATCAACATCATGAGTTATTACTTTTTAGTATCATCTTATTCTCCAACTCAACTTCTATAATGAAGGATATTACAATAGATGATAATATATTCCCCAAAACAAAATAACTCAATAACGGGAAAATGCTTTAAAAAATATCTCTATAGCAAATCAACATCACAAATCTGACTATACAAAACTCGGTACAACCTTAACAGGTAAGAAACTCCACCATATGACACTGTTTTCAACCCTTTCAAAGCAAACTTCCACCTCGCCGCAGGCTTCTCATTGGTAGGAAAACTGGTTGTTAACTTATCACTAACATAGTGCAATGCTTTTGTCTGCATATGATTTGAAGCATTCTTAATTTGAAGGCAATAATTTAACTCATTGGTGTATAGTGGAAAAATGAAGAACCGCCAAAAATAACCAAAATTTTGCATACATACATCGAAATCACTAATGATTTGAACTTTATCATCGTTTTAGATGTTACGAACAAAACTGTTGCTTCTTCTCTTACACTATCATATCCATTTTCCTACCAAAGTTGGGAATGATATCCTTCCCATGATATGAGTGTGTGGAATTACTGATTTTATTTGCTACAACTGCAGCAGTCAATAAATAGTAATAACATTTATTAAGTAGAGTTTCCAATTTTAAATTATGACAAATGTAAACTTCCAGGCAAGTTAGTTAATGCAATTTACTAATTATTCATTAAGCAGTTAATAATAATGAATACAAGGCATATATTGCTCAACAAATGTCGTTTTTGAAGAAAACTATTTTGTTAAAGAGAATACTCTCTCATTACATGCATAAGGGTACACACGCACTCTTGCCCGCCCATGCATTCTTGCTCGCATGTATGCACATGCACTCGCTCCCTCCCTCGTGCACACGTGCACATCATAATTCAATTTCTGTTTAATAAATGCATTCATTGATTGGTCTCATTCGGCTCAAAACATATAAAGTGTTACATGGATAAATATATATCGGTTTACCATAAAAGACACATATGTGTGAGGAGAAAATAGGTTGGGAATCACAAACTGCACATGTAAACGAAAAGAAAAGAATCTACTAAATGATCAACATGAAACACCTTGTAATTGATTACCTAGCAAAAAAATTAATGACCACAGCCCAAAAAAACTATTGCTGCAAATGTGTAAAATAATGAAATGTTTATGCGAATATTCCAAAGACTTTGTCAAAGCTGCTTTTTCTTGATACATAAGTAAGATGTATCATGGAAGAAAAAATTGGTGCAGACTCGACAACTGGTAAAGCAAACAAAAAAGCCACTAAAGAATGCAAAACTTTTAAACAGAATAGAACCAAATTTAGATCCTAAAGAGCAGGATAAAATTCGAACAGATCAAATTTTATTTTTCAAAGTTACAGGAAACAGCAAAAGAAACGGATATTTTTAACAAAATAGAAACGCACAGACTCATTCGAACTTGGTGAAAATTTGGAATCAATATGGGAACAAAATCCTTTGCATTAAGGAATGCAAATATTTCTTTGGGAAATGCAACAACAGAGAGTGAAATTCACAAAATCAAAAATCAAAAGCAATATATATCAGTTTATAGTAAACAGCTTCGATTGTATTTAATCATAATTAAAACAATTGGTCAGTCAAACGAAAAACAAAATCCTATCTTTTCATGAAAACCACTTAGCCATTCTATAATGAGGAAAATTTTGTTTCTATACATGAACTTGACTATCCAAATCTTATTTAATTATGGTTTAATTCCAACATAAACCAATGCACATTAAAAAACATATGAAAAAAAATCACTTCTTTTTTCATGAAAAGCCACTTGAATTGACAGAAAAAATGAAACGTGCATTACAGTTCATGAAGTTAACCTTTCAAATTCTATGTATTCATATTTCAATCCCAACATAAACCAATCCAAATATAGAATATTTGCAAACCCAAACGAAGGCTAGCTTGAAAAGTAGATATTATTTTCAGCTAATCGAGTAAAATAACAAAAAGAAAGAAAAGATCTCACCTTTTTAGTCATACGTGTTGGATATGAGAAGCCATTTTACCCATAAATACAAATCATCTTTCAATTGTTATCATATGTATCTAATTCCTCCCTCTCTATCAAAACCAAATAACCTCAATTGTTAAATTACATAGCCAACAAAATATAATGTCAAAATGAAGAAGATAAATATTATGTCTTTACTGACCATGAAATCCCCGCTATTTAGCTTCTTCACAGATCTGATTATGTTTCGCGAAAGGGATTGATAAATTTTGATGCACGAAAGTAGTAGAAGGTAGATTCCGTGATGGCAATCATAGAGATTGAAGGCGTTAATTTCCAGATGTGAATTTAGATTGGGCTGAAACCCTAGATTTTGTCAGAAATATTTCAGTCGACGAGAGGAAGAGGAATGGAACGGAGGTGAGAGGATTAACGTGGTAGATGAAAACGTGGAGAAATGAAATGACTAAAAGGTCCTAAGGTCTCCTTAATAACAAAAAATAACAATATGGACAATTTGGTAAATTCAAAAGCTTCAAATTGGAGTACTCTCATTATATGTAGATTAATTTTTGATTAATTATGGGTCAAGTATCAGATTAGTTTTTAAGTAATTATTAATTAAGTATAGGGTTAATTTTTAATTAATTATTAAGTGTTTAATTATTTTTTAACTATCAATTAATTAAGGGTTTTAATTTATAATAAATTATTTATTAAAGGTTTAACTATTTCTTAATTAGTAATTAAGTTAAATTAAGTTAAGACTTAACTAAGATTTAATTATGATTTAATAAAGGATTTAACTTGTAATTAATTATTTAAAGGTGGTTTAAGTTTTTAATTTCTTTGTCTTCCAAAGATCAATTTGTTTAAAGGCAACTTTCTTTAACAAAGAATAGTTTTGAACACAAAGGATCAAATTGTCAATACCATTAAGTAACCATACAAATGTGAATAAGTTATACTAAGTAGTGACATCTTTTAGCATGATAAATCCCTGTTCTGCTATAATTTAATTGGATAGATCATTGGTGACACCTTTTAGCAGAATAAAACACCGTTCCGCTATAGTAAACTTAATAGATTGTTTGGACAAATTTTTAGCAGGCTAAATCACCATACTGCTATTATGTAGTTCGGACACGTATCTGCCAGTTGGTTTATGTTGACATGTTATCCTTTGATTTGGGTTATGGATTTTGTCTACATATCTATTGTTTATATAAATATTTGTGTTGCGACTTGAATATCATTATGAAACAAAATGGTAACTGAATAAACCATTATGGTCACTAAGCCTCTTCTAAATTTTAGAAATCATCCTTTAATCCTATTTCTTTTTAAATAAGGGTTTAAAGATAATCATTATGGACTAAAGTAAAGTTATTATTTAATTAAAATGTTAAGGTTTATCACCATTTCAGTTTGTTTTTTTAAAGATAGTTCATTAACTATTTTATTTAGAGTATTGAAGTTAGCTTAATTAATAACAAATTGTTACTTAAAATTTGTTTTAAATAATTAATTGTTTATTAAAAAGGAAGTTGATCAAATAAGATTTAATTAAGAAGTTTTTAAAAGGAGTTTTATAAATGGAAAAGAGGTCTTGAAATTTGGAAAAGGGTTTTATAAATGATTTTGAATATTTATAAAGAAGTTTTATAAATGTTTTGGATATTTATAAAAAAAGTTTTATAAATGATTTAGGAGATCTATAAAGAGTTATATATATGGTTTTGATATTTATAAAATAGTTTTGTAAATAAACTTGGAAATTTATAAAGAGTTTTATAAATGGATTTGGAATTTAAGTAAATGGGATTTCATAAATGAAAGAGATTTATAATCAGGATTTATTGAAGAAAATTTATAGAAGAATTTGAGACTTGAATTTCCCCTTAACCGACCTTCTCAATTATGGTGGTATGGAACATTCATTCCATACTTAACACCAAAGGAATGGTGTTTGGGGTTATCCTTTTCTCTATTTTAAATAACACTTTTTTTTAATCCTTTTTAATATGATTTTGAAATAAGAAATCTTTCCCGTGTTTTGTGAATATACTTATACCAGTGAGATAAGTATATGAATATTTTGATAAATATTTTGGAAAGAGATTTAAATAAACGAAAGATTCATTTTGAGGTTTAGCGGTTGCCATGGGTAATTAAATCTGTGAATTGTTGCTTGTTTTATTTATTTGATAGCTAAATTACCAACTATCAAATATGTACCAATATATAACTCTGGAAATATCTTGAAGAAACACGAGAGTTATGTGGCACAATCAACTTCGATGATGGTGTACTGTGCATATAAATCTCATTTTGTTCTCTTAGGAGAAATGATAGGGAGATCCATCCACTTAAACGGTTAAGGGTGATCCCTGCTCCTAGGTATTGTCTGATTATTTCCAAAAGAACCGGGGTTGAGTTCACCAGAAATTATCTTTGTTGGTTCAAAGAGACCGGGATCAAATATATTATCACCACTTCGAACCAACATATGCATTCGAATGGAAGACAACTTGATGATGATTGAAGATGGTACTCCTTGAAGTGCCTTAAGTTTCATTCAAGACCTAGAACGAACTTGTATAGATGAATGTCGATATTACATTTCTGCTTGGAGGGCAGTGTTAGCATTCCAATTGGGATATATATATAAACGGTAATCGTAGTCTCAAGCCTCACAACTAGTAAATAACTAAAGCATGGACATGCGGTAGGATTACGTAAGTCGCTCCCATTAGAATATGATCATCCCTTATCTAGAGTCGATATTTATATATGCTTCGAGGCCCATTGTAGTTGTTTATCAACCTACGGGTGATTATATTCAGCGCTATTCTGTAAGGGGTAGGGCCGGTCCTGAATAGCTGAGGTGTAACGTCTTGTAGTCTCCCGTACATTTTATCTAGAGGTGTATGGATTCGATGGGTAGACCCTTACCCTTTCATAGTTTGAACCCATTTTCCAATACGACCCTTCAGACTTGATTGTATACCTATTATGCTAGAATTTAATAATGTAACAATTTCGGCTATGATTAATATGTATTTGTATCCTATAACTTATTATAATATCACTGGATTTTCTATATAAAACGATAAACCCGTCAGTGTTTATGTGCAACGTGGTCTTACGAGATACCTTTGATTTTAAAAGGTTTTACAAGTTAAATAAATGAAATTCCTTATGATTTGAGTTTCTCACGTTGGTTTTACTAGACTGATCGGGGCGTTATTTTCTTATAATGCTTGGGTAAGCGAGGATATTTTCCAGATTTAGCTGGTTCTTTGGAGTTTCAAGAGACGAGTTGGATTCTCCAAGATGTACTCATATACCTTAAAGTCTTCCACTATGTTTTGTTGTTTTGTTTATGTTTGTATAAATCAGCAATTGAAAGGATGGGTTGTTATAACTGTCCAAGCTGATAATAGGTTAGTGTTCTTTGATGTTGTGTATAATAAAAATGTTTTCATTTTGTAAAGACCTTATGTATATTATATATTTCTCATCATGATGTGAGATTCTGTTCTATCTTTTCTTTCTTCACCTTAAATGACTGTATTTCAGACACTTAAATGATCGGAAATCTGCTGTTTTTTTTTTAAATTTTGCTGCAAATGTAGCCTTCCACCCAAATTTCTCTTCCAAACACAATTATATCAATATTGCACAATCCAGTATACAATATTTCAATCAAATATCGAAACTCAAACTACACAATATTTAATAAACACACAATAAATAAAATTAAATCACCATAAAATATACATATATACAAGTTCGCTTTGAAAGTGAGCAAAGCATGAGTTTATAAACATACCGCCTTTAGAAGAGCCTTGAATGGGTTTCAATGCAGACAACATTTCTGATCTGTATCCTGATATAAACAAGTTTGACACAAGATCAATGATAGGTCATCTAGGCTTTAAATTTTATACATGGATTTTAAATTTTTAACAATGTAAAAGGGTAAAATAAACTATGAGTGTGCTCCTAAGTACCACTCTTGCTATAAAAAAAAGTAAAATAAACTGTGTATAATAAACACTGTATGCACATGAAATGAGAAGTTTTTAGATCAGAAATCTGTAACGTTTTTATCTGCTGTGTGTAAAGTTAAATTTGATGCACACCTGAACTGGATTGCTTTGTGAAGAAACACACTTTGCAAGTAAATTTCTTTGTACACCCTGCAAATGCAAATGAGAACAAATTATGAGAAACATACTGATTTTTGCATCCTAATAGATCATGGAACTAACTGAAACAAACCTGAAGTTGAACAACGTTTTTGAAATGCTGACCTATAGTGCTTTTCCCAGACACGTCAATCCTAGAAAAACATAAGAATAAGTAACAGAATTTTACTATCTTCATACAATACACAAATAACAAATATATGTTAAAAGTACAAGTAAATTTACGCATTCAAGAAAAATCCAGCATCACTCATGCATTTAACTTTAGCGTCAGGGAGAAGATTAGCAAGATTATCACAATGAATGAAAGTAGCAAGGCCACCCGCAGAATATCCAGAAAGTAAAACCTAATCATATTTGTAACAATATATATATTAACAAAACTATTATAATCACGTGCCATGTCAGGTAACATGTATAATAAAATTTACCCTCTCAGCATTGAGCATTCCTTTTGATTGTAATTCAACGATTATAGCATCAAATATCTTTTTACCTCTGAATTGCAGTAACGTGCTCTACTTGAAATAGTTAGTTAAGCTTTTGTAAAGATAAAATTTTAATATAATAAAACATATTCTATATAGAATTACTTACACCATTTTTGTATTCGGATACCTCCAACTATGAAAGGCTTAATTCCTAGAATCTTTTTACGCTATCGGAAACAATTGCAATCGGAAACAATCACGATTAAGAATTAGGGTGATGCTATAAACCGTTATTACGCTATCGGAAACAATTGCAATCACTAATTCGCCCTAAATTATCAATTTATGCAAATCTAGAATTAGGGTAAAAACTGAATTTTTCAAAAAAATAAGAGATTATACCTGAGATTAAGAGCAAGAGGTGTTGAATTCACAGCGGGGGACGAGAAAAAATCACGAAATCAGCGATTGGAGGTGGAAAATGGTGATTTGGGGTTTTTTTTAATTTGAGTTGGCTGTAAAATGAGGAAGAAGGGCTCAGCCGAGCTGTAGGTATTCGCGATTTTCCGACGGCTTCCGACGGCCGCCGACGGCCCGTCGGAAGCCGTCGGAAAATAGCCGTCGGAAGCCGTCGCTCCCCCCCGTCGCTATTCAGCCATTTTCTAGTAGTGATTTCTCTAACCTTTTACATGTTTATTTACATACTTTTAT
This sequence comes from Allium fistulosum, assembly GCA_030737815.1. NCBI lineage: Eukaryota > Viridiplantae > Streptophyta > Magnoliopsida > Asparagales > Amaryllidaceae > Allium > Allium fistulosum. The sequence continues at coordinate 999,123,567 of CM060903.1, forward strand.
GTGTTGCTCATATGACGTCCTTATCATTCAAATACATGAATGTATTTGCTACATCATATTACATATTTATTTGAATTAAATTTAAAACTCCTTTACTTACCAAATTAAATAAAATATTGATTTTATTTAAAAGAAAATTTAGATCAGATCTAAATGTATTTAGACTTCATAGGCCCATTAATGATCCGAAATGGTAATATTTTTTGAAATTCACTCATTTCTTCCACTGCGGGCTGTCCCAATTCCAACACAAAGAGCATCTCAAACAATATTTCATTTGAGCAGTTTTCAAAGAAATATGATGTATCACTGTAATGACAAAGATTATTAAGATGATAAACTGAATGTGGAGATACTAAACAGCCTAAGCCAGTATAAAGATCTTGTGTGTCTCCACTCATTATTTGCACAATGTCAAACTAGAGTTATAAAAAAATAACTCTGCTGTTCAGCCAAACTTAACTTATAACAGCCCGCAATTCCAAACACACCGATTCGATGTCTAAAAGTGGCTTTTCGAACTCATATCATGCCAAGAAGTACAGATCGTTAGGTTTTGATGGGTTATATGGTATTGATATAACTATAATTATCAAACATTCTATATTTTCAAATCTCATGGCGGGAGGAAAATATTTAAGTAACTTAAGTAACCTCATTATCTCTATCTAAAAAATAGCGGTCAATACAGGAAATAACCAAATAAAGTTCCTGATAATGTCATATAATAAATATAATGAGTAAATAACTGACAAATGTAAAAAGATACATATGGAATGACTACAAACAAAGTAAATCCAGGGCGTATGGTCATCTCCTTCACATATCTTACTCCCTCTTGTTACACTAGCCTACTATCATGTCTACATGTAAGTGGGTATAAAGACGGAAAATAGAAGGAGCGAGACATAGTCTGGGGAGTAAGAAGAATCATTGGTGGCATGGTTCTAAAAACTAGATAAATTATTATCTATATTCTACATAACCTAAGGGTGTTTATTTGTATGTGTGCACTATATCTAGCAAATCAGCCAACTGACAAAATATAATGTAACAACCTATAATACACCAAAAATTCGATAATAACCCACATGGATTCCCTCCTAAAGGTTGGAATCCAGAAATCGGTAAATTTAAAAATATATCAAGTATATAGTCTCGACGGTACACCACCTAACTATACATTGAGGAAACAATCTCAACGGTAAACCAACTATACATTGAATATACAATCTAAATAGTAAATCGCCTAACTATACTTTAAGTAAAAAATTCAATGGTAAATTGCGTAAGTCACATGCAGGGTATACAATCTCATAGTAAACTTCCTATCGAAGCATCAAGTATACAATCTAGATGGTAAACGTGTCTTATGCTCCATAACATTCAACCATAGCATATAAGGATCAAACAACAAATCGATTCGCCATAGGTACATCAGTCGAACAACGTATCACCGACTTATATGGATATCTCCATTCTCCCAACGGTTCACCTACTGAAATGTGCAACTATGGCGCTAATAGTAACAATAAGTGCATCTAATTGTGACACAATCGCACGCCCACATTGAATGTCACATTATAAAATATCATCAAGCTACGAAAACTCCAAAACATAAATGTTATCCTGCCTTTTGACCAGGCATAATCCGGACAATCTAGACAGATAGAACTTGGGGTTATCAAGGTGGAAAACAACATGCTTATTAAGCATAGATAGAGTCATAAAGTAAAAATCAGAACCATCATAAACAACAAGTCAATGGGATCCTCCAAGTTGGGAATCGGTACCGACTCTCACCTGGGGATCAGTACCGATCACCAAATAAGACTTCGGTAGACCACATCTTCTACATGCATGCTTAACTTGGTGCCAATAGCCCATCTCCGAAGTTGGCTATCTGATTCAATGCTATTCTTCATCGATCTCCATGAACACCTGGAATTGCAACTTTATTCCCCTTCAACTACATCCACTATGCCACAAAGTGAAACAGAGAATAGTGATCACACAACATACGATAAATTTTCTGTTATCCCACTTTTTCACATAACATATGGAAAAATAATCTGTTGTGTGACACAACAGTGATCATACAACATTTGTTTTCAGACAATATTTATCCATTGTTTGATTGAAATTATCAAAAAATTTAGTTTTAGCTCCATATCAATATTTTGGTTCCCTCTCAAAATCCAATCTCTAAATAAATTTATCTTTTGTTTCCCTCTCAAAACCCAATCTCTCACACCAGAATTTGTAATCCTCTTTCACTCTCAAAACCAGAATTCTTATATGTTGTTCTGATACTCTCTCACTCTCAAAACCAGAATTCGTTCTCCCTTTCATTCCGTATTCCTCTTCATGCTCTTCTTTTATCTTCGTTCTAAAATTAGGGTTCGTAATTTTGACAGCCACCACTTAAAATTTGTTTGTATCGTCTGCCTCCTTCTGCTGATGCTATGTTCCTCAATTTGCAGTGATTGAATTTGTGGTTGCTATCACCTGTCGAGAGATACTGGATAATTGCTCGGTATGATTTAGTCCTCTTTTAATTTTGTATTGTTCTCGACTTCGATTATATGTCGATGATGAATTAGGTACTATTTATAGGGTTTGATTCCCTATATATTTGGTTTGGGAATTTTAATTTGATTTTTTCAACTTCTTACTCGACCGTTTTCGATTTTATGATTGATGTTAGTATTATCTGATTTTCTGGTTGATGTCAGTATCATTTGATTTTCTGATCGAACGGCTTTGATTTATGACTTCTTATTTCTACACTTGAACTTGCTATTTGGTTTCTAATTGCCCTATGCTTATCTGAGTTTTCGATATTGATTTTCTTTGAGGCTGATTTGAAAACAAATTCATATGTACGCTTGTTGATGCTACCACTTCATTTCAGTGTGCATGTAGTTTCTCTGATTGTTGCCTGAACCTGTGTCCTTGGATGAATGATTCGCTGCCTTGTCTAAATCGCTGCACTGGCCTATTGTAATGTGTTAAAAATGTACTTGTTTATTCATGTTGTTCCAGTCACCTATGTACATGAGTGATGTGTGTGCACTGATCTCTTGAGTTGTTTCAGTTTGTATCCTTGCTGTGTTTGCACCCTACTGCATCTAGTTTCAAATCGTGCATGTGTTTCCTTATGTGCAAGTCCTTGTTGTCTCTATCCTTTTGTGATGTTGCACCTGCTTGTGTGTCCTGATACTTGTATCCTTATTTATTTCTTGTCTGGACTAATGTGTTGCACTTGAACCGATTGCTTCACTGATTTATTCAACGATTCACTGTATACATGTATGTGTTAGAATACATGTTAGAATATATATTTGAATTCTGACATGTTCTATTCTAATATATATATATATATATTTGAATTCTCTAATATATAGGTTAATATATTTTGACTTGGTATTGGTTTTTTTATTTTGGCTTACTTGGTCAATCATTTTTTATGATTGATGGCTTGATGCTCTTCTCACTTGTTGACTACTGCGATATATACTGTACATTCTGATTATTCTTTGAAATACATTCTGATCATTTTATACTGCTTGCATGTGTACTAAGTCCACTTTTGCTTGACTTTGTACATGTACATGTGTTTATGGGTGATGTCTTGTTATGTTGTTCTATTATTTCTTGTTATGCTGTCTTAGTTCATCCATACATGCTATTGAGTTGCCTTTATGCTCACTATGTACATATATACATGTATAAACACATGTGTGTATATGTATATTAGTGTGCCTGGTTATGTCAAAATGTGTGTGCTTGGTTAGGTCAAAATGTGTGTACTAATTGGTCCTCGCATCCGGTTATATGTTGTGTGTGTTCACTTTTGCTTGACATTGTACATGTGTTTCTGGGTGATGTCTTATTATGTTGTTCTATGATTTCTTGTTATGTATATACATATGTGTATATATGTATATTGGTGTGTCTGGTTATGTCAAAATGTGTGGCTGGTTGCACTTGTATATGTGCACCGAACTGCTCATGCATTGCACCTGAGTTGAGCCCGAGCCCGCTTTGGTTTGACCTTGTGCACACTTGCACTGTATTGAGCCTTCGGGCTTGACCTTTGTATTTGTCCAAAAATTTATTGACACAAGTGCATTTTGTGTGTGTATGGCCTTATGACATGTACAGTGATACACAGTGCATGTCATACGTTGTTCGTGCACTTTGGTTCCACTTTTAAAGTATGAAACAAACAACCCAAATAACCAAGGCAATATCATATTAAATCGCATTCTTATTTTTGCAAATATCAGATTTTTCCTTTTTGCTTTTTACTGCGTTTTTTGTTTGACGGGCAAGGTAGAAGACTGGAGCAAAAGCAAGAAGATATCAAATTCGAGTATGTGAGTGAGAGTAAAAAAATGTTGTGTATGAGAGTGTGAAAATAATGTTATGTATGAAAGTGTGAAATACAGTGGAAGTTGAATGTTACTATTTGAAATTGAAATGAAATAAAATATGAAATGCTGAATAAAATATTTGTTATCATCAAACAAAAATTATAAGCCGTTATGCTCTACAATATTTGTCAATGTTTATATGTTATATAATAGGGAATTATGGGAGTGATATTATAACATCAGACAACATACGACTTTTCTGTTGTGTTAGTGCATATCAAAGACAGATATCTATGGTCTGATGTGCAATAAGATGACACCGGATTTAATGATAGATAGATATGTTTTCAAACAATGGAGCATATCTGTCATCTGATGTGTTTTTTGGTATAACGATCATTTTCACTCAGAAACGAGCTAAAACAAGCACAAACAGCTGTGGAATTGAGAAGCCAACCACAAGGCTGTTCGTGGTGAGGGATTGAAGGCGCCAAACATGGGCATCTTGGGGATCGGTACAGACTCCCAGATTTTGCTGTGGCAGCACTAATTATATTGGGGAGTTGGTTAAATTTGTGCACAATGGCTTGGAGATATTTAAAATGAGATTTTAGGCTCCCCACCTCTTTAAATAGAGGGGTAAGGCTCATTTTTCAGGATCTTTTGGTTGGAGTTTCATTATTTATCATATTCTTGTAACTCTGAAATTCTAAGTGTTGGAGTTGTACCGACCCCCAAGAACTTCTGCCTCTAAATCAAAAATAAGCAATAAAACTTCAAAGTGGACGTAGGCCTTGCTTTTTCGAACCACTATAAACAATTGTGTCTTGTTTATTTCCTCATTTTCATTTACTTTTCTTTATTTAATCTCTCTTACATAAACTTTTGGGTGTATGTGCCATTTTTGGTTCAAACATTTTGGTGCTTCTACTAAGAAACATTTTCTCGGGCCGTTTGGATCCATCATCTACTATCGGATTTCCCCATATCCAAAAAAGATGGATCCAATTTTTCTTTCTTTTTTATTTCTACAACTCAGATTCCCATAAATCTATAAGAAGCTTTTTGCCATGGCTCCATCAAGGAAGGAACTCCAAACTTGGACCATAACTACAAGAACTAACATTAGTGACACTGACAATTAGAATCCTCTACAAGGAGATGTAGTTGTCCAACTAACTCAACCCGAGATCCAGCCTTCAACTGATGTTATGACCAGAATGGAGATGGATATGAAGATGAAGCAAATGGAAGACAAATTCCAAGCTAGCCAACAGGAGATGAACAACTTGATGCAACAGAGCTTGAGGTTGCTGAATGAGCTGACTCAAAACAGCGCAAACGGAGTAGAAGGGATTCCAACTCAGTGTCAGAGTGTTCTTCTCCATCTGAATGAGGGCGGAGGGAAGGAAGGCAAAAGAAAACTCAATATGCTTTTGGAACATCTGCACTGATAGAGTTGGGGTTATGCCCTAGAAGAAATTATGTAATTTGTTGCATATATATAATTCGTTGACCAATCTTGTTCGAAATAAAGACGTTTTCTTTCTATTATATACTTGATATAATGTGGTTATGTTAATTGATTTATTTAATTAAAACTATATTTAATAGAAATCCATAAATTGTATTTTTTGTGATAGTGGTTACAAAGTGTTGTAACCGTGAGTAATTTATCACAATAAAACAAATATACCATTTTAAATATTCATAATCAAGATGTATCGAGATCGGATATCGATACCTCTATTGAGACTATAGTACATAACACTCTCTAAATATTGGGCAGTGTATTATTCATGACTACTGGGGGCACAAATGGGGTTACGTACTGATGGTTATTGGATAACTATGGGATGGATCATTCGATAGTTTTCTGTTGGTTAATATAACTAAGGTCAAGTAGAGAATATCGATGTGGCTAATTTATAAAGTTCTCTCGACTTAAAAATACTGTTGATCTTCAATGTAGAAGCTCTGCTTTGATTATAGTTAAATCGTGGTATGGCGTCCATCGAACGACCATAGTTGGGTTGGGTGGAAGCATTGGAAGTGAAACACTATTCAAGAGATGATTCGTCTTCGTAGTTATATGAGGTTAGTATCATAGTCAACTAAAGTCAACTCAAAGTCAAAGCCTTTGGCCAAAGCATTTCAGTTAATAATAATTGTTATTATTGAACCAAGGACCTTGTGTTTGGACTATAAAGTTGAATGTGGACGATATTAGAATTATGACCATTACCAAATTCCATAAATCCAAAGTGATATAATTTTAACGAAGAAAATTGGTGTAAATAATTGTTACTATTAGGTACCACTTATAATAAGTAAAATCAAATTTTACCAAAAGATGCGTAAGTCATAAATTCGGCTAAAATGTCACACCACCTGCTAAGTGACGTGTGAACGTTAATATTCGAATAGTTTGATATTAATCGCCGACTGAATTTACACATTTGAGTCGCACAACCATAATGATGAATTCTTTAAAAAACTACATGATTTAATCAATTTAAAAAATGTTGTAAATTGATTAAATTAATTTATATTTGAGAAATATTAATTATTATTTATTTGATGTTTGGAAGTTTTTTGTAATTATTTTAATGCATTTATATAAGTTATATTTATGCATGTTGATATACAATATCGATGTAATTTAAAGATAATTGCATGAAATGATTTATGGAAATTTTATGTCATTTGATGATATGATTTGTGGAAATTTTATGTCATTTGATAACATATGTGTAAAGAAAGGATTGGAGAGAGAGACAAACAACCAAAGGAATTAATTAGGGAAGTTTTAATTAAAGAATGAGAAAAGTTTCATTCTACCAAATAAAACACATTCTCTAATTCATTCTGTACGTACAATTCATTTTCCTTCTCATTTATTCTTTCTCTTTCTCTCCTCCTAACTTTTCATGGCAGAAATGAAAAAAGGAAAATTAATTTTCAAAATATTTCAACTCTAAATAAAAAGATCAAATAAAATAAAACAAAAGTGGGTCATCCACCTTTTGTAAGGATAGATGTTGTTCTTGAAGATTCGAGGAGATATCATCATTCAAGATGTGATTTCTAGGCAACATCCTAAGGTGATTTAATCGGATCTAGAAGCATTCTTCATTCAAGGTGCAAATCAAAGGCAACATCATCAAGGTGTGTTTTAAGGATTGGGTAGCAAGGTATGTCATTTTCTATATATAGATAGTGATTTTGCAATGTTTGATGGAAATTTAATTTGAATTTCATAATTTGTATGATGTATTAATGTCTTGCTTAATTAAAAATTGTTTATGAAGATTGAATTATTTATCGAATGATACGATTGAGTTTTCATTCGATGGATCAAAATTAAATTTGTTTATATTTTAAACAATATTTAAGTGTAGATCTATGTTTTTAAACATTCTAATTAAAGTGTAATTCTTCAGATCTGAATGTTTACATGTTCGAATTGATTAGCTGCCTTTCTTTACTTTGTTAAATTGAAACTAAATCTATATATTTTAAAATACAATGTTTTATTTTAGTTCTATGTTTTAATTTTTAATTTAAATTCCATTTCTTTAAATCTAGAAATTTACATTTTCGTGTTGATTGATTGAATTATATTTAAAGTTAAAAATGAAATTTATATGGAATCAATACAATGTTTCAACTGTAGATCAATGTTTTAATCTTTAATAACAAAGTGTAATTTTAGTTTTGGATGTTAATGTATGTATGTATGCATGCATGTATTACTTGCACTTCTTATTACATTAGATATTTACATATGAATAAAAGGAATTTTAACAACAAATCAAAGTTTTGAAATTGACTATAATAACCATCTAATTTATATTATTAGCTTTAATTGAATTCCATATATACATATTTGGATCTACTTGTAAGTGTTCATATAAATTTTATTTTTCTTTACAAATATTGTCATAATATGAAATCATTTCTCCTTTTTAATTAAGACAATAACGTATACATATAATTCATTGTTTACCTTCTATATTCTTACATTATGGTACCTATTGATTGTCATTAATATGTTGCATTAATTAAGTTTACTAAAAGGGGAACTGTATCTATCACCCTTGTCATCCGTTATTTATTTCCATTTCAACTCCTTTGTAATGACCATTCAAATCGTTCTTGTTCATTTTATGTATACATATCAATTACCACTGACTATGCACACTCTCTATATGTTGCACTTGCACAATATTTACTGCGGATATATTTACAATTCATGTCATATCCAGATTAGTCATTAATGTTATTTTATTAATTAATTATTTAATTTAATTAAGAGAAGGAAATGAAAAGTTTCCTTCTCTAAATAAATTTATGATCCCTCGTTAATTGAATAGTTTAAAAGAAAGAAAATGAAAAGTTTCATTCTCTGAATAAATTTATGTCCCCTCATTAATTGAATAAGTCAGGAGAAAGGAAATGAAATATTTCCTTCTCTGAATAAATTTGAAAAGTAAATGTTACACACAAATTTGTATATAAGAGTATATTTGATACACTCTAACTTACATACACATTAAATTAAAGTGAACTTTATTTATGAAGTTAAATAAAATATTGATTTTATTTGAAGTAACTTAGAAAAGTTCCGAATGATTTATAGACTTCATTGGCCCATTAAAGATCCAAAATGGTTAAAATTTTTGAAATTCACCCATTTCTTCCACTACGAGCTGGCTTAGTTCCAACATGCATAAGGCAGAGGACGAGCCTAGGCTCAAGTTCAGGGATCGATACCGACCCTTACTTAGGACTCAGTACCGACCCCCAAAATGGTGGGCCCAGGGCCTATCCTCTGAAAGGCAGCGTGGATGTCGTCCTTAAACGTGCTGTTGAAGGTCTGAATTTGCAAAATCATAATATTGCTGATGATGTCGCTCATGGAAATCAAACAGGGGAGAATGTTGGACGAACGGGTCCCTCGGAGTTTGGGGAGCCTAGGTATCGAGCATCTTCCCAAGAGCATTCGTCGGGCCAAACACTTGGGGTAGGACCTGATTACCGCCGTTCAGTTGAACTTCTTGATTCAGACTATTTGGAGGATACAGTTAGGAGGTTGGTAAGTGGAAACGAATCCAAGACTAATGATGATTAGGGAACTGTTTACAAAGGGCATCCTTCACGCGAGATACCCCCGGAGATTCAACATACCAACGATGCCATTGTTCGGAGGAACGATAGATCCTGGCAACACTTATTGAGATATGAATGACACATGGATTCAACCAGGGCTTCGGATGCTGTGAAATGTCGTTGTTTCCCAATTTTCTTATTAGGGGTGGCTACGATGTAGTTTACTCGGATTTCGCCGAGGTCTATATAATCTTTTGTTGAATTATCATGGAAATTCATGGAGCAATTCTGTTTGCACACCTCATGTTTGAAATACCTGATGTCATTGTCTAAAGTTTATTAAGCCGAGGGAGAGCCGTTGAGGGATTATTTGAATTAGCTCCACAGCTGTAATGGAGATAATGGATCCAAAGGAAGATATGGTACCGATTGCGCTTTGTAGAGGAGTTCATCCCGACTTGGATTTTGAGGATTGGATAGAAAGAAAGCAACCATTGAAAATGGAAGCTTTCTATAGGAAAGCTAATGAGTATTTGTGTTAGGAGGATGCACGTAAGCGTCCACGGAGGACTGATGCTGGAATGTTGAGTGAACCGTTCAAAGTAATATTGCTGTAAAGCAATTTGTAGGAAGCTCTAGGAATGTTGATGTGAAAGTTAGTAATCGGAACAAAGGAGGAAAACAAAACAATGATGGGGCAAAGAAGGGAAGCCCGATAACATGAGTCGTTTCAGAGGTGCTTGTATGACAATTACAATGAATTGAACAACTCGATATAGAATATTTATCTAGCTACTCAGAATACCGAACCGTATAGGAAGTCGGCTCCTAGGGAGTCAACTGAGAAGGAGAGGAAGTCGGGCAAGTTCTGTAAATTCCATGAGACACACGGTCATAATACTAATGAGTGCAGACACTTGCATGACATGATTGAAAATTTAATAAGGAAAAAGAAATTGCAACAATATGTGAAAGGCCTGTAGGACGGAAAGCAAGGAAATTCTAGCAACCCTAGGTCGTCTTCCCAGTAGGAGCAAGATTGGCCTAGCGCTGATGCATTCAGGCGGCCAAAAAAACGATTAGTGATTAACCCAATCCGCGTTTGAAGTTTTCGGAGCGAAAATAATTAAAAATGATAAAAGAAAATAAATAATAATAAATGCGAGACTCCACCGGTCGATCCCCTCTTTGGGACGGTCGACCGGTTATATAGTGGCGGCTAGGGTTTGAACCTTGACCAAATGGGCCGGATTTAATTATTTTAATCCGACAGATACGATTGATTCAAACCTTGGCCAAGCTCTACCATTTTCTCTTCTCTACTATTTGTAGGAATTATAACATATTTTATAGTTATACAAATTAGAGGAGGGTGGAAAATAAAAGAGAAGAAACAAATCAATGTTGCGAAAGAAAAGGCAAATTTCTATAGTTATAAATCTATATTCTCCTTAACCCTAAATTTATTCTCAAATTTGTAATTCAAATAGTATGTATATATCTTATTATACATATTCTTTTGGATTGGAAAGGAGAAGGAGTTAAATCAATAGAATGGATCCAGATTTGGGAGATTTGGAAAGCTTGAAAGGTGAGTGGGAAATTATATGATTTATTTATAACATCGAAACTTATATCGTCGAGTTTATGTAATTATTATTTTTATGTGAGATCTGTGGAGTTGTAATGAAATCTCGCATACATATTTTGTAAGACAAGTAATTGGAATAGGAATGGTAGTTTCACCCTAATATGGAAACTTAGAAATCGGTCCCTAAATTTGTCAAAATTGAATGTTGATAAAGTGTAAAGTTTATTTCAGATTTATAGTTGGGTTGGAAAATGTTTGTATTAGCTTAGATTGTCATAATTTGACTTGAAATATGAATTTCTATGTTTAGTTTATTGGAGGTGGGGTACAATTTAACAATATCTATTTCTGAGTAATTTCCATAAATTATCTAATTGCACAATGTATGAAAAGTGCACCGTTTGAAATAATAAGGATTACCAAAACGAAAGTGTGCAAAGTATGAATCTTCCCCGTAGTTTGCACTGTCTATTTCAGTAAAAGGAAAGAGATAATTCCTTATAATTTCAAAAGAAGCAAAGTTTTCACTATTGGTTAATTTATGGAAAGTTATAACGGTAATCCTTTTTGGAAGAATAGCTCTAATAAATTAAAACGTGGAAATTAATGTTCTGAAATTCCTAAGCATAGGAATTAATGTATTAGGAATAGGAATATATATATACATATATGTATGTATGTATATTACTTATAACTACGCCTACTGCTTAAAATATAAATATATATAAATAGTGTAATATACGTATTAGTTATAATTAAGACGCTAGTTATAAATAGCGTAGTAAATTATAGGATTCAAAGGTGTAGATGGAATAGAGATGGTAACTCCAAAATTAATAAGACAATAAATATGCAGCTAATAGGGAGTTACATTAATTAAATGGGAACATAAATGTGTTTAATGAGACTGGTTAAAGGACTTATTGTGGCATTTATGAGGAAATGAAATATGCATAATAAGATTGAATTACTGGTTAAAGGATTTACTGTTCCTTTTAGACGTGTTTACGATCGTATATACTATATAGTGTATGGCGGGATGTACATGACCTTAATCGAGTAGTCAACCATGTTATAGTGTTGATATTACTCTATGAATACATGTTGGGCAGGTTAAAGTATGTTTACATATGTTATTAGATAGTAACGATGTTGTACAAATATTTTTGTAGTATATGTGAAATAGACTTGTTTCGCTCACTCTGACTTATGTCTGACCCCTTCCATATTTTTTTATGTATATGCCATCGATAGGTTGATAGAGTATGGATTGGTGTTGACATAGGTGGTGTCGAAGGTGCAGATCACAAAGACATTTCTTATGTTTGTGTCTGTGTGTGTGTAATTTGACAGTATATCATGATAGTGTGTATTGGACTGATTGTACACATATGACTATCTAGTTGGATTGGTTTGAATATATGACTATTTGATATTGTATATTTATTCCTTTTGTTGTAAGCTCATAAAGATTTAATTAGATTTTATTTTATTTCGTGTTGTCACAACCTAATGATCCATTGTTTTTAACTTTCATGGTTTGAACGACAATCCAATCGTTGAATCAAAGGGTCAAAATGGCGGGTTGTTGCACTCTTTATCATCACTATATCACTTAGATATCTAAAGTTCGACCAATGATCAGAACACTAATAATATCCATAGTTAATCACACAACACAACATTAAAGTTTATGGTTTAATCCGATAACATTTATCGACTAAGCGATTTGCTTCGGCTAAAAATCTTCCTTTAAGTTGACCACCAATCATAGTGACCTTCTATTTGAAGGAGACGAATCCTCTCTTGAATAATGTTTCACATCAGGTGGTTTAACTTATATCTAACTATGGCATTGACAAGATCATCGTTATGATTGACTATAATCAAAGTATAGCTTACACAGTTAAGATTCATGGTATTTTCAAGTCAACAAACTAATACACATTGTCGTATGAGATCTTGTATTTGACTTTTTAACCTATGGAAAACTTTCGATGAGTTGTTCCATAATTATTCAAAACAACTACACGTATGCAACATTTGGTGCCCCTAACGACATGAGTAATTCACCATCTATCATATGAAAAGTATAAAATACACCAGTCATAATGGATATGTCGATATCTCGCTCTCAATCCACCTTGACTAGGGACATTTAAAGATAAGTATTTATTTTGTACTCCGAACACATTCGTAACTACAATCGATTAAATATTTTTTCTAAAGATTTTATATTTGCATATGTTTAATGTATTTAAAACATTAATTATATTCCAGTATAACAATATATACAATAGAAAATAAAACCAAAAGCTTGCTTTATTTCGAACAAGATCCACTATACGAGTTAAGTTATATAATTAAATTATATAACTACCCTAGGGCACACCCTTAACTCTATCAATATCTATGTCGATGAGCACTGTTGGGTCGTTGATGGTTATGCAAATATCCTTGTTTTAGGGTGGAACACTTAGTAAGGATTGAGATCGACACATGAGTGAGCGAGCTCGTATAGACGTTGAGGCTTCTTTATGTAGCAAGGTATAGAAGTTTGGTTTGAACATGGAATAAGGTCATGGTATTCGGATGACATGCTCGAGGAGGATGGTGAAACAGTTTGGGTTTGTTGTTGTAAGGTCAGACTTTGGGCATTTTCTATTATTAGGTCTAGAACTCTTATATGGGACCTCTAAATCTGGGTTTTTTGTTTTGTGAATAAAAAATTTGTGCAACCATCGTATATTTAAATATATGTGACGAGAAAAATGATTGAAAAAATTAGTAGTACTACATGTCGATTTTCAACCTTTTCACGCGATTTATGCGAGTTTTGGAAATTTAAAGACTTTTCGAGACAGAGATTTAACTTGTTTTGGACTTTTGTAGGGTGATTGCCAAAAGTTCTCTTTAAATTATTTATCAAAATGTTTTACATTTTATTATTCATTTTAAATTGTTTATCCAAAATTATTTTAAATTTACAGAGACATGACTTTCACAATTTCACTTGCATCAAACCTTCTTCCTTTGGCCAATTCTAATCGCACCCCGCCTTATTTCCCAAAAATTTAACATAATATTCCTTCCCATTCTACCCTTCCTTCTTTCCACCCTTCATTTTGTTTACTTTCCTTCTCTTCCCTCCCAACCCATAAATTATAAAACATTAAAATACGAGTTTTAGTTCAAAACCAAAGTGGGACATCGGAAAATCAGAGCCTATGGAGTCACTAGAGTTGAGGTTCCTCTTATAATCAATTTTCATTCGTGAAATTTTTTTCATCAGTATCAACTATGCTAGAGGGCGGCATGGTAAACTGAAGTATCCACGCTATGTTATTGCGTGTGTGCTGAAGACCACCATGCCTATGAGGAGCGTGAGTAATGGAAAATCCTGCGTCGTTCCTTGTCATGGTTTATTATCACCACGCTCTATTTTTCACATGGTTATTTCAAGAACTATTCTTCATATTACCGAACCAACCACGCAAACACAGAGCATGAAGCTTTCAAAACACCACGCTAATGCCAAACGTGGTCCATTCCATGGTAATACCATACAAGGTTTTTTTAAAGTCCCACGCTTAGTTTGGATGAGGTTTGTATTATAAACCATGCGCGGGGCTTGTGTGAGTTCTTTCTTCCAAAAAAACAAAAATGAATTTCGATAATATGAAATCTAGTTCAACCAAAATCAAATTTGAAACAATACAATGATTTATACTGTAAGTGTACTGCCGTTGACACATAGTTTTTTTCCTTTCAACCACCATTATGATTTTATTAGATATCAATATTTTTCATTTGCTTCTACCCACCATATTCTATTCTTTCATTCAGCCCTAGACAGCCGTATCTCTCATCTCTTCTCAGCAAATCTTACTTCCAATAAATTCCAAACCCTAAACCCTAAAAAATACTCTTTTTACAGAATATATGATGAAAGGTGATTTAGTGGATAATCCCAATTGTGATGATCACAAAGAGGTTATGAAAATGTAAGAATGAAGCAATCGAAGAAAATGAATTCATCATATCACAAATGTACAGCCGTTTGAGTTTATATATACACACAACTACACAGCAAGCATATGCACACTACACAGCCAAAATACAAAAGAAGACTATGTAACTACATTATGTACACAGTCATATCACTAATACACTCCCTCAAATCAAACTCTCTTTTCATCTGAATCCTTCCTTCTCCTTTTCTTCAGCTGCTTCCACATTCAAATCTTCTCTCAACTTAAGAAACCAATTTGATGACAAGGATTTAGTTAATACGTCTGCTCTTTGATATAATGCAGGGATGTGGTTTATGCAAATATCTCCTTTCGCCACTTGCTCTCTCACAAAATATAAGTCTAGCTCAATATGCTTGGTCCTTGAATGAAGAACTGGATTAGCAGCCAATGAAACAGTACTTGAATTATCACACCACACTGTTGAAGGACCTGTTGTACAATTCAGCACTTCTGACAGAAGAGACTTGAGCCACATTATTTCTGAAACTACAGCAGCTACACTACGATATTCTGCTTCGGTAGAAGATCTTGAAACTGTAGTTTGCTTCTTTGAACACCACGATACAATGTTCTTTCCAAGATACACACAATAGCCACTTACTGATCTCCGATCATCTCTATCTGTTGCCCAATCTGCATCTGCAAAGGCACTAATCTTCAGTGTTTCAGTAGAGTAAAGCTTCAATCCATAGTGTATTGTTCCAGCTAAGTATCTAAGCACACGTTTAACTATTTTCCAGTGTTCACTTCTTGGACATTGCATATATTGACAAATTTTATTCACACTGAAGGATATTTCTGACCTTGTGATAGTGACATATTGTAGAGCACCTACTATGCTCCTATAGTGATGAGAATCATCTACTGGATCACCAGAATTCTTGGTTAACTGCTGATTTGTAGCCATGGGTGTAACTGCACCTTTTGCCTTGTCCATCCCTGCTCTCTTAAGTATGTTTTGAATATAATTCATCTGATTCAAGTGAAGTCCCCATCTTTAGTTTTCCTGACTTCTATGCCAAGAAAGAAATTAAGATCACCAAGTTCTTTTAATCTGAATTGTTCATTCAAATAGCATGTGAGTTGATTTATTTCAGATAAGCTGCTTCCTGTTACTATAAAGTCATCCACATATACCAAAATATACATAATACTACTACTACTTCTCTTGATGAATAATGAACTATCAGATTTTGTAGGACTGAACCCTAGTCTCATCAATGTGTCTCTAAGCTTTTCAAACCAAACTCGAGGCGCCTGCTTCAAACCATATATTGCCTTATTCAGTTTACATACCATTGAAGGTCTACTTGTATCTTCAAACCCTTTGGGCTGTTCCATATACACCTCTTCCTCTAGCTCTCCATTCAAGAAAGCATTATGAACATCTAGCTGTTTAACTGGCCATTTGTTATGTAGGGCAATGGTAAGCATAACTCTGATTGTGGTAGGCTTTATGACAGGTGAAAATGTTTCTCTAAAATCGAAACTAGGTTGTTGAGTGTATCCTTTAGCTACGAGTCTTGCTTTATGCTTAGCTATGGTTCCATTGGCATTGTGCTTTAGCTTGTAAGTCCATCTACATCCTATAGCAGTTTTGTTTCTTGGCAAAGTTACCAGCTTCCATGTGTTATTGTTCATTAAAGCTTTGTACTCCTCTTCCATGGCTGTTCTCCATTTAGCATGCTTCACTGCTTGCTCATAGCAATCTGGTTCTGATGTCATACCTTGTATTATATATATCTTTGGTTTGAAAATACCACTTTTCCCTCTAGTTATCATATGATGTCCCTGCTTCTGTACCTGTGGTTGAGAGTCTTGAGACTCGTCTCTGATTGTTGTTTCTTTTGAAGTTTCATCATTTCTACTACCTGAAACATTATCCATTGCTAATGATTGATGTATGTCATTCATATCTCTATTATCTTCCTCTTCAAAACTTTGAGTGTGTGATCTATCGTCATTTATGTTGCCAACTGGTGAAGCAATTGACTCTGATTCACTCTGAACATCACTTTCTTTATCTCTGGTTATTGATACATGCTGTTGTTCTTCTCTAAGGATATGTAGTGGTATGGGTAGGATAGATCTCTGAGCATTGGTTACTTTGCTTGTCTTCTTCATATTGTTGTCAGTGAATGGAAAAATTCTCTCGTTGAACATAACATGCCTTGACATAATCACATTTCCTTCTTGAGTTAAACACTTGTACCCCTTCTGTTTTGTTCCATAGCTGAGAAATGTGCAAGGACTTGATCTAAAATCAAGTTTGTGTGCATTGTAAGGTCGTAGTAGTGGGAAACATAAACAACCAAATGCCTTCAATCTCTGATAATCTGGTTTTGTGCCATATAGAACTTCATGTGGACTGCTGTCTTTCAAAACTTTTATAGGCAAGTAGTTTATCAAGTATACTGCAGTGGAGAATGCCTCCGGCCAAAATTTTAGTGGTAGAGATCCTTGGGCTAGAAGAGTTAACCCCATCTCTACTATATGCATATGCTTCCTTTCAACCATTCCATTTTGCTGAGAAGTATATGGACAAGTGTGTCTATGAAGTATTCCTTTTTCATTAAAGAATTGCTTTAGTGACTTGAATTCAGCTCCACCATCCGTCTGAAATACTTAAGTTTTCTATCAAACTGTCTCTCTACTTGTATGATAAATTGCTTCACAGCCTCTGTAGCTTCAGATTTCAATTTTAGAAAATAGATCCATGTATATCTTGTATATGCATCCACAAATGCTATATAATACTTATACCCATAGTCTGAATTTATAGACGCTGGACCCCATAAATCACATTCAACTAGTTCAAGTGGGTTAGTGTAGATTGTTTGTGACTGATTGAATGGTAGTCTATGGCTCTTGCCTAGTTGACATTGAGTACAAAAGTATGATCTGATATGAGTTAGATGTGATAAATTTTCTTTATTCAAAACAACTTTCATTACACTTGCATTAGGATGCCCAAGTTTCCTATGCCATACATCATATTCATCTTCTTTATTAATAGAAACAGTATTACAACATACCATATTGCCATCACCTTTTTCTTCAGTTTTGAGGTTGAGTTTGTAGAGTCCATTATGCATTTCTCCCTGCAATAGAATGTCTCCAGTCAAGCTGTCCTTGACTAGACATATATTTGGATGAAATTCAAAGAATACATGATTGTCACTTGCAAATTGAGAAACACTAATCAAATTCTTCTTGATTTGTGGAACCCTTAATAAGTTTCTCAACAGTAGGCTTTGGTTTCTATTGGTAGAAGTAAAATGTGCATTACCAACATGTGAAATATTAAGTGGTGTACCATTTCCCATGTGAATAGAATTTTTACCTCTGTAGGCAGCTCCTCCTAAGTTCAGATTGTGAAGATTATTAGTAACATGATGCGTAGCTCCTGAGTCTGGGAACCAGAATGAGTTCTGATGATCGCCATCTTCAGTTAAATTGACTTGAGAAATAACTCTTGCATCTCCTTGAATCTGACTTAGGTTTACATTGTAAGAGTGAGATCTAGATGTACCTTGATTAGGAGAGATTTGTTGATTTCCACTGTAATTAGATTCAAATCTGAAGTAGCATCTGATAGCTGTATGACCAATTCTTCCACATATTTGACATTTAGGTCGATTATTGAAGAATCTTCCTCTTCCTCTGCCTCTGTTTGATGCTCTGCCTCTTTCATATGCATAGTTTCCTTTGCTGCCTTGCGTTTCTGGATAGTTAGTTTGTGATAATTCAGATCTGGGATTAGATTGTGTACCTTTGTTCTTTGCGTTAGTAGTAAGATTGATTGAAAATTCTGATGTAGTACTGTTCTTCTGCTCCAGCCTTCCTTCATGTGCTAGTAAAACGGAAGTGACATATTGTACTGAGGGAGTTGTCTCCTTTGATGTTATCACAGCTATGATTGCTTCAAACTCTTCACCTAATCCATTGAGTATGTTGAGAACATGTTCAGTTTCACTTATTTTATGTCCAAATGATTCTAATAGGTCACAGAGGGTCTTGATTTTGTTTAAGTATTCACGAATACTCATATTCTCTTTTCTGATATTTTGTAATTGCCTCTTATAGCTCATAATTCGAGCAGCAGCCTGAGAATTGAAGTTTTGATGAATTGCATTCCATACTTCAAGTGATGTTTTACATCCAATCACTGATGATAAGAGATTAGGGCTAATCGAAGATAAGATCCAAGAACAGAGTAAACTATCTTGTCTGGTATATATCATAAATTATGTATTTGCAGATAGTTGTCCCTGTTGATTCGTAGCAAATTATGGTGGTATTGTTGTTGATGGATCTATAAATTTCTGTAATCCGTATCCCTTGATTGCCATTTCGATCTGGAATTTCCACAAAAGAAAATTGTCCTCATCTAGGGTTACAGTGATTAATTGAGTTTGGGGATTGATGATTGATTTTAGCGATTCTTCAAAGGTTTTTGATGTTTGTATGACTGCTGTATTATGAACATTGGTTGATTCTTCTCTTGATTGAACATCATCATCTTGCGCCATTGGTTTAGGTTGATGCGGATTTGAATTTTTTATAGTGGAGGGAAAAATTGAATTGTAGATTGAGGAACAAAGATTAAAGCATTATGATGAGGAGGAGTAGATTTCAGATCAGGATCTGGATCTGAAGAATTATGATGGAGAAGAAGTAGATTTCAGATCTGGATCTGATATGCCGTTTGGCATGGTTGCTCTGATACCATGAAAATGTAAGAATGAAGCAATCGAAGAAAATGAATTCATCACATCACAAATGTACAGCCGTTTGAGTTTATATATACACACAACTACACAGCAAACATATGCACACTGCACAACCAAAATACAAAAGAAGACTATGTAACTACATTATGTATACAGTTATATCACTAATAGGTTAGTTTTCTTTTCTTGTGTTAAAGTCTATTTTTATTATACAAATCAATCATAGATATGTTATTTAGGGTTTTTTGATTGGTTTTTAGATATGTTTTCACATCTCTCGATATAGGGTTTCATGCCTTCCACATTATGGTTTCATGTGGCATTGCCAAATCGAAACAATTAGAAATCAAAATAAAAAAGCAATGCAAAGACAACGGTGTAGATATCATCGACGACAATAGAAGTACTTACTCGACAACGTTGGTTAACGAGAAGAAGAAGACATCTGACTGGGATTTACTTGATATGAACGATAAGACTTCATCTTGACGATCATCAAATAAAATAGGCGCGTTTTGGTTTGATTTAAGATTCAGGAGGGAGGCATTGAAATGCTTGGATACCTAGTCGATATAAAAAAATAATACTTGATGTTAAAAAGCATGAAACACAAATTAGTAAGGTGACATTTAGTTTTGGTATTCGAAAGAGAAAAAAACTATACGCCAATAGCAGCACACTACTATAATAGTAACAATACTGCAACATTGAACTTCAACAAACGAAAATTCAATCCTTAATCTTGGAATATTGCCTGAAAGTTTGGTTAATTGCAATAGTCGGATCTAGGTATTGAGATGTAGGGATCTAGGATTATTTTTTGCAATGATGATTGAATTTGAGATTTAGGTAGTGTTTGGTTTAAAAACGAGTTTTATATTTTCGGTTTTCAATATGTATGTCAAATATGTGAAGAATGGAGGGACGACGAAAAGGATGAAAGAAAGACGGATGAGAGGATGAAGGAGATAGATGGACGACGGAAGAATGGATTGTTTCACGTGCTCGTGATATTTCCCAAAACACGGAAAAAAATAAAAATTGTTTTCTATTTTGTATGTTAACTTTGTTTTCTAAATTGATCGTTTTCGACAATATATACGCGTCGTGTGCATTTTTGTATGGATGAAAACCCAAAACTAGAAATAACAAACCAAACACTACATTAGGATTTAGGATTTGGTTTTGAGGTTTGATAAAGAAAAGATTGGATAAATCATAATTTTAAAGCAATTTTACGATGAAAGATATTTTTCTCATCTAATCTAATGGACTGTTAAAGAAAAAAAAAACATGGGCTGAGAAATTAGTTCTTGGGTGTGAAAGGAGATTGCTGATTAGAATTGTCCTATGCTAAATACTTTACCGACCCCTCTTAGCCTTACAGTCGCTTCTATTTTTTCGCGACTAGGGTTTTAGTTGTTGCTCATAGAGTCCAATATTCCGCTACCGCCCATTCCAAAGTAAAAGATAAAATCATTAGAAATGGCCGCCGTTGCTGCTGCTAGATCTGCCTTCCGATCATCTTCGACTCGTTCAGTGGCTGCTAAAATGGCATCTAAAACTCAGTCCGTTCCTTCTTTCTTCCGCTTTCCCAAACCCATAGCCGCTCCTCGCATTTTGAGGTCTACTTTCTCTTATTTTTAAGTTATTGTTTCTATATTGGATTTAAAATACACGATTTTCATTTTTAATTATTGATGATTGAGTAGGTCTCCGGTCGAGGTGAGCTTTTGTGTGGAGTCCTTAATGCCGATGCATAGCGTGACGGCAGCGGCACTAATGACTTCCATGCTCTCTGTTGCGCGAACTGGCTATGGGTTGCTAGCTGAAGGTGATTTCATTTAAACTTTTTTGATTCCTTGGATGTTTTGTGTTTTATCTTGTTTTTGTTTTCTCGACTTGCGTGTGTGCTGGTTGAATTATTTAGGCTTAGTGATATGTGTAATGTTCCTAAATCAAATATGTGCAGTGTTTTCTGGGACTTTTGAGTATATCAAGATGAAAAACACAAACACAGATAATGCAGCACATATGTAGGAAGTAGACTGCATTGGGTTTTCTATTTCCATCAGACTTATTTCCCATGTTGGTTTATTATTTGATCCATTTACTAAAGAGAAATACCCTGTTAAACAGCTAAAAGGTGCAAGTAGTATAACACACACACACACACACATATATATATATATATATATGTACATATGTACACACATATGTGCATACACGCACGCACGCACAGTCATTGCTTCTTATGTCTATCAAGCTGGTGTGGTACACCGATTCATAATCAGAAATACTTTTACCTTATGACCAACATTCAACCTATGCTATAGGACGATCTGATCAAATATAATGGGAATGGTAAAATCATGGCCGGCTCGAGAAACGCACACACACTGGTAGTTAGCCCGTGCGTTGCACCACGAATGAGAAGTTGGTTAAGTGTAAAATTGCCGAATATTAGAAATATAAAGAAAAGAAAATCAAATTAGGCAATATAATAAAAGTTGGACATAAAAAATATTATAGTAGAACCTATTGTTAGAAGGGTTAAGTATCACCATTTCACCACTTTCATGTCATATTCAAATGTAATAAAATACCTTCCAACTTTAATTTTGATATTGATTATTATTATTAGAGTAATACCTAGTCTAAAATAGCAGAACTAAATACATAGTGAAATGTTTCATGATCCGCAAACCTTAAGCAAATAGTGGCATGAGTATTTTTTTTTAAATTGCAATAAAGCCAATTGGTATTTGTTATTTGTTTATCTCTAATAAAATATAAAAAATGTATGTTAACCATATTGAACTAGTTTGTACAAAAAATGGAGTTATGGTCAAAGTGAAACATTGGAAGCATAAGTTGTGGATGATCCAAAGTTCATTCGTAAGGCCCGAATGTGTTAATTTGACTGTAAGTATTATCGACCACCTTGGTTGGCACTGATTTTCGTTCATAATGATCTCTAGCATTTATTATGGTCATAAACATGTCTCTACCAAAATTCTGATTGATCTCAATAAAATGATATCAAATTTGTGTTACATATTTTTTCTCGAAAGAGGTTAGTGCCAAAATCTGGTACAATCTATAGTAGACAGTAATAAATTGTACCATATTCTGACATGATAAGCATTCTAATAATCAGTGACATACGAAATGGTAAAATATTTTTAGCATGTTAAATCCCAAAATTCAGTGTAAAAATATATTTGTTTGCCGGTTGACAATAGAGGATAGTTGGAAAAAAATTAACGACCACTGATTATTGAAATAGATGGAAATGAAATTAGATTAATCAATTCAAACTGTGTGTTGATGAAATAGAGAACAAAACATATGTGAATCAAAGGAACTAATATAACATTTTTTGCATGAATAGCTCCGACGAAAACCTAGCCAGCTATTTTAGGAATTCCAAATGAGCACATAAATTTGAATTAGTAAAATTCTGAAGCAATGATATTGATAGAATGAAATTAAGTTCATTTCCATAATTGAGCCCACTAAATTATTACATATTCAAATTTAGTAATTGGTATTATATGTCATTTAAACTTTTTTGATATGAGTAGTAATTACTAAAATAAGTAATAATATGGAATGAATACTGAAGTATACATAAAGAATTTAACCTTTTAATCATTAACCTTTTAATTAAGCGGGGAAAACTTTAATAAACACACATCTTTAGAAGAAATCAAAATTTAATCGTTGGCATGGTAATTACTGACTAAAAGCAAAGCAAATATTAAATGTTACAACATAATAAAAGGTAATAAATGCAAATGCAAATTATCTTTCAGTGCGTATTTTCTAAATTTTGAAAAAGAAAAATGTTAACATGTACCATAAAAACACATGTTAAGATTGTTAAATTACTCAAATAGCCTTCCGAATTCAACTATTTATTTATGCTGCAAGGATATAATAGGTATTTGAAATAAATTCTTGTCTTTTAGTAAATAAATATCATCCTTAACATGTGCCTTTGCAAATTTGCAATGCAACAAAACCTTAAAAGAGTCAATAATAGTCGAAACATTGAGGAGTAGCCATCTTAATCATGCAAAGCAGGTAAGAAATATAATTACAAATTCATATAACAAAGGAAACTGAAAAATCACAATAAACTCAATAAATGCACCGGATCGCACGTCCCTATGAAAAAATTGAAAGGAAATAAATTTTAACATCCAGCTACCAATGTCAAATCTATGGAAAAGAGGACGAAGACGGAAAAGATGACGAAGACACAAAGGAGCTGTCAAAGTTATGTCCATGGAAACCATTATCGACTAGCTGCATACATGCTTTCTGCAATGGCAAACTTGATCATCAAAAAATTCGAAGATAAAATATTAAAACTCGGCTATCCCAATGCAAAAAATTCTGGATATATCCATCCAACCTTGTATTTCATGAACTACTAATAACTTTATTGAATCTATGATATAGATTAGATAATGAACCTAGAGTACAATGAAAATGCAACGTTCAATTCACTAAAACTTTGAGCCAACACCGTGGATAATAATAATTCAATATAAAGAGATAAATAATAATATCGATGTTTAACTACATGAGTCAAATCAGGGGTAGTTACTAGTTATAACTTACCAAATACTTGTTCTACCTGCAAGAAATAACAAAAACATGAATTGTGCTCATTTGCTCAACTTCTTGATACTGAATTGACGAATATCAAGTATTAAGATAATTTTTAGCATGCACATATATATATAGACAGACATATTTCATGACCGGAACTAGAATTGATAAATGTATATGCTGTCATAACTAAGAAAATGTCTAAAAAAATGTAAACATATGATAAAAAATAGTATTTAGAACGAATTTTTGGAAGTGAATAAAATTAGTGGTAGTAAGAAGTTTCCACTAATTATATGGTTCGGGTTTCGATTTGATTCTATTCATTTGTTTAACTTCGGTAAGAGGTTGACTTTAGTACACCATCTAATTGTAGTGCATCGATGGGGTCATACAACATGATTCAACGAATGATGTCATATCATGAAGAATAAAATAAATTGTTATGTAAATAAAATTGAAGTCATCAGACAATGCCATACATTTGAATTTGTTCTGTATTAATTCGTTCTGTATCATGAATATTGCAATGAAGCACCTCGGGACGCAATTAGAGATTAAAAAGCCAACATCCTAACCTAAAGTAAGAATGTACAATAGTGCTTACTTCAGCAGACAGAAGGTTGGATTGTCCACTACGATTACAACATTTAGAGACTGAATTGAGAGGGGAAAAACATATTTTGGTATTTATATGTAAAAAAGTCAGAAGAAATTTCAACGGTAAATTTAGACAAAGATACAGTAAGTTGAATAATGCTAAAGAAAATGAGAGAAACAACAAAGTGTTTGTCATAAATACAATGATGCTTCAGCCAACATGAGCCTCTACTCACTCACTTTCATTATTTTTATTGAGCATCTCTAATCACTACTATAACTGGTTACCAAGATATAATGAACAAAATTGCCAGAACCTAGTTTAGTTCAAACTTAATATATAATGTTTATTCTTCTCACATCATGGTTTGAGTTCCAACATATTAATTGGTAGTCTTAAATAATGGACTAATCCTATATGTTATAACCTGAAAGCTACAAACGCGCTTTAAAAAGAAGAAATAACATCATTTACTAACTACAATTACGATTAACTGAATCAACGGGGAAAAAGTACACATATAAAACTATATGATCTTATAATTACTAAAGAATTGTGATATAAGAACTGAAAAAAGTATATTTTCTAATCATTTTTTGTTTTCAATAAGGTATTACATAGGTTTGAAGTTGAGGGTAGAAGAATTGCATTATTTTGGTACTAAGTGCAGCAAATGTCCAAACTATTAAGATATTTTTGAAATAGGAAGATATAATGTTCACCTCGGTTTGAGAATAGAATAAAAGCATGAAAAAGGTAGAACATATTTAAAAAAATAAGAATTGTAATGAACATAAAAAGAAATAAATGTTCCAAACATTTTTGAATGTCAAATGGTAATGACAATGTGTTTGTTAATCATATAAATCTATGAGATATTATAAATACAAAATTTCAAGATTGGCGACATGCAACCTAAAACGTGCAGTCTTCCTCATTTAAAAACATCTCAAACTCTCATCATAAATAACAATCAGAAGATATGTTAAAGGATGTGTATTGCATGATAAATGGATTATACGTCAAATTGTTTGCTATAAACTGACCATGTAGGTAGTGAAGTGGCATAAAGTGATCATAGATTTAAATACTCTTATAATTCTCAAATGTAGTAAAAACAGAAACTCAGATTTACAAATTGGGCATAATAGATAATTGTGAAAATCACAGTAACAACTCAGCAAAAAAATTCAACATTTAAAACTAATAGTAAATGTAAATAGCAACACACCCGTCAAAGCGAAGCAGTGGGCAAAGGAGTTCTGCAACCTCTAGCTTAGATGATCAAAATTTCAGCCTGAAGATAGAACAAAATTAATTTAAAAACCATAAAGTAAACATCTAAACAGTAAATGGGTATTGTCAAACATTAAGATATCGTCTAAAAACCTACATGAAGATTAATTCAAGTACCGAATGAAATATGAATAGACGACTTACCAAAAATAAGATTAGACTTCAAGAGATTGGGTCCAACTTTTAGGCTTCATAATTTTATTCTGATCAAATTAAATTGTCCTAATTCAGCAACCAAATTATTCAAATGAGCAATTAAATATGGATTATGCATACAGTAATTAGAATAATAGTAAAGAGATACAATTTTGACAAAATCGATCAAACACATAAATTTCAGAAGGAAATTCAAATTCAAAGTGATTTAATATAGAAATAGAAGAGAAAAGTGTACTAGGGTATTTGGGAAGTAGAAAAGTGGAAGCATTAGTAGCATGTTGATTTTAACATGTTTTTGTTGAAGATTTGAAGAAAGAATCCAACATAGTGAGGGTTAATTCCGAAAGGAGAGAGAATGGGAAACCGAACAATGGCGTGAGTGGGGGTAATGGGGAAATTATGGATTTAGTTTTTAACGGTATTAATGGTGTTAAGAAGGATGATCTGGGTTGATATTGGCCGTCTGATATGTAAACCAACTTTTAATCGCAGCCCTCTTGTATCTTATGTTTGTCTTTGCTGTTAACTGTCCGTTAAATCCAATGGATTTTGTTATACGTACACACACATGTATATGTATGCATATATGGTCATTGCTTCTTATGTCTATCAAGCTGGTGTGGTACACTGATTCATAACCAGAAATACTTTTACCTTGTGACCAGTATTCAACCTATGCTATGGGACGATTCAATCAAATATAATGGGAATGGTAAAATTATGGCTGTCTCAAGAAAATTTGGGATTCTAAACAAAATTTATCAACGAGTTATTGTTTTTTCCCCTTTCATGGTTATTTTCCTTCAGTTTTTGCATTAAAACCCTCATCCTTAATTTGAGATCGGCATAGTTAATGCATATCTAATGGAATAAAATGATGCATGATTGGATTTGAATTTTTCTAATGATTTAACTTTTATTTTATATTTGACTAACTAGTAATTAAAATTGATTTCTTACTTTCTTACATGTAGTATAATTATTAGATCATCATGATCTGTTTTTTTGAAAATTATTTTCAACAAACTTCAAACTACAAACTAAACAATACTCTCATTACGACCTTCATTTCTAATATGATGTCTAAATAGACATTAATAATAAAGTTATCTATTAATCTTAATTGATAATTGATACAATTACACTCTTGTATTCATATATACTCTAAAAATATCACAAGTCCTACTTATTATTTTAAGCATCAAATACAAAATAACAATTTAAAATTTAAATGTGTGCTACTATTGGTAAATAAAACAAAGTCAGCAAAAGTTCGATGAATATAAGATGCAGTGTTGAATGAGGAAATTTGTGTCTTTTTTTCTGAAGTAAAAAGAGCGAAACGACGTATGGATTAAGTGAAACAATATTTTATTGAATAGTGTTAGGTTTTAACATAAAAATATCATTAAAATAATCGTACTTGTTGTTCGTTGATAAATTGCTTTCTCCTAATGTCTAAAGTCACCAATATTCATAATATTATTTTATGTAATCCTTACCATATGTTACTGATGTGCTAGAGTTGCGTCTCTAATAGAAATCAGTGTTCTACCTTGAATCATCTTTGACTTCTTCATATTATATTATAAAAGCAATGTACATGGTTGTCTTAACTATAGAGGTGATGCTGAGTAAAAAATAGAAATGCTGTAAGATAATAGTTTTTATTTGTTTTGTTCATGTATTAGCATGCATGAATAAACATTCAACTATCTTCTTAATGTTTCTAGTGTATTTAGAACAGAAAAATAGGCACAAAGACAAATTTAGAAATCTTTTTAGGCCAAAGAACAGCAAGTTTATTTTTTTCGTTGAAGGACAATGCTAGTTACAATTAGCATTTTGTATAGTAAAATTGAATATAATGCTTGTTATAACTAGCATTTTGTATAGCATAAAATTTGAATATAATGTTAAATATAACTAGCATTTGTCCTTCAACCTAAAAATAAAACCAAGAATTTTGTTTTCTTTATTTTAATTTCAAGCTGTACTAGTTATACTGGAGCTGTGCGCTAAACGTTGACGATAGCCTTTATTTGGTCACTATAATGCGTATTCAATATAATTACCATCAAAGTTGTCAAGGCGAAAAAGCCCCAAAAACGCAAGGTCAGCGCCTAGCGCTTTTTTGGGTGCTTTGAGCATGACTTTTTCTTTTTTCATCATATAAAAACTGCACTTTAAAATTGTTATTAAATTGAATTTCGGAGATTTGAATGAGTATGAGATATTAGTACGCATAAGGTTTGGGTTAAATGGATCAAACGAGGGCTCAATTTTGGGCTGTAACTTTAAAATATTTTATATCCTTCAAATCGACCAAAAAACATGCTTTTTTTCAGCGCTTTAGGCAAGCTCTTCAGCGCTTTCCTCGCTTTTATGATGCCTTAAGCATGGGTAGCGCCTCAACAAGCAATAAAGCCCCAAGCTGGCGCCTAGGGGTTTTTGGCTCTTTTTGACGCCTAGGCGAGCGCCTTGACAACACTGATTATCATATTCGCTAACGATCGATAAATCGAAATATAAATAGAAAATTTTGTTTTAATATAATTTTTCTCAATCCCGCTTTTATAAATATACGCAAAATCAACACATACGATGATAAAAAATAGTTTTAAGCAATCAATATGTGCAGTAAATGCATATAATATAAACTGTTTACTTAATAAAATAATTACATATTTTTTATTTTACTAAAATACACATGATATAAGCTATAATCTTGATAAAAATTGAGCGGATGAATTTTGAATGTGGATGTCTTCGTATTTGCATCCATTTTTTCAAATACCAGATATTTATCTCTTTTTTGGATACGGATGCGGTCGGATTTATGATTTTTTGGATACCCATTGACATACTGAATTCCACATTTACATTATCATTTGTTAGGACCATAATGGAGTCCAACAATCAAGATTTAAGGAATCTTCTGGTTACAAATAGAGCGGCTATTGATCATTACCATACACTACGTATGCACACACATAAAATTAAAAGGACACGGATGGAAACAAAAACAAGGACTCATATGCAAATTGCAAAACGCTTAAGTGAGTCAGTGACAGATTTCACCATCTC
This sequence comes from Allium fistulosum, assembly GCA_030737815.1. Lineage (NCBI taxonomy): Eukaryota > Viridiplantae > Streptophyta > Magnoliopsida > Asparagales > Amaryllidaceae > Allium > Allium fistulosum. Next base: position 999,153,182 of record CM060903.1, read on the forward strand.
AAAATAAGATTGGTCACCAATGTAATATGCATGTAATATATATAGTAAATACATTTCTTTCATTTCCTTCATATATTTCTTTCTACAATTTCCTTTGCAAATTAAAATCCTCATTTTGACCCTTTTTCCAACGTTTCATTGGCTGCCACTTTGAAATATGGTGTAGCTAAAGCGGGATGTAGATTATCCTTATTAATATTATACATTACAAGCAAGCATGCACATATATAATGAGTTACGACCTATAAGATAAAGTAGATATTGACTATAAATAAGTAAAAAAAGATCTATAATTTTGTACATTATTTCTTAAATTAAAATTGTTGCAATAAACATATGTGAACAAGATAATTACTATTGCTTTAAGAATGTTTTTTGGACTTTTTAACATATACATCTTCAATTTGTCCTGTTAATCAATGTGTAGAGGAGAGATATTTGTAAACTTATAGACTCTAATACAGAGAGTGAAGTAAAAAACATATTTGTGATATATAAACACATCTTTCAAGCAAATTTATTACCTTTAAACCCATTTTAGCATATCTTTGTGTTTTAATAATGCGATAAAGAAATTATACCATAGACATAAAAGAGGATGACAGCTGAAAACTAACATCGACACACAAAATCAACCAAGAGATTTAAGAAGTCACTTGCATCATTAAGCTGCATTGAGTTGGAAAAATAAAAGGTGAGCAGGTAATATAAGAATATTGTCACTCTAACAGTGCCCAAAAACAAGCCAAGAAAAAAGCTTTATTCTAACGAATGTAATTATTTGATTGAAAGTATAAAAAGGAGAAAGAATACAAGTTTAGATAATGAAAGAATGAATACAATGCCCCAAAAAAAATATTTTTATATTTAAAAAAAATCTTGATATTTAAAGTTCTCGGCGTAGGTTTTTAAATTTCTTTGCTTCGGAAATCCGAACCATGCATAGAAAATGGATCTGGTGATGAGTAATTTATGTTGGGTATGTCATATAATGGTTAAATTTGTAAATATGTAACAGAGTTTTGGATAATTTGTGATAATTTACAGTAGCTGTTTAATGCAAATTATTGTTCACATTTTTTTCCATGTCTAATCTCTAGGGGTTTTCTTGATGTTTTTTCATTCCACTTCAAATAGCATAGATTGAAAAATTAAATAGAAAAACACTTATTTTATAATTTAGACAGAGAACTATGATAATATGAATGGATATATATTGTGGTGTGCTTGATGTAACATAATAAATTACGCTAGAAACTTAAAACACATGGTGGATAGTTGAATCTTTATTTACACATGTTCAACACATATTTATTTTATTGTGTTTTAGTTCTCATATATAGCATAACACATCTATGAATTGAAACAAATTATTATAGTATAGATTGAATTTTGGTCATAACTCGTAAGGTAAAAAAGATTATTCTGATAATGAACAAATTTTGTAAATCACTATAATCCTAATAGGCAATGAAATTTCAATTCTTGGTTATTCTTCTTACACCCCTTAGTTTGAAAAAGGTCATATATCTCCTTAACAAATGGACCAAATCCCAGACTAATGATATCAGAAGCCTAGAAAGGACTAGTGTAAATAAAATCCAAGGATTCACCCTATACGTGAAAAACATTGGTTTTTATTTTGTTCTCCATCTGAAAACAATCGAAAGTCTCAATAGGACTGCATGCATATGAAATCAAGATCGACAATAACAGGCATACATTCTTTTCTAACCCAACTTTCATGAATCTCTTCTTAAAACAAATTAAAATTTTACATTACCAACTTCAATACAAGTAATTAGAAAACAAACCAAATTAAGAACACTAAACCTATGCATAATTAAATTACAGTGCACACATACAAAAGCAAACTACAATATTTAAAGTAAACAAAAACACAACGATAAAACCAAGAAATCAAACACAAAAGAAGAAAATTCACCTTCGGTAAGCCATCCATAACCAGCACGTGTAAGAGACAGCATGGAAGTCACTACCGCCGCTGTCCCGTGGTGGTTTAATTTATAAATCCCAACGTGTAAGAGACAGAAGAAAACTAAAGAGTTATTGGAAGATGAATAATACTCTTTATGTTTATAAATTTGTCTTTGTTGGCTTAAACTACCTCCGTACCAACTAGCCTGTACCCATATGTGTGTTAACTTAAAACAGGTAAATTTGGTTCATCAGGTCAGTTCCCAGATACAGTCTTTGGTGCAAATTTTTTGAGATGCATCTTATTCCCTTTTTCCTATTAATCATATTGTTGTTTCTGGGATTGCAATTTATGTGTCAGATTTACTATATTTGCTGTTTGGACAGTACTTGTTTTTGTCGGTCACATAAAAGCAAACATGTCTAATATACTTATATTCTTACATAACCAGCTATAAATGATGATGATTGATGAGGTGTGTAGCAAATGCAAATATGATATGCCTCCTTACTTTTCTAGGTTTGTGAGATTTCAGCATAAATTTATAGCAGTATTGTTGGCTTAACGACACAGTAAATAATTCAGTGTTTTGATGGTACTTTTCAGGTTCGTAGTGTTGTATCAGCTGCAATTTTCTAGCATTGGTATACCTTTTGCCACCAACAATAAAATCTTTCATTAAGTTGTAGCGATTGAGGTTTTGTATTAGATTTATTCTAGAAACTGGGAATGGGTTGAATTTATTTGTGTCTTGCATAGGTTATTGGCTTGTGCATTGCACTGTTGTATGCTATTTTGTATGACCTGAAACATTAGCATGTCACATCTTTCTTTTTCTGTTATCAAAAGTTGAAATAATTTGCTCTTTAATTTCTCATTAGTCCCTTTTATTTCCTCTTTGCTTTTTACCTGATCATTTTGTTTTACGCTGACTGCCAAGGATAAAGCTTGCACATTTATTTTATTGGCCCTGAAGCAGGGATAACTAGCTGAATCTATTTAAGGATGTTTACAGAATGAATTTTATGCGGTGATTACAATATGCAAATCAAGTGATTAATTTTGATTTATCTCAGGTTGCACTTGTATTATTACTCATTTTATGATCGTTTTATTTTCCTTGATAACTTTCCAACATCCATCGCCACTTAGCTTATTAATAATTTACGCTGAAATCTCAATACATATTAATTTATATTTATGTTCGTTATTTTTCTCCTCCTTTAGTCCCAAATGTTTGGAGTCGGCCACATGATCCATAATTTCTATCTTGAGTCCTATTTTTGGTATAGTGTTTTTTTAATGAAAATATCATTTTACCCTTTTCATGTTAAGTTAGATCTCTTTTCTTTGTTGTTTCACTTCTATGTAGGTATCATCTTCCCTTCTTACCTTTTGTGGCATTGTTTCACTCCTAAGTCGTGTGTTTACACACACACACACATTAATCTACAAGAGTTCACAAGTGGGTATTTTGTGGTTACCATAAAGCCTAGGTTTCTAGTTGTCGAGATTAACTAATGCTTGAATTTTCTTAGTTGCTTAGCCTGTGAACGATATCTTGACCATGTGGTATGATATAGATAGACTCGGAATGAACTGTAGTGTCCTGAATTTTTTGATTGCATCTAGCTTTTAACTTAACTTTGTTAGTTTATGTGAAACCAAGAACATGTTCACAAAAACATCTCATAAAATAACTGGTTAAAATGCATGTATAATTCTTGAAATGGTGAAACAAACTGATTCAAATTGTTTTCCATCAGCTGGCAATGACGACAATTGAGGCGTGTACCGAAGTGGATTCAAGCTAATATTATAGGAAGTTCTACGTTGTGAAATAACATGTACATCAGTGGATATGAACAACTAGCCATGATATTTGAGTTTAATGTACAATTAGGGGACCCTGAAGTTTTTTTGTCCGCCGTTGTCACAACTAGATTTTTCTCTACAATAACTGCATCGTGCTATTTGTTGAAATTGAATTTATTATTTATATAATAATATGTATCTTTTTCTGAAACTTTTGTTATGTGTTGAAGAATATTACTGCAATTGATGTAAAGTATAGCCTACATCATATTAAAAAACCATCAAAAGCATTTGTTAGAGCTGTATTTTTTAATGAATCGACCCGTTAGAAGCTGAATTTAACTTCTATCATCTATCAAATGGCAGGGTTGATCGATGATTGCTGAATTTAACACTTCTTTCATCTATCAAATGGCAGGATTGATCGATGATTCATAAGGATTCTTCATACAAACTTAATTCCTTCGAATCTTAGAGGCCATCATTTGTTGTGTATTGTTCGAATCATGAAGGCTTTTTCGAATCATTTCGATTTTTCAGTTCCTTTGCCATTTTTTAGAACTTTTTATCCACTCCTTTCATTTTCTCACTTGTCTAATATGATCTTATCACTATTCATTTGATAATGTATTTCTTGCTTATTATCCCAAAAATGTAGGCTATGAATAACAACAACAATAATAAGATAGTTAAATTGTATACAGTCTATACTGAATTGCTAAATTATGCGTGAATTGCTAAATTATGCAATGCGTTGAATGTTGATGCACATAATGAGGCATATGTGTATGTATCCTCTAAAATACTCTTATTGGCTTTAGATTAATTTTCTGCAGTGTGGTGGTTCCATCATACAGATCTACTTTACAAATTTTTGGATCATTGTGAAACCTCTAACCCCTTGAAAACCACATTTTGATGCGAGTTGTAAATATATAAAGCCGCTGAGTTGTATTGTAGTTTTTAAAGAGTTAAAATCTCGAATTACTCTAAAATCTTGTGAAGTTGATATATATATGATAAATACACCATATATATACGAAAAATTAGCCACATCCAAAATACAGAAATGTGAGAAAATCGATATGGGGAAATTCAAATGTAACTATCCGTCTTTTCAACCATCGAAAGTTGGCATTAAATACATCCACGGTATTCCAATGCCGAACGTTCAATCGTCGAAAAGACAGAATATTAGGATAAAAAGAAAAAGAACAGGAGAAACAGAATTTCACAGTGGAACGACAACATATAATATAACAAAGACAATAAAAGTTGTCATTCAAAAATATATAGTATATCAAAGTTAAAAATAAACCTCATCATCCTGGATATAATTTTCTGATCTTACAATTGTTGATGGGTATATATAATAATACAACGAAAAATAAAATACTACGGCATGTGAACATCTAGCTCTACTCCATGAGCTCCATGACACACCAACGACAGCCTGAAAAAATACTCGGTCTGACCCGAGTATTATAATAAAATAACGTCCAGTTCAGTCTGAAAATACCAACGTGAGAAAACTCAAGTAATATGATGAACATATAATACTTCTGTAAGAGCACGCCAATAAACGCGGAATGAGTTTTACCTCAAAAACAATTTTCACACATGAATGAATGGAAGCATATTAAATCAAAACCTAAACTTGAAAGAATGGACATAAACAAGATAAAAATCCAATCTTAAAGAATGAACACATAATTAAACATCGAGAAGAACTTCAGTCACTTCTCGATGCAATTAAGAAAACAATTCAAAATTTTGAAACAAGTAAAGGAATTTTTCAACAATGACTAGGTGGGTGCTTCCACTTTACTCGAAAATATACCTCTAAAAATATACTTGAGAAACACGATGGCTTTCGCAAACCTACAAGCTAGACCCTACCAACCTTTATCGAAAATCCGAGTATTTCACATCTCGACGCGCATATCACCAAAACCAATCTAGAGTAAATGTGAAAACACCCTAATGAAAGCAATCCCACATAGCATGACCTCCACTCGCGTTTTGGTTTTAGTCATTTCCGGCAAAAGGATATCAACGTTGAAATGAGCAACAAATCGTCTTAAATTGACGATACACAAAGAAGAAAGCTGAATTGATAGTTAATAAATCAACTATCAGAAAAAACCAAAATGATCATATATGGAAATTAAATCTAATACCCTTACCACTACTCGTCGATTTCAAACTTATATTATCCCTCGGTTGAAAATGAAGCTGGGCAAGTTAAGGTAGTGTTAGCTCTAGGCGTTGCCTTGACGATATTTTAATCTTCGAGATAGAAATGCGTTTTCATACCTCGATGTCTAGTGCTAAAAGTATGACTAAATCATTTTCATATAAGCGACACTGTTTACAGTAATTAAATTTCTTATCCTTTCTGTAACCGAATCAAACTTTTAAACTTTTAAAACCCGAACTTGTACTTAGTTTTCACATCATAAATATTTGTAAAACACTTTAAAAATATGCTTTAAAAATATTCCTCTTTAAATAGCTAATTATATTTCTAAGTGTATTAAGAAAAAGAATGGTCAAAACAAATGTCATTAAAACATTTTTTATAAACTCAAAACAATTTACACTTAGTTTTTTTTTCTTTTGAAAACCCAGGAGAACCCGGTGGGTTGGTAAACTCCTGAGAAGGGTATAATAAAGTCGTCCTGATCCAAGCCCTCATACCCCCGGGTAAATTTATATAGGATAAGGAAGCGCATGTGTAACAGCCCGCAAATCCGTACCCCTTTGAGTCGACAATATTCCCCATCATTACAACTCAAATTGGACGAAAATACAAACCATTAGGGTTAAAGAAGAAAGAGGTAGAAGGAGAAAATAAAAAAACAACAACATCAGAATCTCACAACCGCAGCGGAACAATATATAATAGATAACAACTGATTTTAATACAAAAAGAAACTATACTGTTTTATACATCTCATCATCAGAGTACAACAAATCGATAACACAATACCTGGAACAGTTATAATAACTTGTCCTCACAAAGTTGACTATACAGCTTATGATACACAGCGGAATACATCAAATATGTGTGATACGCCTCGCCATCCAGCTTGTCTTCTGAGCTCAACAGCATCCTATCATGTATCTGTAATACTCGGTCTGACCCGAGCATTATAATAAAATAACACCCGAGTCAGTCTGGAAAACCAGCGTGAGAAAAACACACTCAATTGAATTATTAAAGTTTTCAAAATTCTTTTTGAAAATCAAAGGTATCTCGTAAGACCACGCCACAAATAAACATGCCGGGTTTTTACCTTACGATAACCAAAACATTTTATATCAAATCCTCTTATATTATAATAGTGTCTAAGCACAAATACTTATATTCAAATAGCCGAAATTGTTACATTCATTAAATTCCAGCATAATAGGTATACAAACAAGTCCGAAGGCACTTATTGGAGATTGGATTTTCATACAATGGCAGGGCTACTAGGGTAACGCCCGTCACAGTACCTGGTCTAGATCAGAGTACCGAGGATCACTCCCGATCCCCTGCAACACAAGACCGGAGCCACCCCTTACCGGATAGTCCGAATAAGATCACCCCGCGATTGGGATCAGCAACCGCCCACTAAGCCGAATAAAAAGGGACATCTAGACAGGGGAAATCTTACCCTAATTGGTTGCTAGCCACTTAGCCTTGTTGCACCTCTCCTGTTTTACCCATTCTCGGTTGATGAGGCTTGAGGCTATGCGTTACCTTTTTAGAACACGTTTCACTTAGAATGCTCATCGTCCTCCTGACGATGTTCCGATAGCATTCGTCCATACAAGTTGCCCTGGGTCTGGACAAACCGAATCACCGTCTTCATCGTCTTCACGGTATTCATTGCAAACGTTCAAACCGGATCGAAATAGTTTTCGGGTAATTAAACCCGATCCCGGTCTCTTCGAAACGATCAACGCATTGGCCAATATTGATAGTCGGTTATTTAACTACCAATTCAACACCAATTGTTTTATTTCCCCTGAAAATCACCAAGTCTTAATACTTTAGATTTTTAAATAATTTAAATCACTTTATCCAAAAATATATACTTCAAAACATTTTAAATAAAACTACTTAAGTCACTTTATTCGAAACAATAGTTATGAAATTCTATAATAATTTCAAAGTAAAAACTTTAGCCAAAACTACTTTAAAACAAAACTATTATATAAAGTGTAATATTTAATAATTATCTTTTTAAATCATAATACTAGTTAAACCTTTTAAAATAATCACTTCTATAATTATCTTAATAAGTATTTACTTAAAAAACGTTAAAACGATTAAATAATAATTTCTCTAAAACATTCTTTTATAACAACTTTAAAACTTTTAATTTATACTTAGAAATCTTTCCTTGAAAATATACTTGGCTTCTCGGGAAAATACACTTTCCATTCCAATATAGTTCATTTAACCATTTATAAATCCTTCTCGATTTATCCTAATTTAATTTACGTCCCCAAACCCGTAAATTTCTTTTAACACTTTTAAAAATAAAACCACTATTTATTTTTAAAACAAATTACCATCTCCTTATAAATTCCCACCGTGAATTTATACTTCCAAATTTATCCACTGATAAATATTTTCACTTTATTTATAAACCCAGTTTATAATTTCCATACCCTCATTTCCCTTTAAATCACAGTTTTCAAAACACTTAATCGATTTCCCAATCGATTCTCTGACTTACTTCCATTTTAAAAATTTATCTTGACTTACTCAAATTTTATTCCAAAATCCATTAATTCCATATTCACTCCTTTATTATGATTTAAAACCTTATTTAAAACTGAAATTATCAATTTCACCCTTTATTCAAAATTCCCCTTTTATTTTTCCCAACTCATTTTAAACTTGAATTTTTAAAATAAATTCTTTTATCTTTAAACAATATAACTTAAGTCGTCAAATTCTTTTATCCCCATTCATTCAAAATCTCCATTTTCCCATATTCAGAATTTATTTAATAGGGTTTCAAAATCAAACTTTTTATTCTTCTCCAAATTCATTTCTTCAATTTATCCAAATTCACTATAATTATTTTAGTTAAGAATTTCCCTTTTTATTTCCTTTAAAAATCCAAACTTTATTATTTTTGACATCTTAAAATATCGAAATATATTCAACCAAACACAGCATTCATTAATTCCAATTTCCAATATAATCAATATAATCCACCATAGATTATCAAATAAATCACATTACTGAATATAAAATTAATTCAACGTTTTTGAGGAATCCAGTTGGATCCCTTCAACCTGTTTCCCTGCATCCACAGATGTTAACACAATATAAAAAATACCAATCCTACTTCGTGGTGGATATCGCGGTATATAGGGTCATCCGCTATTATGCGGGGCGCATAGGGTCTCATCCACTATATAATGCGGGAATATCAATCACTCAAATATATTTATATATACTACTATATATAATATCACATCCAGACTGATAATAATTATCAATTCAATCAATCAACCAATAATTTAAATTTTAACCATTTAAATTAACCGATGATCCAATTTGAGTGAGATTAACTCACCTTTGATTTTTGTTTGCAATCCGTCTCCATCTCGACTATTCTCTCCACGATTTTGGACCTTGTAACAAACATTATATGGTTTATTAACACTCTGAATAATCAGATAATCAATTATCATTTATTTAATTTAATTAACTAACAATTTAATTTAAACTGATAATTTCCCTTTTAAAAATCTTTTAGTAACTATAATAAATTCAATAAGTTAATTGAACAATTTAATCACCAAATTCATTAATTTAAAATAATCCGGTAAATCTAAAATGTGTGCCTATATATATTTTTATTTTTTTCCAAAAGCACATATCCTTGTGAAAATAGCCTATATAGATCCCAAAATCTATATACATATGTACCAATAAGAATAATCTGTATCAACACTTAAAATTTCTATTTTCTAAACCTTATGTATATATATATTTTCCTGTTTTTCTGTATATACATATTTATTCATATTCTAATGAAAATAAAATCTCTTTTTAACACATACATACATACATACATATATATATATAAACAGAATGGTTTTATACTTCACTGATATATTTTTTCTTCTGTATAAAAACTTTACCCAACTGTTCACTTTTGTTTTCTTTTTTTTCTGCTTCCTACCCTATATACACATACATATATATATATATATTAAATTTAATTAAATAAAAAAAAAACTATACCTCGTTCGATCGCTCCCCCATTCTCTCTCTCTCGAACCCAACGACTCCCTTCGGCTACTAAAGCGGAACAACCCAGCACTCTACGAAGCCCTAACCCTCCTCGCGAACCACCATGATGTCGCAGCGTCCCTCCCCAACAACTCACGATCGAATCCCAAGACAACCTCGATTCGAGCTCCAAGCGAGCCATCATCGCGATGCCCCTTCCTCCACCAACCCCGCGACTTCCACTCCGCCCAAGACCACGCGTTGACCCCGCTCGCTCATGTTGTCGCGATTGACTCGCGATGGATCCCCGGCCCATTCGAACACGAAATTCAAATCGCAAAATTGGCTTTGCCGATTTTTTTTTTGAATGATTGAAACTGAGAAGAGGGAAGAGGGATTTCATTTGTATTTGAAGATGAAGATGCATTTTTTTCGGTCGAATGAATTTGATCTGCTCGATTTTGTTTTAGCATTAAACTGGGGGAAAGGACTTGATTTTTAAGAAAGAAAGTTTGTTCGGCCATTAATATTTATTTTCTTTCCTTATTTTTTAAAAGGATCACTGCGTGCATTTTATAAAGGAATATGGGGAACAAGAGGAGACGTTGGCATGGGGAATATACTTGCTACAATATTCTGAAGTGAAGGGAAAAAGCACTGGTGTGACATTATTTCAGCTGAAGGTTGACTATTGTATGTGAATATATATTAAATTGAATTTTAAATTGTCTCGATAAATGCAACTCAAAATCTTGACCTCCTACCGAGGCGTGCCGCCAGGCGTTCATAATGTTATACCCCAATTCTGAACGCAATGGAAAAGGTTTCGAGTCCTAATTCGATCGTATGGAGAAGATAGCCTTTTGAACCCAGTTATTATATTGAATTTCCGATATAAATATTAGTGCGTTTACCTACCGTACGACCACACGATAACTCCAAACACTACGAATTTTGAAATCCGGTAATAATACACTATTACGGATCCGATGGAACTAGTTTCGTCAAATTCCAAGACTGTGTCTCGGAAGGCTATTTTTAAATATCAATTTAAATGATATATTTTTGAAACTGAACAAATCACTTTTAAATTCGATTTTAAAAGTTCTATTATCTTCAGCATTGTTAATACAAATTTTATAAGCCTTTGAAATATTTTTAACAAGCTTGAAACCCAAGATTCAACAATTTTCCCAATTTCCAATTATTTAAATTCAATAATTAAATCACCCAATAAATAGTGATATTTGAAATTCAAGTCAAAATTACCCTTTTGAATATTTAAAATCAATTAAATATTCCCATTTCAAATATCCAAAATTCCGGGTCTTCACATTCCTCCCCCCTTAAAAGAATTTCGTCCCCGAAATTACTAGTTAAGAAGAATGGTCCAATACTCGTTAACTATTTCCAAAACCCATTAGTTTCAAACAACTTCCCAAAACAATCTTTTTATTAAAGACACCCATCCCTCTTACTAACTTTCCAAACTCATCCATAGTTTCCAATCAATATTATTTACTCAACCATTCATATTATAATTTAAAACCAAATTTTAAATTATCAAAATTTTCTTCAAAATTTTTCTAACTCCTTAAATTTTTGAAAAATTTCGCCAGCGTCTTCTTTGCGCGGCTAGCTCGGAACAACTACAAAATGCCTTTACGGGCCCCCAAATTTTCAAAAGAAAACAAAAGCCAAATGGCTAGATCAGAAAACCATCAAATTTCATATGACAATTTAAATACATTGTCGGGCAATTCAAATTTTTATCTTCTGAAATCAAAAACATCAATTTATCCTTTGCTTTTAAATGCCTGTATCCTACTTAGCAATAATACTCAATCACAGAATTCAAAATCATTTTATTCATTTCTTTACAAAATTTCCAATATCCATTTTACTTTAGCTGTACGATGTACATATATCATCCGTACGCAATATCAAATCTGATCGCTCACTCGATCACACAATTTCACTTTCGAACTTGTATCGTCCACCCGACTTCCTAGTGTGGACTCAGATCTGGTTTCTTGATCAGAAACCGTCATTCTCCTTGCATATCCATATACTATGATAGAAAATTTCCAGAATCAATCAAAAATCCATATCCATGGTTCGCCGTCGAAAATCGAGTGAAAAATCCCAACCGGTATCGACATAACTATCTCGAAATCCTATGCTCGAATCTGGATCAGTTCGCTATGCGAATAAATAATATACATACATCCTACGTATTTATTTTCAATTGATTATTAGCTATATCAATTTCCTTTTTATTCACATTTATTTTGATTTCTATTCACTTATCCCCACTTATCATTTCACACACCTTTATTAAATCTTCATTCAAATACTTACTTAGTATTTTCCTCAATTCCGAATTTACTTAAGAATTTCACCATTCATTTCTTAAGTTAAATATAAATATTTTATACACTTCTTATATTTATTTTCACTTCACCACTTAAGCTTTTATATCTATTTTCATTGAACTTAAGTTCCAATTCCATTTTGCTTACCAATCTAAATCAATTTGTTCATCCATTTCCTTTTTATTTTCAATCAAATTAAATATCGAACTCTTATATTTAATCCACTAATTTATCTCATTTTCAATCAAATTTTATTCCCAACTTTTAGTTTTATTTAGCCCAACTCAAACTAAATTTTGAATTTCCCTTCCCCTTATTTACAAATTAAATTAATTTGTCCACCCACTAATTTATTTCCACTTAATAATTTCTATCCGGTACTTATTTCCCTAAAATTAAATTTTATTTAACACAATTCAGTTAAATTCCATTTCAATTCAAATTAAATTCCAATATTCAGTTTCCTCATTTACTTGCACACTTAAATCAACTTGTTCACTCACAAGTTTATTCCAACTTAATAAATTTTTATTTCAACAACCATTTCATTTAGTCTACTTAGACTTTTTCCTCAAATTCACTTTATTTTAACTTGATTCAAGTTTAATTTCTTTCAATTCAAATTTCAAGCTTATAAGTTTTCACCTACTTATATTCCATAAACATTTTAAATAACTTCCAGAGTTTAAGCAATTACTTAGGCATTCCAAAAATCATTTTTGAAATCATATATATCCAAAATCCTTTGGTATCAAATTATCACTTTGAATTTCAAACTCAAACCCAGTTTTTCAAACGAATTCCAATTCAAATCATCCCGGCAGCAATTTCCTCTCTTGGAAACTCGAAAATGGACATCGATGATGCTGCAGTCATCACCGAAATCATTTTCCAGCGACCGAAGTGAGTTCAGTGCTTTTATTCTTTTCAAAACATTTCAAATATTTTTAATTCCAAATCTCTCCAGATTTCATATCCAATTCAAAAATATTTTCGAATAATATCACTATTATTCCTCCAAAACCTTTGAAAAACATTTTCAAACTCAAAGGAAATTAATTTATTATTTTTTTCCAAAATTTTGAATTTCAAATCCTTTCAATCCATATTCAATATTACTCTGGAGTTTTATTCTATTTCAAATTATAAATCACCTTATAATTCACATTTACAATTTCCTTTTGTTATATGAATTCATCTCCTTAACTTTGGTTATAATTTCAACTTTTATTCAATTTTCCTAACGGCAATGATAATAATTTAACATTATCACTTCCTAACAACCAAGCAACCATATATACTTATAATAATTTCTGAAAATTATTACTTTCATATATAAAAATAATTTGGGCAAAATTATTTCATTTACCCTATTTAAACACTACTATGTCGAATTGTTCTATTCAAGTGTTTAGAGTTCCCTATCAATAAGGTTAATTACTCGTATTGACCAGAATCCATAAACCAATCAACACACCAATCAACACAATATAAAACAATTTTATATCCACTAACAAATACGCACTCATATCTATTAATACGATCACTCATTCTAGAGTGCTACTGACTCTATCTCTAATGAGTAATTCCCACCAGAGCCAAGGTTCTCGCTTAACCTTCATCTCTGATACCACTGTAACGGACCGGTAGGCTTTTCAACCATCCAGTCAGCGGCCACTTTCCGCCGTAGCACTACAGTGATACCTCGAATTTGCTTTTACGGCCAGCCTCTCGACTGCAACCAACCCATCAAGGTCTTATACTACCTCTCAGGGACATGTAGGGGTAAGAGTCTCCTGCTCGCCACCAAACACGAAGCGAGAACCCCCTATCATGCTGTAATGAAGCAGATCCGATCCCGGTCTCTTCGAAACGATCAGCACATTGACCAATATTGATAGTCGGTTATTTAACTACCAATTCAAACAATCATTCACCAATTGTTTTATTTCCCCAGAAAATCACCAAGTCTTAATACTTTAGATTTTTAAATAATTTAAATCACTTTATCCAAAAATATATACTTTAAAACATTTTAAATAAAACTACTTAAGTCACTTTATTCGAAACAATAGTTATGAAATTCTATAATAATTTCAAAGTAAAAACTTTAGCCAAAACTACTTTAAAACAAAACTATTATATAAAGTGTAATATTTAATAATTATCTTTTTAAATCATAATACTAGTTAAACCTTTTAAACTAATCACTTCTATAATTATCTTAATAAGTATTTGCCTGAAAAAAACGTTAAAACGATTAAATAATAATTTCTCTAAAACATTCTTATAAAACAACTTTAAAACTTTTAATTTATACTTAGAAATCTTTCCTTGAAAATATACTTGGCTTCTCGGGAAAATACACTTTCCATTCCAATATAGTCCATTTAACCATTTATAAATCCTTCTCGATTTATCCCAATTTAATTTACGTCCCCAAACCTGTAAATTTCTTTTAACACTTTTAAAGATAAAGCCACTATTTATTTTTAAAACAAATTACCATCTCCATATAAATTCCCACCGTGAATTTATACTTCCAAATTTATCCACTGATAAATATTTTCACTTTATTTATAAACCCAGTTTATAATTTCCATACCCTCATTTCCCTTTAAATCACACTTTTCAAAACACTTAATTGATTTCCCAATCGATTCTCTGACTTACTTCCATTTTAAAAATTTACCTTGACTTACTCAAATTTTATTCCAAAATCCATTAATTCCATATTCACTCCTTTATTATGATTTAAAACCTTATTTAAAACTGAAATTATCAATTTCACCCTTTATTCAAAATTCCCCTTTTATTTTTCCCAACTCATTTTAAACTTGAATTTTTAAAATAAATTCTTTTATCTTTAAACAATATAACTTAAGTCGTCAAATTCTTTTATCCCCATTCATACAAAATCTCCATTTTCCCATATTCGGAATTTATTTAATAGGGTTTCAAAATCAAACTTTTTATTCTTCTCCAAATTCATTTCTTCAATTTATCCAAATTAACTATAATTATTTTATTTAAGAATTTCCCATTTTATTTCCTTTAAAAATCCAAACTTTATTATTTTTGACATCTTAAAATATCGAAATATATTCAACCAAACACAGCATTCATTAATTCCAATTTCCAATATAATCAATATAATCCATCACAGATTATCAAATAAATCACATTACTTTACTGAATATAAAACAAATTCAACATTTTTGAGGAATCCAGTTGGATCCCTCCAACCTGTTTCCCTGCATCCACAGATGTTAGCACAATATAAAAATACCAATCCCACTTCGTGGTGGATATCGCGGTATATAGGGTCATCCGCTATTATGCGGGGCGCATAGGGTCTCATCCGCTATATAATGCGGGAATATCAATCACTCAAATATATATATACACATATATATATACATATGTATATATATACATATATATATATAATATCACATCCAGACTGATAATAATTATCAATTCAATCAATCAACCAATAATTTAAATTTTAACCATTTAAATTAACCGATGATCCAATTTGAGTGAGAATAACTCACCTTGATTTTTGTTTACAATCCGTTTCCATCTCGACTATTCTCTCCATGATTTTGGACCTTGTAACAAACATTATATGGTTTATTAACACTATGAATAATCGGATAATCAATTATCATTTATTTAATTTAATTAACTAACAATTTAATTTAAACTGATAATTTCCCTTTTAAATATCTTTTAGTAACTATAATAAATTCAATAAGTTAATTGAACAATTTAATCACCAAATTCATTAATTTAAAATAAACTGGTAAATCTAAAATGTGTGCCTATATATATTTATTTTTATTTTTTTTCCGAAAGCACATATCCTTATGAAAATAGTCTATATAGATCCCAAAATCTATATACATATGTACCTATAAGAATAATCTGTATTACCACTTAAAATTTTTATTTTCTAAACCTTATGTGTATATATATATTTTCCCGTTTTTCTGTATATACATATATTTATTCATATTCTAATGAAAATAAAATCTCTTTTTAACATATATATATATATATATTAAAACATAATGGTTTTATACTTCACCGATATTTTTTTTCTTCTGTATAAAAACTTTACCCAACTGTTCACTTTTGTTTTTTTTTTCTGCTTCCTACCCTATATACACATACATATATCTATATATATATATTAAATTTAATTAAATAAAAAAAACTATACCTCGTTCGATCGCCCCCTTCTCTCTCTCTCGAACCCAACGAAGTCGATTCCGACTCCCTTCAGCCACTCAAGTGGAACAACCCAGCACTCTACGAAGCCCTAACCCTACTCGCGAATCACCACGATGTCGCAGCGTTCCTCCCCAACAACTCACGATCAAATTCCAAGACAACCTCGATTCGAGCTCCGGGCGAGCCATCATCGCGATGCCCCCTCCTCCACCAACCCCGCGACTTCCACTCCGCCCAAGACCACGCGTACGCACGCGTTTACCCCACTCGCTCACGTTGTCGCAACTGACTCAAATCGTGAAATTAGCTTTGCCGATTTTTTTTGAATGATTGAAACCGAGAAGAGGGAAGAGGGATTTCATTTGTATTTGAAGATGAAGATGCGTTTTTTTTCTTCGGTCGAATGAATTTGATCTGCTCGATTTTTTTAGCATTAAACTGGGGGGAAAAGGACTTGATTTTTAAGAAAGAAAGTTTGTTCGACCATTAATATTTATTTTCTTTCCTTATTTTTTAACAGGATCACTGCGTGCATTTTAAAAAGGAATAGGGGGACAAAGAGGAGACATTGGCGTGGGGAATATAATTGCTACAGTATTCTGATGTGAAGGGAAGAAGCACTGATGTGACATTATTTCAGCTGAAAGTTGACTATTGTATGTGAATATATATTAAATTGAATTTTAAATTGTCTCGATAAATGCAACTCAAAATCTTGACCTCCTACCGAGGCGTGCCGCCAGGCGTTCATAATGTTATACCCCTATTCCGAACGCAATGGAAAAGGTTTCGAGTCCTAATTCGATCGTATGGAGAAGATATTTTTTTGAACCTAGTTATTATATTAAATTTCCGTATAAATTTCAGCGCGTTTACCTACCGTACGGCCACACGATAACTCCAAACACTACGAATTTTGAAATCCGGTAATAATACACTACTATGGATCCGATGGAACTGGTTTCGTCAAATTCCAAGACTGTGCCTCGGAAGACTATTTTTAAATATCAATTTAAACGATATATTTTAAAAACTGAGCAAATCACTTTTAAATTCAATTTTAAAAGTTCTATTATTTTCAGCATTGTTAATACAAATTTTATAACCCTTTGAAATATTTTTAAAAAGCTTAAAACCCAAGATTCAACAATTTTCCCAATTTCCAATTATTTAAATTCAATAATTAAATCACCCAATAAATAGTGATATTTGAAATTCAAGTCAAAATTACCCTTTTGAATATTTAAAATCAATTAAATATTCCCATTTCAAATATCCAAAATTCCGGGTCGTCACAGCATGGTAGGAATCAAACCTAGGTCTTTTTACCAGAACCCAAGCCTCATTTCCACTGCGCCGCACTCACGGACATTTACACTTAGCTTTATTTTTAAAAGCAATTCCTTTTAAAAAGATTTTATGATTTATAAACTAACATTTATAAATTTCAAACATTTATTAGCCCGAAAGATAATAAATCAAATTAAAATGCTATTATAAATTAAATCAATTTTAATCATCCGGGGAGATAATTAATATAACTGAAAAATAGTATAAAGGATAAAATTCATCAATTTTTTAGCTTCAAGGATATGCTCTCAATTTTTTAGTTAGAATGACAAACTTTTCAATATAATATAGCAGGATATTTTTAGCTTCAACGACAGTGCTATTGTGTAGTATCAACATTGTGAACTGCAATAGCAGTTTTGAAGTATTTAACATTTTTTGATTTGTAGTAGTATTTTTATGATTTGTAATATCATTTTGTAGGTGGAGTGTGCAACCTTGGACTACAGTGCTATTTTGTAGTAGCATTTTACGAGTTGTAATAATATTTTTGATTGAATTAAATAATACTATATAGTATCAGTTTTATTCAACCTTTTTTGTTGTATTTTACTTGTGATTAAAATTACAATTGTGATCTTATTTTATTTTTTAATACTTATTATGCTTGTAGTAGCAGTTTCTGAATTGTAGTTGTTTTTTTTGAATTGTAGTAGCAGTTTAGACACATCTAATAGTGTTTATGAATTATAGTAGCAATCTATGAATTATTGTAGCAGTTTATGAATTTTAGTAGCAGGTTTTGAACAAATGTACCATTTTATAATTGAAGTGCATTTATTATGTTTACAGTAGCAGTTTATGAATTTAGATTTTTTTACTTGTAGTAGCAGTTTATACAGATTTAATAGTATGAATTTAGTAGCAGTTTATACACATTTAATAGTATTTATGAATTATAGCAGCAATTTTATACACTTTATGTTTTATGATAGTAGCAATAAATGATACTGTATACATATTTTGATAGTAGCAGTTTTATATACATTTTGATAGTAACAGTTTTATACACATTTTATGTTTTTTGATAGTAGCAGTAAATGATACCGTATACACATTTTGATAGTAGCAGTTTTATACACATTTTGATAGTAGCAGTTTATACACATTTGATAGCAGCAGTTTTTTGATAATAGTCATACGTTTGATAGTAGTGATTTTATGCACATTTGATAGTAGTACGTTTTTGATAGTAGATATAAATGATAATGTGTAGTATCAGTTTTTCTGTTTTTTTTAAAAATCACCGATGCACCTTTTCTTTATGTATAGTAGAATATATATTGATGGTGATTATGAAGAAGTAAATTTAAACTAGAAAAGTAGAAGTATATGTATATTTTAGCTTATAATGACATTGATGATACCACCTAGTATCATTTACTTAATAAAAGAAAACTGATACTACATAGTAGCAGTAGAAAGTAACTGTGTTATAGGATCGAGTAATATGAAATATAATAAATAACTAGTGCATAAAATAATAATAGTAGTAAAGTAAAAAAACACCAGGAATTTTTATACTGGTTCGAACTCTCGTTCTACGTCCAGTCCCAGACTCCTTTTGGAATTAAAAACTAACAGCCCTCACTTAACCCGGAGGAACAAGTATTCCACCGACTGAGCAACATAATAGGACTTTACAGCCTGAGCAACCGAACATGACTTGACCGTCTGAGCAACAGAACAGGACTTGACCGCCTGAGCAACCAAACAGGACTTGATTACAAAGTAGATTGTCTTGACCTTGTGTGTTCTAATAACACGAATTTGTCACTTGTAGTACACCCTTCCTGTAATCTTTTCCTCAAGAATGATATGTATGATTGTGCGTGTATAAAGAATAGGAAGATTAGAATTTTTTATAAGATATGGAAGTGAGATTGTAAGCAATGAATATATGAACGTATGTAAGCAATAGATTTGAAGAATGTTATTCACGTTAGATCAAGAGAGAGAAGAAAAATTAAGTGATTTGATTAATGAAACTCAAGTGTATTTATAGTAGATAATGAGTTGCAACTGCTGGTGAAGAGATCTCTGCGAACGGCAATGGCTGCATCCCTTGACGAGGAAGATATCTCTTCAGAAAAGAAGTGTTTATTCCAGAAAAATGGCAGTTGCAGTTTCCAGTCGACTGAATTTGAGCATTCAGTTGACTGAATCCAAAAATATGCACAAATATGTTAAAATGCAGAGACTCAATCGACTGAATGATGCCGTCAGTCGACTGGTTCGTGTATATTTAAAATAGATAATATGCACAGGTTCAGTTGACTAAATTGTGTAGTTCATGAAGCCCGAGTTTATTTGCGTTAGTTAATGACTAATTTTAAAATCGAGTGCAAATGTATGAGGATATGTGAATGAGAGTGATGATTCTTGAGGAAAGATCTTAACAAAGCAACTAGACTTGACTCTATATACTTAATACATTACTCTAGTTAAAATAAATAGACTATACGAACCATACATCTAGTCGTTGAGTCCGGTCGTTGTAGTAGTTGCAGATTCATGAATCGTTGTGTCTTGTCAGCAATCAAAACTCAAGATCCAACATTCTCCCCCTTTTTGATGATGACAACTCCATGTGTTATGAATGAATATCGACAAGCTTTGTTGATCTATATCTCTCCCTAAATCTTTACTTGCTACTATGCTCGTTGTTTCTCCTCCGAATCTATGCTTATATTTCAGTGTACATAGTATTAGAGCAATATCTTTCTCCCCCTTGTCATCGACAAAAAGGAGAGTTTATATGACGACATAAATTATATTCCACATAAGTGATAACATAGAACAATATAAAACAAAATAACTTTTAATTTAAAGGATAAAAAGATTTATTTTCTAAATCAACATAAAACAAGATGAATGAAAAACTAATTTTCCATAGATCATTTTATAAATATAACAAATATAAAGATAAAATAGCAGAACTTACTGAATTATCTCTATTTTGTTAGGATCCTAAAAAATTAGTTCTTTGGAAACCAAATCCAAGAGTGTTCAGAATTCCTTTTGAAAATAATTTTTTTATTTTTGTGAACAGTTTCTATAAAAGATTTTATGTACTTGTTTCTAATTAAAGAATTATTTGTTTTAGAGACCCATATCTTAATTGTTTTAGAATAATTTATTGAAACCGATTTTGCAATATTATCATTTTTCTTTAAAATTATTATATAAAGAATTCTTTTTCTTAAGAATACTTTTTGAT
This sequence comes from Allium fistulosum, assembly GCA_030737815.1. Lineage (NCBI taxonomy): Eukaryota > Viridiplantae > Streptophyta > Magnoliopsida > Asparagales > Amaryllidaceae > Allium > Allium fistulosum. The sequence continues at coordinate 999,174,367 of CM060903.1, forward strand.
CCTTGCTTATATCCCAGTCCCCTTTTATTTGAAACTGTCTTAGAATTTTCTATAATTTTAGAAAGATTCTCTCTTCCTTTGTTAAAATTAGAGACATTTTTAGTAATATCATCTAATTTTGTTTTAAGACTAGAAATATCTAATTCCAATATTTTAATATTTGCTTTCAAATCATGATTTTCAACTAAAATAGCATCATTCTTTTCCTTCCGAGTTTTTATTTCTTGACTTAACATAGAAAGTTGAGATGTCGTATTAGAATAAGATTCTTGAGTAATTTCAAGTTCTTCTTCTAAAATTTGTTTCTCATCTCTTAACATATCTACCTCAATTTCAGTCCTATTTAATTTTTCAAGGGTTTCTTTATAATTTCTTTTGTTGTCTCTTAGTTCGTCAAATAATTTAGAGTTTATTTCCAATAAATCATCAAAAGTTAGATCACTCACCTCGTCATTTGTGGCCATAAAACATACGTTGGCTTGTTCCGTATCGCTGTCTGAGTCACTATCTGACGATGAAGATGATTCTGAATCGTCCCAAGTGACAAAAAAACTTTCTTTTTGAATTTGTCTTTCTTGTGCTTGTATTTGTCTTTGTTTCGATCATGACAGTCTTTCTTGATGTGGCCTTTCTTGCGACATTCATAATATTCTAGAACAGAAGATGATGGTTTGTTGTTGTTGTTATTGTTGCTGGAGCTGTTCTTGTTGTTTCTGAATTTGTTGTTCTTTTTAAACTTCAAAAACTTTTTGAAATTTTTAGCAATGAACGCCATATCTTCTTCATCTGAATCTGATTCATCTTTTTCTGCTTGGAATGCTATATTCTTCTTATCTTGAGCCTGTACTCGTTTTGCCTAGAGATTAACTTCATAATACATTAGATTTCCTATTAACTCTTTTGGTTTAATGGTTGAAATGTCGTTAGCTTCTTCGATTGCTACGACCTTTTATTCCCACTCATCCATTAGAGAGTTGAGGATTTTTTAAACAATATCAAAGTCTGTATATGTTTCTCCTAAAGCTAAAAGAGAATGATATATATCTTGGAATTTAGAGTATATTTAATTTATTATTTCATCTTGCTTCATTTTGAAATTCTGGAACTGATTTTTGAGCATAGAGATTTTACTCTGTTTTACTTTGTTAGTACCTTCATGTGTAACTTTAAGTGTACGCCAAATTTCATAAGCCGTTTTACACATGCTTACTCTATTAAACTCATTCTTGTCTAATGCACAATATAACATGTTCATGGCTTTAGCATTTGTAGTAGCATCCAATTTTTATGTGTTAGACCATTGTGAATATTCTGTAGTAGGTATGTTATATTCAGTTTGAGTAATAATCCAAGTTTCATAACTATTTGCTTTTATATAAATTGTCATCCAAGTAGCCCAATAGTTATAGTTTATTCCATTAAATAGAGGTGGTCGTGCACTAGATTGACCTTCATGAAAGGTAATATTAGTTGCAGTGCTAGTGTTGTTTTCCATATTAAAATATTAGATAACTATGTTACGGTTATAAGATGACCTTGCTCCGATACCAAATGAAAGTGACTATGCTATATGATCGAGTAATATGAAATATAATAAATAAATAGTGCGGAAAATAATAATAGCAGTAAAGTAAAAATACACCAGGAATTTTTATACTGGTTCGAACTTCCGTTCTACGTCCAGTCCCAGATTCATTTTGGAATTAAAAGCTAGCAGCCTCACTTAAACCTGAGGAACAGGTATTACACCGCCTGAGCAACAGAACATGACTTTATCGCCTGAGAAACCGAACAAGACTTGACTGCCAGAGCAACAGAACAGGACTTGACCGCCTGAGCAACCGAACATGATTTGATTACAAAGTAGATTGTCTTGACCTTGTGTGTTCTAATAACACGAATTTGTCACTTGTAGTACACCATTCCTATAATCTTTTCCTCAAGAATGATATGTATGATTATGCGTGTATGAAGAATAGGAAGATTATAATTGCTTATAAGATATGGAAGTGAGATTGTAAGCAATGAATATATGAACGTATGTAAGCAATAGATTTGAAGAATGTTATTCATGTTAGATCAAGAGAGAAGAGAAATTAAGTGATTTGATCAATGAAACTCAAGTGTATTTATAGTAGATAATGAGTTGCAACTGCTGGTGAAGAGATCTCTACGAATGGCAATGGCTGCATCCCTTGACGAGGAAGATATCTCTTCAGAAAAGAAGTGTCTATTCAAGAAAAATGGCAGTTACAGTTTTCAGTCGACTGACTTTGAGCATTCAGTCGACTGAATTCAAAAATATGCACAAATATGTTAAAATGCACAAACTCAGTCGACTGAATGATGTCGTCAGTCAACTAATCCATGTTTATTTAAAAAAAAAATATGCACAGGTTTAGTCGACTGAGGGCATCAGTTCAGTCGATTGAACTGTGTAGTTCATGAAGCTTGAGTTTATTTGCGTTAGTAAATGACTATTTTTTAAATCGAGTGCAAATGTACGAGGATATGTGAATGAGAGTGATGATTCTTGAGGAAAGATCTTAACAAAGCAACTAAACTTAACTCTCTATATATATAATACATGACTCTAGTTAAAATAAATAGACTATACGAACCATACATCGAGTCGTTGAGTCCGGTCGTTGTAATAGTTGCAGATTCATGAATCGTTCTGTCTTATCAGCAATCAAAACTCAAGATCCAACAGCAGTGTCGAACCTGCAACTAAAATTTTAGATTTTGGCAATTGTGGCACTGTTGGGAGTGGCAATGAGGCCGGTGGTGCAGGTGATGGCGCCGGGTGGTGTTGCGAGGAGTTATGATTGGTAATTTTGACGGTTTATCCTTATGACTAATTTTAGGAGAATGTTTGTCCTTATGGCTAAAATATGGAGATTCTGTCCTTGAGGTTAAATAAATACAAATTTTTATCCTTTAAACTAATTCCCACTTTATTAAATCCGATAATTAAGTTTAAAAATCATTTATCAAAATGATTAATTAGCTTTAAACCATCATTATTAAAATGATTAATTAACCTTAAATATCATTAATAAATTTATTAATTAACTTTATTATAGTTAAATAATAACTAAGAATATATTTAAACCTCTAATTCTTTTCAAGTATTTATGCAGTCCTTACAAACCTATTTGAAAAGAATTTACAAAATATTTAAGGTAAATAACCTTTATAAATTTAAACAAAATTAATTATCCCAAAAGATGATTAAATCCAATTTATAATCTTTTATAAATTTAAAACGACATTATTTATCTTAAAAGATAATTAATCAAATTTTATAATCTCTTTATAAATTTAAAACAGCGTTAATTATGCCGAAAGATAATTAAATTTATAACTTCTTTTTATAATTTTTAAATCAACATTTATCCTCTATTTTCAAAATATTTGGAAATATAGTTTAAACAACTTTCAAAGTGTAAACACGATCTAACATTTATTTTATAAAAATACAAGCTCAAGTTCAAAGCAGACAAGAGTTTAAAGGAATGATATTTCATAAATGATGGTACAACGATAATCCGTAACGACACTTACACAATCAAACAGTATTCATAAATATTTTCAACCAAACAGCAATTTAAGCGATAAAAGAATATAAGTAAATTAATATTAGCGAGAAACCCTTTAGAGTCTCCCTACAAAAGTCCTCTGTAAATTACACATATAAATGTGTATTTCAAGTGTTCCTTAGCGACCTATTCGCTATGAACACTTCGACTTTTCTTTTGTCATTGTTTCCTACAACACAATGATTACTTATGTTATCCGCTTTTCAAGCGGGAATTCAAAATCCGAACAAACAACCAAACAACAACATAAACTATCATCCAAGCATTCAACACCAATCTATAGCAACACAGATATTATATAATTTATTTAGAGGTGAGTAAACTCATAGAAATTCCAGTTGACGTCAAGCGTTCCGATTTGAACAAAATCGAACGACGTTCTATTTTAGTCCAAAATTCCATTTGCTTCAAATACGACGAAACTAGTTCCAACGCGTAGCTAATGTCCTATGAGTCCAACGCAATCGACCGCGTCCAAAACCGACATCGTATGGAAAGTATATTAATTTTATAAGCTATTGGATTTAAATAATCATTAATTAAGCTAATTAATTAACACTAAAACCAATTACACACTAATCTTTCCTTCCCCAAACGTTGATTTCATTGCCTGTATATACCATGCATATTATACCCATCACCGTCGATTTTCCCAAGCTAAATTCTCTACCTACACACCACTAAACGACATACCGATTTCACCGACAAAATCCCCAACCAAAACTCTACCAAACTATCACCACCATGAAGCACCTGGTCCTCTGCATAAAAATGTGACCTAGGAGCATAATCCCAATATAGTCGCCGTCGCACCCCCTCAAACGGCAACTACAACTGCCGAACTTCCTCCGTAAGTGCGCCGCCTCATGTGGAACATGGCCCAGTGGTTGTTTTGCCCTAACTCCTCCTCAAGGCCTCAAAAAATGAAACCCTAGCTTGGCTACCCTTCGTCGATCGCCAACAGTCAACGCCGCAACCCACAATAAATATACAGATTCGAAGCACGCTTCGCTACAAGTTTAATGAATCCAATGTCATGATTTTTAGTGGAGTATACTAATTGATTTTTAGTTTTGAATGTTGAGGCGATTAATATGTTTATTGTAAGTGGTGAACGAGCAAACAAGAGGAGGGAAAGAAAATGAAAAACAAGGTATTGAAAATTCTAAGGGTCCATGTCTTCATATTTACAAACAAAAATTTATATTCATTTCTTCTATCACAGGCTAAACAAATTTTACAAGCCAACATCATATCCATCAAATCACTATTAAGGTTAGTTGACTACTTTGAATTGTGATTCGATTTTAAAAAAGGTTTTGAAAAGAAATACTTGCGGTACTCCGCTACACAATATTCCATTCGCGTATAGAACGCGAACGACATAAATAAAATATGATCATGCACCATAAAGCGACACGATCTCAAAACAAAATAAAATACAATGGTTATTTTATTTTGTGAAATCTCCAAAATACCGTCATTTGCCAAAAAATACATCAAAAAATATCTAAATATTTTCCAAATAAAAAATTATGGAAAAATCTTATAAATTAAATTAAAAAAATATGTCATTAAAATAGAATCGTTTTATCAACAATTGATTTTCTTGTTATTTATTCGAACTGTTTATCATTGTAAATAAATTTACAAAATGAGTTCACCATTATCAATTATTAATTAACAGGAGTTAAATAAGGTTATTAAACCCATTTAATTAATATTAAATTCACAATTCAAATATTTAAATAATCACTATATTTGAATGTAAGTTATTAAACTCTAAAACTCAATTATTTAAATATTTAAAATTCATTAATATAAAAAATCATAACGATAAAATTCTTGGATATTACATCAAAAGAATGTAGCTGCCTTATTTACCCCGTTGAAAAGTCTTTTTCTTCTTTTTTGTATTTTTGTTGTTGTTGAAAGCTTTACTTGGAAGTTTATTTTCTATCGGTTTTGACTGGTTTTGAACGACTCTATATTTCAGGTGTTATTATAACTCTTACTTATAAGTTTTTGTCATGCTGGTTGTTGTTGGTTATAAAACCAGTGAATAACAGTGTAGTGTAATTTTGATGTCAATTCTTAATCCATCAAAATGGAGTGTTTTGAGGGGTTATAACTTTTTTTAATTATACTCCCACTAATTATATTGTAAAATTAATCTTCACAAAACTAGAGAATAAATATAAGGATATATATGTAATGTTACTTTAGTAGAAGTCTCTCAAAACTAGTGTGTGTTAAACTTTCGAACATGTATTGATCGGTTATAACAACACTTTATATAGACCAATCAAAACCGTTACGATTATTTACGGTCAAAACTGGTACCCTCAAAACCTCTCATGACCAGTACTACAAAATTCTCAAGCAGATCCGAAGAGAGGGATTCGTATTGAGTGGCAATTTTGATGGAATAAATAATTTCCGAACGATTTCGTATTATGCATAGATAACCTTACTAACGAATATGCTATATTAATAAAAATTTAGTGTGAACAACATTTGAGAGGGATTTATATAACCCTTTTAAAAATGAAGTGACACACACACACTCACCACAGAATTCATTTAAAATTGTGGAAATTAGCCACAAGGGCCTCTTTAGCAAGTGGAATTAGTTTCTAGGACACACAACTGAAATAATTATTTTCAAGGACAAAACGTAAAATAATTAGTTTCCAGGGCCTAAAAACCTATGAAATCATGTCCTTGAAAATAATTGGACTGCTGACTTGGTCCTTGAAAGTAATTATTCTGCCGACTTTGGCCTTGAAAGTAATTTCTTTGAATGTGTGTCCTAGAAACTAATTGGACTGCAAAGTTTGTCCTTCTGGTGAAATGCTCTTATCAGCTTTCTTGATTTACAAATTTTGGATCTAGATTAATTTTCTGCAGTGTTGTGTTTCTATCATAGAGACCAACTTTACAAATTTTCATATCATTATGAAACCTCCAATCCCTTTAAAACTACAAGTTGACTCAAAACGATTTCGAATTTTACATTATCGATCTTACTAACGAATATAATATACATACATACATACATACATACATACATACATACATATATATTCAGTTTGAACCACATATTTTTTGCACAAAATGATGGAGCGACAGTTGAGCTGGATTTATAAACCTTTATAAAAAATGAAGTGCTATGTATTCTCTCTCTACACAAACATACAGAGACCTTGATAACTAAGCCTTCAATTATAAACTTTGAGGACGTATGCACCACACACAACACATACTCTAGATAAATCACAGTGACATGTGATTAGTGAGGATTGAGCCTCCGACTTTGCATGTGAATTCCACATGTTTCAACCAACTATGCTATTATGACGGTTTTGTATGTCTGGGTGTATGCACGTTCTAACCAACCATGCTACCATGATAATGTTGTACACACATACATACATATACATGTATATACATACATATACATGTATATACATACATACATACATACATACATACATGTGCGTGTGTGTCTACGCACGTAAAGAAGAAATCTAAAAATAATTCAAATGCCTATGAATAGATATCTTAATATGAACTTACTTAATAAATTATTTCTCCTTAAAAATGTTTTCATGATATGAATATATTTAAGAAGGGATCTATAAGAGCAATACTTTGATACAATAAGGTTGTATCAAATTTGGATACAACCTCATTCTTCATTTGATATGTGTACAACATGCAAACTATTTCATTTACCAAGGAATAACGAATATATCTAGTTTTGGCACGTAGTACACATGTCAAAATTTGGAGGTTTCTGTGTTGAAATTTTGATACAAAAGTCCGTATCATAGTTTTTTTTTTGCATCCATAGCCCTCTTGTATTTGCCCCCATTTACATGAACCTCTAAATTGTAATCGATGGTTAGATTTAATGTAGTTATTTAGCACCATCTCTCATCCTTTATGGCATTTATCCATCTTACATCATTATGAGATTCATTGGTTAATTTGATAATTATAGTAGCTCATATAAAGGGGTTATAAATAGCTAATAAAAAAGGGTTATGGATCTGCAGTCCTTCTATTTTAGCCTATTAGTAGCCTCTTAGTATTGTCCATTGGGTTTAGAGTGCTTTATTGACGAAGCGAGAATATTTTTAAGGAGTTGGAATGGAGAATATTCAACGAAAGGAGTGTGTTTTTGGTTTAAAAGAAGAATTGTGTCATCATAATTATTTGTCATAAATGATTTATTTTAATTAATAAGCATATAACCTAATTAATTAAATAAGTAGCTATAAAGATATAATAGTTTTGAACAACAATTACTGTAATACAGAAATAACTTCAAACTATAAATATAGTAATACAAATACAATAATATAAAACAGAAAATACATCTAGCGAAGGCCAAAAGAAATAGTTTGTTTTAATGGTATCTTAAATGATTGGCATATCATTTCCGATTGTTCTTTACACCAGTTCATTCTCTTTTTCACTTGATAATCTAAAACTGTATTATTCTTCAAGGTATTCCTGTAGAATAATTTGGGGATCATCACCAAATGACATAAATTCCAAATCAAAGTTGTTGTATTTTGTACAAAATTGCGACCAACAATTGTAGTAACCGCCACACTAAAGTTTGAAATTTTTATATCAAAATATTCTTTAAGATTGTAATTTTTTTCTTTCACATTCTAAATGTTCCTTTAATTGCCATATGTAAACTTGAGTGACAAAATTGAAATTTTTATTATTCTATTTTGGTTTATTTTGAGTTTCAAGAGAAGTTGGAATATAATTTCTTGTATTTTGATCAGAGGGTAAATAATCATCTACGAGTGGTGTTCTAAATCAACTAAATAATATTTCAAGAGAATGAGGAAAGTTTGAGGTTCTATCCTTTATAATTTCTTTTAGAACTCTACTACCACATGGAGTTTCTTCACAGAACTACTCATACAATATGTAAATGTTAAATAAGATGAGGATACAACCACAACAATTTGTGTAGTATATGATACAGTTAAGGGTGTGGCCCAAGGGGATTATTTAATCTATTATATAACTTAAATCTTGTGTATAAATCTTGCTCGAAATAAAGTACATTTTGTTTTCCAATTGTATGTATTTTTATATTGTGATATAAGTAATGTTTTGAAATAAATAAATATGTATAAGTAGAAAATCCTTAAGAAAAGTAGTTAGTCTATTGTAGTTGCGAATGTGTTTGTAACCATGAGTATTGAATCGTTTATTTAAAATACTTATCCTTAAATGCTCATAGTCGAAATGTATTGAGAATAAGATATCGATAGAAACAAATAGAGTAATGCTCTCCTACAATTTACTCACGACTGCTGGGAACACTAAAGGATTATATACTTGTGGTTGTTTGAAACAGTCATAGAACGAATCTGTTTTATAGGTTAGATACAACTAAGTCAAAATAGAGGATCCCATGTAAAAATGTGTAGTAGTCTTCAAAAATACTGTAGATTTTAAGTGTCTAGATTGTGCTTTGATAATGGTCAGTCACGTTACGTGATGCTCATCTTACATCCATAGTTGGGTTATTCATTGAACTACTTAAAGTGAAACACTACTCAAGAGAAGATTCGTCTCCATCGTTGCAGGTGGCTAGCATCACTGTAATTGGTAGTCAACTTGAAATCAAAATATCCGGCCAAAATAAAATAGTTAATCGATCAACATTATCCGATTGAACCAAGAGCTTTGAAGTTGTACTACACAGTTAAATACAACTATTATTGGGGTTTTTGGATATTGACCAAACTTTAGATATCTCAATGATGATGAAAAGAAAGTGTGTGCAATATATATTTGCTTAAGGTATAGCTTCAATAGATTAGAAATATGATTTTGTCCAAATGATTTGGAAGCAACTGAACTCATGTACACTGCCGGGTTTCAACAAATTCCGTAGAGGCTTTAATATTTAATTTTTTTAAATATTACCAAGGGCCGATTTCTTACCAAGGAGTCGGACAATAATATTTGACGGCGTATTTTCAAATTCAACTTAATCGAACTAATTTATACATCTTGTAATTAAAATGGAGAAAATTAATATAAATGTTCTGTTATTTTGTATGACTTTTATTATATTTATTTAAGGGCTTCTAATTACATTAAATAACATACAAATGTTATTTGTTGATTTAATTAAATAAACGGGCTAAAATAAATATTTAGTAATTAATATTGGGCATTAACTTAGCCGAAAATTTACAAAATTGTTCATAAAATTTTGGCCGGACATAGATATAGGAAAGAGAGTTATCTTTGTTCGTTTGAAAAGATATTTTATTAAGAGCAAAGTAAGGAGAAAAAGATGGAAATATACTAGAGATTTTATAGTCATTTTATGGCTATAAATGATAGAGTTAAGGATGTGTCATAGAGACAAATATGTTATTTGATTATATAGTTTCACTCTTATAGCGAATTTTGTTCGAAATAGAGTAAGTTTTGGTTTATTTTCTATTGTATATATTTTTATACTAGATATAATTGATGTTTTAAATACATTAGATATATACAATTAAAAATCCTTATAAAAGTATTTAATCAACTATAGTTACGAATGTGTTAGTAACCATGGGTATTGAATCTTCTAAAATAAATACTTATCCTTAAATGGCCGTGACAATTCGCCTTTTCGATCCTCAGAAGTCGACACTAACACATCCACGGTATTCATGTATTGAACATCCAAGTGCCGAAAAGACATATTGTTGGGGGTGAAAGAAGGAAAAAAAGAATAGAATCCCACAACGTGACGAGTAATATATAATATAACAACATGTCTTTACAAAAAAAAGAAGTTGAATATACATACTATCATCAGAGCAAAACTAACATATCATTAGACTAGACAGTTATAACAAGTTGTCCTTACAACTGCTGATAAATACAAACAAGAAAAAACAGAGAAAAATCATATACGGCAATACGTCTTGGAGGATTCAGCTCGTCTCCTGAAGCTCCAAAGTTCCAACTAAATTTGGAAAATATGCTCGGGCTGACCCGAGCATTGTAAGAAAATAACGCCCAATCATTTTGGTAAACCAGCGTGAGAAACACAAACCAAATGGATTTTTAATGTTATAAAAACCTTTCATAATAAAAGAATCTCGTAATACTACACCGCACATAAACACAAATGGGTTTTAATCTTACGATAACCAAACCATTTTATAGAAAATATTGTGATATTATAATAATGTCTAGGGTTCAAAATAAATATGAAATCATAGCCAAAATTATTACATTATATTCCAACACAATAGGTATACAACTAAATCCATAGGTGCACGCATTGGATATTGGATTTTTCCATCAATGACAAAGCAACTGGGGTATTGCCTCCTACAGTACACCACTAGAAAAATGTACCGAGGGTGTAACAACCCGCATATTTTACGATTCGTATATTTTAAATGTTTAGTTTAAGTATAGCATCGTTAGTCGGATTTTAGTCCGAAAAAGTCACTATTCGTAAAAGAACAGTCGAAATATTGAAAAGTCTTTGTGGATCGAGATTCGGAGGTGTCTATTTGAGAAAAACTATCTTACAGGGATTCAGACGTCTGAAATGAAGCATTCAGATGTATGAAATTGTTCGAGTCAATCCAGAAAGGAAATAGGCTAAAATTGCCATTTTCAGACGTCTGAAATGGACGATTCAGACGTCTGAAAATTGTTCTAGATAACTTCTGTTTTTCCAGATTCATACGTCTGAATTGTTCATTTCAGACGTCTGAGTGAAGTTAGAAAACCCATATTTTTCCAGATTCAGACGTCTGGTTTGGAAATTTCAGACGTCTGAATGAAGAATGAAGTTGAGAATCAACAATTTGGACTCGAGACTACTTCCATTGAGTTCAAAATGGTGTTTGCGACTTTTTTGAGTATAAGCATCGATATGTTTGGAGTTGAGTGAATTTTGCTATTTTTTTCACTTAGGGCTTTGGGCTTGGGTTTGGGTTTCACCCAACTCATCCTATACCCTAACTCAGCCCCCTCTCCTCTCCATTCACTCATTTCATTTCTTTTTCTTTAGCTCAACTGAAAATGGGGGAAGAGAATGGGAAATAGAAATTCCAAGCCCTAGATTCAATTGCAAACTCAAATTCTTGCTCCAAAATCAAAGAGAAGCTTGGGTAAGCCTTCTTTTCACCTTCTCCATCTCTCTCTCTCTCCAATTTTAGAAATTTCCTATAACCTAATTTAGGAAATACTTGTTTTGATCTTATATTGGAGCTTGTAGAGTATAAGCGAAGAGTGGTTGATCTTTTCTTTGCAATTGAGCTTCTCATCTTTGTTTTGAGTTAAAAGGTGGGTTTTTGAACTCACATCTACGTCTATATCTTTGATAGTGTTAGGTAGAAATTCCTAACATATATTCCTTGTCCATTTGTTTTTGAATTGAATTGGTTTGATGAATATTCCAAATTTTGGCGTTTGAAGTCAAAATCTATGAAAAATCCTTGTATGATTGTTTGGGCATGTTGGTCGGAGTGTATTGGTGAGTCTTTATGGTTGGGTAGTCGTTTGGCGTAAACCCCTAGCCATCATCACTCATCCGATTGCTTCCGATATGATTTGGCCATCATTGGCCTAGGCAAAGTATTGCCTGAGCTCCAGTTTCAGACGTCTGAATCTGCTTGTCTCAGCCCAATTTGCCTATTTTGTGTGGGATTCCAATTTTTGATCGATTCTTCTTTCTCCAATTAGTTGTTTCACTTTAGTTGACTTTGATGATTCTTTTTAGATTTCGTACACGGGTTTTTATAAGGAGATCTTTGTAAATGGTATTAAAAGCTCGTTTCTCCAACTTATAATTTGTATATAAAACACACAATTTTGCACTCCGAGCGAAGAGGGAGGAGAATTAAATGATTAAATAAAACGCGAGCTATGAACACGTGTGTTTATCTTTTCAGTTAATTCCTAATCTATTCGTTTGATCGTTTTGACCTTTGGGTCTGGTTTACCGATGAGATGAGGTAAACTTTGTATGGCTTTGAGTGTGAAATTGACCGACGGATAGTAAATCGTTTAGTGCGAACGTGTGGTATGGGACTCACGTTAACATTTTTTGGGTTCCTTCCTGAGAGTTGGTGACACATGTTGCCTTCGGGCTTGTGCCTTCGGGTGTTGCCCTATAGTATCGCTTTTGGAGTTGGTCATTCGCCACCGCTCGAGAGATATTCGAGTATGTTGCCTTCGGGCTTGTGCCTTCGGGTGTTGCCCTATAGTATCGCTTTTGGAGTTGGTCATTCGCCACCGCTCGAGAGATATTTGGGTTTGTTGCCCTATAGTATCGCTTTTGGAGTTGGTCATTCGCCACCGCTCAAGAAAAATTTGGGTTTTTGCCCTATAGTATCGCTTTTGGAGTTGGTCATTCGCCACCGCTCGAGAGATATTTGGGTTTGTTGCCCTATAGTATCGCTTTTGGAGTTAGTCATTCGTCACCGCTCGAGTGATATTTGGGTTTGTTGCCTTCGGGCGTGTGGATCCTTGTTATACAGTACTGAGCTCGAGCATCTTTTGTTTCTTTGACAGTTATATTTCCCTAGTGTATCGCATTTCGGTGTAGGTCCTTTGAACCACACGATATATAACGATTACCTTGTGGAAACTTGTGTTACCTTTATTGGTATTTGTTATTTTCCTTTTTGGCTTGTTTTGGGATATGATATCCTTGGTTTATTTGAGTTGCCGATGATATGAGGCTTGTTATGATTCATCTTTTGTTAGATGATCTGGGTATCTCTTTTGGAGATATGTGTGGTACTTTATGACTTTGTATGTTCATTATCATTTAGTATCTAACTGATTTGTTTAGCTAGACTGACCAGTGTATTTTATACTCGGGTCAGACCGAGATGTTTCAGATTAGGTACATTGGACTTAGCCTATTTTGCTTCCGCATGGACTATTCCGCTAGCTCCTTTTTGTTATAGCTTTTTGTGTAGTCCTTTTGGCTGTAACTCTGATATGTATTCTTTTGACTCGCCTGTATATTATGGTTTGCTTTACCACTGACATGTATCATTTTGTATACTCTGTAATGTATCTGTATATGTATAAATGTATGTGATGATCTACTGTTCTGTGATGTGTATTACATTGAGTTGTTATATTTTATTCTGATAGATCCTTCAGCCACCTATGGCTTTGTATTAAGTATTTATTGGATATGTCGATCCATTTAAGTAAGAAGTGGCAATTGCCGGCGTATTCAATAGATAATTAAGACAAGGTTATAGATGGTCGCTCCTATCCAGCTCTATTCTCCGTATTAACAGACGGTGTTACCTAGTAATACTCTTTGCTAATGTGGGTCTCGGAGTGGGGCGTTACAGCTTGGTATCAGAGATGAGTTCAGAACAAAATATGATAAACATAGAACAGAGACACATATTATGGTACGTTAAAGGGTAGTACGAATGTTACGAATTTTTGAATCATTGTGCTTTTATTCTTTCCGTGCCTTTGGGGTAGATAAAGTTTTGGGAATACGCCTAGGAATGCATTTTATTTCATAGTATTCCATATATGAATTAATGATATCTACCTTGTGAATAATCTTTATCTTATCTTATCTTTCAGCTAATGGCTGGAAGAGGCAGAGGACGACGCTTGGATGCGGGGCAATCCAGCGGCTCGCATCCGGACGGTGTTTACATGTCTGCCGATCGGTTTTTGGTGTTATTTAGGAGCACTCAGCCTCCAGCTCCTATTCGAGCATCTCCTCCACGCAAGTCTTCCTTTGAACGCTTGTGCAGTGATTTTTCTCATCTTGGAGGAAAGCCATTCAAAGGCTCTGAGTCCGTTCTTGAGGTCCAAGCTTGGATTCGCACATGCGAGCGTATCTTCTCTCGCATGGATCTTTTTGACCATGATCGAGTTCTTGTAACTTCTAGCTTATTGCAAGAGCATGCCCTTGATTGGTACGAGCTTCTTGTAGCCGAACTTGATGAGTCTGTTCTTTCTTGGACTCAGTTTCGGGAACGATTCGAACTCAAATTCGTTCCTGAATCTGAGAAAGTTTTATTAGCCCGTCGCTTCCTTGAGTTGAAGCAAGGGAAGTCCTCCATCTCTGAATATGTCGCATCCTTCGAGGCCTTATCTAAGTATGGTCTTGAATTCATTAGCACCACTTATAAGAAGAATATGAAGTTTGTCTCTGGTGTTAAGAAATATCTTAAGAAGTCTTTAATGCTTCAGCTTAAGCTTTCTTTTGAGGAGTTGGTTGACTCGGCACTTCATCTTGAAGCCATCGAGAAGGAGTATGTTAGTGGTGATGATATTGAGGTTCACAAGAACCCCAATAAGAAGAAGTTTCCATTTCATAAGTAGGAATTTTTCCCTTCCAAGAAGAAAAAGCCTGTTGAATCTGGTTCTAACTCTCAATCTGTAGGAACACCTTCCATTCGGAAGTGTTTCAATTGTGGTTCTCCTGATCATATGATCCACGATTGTCCTAAGCCTATCTTCTGCCGTTATTGCAAGAAGGAAGGTCATCGTATTTTCACCTGCCCTACTTCTCCTTCTAGTGCCATGTCTGGCAAGCTTTATGTTGCTAAGGCTTCTGGAGGTTCCTCTCAGCCCAGAGGTAATTCTCCTCCTATCCTTGATGGCATTATTTTATTTCGTGATCTTCCTATTTGGTTTTATCTGATACGGGTGCGTCCCCCTCCTTTATGTCAAAAGAGCTTGTTGATTCTTTTTCTTTAAATATTATGGGTTTGATGACTTCACTGAGAATTGCGAATCCGGTTGGTGGATCCGCAACACTCAGTTTGCTTTGTAAATGTTGAGATTATTTTATGTGATTATTCTTTTCGAGCCGATTTGCATGTTATGCGTTATTTAGGCTTCGAAAATGATTTTTGAGAAAGGATTGGTTTAATCATTATGAAGCCCATATCCTATGTCCAATGTGGACTATTCATCTTTGACATCTTCAATCTGTAAGCAGATTTCTTTGGTTCTTAATGATTTTGATTTCCAAATTCGGTGGTATCATTTTAATTATTTAAACCTACGGGATGAGGAGAATATTATTTCTCTCATTCAAGTAGTTTGTGAATTTTCCAGTATAATTGAGCTTGTCTTAGGATTATCACCTAAGCAATCTATTGAATGGTGCTAAGGTCTTTTCAGCTCGACCTTACCACCGGTTTTCATCAGCTACGAGGTGCGGAAGGTAGCATTCCACTTACCGCATTCCGCACTCGTTATGATTCTTGTGAGTGGTTCGTTATGTCATTCGATTTGATGAACCTTCTACCTTATTTCATCCATTTTGTGAATCGAGTATTCTACGAATATCTCGATTAGTTTATCCTTATATTTAATGATTATGGATGAAAATAACAAATTTAAAAATTTGCAAATCTTTTGAATAAGATATTTATAAGTATGATTGGGTTTTGTTCTTAAAACGAGCAAAGAATATTTGTAAATTTTTATAAGAGACATGGCTATCATATATAAGTTAATTTTGTGTTGTTTTGCCCATTGAGTGCTTTAAGAATTCTGGTCAATGCGCTTGATCAACGTTATCGATAGGAATCTCCTAAACGCTATGATGAGACAGTCAAACACAATAAATTCTTGTAAAAAGTTATTTTTTCTAAAAATATGAATATATATAAAGTTAATTATAATTTTGAAAGTCTTAGCTTTTCGGTAAAGAGAATCTATTAAAGGAACTCTTTTCCGATGCTTTTATTCTTGCGGTTCCCGAAGGGAACCAAGACTTTATTGTTTGTACCTATACTAGTCGTATTGGTTTTGGTGTCATTCTCTTTCAAAGGGAATGTGTTATCGCATTTGCTTCTTGACAATTAAAGCTTGTCGAGACTAGATATGCCATTCATGATCTGGTGCTCGCGGTTATTGTTTTCGCTCTTAGATTTTGGCATCATTATCTTTTGGGAGAGAAATTTGTTCTCTACACCGATCGTAAATCTTTGAAGTATTTGTTTTCTCAAAAGGAGCTCAATTTGCGTCAACAACGTTGGCTCGAGTTCCTTGCATCTTATGATCTTGATATTTTATACTTCCGGAAAGGGCAATTGTGTTGTCGATGCCCTTAAGCCGAGAGCAGCAAGCGGTTGTTTCCATGATGATATCCGAATGGAGTGATCTCGAGACTTTATCCACTTGTGAGATTCGAGATCATGAATCCAATTCATGTTCATCTCTTGTTTTGTGTAGCCTTGAGGCTCATCCTTCTCTTTTGGACCGTACCTCTTTTGGCTAAACTCTATGTCCTGTTATATTGCATGGAGTTCCTACTCTATTGTTAGCAATCGTGATCCATTATTTTACTAGTGGATTTTTGTAAGGTCTTCAAAAGCTTTGGGAACAAAGCTTAATTTTTAGCACCGTTTATTGTCCTCAATCCGATGGACAAATAAAGCGTGTGAATCGAACTCTTGAACATCTCATTTGTGCATGTGTTCTTGATTTTGGTGGAAGTTGGGAAGATCATATGTCTCTTGTTGAGTTTTTTTCTATAGTAAGCTTCCAATCTTGTATTGGTATGGCACCTTTCGAGGCACTCTACGGAAGGCCATGCCAATTTTCTTCGTGTTGGCTTAAAGCCGGTGAGAAGCTGGTTTTAGGTCTAGATTTTATTGGTGTTCATTCGTGTTTCACCTTTGATGGGTGTTGTGCGTCTTAGTCGATCGGGAAAATTAGCACCTCGATATGTTGGTCCATTTCCATCACCGAACGCATTATTTCCGTGGCTTATCACCTCTTTATTACCGGCTCAAATTTTTCTTGCTATTCACGACGTGTTTCACGTCTCTCAGCTTCGGAAGTGTCTTCGAGAATCGGATTCTGTTATCGACTCTCCTGATTTGCTAGGGCTTGAGATCTCACCAGACTTGTCTATTGTACAACAGCCTGTTCACGTACTTGCCTCGGAGGTGAGACACCATCGAAACAAGGACGTGCCGCTCATTATAGTTCAATGGTGCGCTAATCCCAATGACTGTACTTGGGAAACCAGAGAGTTTATCGAGCGATCCTATCTGGGTTTTCTATCTTTGCTTAGCAGTGGTGAGGATATCTCTCTATCTCAAACTTATTTTCTTTTCTTTTTGGGTGATGTAAGTATGTAGTTGTTACCAATTTCTTCTCTAGGAATTGCACGGACGCAATTTTGTTAAGGAGGGGAGATCTGTAACAACCCGCATATTTTACGATTCGTATATTTTAAATGTTTAATTTAAGTATAGCATCGTTAGTCGAATTTTAGTCCGAAAAAGTCACTATTCGTAAAAGAACAGTCGAAATAGTGAAAAGTCTTTGTGGATCGAGATTCGGAGGTGTCTATTAGAGAAAAACTGTCTTACAGGGATTCAGACGTCTGAAATGAAGCATTTAGACATCTAAAATTGTTCGAGTCAATCCAGAAAGGAAATAGGCTAAAATTGCCATTTTCAGACGTCTGAAATGGACGATTCAGACGTTTGAATATTGTTCTAGACAACTTCTGTTTTTCCAGATTCAGACGTCTGAATCGTTCATTTCAGACGTCTGAATGAAGTTAGAAAACTCATATTTTTTCAGATTCAGACGTCTGAATGAAGAATGAAGTTGAGAATCAACAATTTGTACTCGAGACCACTTCCATTGAGTTCAAAATGGTGTTTGCGACTTTTTTGAGTATAAGCGTCGATATGTTTGGAGTTGAGTGAATTTTGCTATTTTTTTCACTTAGGGCTTTGGGCTTGGGTTTGGGTTTCACCCAACTCATCCTGTACCCTAACTCAGCCTCCTCTCCTCTCCATTCACTCATTTCATTTCTTTTTCTCTAGCTCAACTGAAAATGGGGGAAGAGAATGGGAAATAGAAATTCCAAGCCCTAGATTCAATTGCAAACTCAAATTCTTGCTCCAAAATCAAAGAGAAGCTTAGGTAAGCCTTCTTTTCACCTTCTCCATCTCTCTCTCTCTCCAATTTTAGAAATTTCCTATAACCTAATTTAGGAAATACTTGTTTTGATCTTATATTGGAGCTTGTAGAGTATAAGCGAAGAGTGGTTGATCTTTTCTTTGCAATTGAGCTTCTCATCTTTGTTTTGAGTTAAAAGGTGGGTTTTTGAACTCACATCTACGTCTATATCTTTGATAGTGTTAGGTAGAAATTCCTAACATATATTCCTTGTCCATTTGTTTTTGAATTGAATTGGTTTGATGAATATTCCAAATTTTGGCGTTTGAAGTCAAAATCTATGAAAAATCCTTGTATGATTGTTTGGGCATGTTGGTCGGAGTGTATTGGTGAGTCTTTATGGTTGGGTAGTCGTTTGGCGTAAACCCCTAGCCATCATCACTCATCCGATTGCTTCCGATATGATTTGGCCATCATTGGCCTAGGCAAAGTATTGCCTGAGCTCCAGTTTCAGACGTCTGAATCTGCTTGTCTCAGCCCAATTTGCCTATTTTGTGTGGGATTCCAATTTTTGATCGATTCTTCTTTCTCCAATTAGTTGTTTCACTTTAGTTGACTTTGATGATTCTTTTTAGATTTCGTACACGGGTTTTTATAAGGAGATCTTTGTAAATAGTATTAAAAGCTCGTTTCTCCAACTTATAATTTGTATATAAAACACACAATTTTGCACTCCGAGCGAAGAGGGAGGAGAATTAAATGATTAAATAAAATGCGTGCTATGAACACGTGTGTTTATCTTTTCATTTAATTCCTAATCTATTCGTTTGATCGTTTTGACCTTTGGGTCTAGTTTACCGATGAGATGAGGTAAACTTTGTACTGCTTTGAGTGTGAAATTGACTGACGGGTAGTAAACCGTTTAGTGCGAACGTGTGGTATAGGACTCACGTTAACATTTTTCGGGTTCCTTCCTGAGAGTTGGTGACACATGTTGCCTTCGGGCTTGTGCCTTCGGGTGTTGCCCTATAGTATCGCTTTTGGAGTTGGTCATTCACCACCGCTTGAGATATATTCGGGTATGTTGCCTTCGGGCTTGTGCCTTCGGGTGTTGCCCTATAGTATCGCTTTTGGAGTTGGTCATTCGCCACCGCTCGAGAGATATTTGGGTTTTTTGCCCTATAGTATCGCTTTTGGAGTTGGTCATTCGCCATCGCTCGAGAGATATTTGGGTTTTTTGCCCTATAGTATCGCTTTTGGAGTTGGTCATTCGCCACCGCTCGAGAGATATTTGGGTTTGTTGCCCTATAGTATCGCTTTTGGAGTTGGTCATTCGTCACCGCTCGAGTGATATTTGGGTTTGTTGCCTTCGGGCGTGTGGATCCTTGTTATACAGTACTGAGCTCGAGCATCTTTTGTTTCTTTGACAATTATATTTCCCTAGTGTATCGCCTTTCGGTGTAGGTCCTTTGAACCACACGATATATACGATTACCTTGTGGAAACTTGTGTTACCTTTATTGGTATTTGTTATTTGCCTTTTTGTCTTGTTTTAGGATATAATATCCTTGGTTTATTTGAGTTGCCGATGATATGAGGCTTGTTATGATTCATCTTTTGTTAGATGATCTGGGTATCTCTTTTGGAGATATGTGTGGTACTTTATGACTTTGTATGTTCATTATCATTTAGTATCTAACTGATTTGTTTAGCTAGACTGACCCGTGTATTTTATACTCGGGTCAGACCGAGATGTTTCAGGTTAGGTACATTGGACTTAGCCTATTTTTCTTCCGCATGGACTATTCCGCTAGCTCCTTTTTGTTATAGCTTTTTGTGTAGTCCTTTTGGCTGTAACACTGATATGTATTCTTTTGACTCGCCCGTATATTGTGGTTTGCTTTACCACTGACATGTATCATTTTGTATACTCTGTAATGTATCTATATATGTATAAATGTATGTGATGGTCTACTGTTCTGTGATGTGTATTACATTGAGTTGTTATATTTTATTCTGATAGATCCTTCAGCCACCTATGGCTTTGTATTAAGTATTTATTGGATATGTCGATCCATTTAAGTAAAAAGTGGCAATTATCGGCGTATTCAATAGATAATTAAGACAAGGTTATAGATGGTCGCTCCTATCCAGCTCTATTCTCCGTATTAGCAGACGGTGTTACCTAGTAATACTCTTTGCTAATGTGGGTCTCGGAGTGGGGCGTTATAGAGGGCCTCACATGGACCCCCTGCGAATTGGAGCTGGCCTGCCCCTTTAAAATGACAAGCCGGATTACGTCATTCCCCAGGCACCAAGGCTACAAAACATGTGCACCAGCTATGGCCCCTCTTCCTGTGCGCATGCATACCAAATCCATAAATATCGATTCTAGATCGAGGAATGATTTCTCCTAATGGTAGCAAACCTCATAGCTCCGAAGCATATCCCCTGTTTTAGTCATTACCGGATTGTGAGGCTTGTTAGGTCACGATTACCGTTTTCCTCTCTTAGCAAATCTCACTTGAAATGCTAACGCTACCCTCTAAGCAACAATGCAATGCTAGCATTTATCAATACATGTTTTTCAGATATGAACAAACCGAAGGCACTACTTCTATATCTATTTGGGAATTACCCTCAGGATTAGTAGCAAGTAGCCCTTGCATTTCAAAGAACTCCGTCTTCGATTCCATTATCTCGAACTAGTTTTGGATCTCTTACAAAGCGTAAAAAGCGCATATGGTTTTGGAGTGCTTACGGTTTTCAAGTCATCTTATATAAGTATACTCCTCCGCCTACCGGTCGCTCCAAAACCAAATCAATATTTCCAGTAAACTCAACTCCGGTTCTTTTGGAAATAATCAGACAATATATAAGAGTGGAGATTACCTCCTAACCATATAAGCGGACATATGTCCTTATCATTTGTCCTAGGAGAACCAAACGAGATTTATATACACAGCATAGCATCGTCAAAGATGGCTATGCCTAATAACTCACGTGTTTCTCCTAGATAATTCCATAGTTATATTTTGGCCAAGATTTTGATAGTCGGTTATTTAACTATTAAAAAAACAAACAATCAAACATATGTTAAATTCCATGTGGGATCCACTAAGCCTTTATTAATTAAATCTCTTTTCGATTATTTGATTCAAAATACCTTCACAGATTCACAAACCCCTTATACTCCTTTCAATACTTGGAAAAACATTCATATAATTATCGCACCAGTATAAGTATATGGACAAAACATTACATTTTCAAATACTTAGAAAATATATCCATATACCTGTCTCAATAGTATAAGTATATTGACAAAACTTAAGGAAGATTTACCCCTTTTCCAAATTCATATTTAAATGGGCCAAAACAAATATCATTAAAACATTACTTACTCTAAATCCAAACCCATTTTCCTTCGGTGTTAAGTATGGAAAGAATGCTTCCATACCTCCATAATTAAGAATGATTATTTTTCAAAATCAAATTACATTCCTTTTGTAAAATTCCATTCTATAACATTCCATAGCTACAGATCTTTTTATAAACCTCCAAATAAATTTATAAACCTTCTTTTATAATTCTCCAAAATTATTTATAGAATTCCTTCCTACTTATAAAGCTCTTTTATAAATCTTCCTTTATAACTCCTTTATAGAAATCTTTTATAAAATCCTTTGTAAAATACTTTTATAAATCTAAAACTCATTTTTATAATATATATATATATATATATAAAACAAAAAAATTCGTTATTTTTAAAATATCACTTATAAATCCATTCTTTTATTTATAAATTACCATTTATAAATCCCTCTTTTATTTATATAATACCATATATAAAACTCTCTCACAAACCATCATTTATAAAATCTCCTTTACAAAATATCATGTTATTACGTAAAATTCCTTTTATAACTCTATTGTTTATTTTATGCACTCTTTTAACAAATCACTTTATTAACTTAAAACAATTTATTAATTAAATCAATTAATAAACTTTCAATATCATTAATAAAATAATTAAATGACTTAATCATCATTAATAAAATAATTAAGCAACTTAAACATCATTAATAAATAAATAATTAACCTAAAACAACATTTATAATATAATTTAAATAACTTTACATAACATTAACAATATAATTAAATAAATTTAAATATCTTTAATAAAATAATTAAATAACTTACTTTACAACATTATTTATAAGAAGCTAATTAACTAACTTTAAAACATCACTTAATTATCTAAACACTTAACCTCAAATTGTTATAAAATGAAAGTTAATATGTAACGATTGCGATTTTTCGTCGCTCGAAAATCGACATTAATACATTCACTGTATCAACTGCCGAGCAATCGAATGCCGGAAAACCGAATTGTTATGGAGAAAAAGAAGAGGTAGAAGAAAACAGAAGAAAAAGAAAGAAAAAGAACACAGAAACAATGTCAGAATCTCACATTCGCAGCTGAACAACATATAATAGATAAATGAATAATCTTTAAAACAAAGAACTATATCATTTTATACATTATATCATCATCAGAGTTTACAACAACAATACAACACTGGACAGTTATATAAACTTGTCCTCATACAGAATACACAGCGGAATAATACTAGAATATACAAGTGGTACGTCTCGCCATCTAGCTCGCCACTGAGCTCCAAAGCATCTCCTGAATCCAGAATGACCTGATAACCTGACTCTAGACTGCCCGTGTGGAAATTGGTGGGCACCCAGAGTTTAGGAAGGAAACAATAAACTCTAGGTCAGTCATGGTGACTGGTGTGAGAACTAAAACAGTTTATCTTTTGAAACAAATAACAAAAGAATTTTAACATTGAAACCCGCAATGCTTTTGGAAAATGAAACTACCATAAGACCTCCCACCACACACACAATGCAATCGCAGACTTGGAGGAGATTTCTTCTTATGATAGTCAAAAATGCTTACTACGCAAAACAAATCATTTTTGATATTATTACTAGTGCATAGTGTAAAATTCTTTCAAAATACAATATTAATCTTAGCCAGCATAGGTACCATTATATTATGCCTGCTATAGCTGCCTCCTGAGGAGATAGGTTATACAATTTCAATCGTAAAGGGTTCGTATTGTTTCTTTGGATTTTCCAACAAATGGTCAGGCTAAGGAACTTCCTATGCCACGAAAGAAACGCCTCAGGCTGGACGCTCCGAGAGACAAACTACTCTGCCAACTAGGTCGGGTTACCCCTGTAACTAGGTAACTCACGAATATGCCATCCCCCGGTCCTTTGGGACCTTTATCCAAGCGCTCGGTAACCAACATCACACATAATAAATAAGGTGTGTCCACATGAGTAAGTATCTGGGCTCCATACCATGATACCACCCCTTTCTAGAAGGAAATGACATACCCTAAAGGGCGCGACCCTCATAACCTTGCCGCAACATTCCTGTTTCGACCATTTCCGGGTTGTAAGGCCCTGACGAAGTCTCGTCCACAAAGCTACCCTTTTTCACAAAGCCACGCTTTGATCACAAATGATCAATAAATGATCATCATTACAGCAACACTCAGCATGCCACATTAGCAAATTGGGAATATATCGCTGATAAATTTCAACTACATAACCTCTGAGCTCGTACGTCTCAGAGAAGGGTGTTAAGCTAAGAGAATAAATTCTCCGCCACCAACAAAAATGTATTTGAAAGAAATCAGCTTTACATCTCAAAATGTAATGTCAGACATGTAACCATACAAGTCTGTTTCGGGTTCAAACAGAACCGAAGGCACTTCAAAAGAAGCCCTTGCAATCCGGGTATTCACAATCCCGATAAAACTTCCCATCACAAAGGAAATCTCTATACCGTAGCTGACGGTGCAGAGACAATCGATAGGTCATCCTATCGTTTTCACAAACACCCGATCTTCACCACCGGTCTTCAATACGATCCATATCGTCGTATCACAAATTCGGAATGGGTTATACGATCCAAAGGTCCTTTCCCGGCTAACCCGAATAGTGAGCGCTTATTCAAAAATAAGTGTGGCATTCAAATTCAAGCAAATCACAACAAATACCCATTCAAGGTAATTATTGATAGTCGGTTATTTAACTATCAATAGGTCTGCACAGCATCATCAGATTCCAAATAATTTTCCAAATTATTTATCTTCCAAAAATATCTTTACAAGATATATAATTTTCCACACTTCAAAAATAAATCAATGTTTATTTTTAAACAAATTCCCCTTTCCTTTATAAATTCCATAGTGAATTTAAATTTCCAATATCCACTGATATACGATTTTCAAATCGATTTCAAATATTCAATTTCAATTTATCTTTAAAAAGATAAAATCCCAAAACATTTCACTTCATATTGGAAAACATTTCCATACTTATTTAATAATAAGTAATTCACAAATCTATTTATTTTCAGCATTTGGAAAATATTCGATATACTTAAATCCAGTTAAGTATATATTTATTCTTTAAGGAAACATTCTCTTAAACACATTTATTTGAGTCAAAACGAATGTTGCGTAAAACATCGTTACGACGACCCAAAAATCACTAGTATAGGGATTCGAAATTTAGATAGATATATAAATCCCAATACTATATAAAACATTTCCTTTTGGAAACCATTTACTATAACAACAGTGTTATAGTCCACCATTTCCTTATTCCTCGAAATGTCTATTTCAACAATAAATGTTGAAATCTATGTTTTCGATACTTAACACGTTTTAAAACATCTTTTTAAAACAATTACTTCATTTCGTAATATCACTTCTCCAAAACATATCCATTTTATCTAATAATATATTCACTGTCCAAAATCGTGAATATACTTTATTTACCCAATTCAATGTTTCTACACATTTATTAAAAGATTATCCATCGTCTAAAATCGTGGATATAATTCCTTTAATTAACTTCAAATATTCACTTATCAAAATAAGTGATTTCGGATTTATAAAACAATGTTTATAAATTCCATTTATATTTTATAACAATTTCAACTTATAAAAAATCATTTTATTAGCAAATTCTATTTATATCCCCTTTAAGTGCCAAAATCTAATTTATAACTAAATTACTTATAAATCTTTTATTTTACAACATCTATTCATTTTATAACTTCACATTATAAATCTATTAATTTCATTCACTTATGAAATCCATTTATACTTCCTTTTAACACTTATAAAAACTCATTTTATAATTCCAATATTTTAATTTATAAATATCGATTTTTTTAAATCTTTTATATAAACCGTTTATAATTATTCCAAAAATCTCAATTTAAATAAACCAATTCTATAAAACGTATACTTTCAAAAATCACTTTAAAAATCCCTTTAAAATCAAAATCGTTATCTTAAACTTCAAAAATGGATCCGATGATGCAACAACACCAAATAGTCAATCACAACATCCAAACATCATATATCATCATATGATAACAGAATATACAACAATATCTGTAAATAAATCACTACGGTGAGGAATCCAGTTGGATCCCTCCAACCTGTTTCCCTACATCCACAGATGTTAGCACAATACCAATTCCGTTCCAATACGGAATATCGCGGTATATGGGATTTATAAAATATTATCCGCTATTATGCGGTGCAATAGGGTTTCATCCGCTATACAATGCGGGAAATTAACTCCAATATATACATATTCCAATATATATATATATTGCTATATACATTTATAATACCAATTCCACTTCAATGTGAAATTATCGCGGTATATGTTTTTAATAAATAAGCTCCGCTTAATATACGGCGTATAATGTCTATTTAACACTATAGATAACAAATATCATCCAATCACACAATCAAGCAATTTTAAATCTAACTATTTAAAATTTAAATCGAAACAATTTCGATTGAGTGAGAAGTTCTCACCTTTGCTTTTAAAACGGTTGCAGCGTATTATTTCGAATAAAATTAAACACGCGTTTAATTTTACCTGAAATTTTCACCGACTCCAAACGACTCCAAACCAGCTCCAATGCGAAGAGCTCGACAAAACGAAGCCAACGCAATTCGTTTCGTGCGTTTTTGACCTCGTAGCAAAAAGTTACGGTATTTTAAACATTATACAATCTTTAATATAATTAATTTACACTTCTTTTTAATATTAAACCTTTAATCAAATCTGGGCCATGAATTTCAATTTGCATCCAATCTGGACCGCCACCATTGCCTTCCTCCCGTTCGTTTCCAGGCAAGTGAAAACGCAATGAACCCATGAACGTCGATCGTTCCATCGACAACCGCCTCCCCAACGTTCACTTGTACCTCGATCAGGAGATGCCACAACGTTCGCCATCTCGAGCTCGATCCACGCCGACGGTCTGGTGAAGCTCGGTTAGGTCCTTCTCGAGAACGATGAGCTCGAACATGCAACCTTTGAACGAGAATTCCCACCAATCCGATCAATTAAAATTGATCACAGCCGTTGGATTTGAAGCTCTCTTCGCCCTCTACGTCTTTGTACTTGATGACTTTGCGTAAATGTCGACAGATTTTGAGATATTAAAGGAGAAAGAATTTACATTTTTGGCCATTGATTTCTGAAGGTGGCGGCTGTAGTTTTTGACCTAGGGTTTTTTTGTTCGGGCATATATATATACGTATAAAAATAATATTAAATTCGTTTTAAACGACTTTTCCTAACGATCTCCAAACAACGTATGCCGCCTGGCATTCATAAGGTTTACCCCGCATTCCGAACACAATGGAACGTGTTTCAGGAGCTAATTCGATCGTATGTGAGAGTTACGGAAATAAACGATCAAATTTAAATTAAACCGATTAAACCGATTTCGATGCGTTTTGACTTGCCCCGGACAAACGGTACATCCGATTGACACGAAATTTGAAACCATAAAATAATATCACATTACGGATCCGATGAAACTGGTTTCGTCGAAATCCGAGACTGTTTGAAAAATGACTATTTTAACTCGCCAAATTGATATTAAAACAATTTCGATGCGTTTCGAGCTGCCACGGTCACACGACAACTCCGATTGCTATGAAAAATTGAAATCCGATAATAACAAACTATTACGGATCCAATGGAACTAGTTTCGTTCTGAGACTGTCCCAAAAATAGCTAATTTCACTAGTCGATTAAATATTAAAATATTCAATTTTCACAAATTAACTTTAAATTAAATTTTAAAAGTTCTATAACATCACTATAACTTCAACATGATTTAATATAACTTTATAAATCATTTTCCTTCATATTTAATCCAGATTTCAATTATTTCTGGAATTTCAACTATTAAATTATCGATTTAATTATCCAATTAAATCCAGATATTCAAATTTTAAATTATTCGACTTAATCAATTCCACTTGTTAATATTTAAAATCAATTAAATATTCGAATTTCAAATATCAGAAATTCTGGGTCGTTACAAACTTCCTCCCTTAAAATAATTTCGTCCTCGAAATTACCAAGTAAGAAAAATTCACAAAATCCATTAACTTTTCAGAAATCCATTTTGTGAAAATTTTATATTCACCTTTTCCAAAACCTTTAACTTCAACCAAAACAATGGTTTCGATTTTCTAGTTTAATTCCTACGGTTTCATTTCACTTTAGAAATTGACTTTTCATTAACAAAAATTTCCAAAATTTCCCGAAAATTTTCTAACGCCTTAAATTTCCAGAAAAATTCGCCAGCGTCTCCTTTACGCGGTTCGATCATAGTAGGATCACAATAGACATAAATATGTATACATCGACCCACCCGGTTGGAAAAGCAGAAAAACAGTTCATATTTCCTATTTTTATTGCGTAGGCGTACCTTTTTAGCATTTTAAGCAAAGCAGTTATTAATTTAGCATTTTAGCACAACCCAATCAACCGAACGGTAGCCACCGCACCTGTACTTACTCAATTTAAATATGTAAGTAACATATATATATATATAATTATTAACATTTTACTCTTTTAAACAACTACAACATATGCATATTAAGGGAAATGCATACTAAACAAGGTTTATAAGCAACTTATAAAATCTCAACATTACTTGCAATTGTTTACAACCAATTCATATACAACGACATTCAATTCTTCGTTTTCAATTAGTTTATATTCACTAATTTACATTCAAATTGGTTCACTTTCAATTCAAATCAATTTCTATTTAAATTTACTTCACCTTCAATTTAAATCAAATTACATAGCTTCCAATTTTCATCAATTCAATTTCATTAATACTTAATGAATTATACTACATACAATCAACCAACAATCAAATAACAACCAATGTATATTCAACACAACCAAATAAATTCAATTTACTTTACTTACATTCAATTTGGTTCAATACTTTTAATTAGCTTTAATGAATTAACACTTACATTCATTATTCCATATCAATTTATTCACATTCGATTGATTAACATTCAATCCATTTATTCAATTCAATTGCTAATCCATTTAACAAATAAAATTGAATTTTATTTGTATAACTCAAGTTCACATTCATTTAATAAATTCACTTTATTAATTTACTTTGATATCAAAATCAAACTCATTCAACATTACTTAAGTTATTTTCCATTTCAAACATCATTTGTTCAAATTAACTTAAGTTTCCACTTATAAATCCAATTCAGATTCCAATTCTATTTAACTTTTACCAAAGTCAAAATTTATTATCTCATATTATAAGTTCAAAACTTGATTACTTATATTCAACAATTACAGCTTAGATTTTATTGATTCACTTATACTTATTTTAATTTAACTCCATCCTTTAAGTTAAATTTAGTCTATCAAAAATTCGAATGGTATAAGTTATCAACTCATTATCATTCCCATAAATATTTTAAATAGGATTCCAGAGTCTTTTCAACCTTTCAAAACCATTTTGAAATCAATTTAAATTATCTTTTGAATTTCCAAAACCAAATCCAAATTTTCCAAACAACTTTCATTTAAAATAATCAGGCAGCAATTCCTCTTTTGGAAACCCGAAAATGAACACCAATGATGTCGCGATCATCATCGGAATTATTCTCCAGCGACCGAAAAGAGTTTAGAGCTTTCATCTCTCCAAAACAATTTTCCAAAACATCAAATCCTTTCAAAACACTTCTCTGGAATTTTATTTCAGATTATAAATCACATTTATAAATCTTTTACTTATAAAATTCCACTTCTTATATATATAAGATTATTTTACCATTGTAAATCATTTTAATTATAACTTCATACATTATAATTCATTTGCTTATACAATTTACTCTTTCACAATTGTTGTTTTATTTAACTTATTCAAACAACTTTTATCAACTTATATATATTTACATTTTTAACAACCAAACAATCAATCATATACACTTTAATAATTTCCGAAAAATTATTTCTTTATATACAAAATATAATCGAGGTAAAATTATTTCATTTACCCAATTTTAAAACAATATCGTGCCGAATTGTTCTGAACAAGTGTTTAGAGATCCCTATCGATAGAGTTGTACTGACTATACCGACCAGAATCCATATACCACTCAACAAATCAATCATCACAATATAAAACAATTTTATATTCACTAACAAATACGCGCTCATATCTATTATTACACTCAACTCATTCTAGAGTACTACTGACTCTATATATAATGAGTAACACCCAACATAGCCATGGTTGTCGCTTAACCATACGCTCTGATACCAAATGTAACGATTGCGATTTTTCGTCGCTCGAAAATCGACATTAATACATTCACTGTATCAACTGCCGAGCAATCGAATGCCGGAAAACCGAATTGTTATGGAGAAAAAGAAGAGGTAGAAGAAAACAGAAGAAAAAGAAAGAAAAAGAACACAGAAACAATATCAGAATCTCACATTCGCAGCTGAACAACATATAATAGATAAATGAATAATCTTTAAAACAAAGAACTATATCATTTTATACATTATATCATCATCAGAGTTTACAACAACAATACAACACTGGACAGTTATATAAACTTGTCCTCATACAGAATACACAGTGGAATAATACTAGAATATACAAGTGGTACGTCTCGCCATCCAGCTCGCCACTGAGCTCCAAAGCATCTCCTGAATCCAGAATGACCTGATAACCTGACTCTAGACTGCCCGTGTGGAAATTGGTGGGCACCCAGAGTTTAGGAAGGAAACAATAAACTCTAGGTCAGTCATGGTGACTGGTGTGAGAACTAAAACAGTTTATCTTTTGAAACAAATAACAAAAGAATTTTAACATTGAAACCCGCAATGCTTTTGGAAAATGAAACTACCATAAGACCTCCCACCACATACACAATGCAATCGCAGACTTGGAGGAGATTTCTTCTTATGATAGTCAAAAATGCTTACTACGCAAAACAAATCATTTTTGATATTATTACTAGTACATAGTGTAAAATTCTTTCGAAAATACAATATTAATCTTAGCCAGCATAGGTACCATTATATTATGCCTGCTATAGCTGCCTCCTGAGGAGACAGGTTATACAATTTCAATCGTAAAGGGTTCGTATTATTTCTTTGGATTTTCCAACAAATGGTCATGCTAAGGATCTTCCTATGCCACGAAAGAAAAGCCTCTGGCTGGACGCTCCGAGAGACAAATTGCTCTCTGCCAACAAGGCCGGGTTACCCCTGTAACTAGGTAACTCACGAATATGCCATCCTCCGGTCCTTTGGGACCTTTATCCGAGCGCTCAGTAACCAACATCACACATAATAAATAAGGTGTGTCCACATGAGTAAGTATCTGGGCTCCATACCATGACACCACCCCTTTCCAGAAGGAAATGACATACCCTAAAGGGCGCGACCCTCATAACCTTGCCGCAACATTCCTGTTTCGACCATTTCCGGGTTGTGAGGCCCTGACGAAGTCTCGTCCACAAAGCTACGCTTTTTCACAAAGCCACGCTTTGATCACAAATGATCAATAAATGATCATCATTACAGCAACACTCAGCATGCCACATTACCAAATTGGGAATATATCGCTGATAAATTTCAACTACATAACCTCTGAGCTCGTACGTCTCAGAGAAGGGTGTTAAGCTAAGAGAATAAATTCTCCGCCACCAACAGAAATGTATTTGAAAGAAATCAGCTTTACATCTCAAAATGTAATGTCAGACATGTAACCATACAAGTCTGTTCCGGGTTCGAACAGAACCGAAGGCACTTCAAAAGAAGCCCTTGCAATCCGGGTATTCACAATCCCGATAAAACTTCCCATCACAAAGGAAATCTCTATACCTTAGCTAACGGTGCAGAGACAATCGATAGGTCATCCTATCATTTTCACAAACACCCGGTCTTCACCACCGGTCTTCAATACGATCCATATCGTCGTATCACAAATTCAGAATGGGTTATACGACCCAAAGGTCCTTTCCCGACTAACCCGAATAGTGAGCGCTTATTCAAAAATAAGTGTGGCATTCAAATTCAAGCAAATCACAACAAATACCCATTCAAGGTAATTATTGATAGTCGGTTATTTAACTATCAATAGGTCTGCACAGCATCATCAGATTCCAAATAATTTTCCAAATTATTTATCTTCCAAAAATATCTTTACAAGATATATAATTTTCCACACTTCAAAAATAAATCAATGTTTATTTTTAAACAAATTCCCCTTTCCTTTATAAATTCCATAGTGAATTTAAATTTCCAATATCCATTGATATACGATTTTCAAATCGATTTCAAATATTCAATTTCAATTTATCTTTAAAAAGATAAAATCTCAAAACATTTCACTTCATATTGGAAAACATTTCCATACTTATTTAATAATAAGTAATTCACAAATCTATTTATTTTCAGCATTTGGAAAATATTCGATATACTTAAATCCAGTTAAGTATATATTTATTCTTTAAGGAAACATTCTCTTAAACACATTTATTTGAGTCAAAACGAATGTTGCATAAAACATCGTTACGACGACCCAAAAATCACTAGTATAGGGATTCGAAATTTAGATAGATATATAAATCCCAATACTATATAAAACATTTCCTTTCGGAAACCATTTACTATAACAACAATGTTATAGTCCACCATTTCCTTATTCCTCGAAACGTCTATTTCAACAATAAATGTTGAAATCTATGTTTTCGATACTTAACACGTTTTAAAACATCTTTTTAAAACAATTACTTCATTTCGTAATATCACTTCTCCAAAACATATCCATTTTATCTAATAATATATTCACTGTCCAAAATCGTGAATATACTTTATTTACCCAATTCAATGTTTCTACACATTTATTAAAAGATTATCCATCGTCTAAAATCGTGGATATAATTCCTTTAATTAACTTCAAAAATTCACTTATCAAAATAAGTGATTTCGGATTTATAAAACAATGTTTATAAATTCCATTTATATTTTATAACAATTTCAACTTATAAAAAATCATTTTATTAGCAAATTCTATTTATATCCCCTTTAAGTGCCAAAATCTAATTTATAAGTAAATTACTTATAAATCTTTTATTTTACAACATCTATTCATTTTATAACTTCACATTATAAATCTATTAATTTCATTCACTTATGAAATCCATTTATACTTCCTTTTAACACTTATAAAAACTCATTTTATAATTCCAATATTTTAATTTATAAATATCAATTTTTTTAAATCTTTTATATAAACCGTTTATAATTATTCCAAAAATCTCAATTTAAATAAACCAATTCTATAAAACGTATACTTTCAAAAATCACTTTAAAAATCCCTTTAAAATCAAAATCGTTATCTTAAACTTCAAAAATGGATCCGATGATGCAACAGCACCAAATAGTCAATCACAACATCCAAACATCATATATCATCATATGATAATAGAATATACAACAATATCTGTAAATAAATCACTACGGTGAGGAATCCAGTCGGATCCCTCCAACCTGTTTCCCTGCATCCACAGATGTTAGCACAATACCAATTCCGTTCCAATACGGAATATCACGGTATATGGGATTTATAAAATATTATCCGCTATTATGCGGCGCAATAGGGTCTCATCCGCTATACAATGCAGGAAATCAACTCCAATATATACACATTCCAATATATATATATATATATATATATATTGCTATATACATATATAATACCAATTCCACTTCAATGTGAAATTATCGCGGTATATGTTTTTAATAAATAACCTCCGCTTAATATATGGCGTATAATGTCTATTTAACACAATAGATAACAAATATCATCCAATCACACAATCAAGCAATTTTAAATCTAACTATTTAAAATTTAAATCGAAACAATTTCGATTGAGTGAGAAGTTCTCACCTTTGCTTTTAAAACGGTTGCAGCGTTTTATTTCGAATAAAATTAAACACGCGTTTAATTTTACCCAAAATTTTCACCGACTCCAAACGACTCCAAACCAGCTCCAATGCGAAGAGCTCGACAAAACGAAGCCAACGCAATTCGTTTCGTGCGTTTTTGACCTCGTAGCAAAAAGTTACGGTATTTTAAACATTATACAATCTTTAATATAATTAATTTACACTTCTTTTTAATATTAAACCTTTAATCAAATCTGGGCCGTGAATTTCAATTTGCATCCAATCTGGACCGCCACCATTGCCTTCCTCCCGTTCGTTTCCAGGCAAGTGAAAACGCAATGAACCCATGAACGTCGATCGTTCCATCGACAACCGCCTCCCCAACGTTCACTTGTACCTCGATCAGGAGATGCCACAACGTTCGCCATCTCGAGCTCGATCCTTGCCGACGATCTGGTGAAGCTCGATCAGGCCCTACTCAAGAACGACGAGCTCGAACACGCAACCTTTGAACGAGAATTCCCACCAATCCGATCAATTAAAATTGATCACAGCCGTTGGATTTGAAGCTCTCTTCGCCCTCTACATCTTTGTAGTTGATGACTTTGCGTAAATGTCGACGGATTTTGAGATATTAGAGGAGAAATAATTTACATTTTCGGCCATTGATTTCTGAAGGTGGCGGCTGTAGTTTTTGACCTAGGGTTTTTTCGTTCGGGCATATATATATATATATATATATATATATATATATATACGTATAAAAATAATATTAAATTCGTTTTAAACGACTTTTCCAAACGATCTCCAAACAATGTATGCCGCCTGGCGTTCATAAGGTTTACCCTGCATTCCGAACACAATGGAACGTGTTTCGGGAGCTAATTCGATCGTATGTGAGAGTTACGAAAATAAACGATCAAATTTAAATTAAACCGATTAAACCGATTTCGATGCGTTTTGGTTTGCCCCGGACAAACGGTACATCTGATTGACACGAAATTTGAAACCGTATAATAATATCAAATTACGGATTCGATGAAATTGGTTTCGTCGAAATCCGAGACTGTTTGAAAAATGACTATTTTAACTCGCAAAATTGATATTAAAACAATTTTGATGCGTTTCGAGCTGCCACGGTCACATGACAACTCCGATTGCTATGAAAAATTGAAATCCGATAATAACAATATATTACAGATCCAATGGAACTAGTTTCGTCCAATTCTGAGACTGTCCCAAAAATGGCTAATTTCACTAGTCGATTAAATATTAAAATATTCAATTTTCACAAATTAACTTTAAATTAAATTTTAAAAGTTCTATAACATCACTATAACTTCAACATGATTTAATATAACTTTATAAATCATTTTCCTTCACATTTAATCCAGATTTCAATTATTTCTGGAATTTCAACTATTAAATTATCGATTTAAGTATCTAATTAAATCCAGATATTCGAATTTTAAATTATTCGACTTAATCAATTCCACTTGTTAATATTTAAAATCAATTAAATATTCGAATTTCAAATATCAGAAATTCTGGGTCGTTACAAACATAAATCCATAGCTTTTCAAATTCGAAAAGAGGTTTAGCTATCACAATGGTACTTAGTCAGACTATTATTTTTTAAATTTAACTTTCCAAGCCAACACCAGTGTTTACATAAGCAATATATATGTAAATCAAATCCATAATTAACAATCACTGGCTATTCCATCACTTATCCAATATTAATTAATTTACATATTAATTAACTGGTATATGAATAAACGTCCTAATTAATATAACAGCAGAACGGGGATTTATTCGCAAAACAGGTGTCATCAATAATCTATTCAATTTTAATTATAGAAGAACGGTGTTTATTTATGCTAAATAGACATCCAAAACTAATTTTTTTCAATCTTAACGGTGTTTTATTTGGCCAAATAGATATGACTAATGAAGTATAATAAATTTAACAACGCTATTATTTAAAATAATGTAATTATAATTTAGCCACTATTATTAAATCATAAATCCGTACTCCATTAAAACGACCAACTATTTATATGATCTTATTGTACTAGATCATACGAATCTAGTGCAAAAACCCACGGGTCAAACGGGTGTAAAATGGTTGAGATATAGCACTTCAAAGTTTGACTCTATAATTTATAAACTTTAATAAACAATTTAAATTTCACCTATCCATACCCAAGCCCACAGAGCCAAAAACTTTGCCCTAACCGATCCGATTGCAACAGTAATTCCTCCCCATCCAAATTCGCGACCAAAAGGAAATGCGTCCAAGAAACCCAAACCCGACCTCGTTCATCCCCACCTTGCTGACACCACGTCCACCTATGGCCCACACCACAACCCCTTCAGGACCGCCACTCTCACGCCACCACCAGGTCAACCTACATCGCACTTGACGACCCCAAACGCCGCCTGTACCTCAAAATTTCGAACCTAAAATAAACTAGGTCGAAAACCCTACTTTAACTTGCCGCCACCACCACAATCCACCAGACCACCTTTGATTAACACCCCGTCTCCCCCTAGACCTAAGGTTCCTTCCAGCACTAATGTCAAGTCCCCTCGACCACTAGTTCGCAGCAAAAAAAAGATGAACGAAAAATGACTAAAAATCCCCCACGGCCAACTCCGACCACCTAACAACCTGCGACTACTACTAAAAATCTCCATTTGACGATACGAACACACCCGCACCTTTAAATCTCCATTTTGCACTTGTTGAAAATCAACCAATATTTAACACTTACTGTAATCGATCAATTTCAACCACTCCGCTCAATGAAACCACCAACGACTATTTAAAAAGAAGCTAGAGATCAAACAACTATGATGTTGGTGACTTTGGCTAATTCCTAACAGTTTGGAAGATATTGATTTTTGAGTCTAAGTGGGTTTGTTTGCTTCCATTAAACGGAGAGTAGGAAATGAGAAAAGAAGAAGTGTCTATATTCACGAATGTCTGGGTACATGTTTTCACTTACGACAAGCATATCCTCCATTCCAAAACAATTTACCCACATAATATGATTTATACCCCTACACGTAAACACGAGTATCATAACCAAAATCAGAATCAAACTATTTAAAATTTATACAAAATTCATTATCTACAAGAGTGTTTATCAAAGATTAAAGTTATCACAACATTCATTTATTACCAAAAATATATAACAAAGGGTTAGTGTTCTCATCTTCCAAATTTGAAAATGCAAAATCCAATCTTTTCTCTTAGCAACCAAACCCCAAATAAATTTAACACTATATCCATACTTTGTACTTAAAAAGAGAAGATTTTTAGAAATTTGAGAATTTAAAGAAAGTGGAAAATGGGGTTAAGAAGTGCAAAATGAAGACTGAAAAAAATAAAAATGAAAAGTGAGATAAAAAGCTTACTTTTATAAACGAGTAAGAAGGTTAAAAGACACAAATGCCCTTACTCCATTTTCCAGCGTTGCCATCATCTCTCAAGCCGTCAAAATGTCATTTTCAAAGTCAATGCACAAACCACATGCAAATATTTTGGATCTTAGAATGATCCATGTACTTTTGTTAATTTTCACACTTAAGGAATTTTTATAACTTCAAATCCATCTTTTCACTTTAAACATAAATATATTTTATTTTTATAAATTCTTATTATTATTATATTGTTACATATCAAAATAAAAATGTTTTCTCCAACCATTTAAATATTGTTTTTAAAGTATAACAACTTTCTACGACTTGTCGTTCGAGAAAAAGCTGAAAATCCAAAAAATGGGTTTCGGTCACATTTTCTGTTTTTCATCGAACTATCTATTATAGTAAACAAAATTCAAAAATGAAATTTCTACCATTAGTTAATAATTAAAAATTGGTTGTTTAATTATTAAAACCATTAATTGAGTATTTAAAATAAATTAAACATTCTCATATCAAAATAATGAAATCCTGGGTCGTTACAATGTTCCTAGTGAAGATGTCTTAAGAATGAGGTATCGGTATATCTATTGAGACTGGTATACATAACCCTCTTTATATAATGGCCGGTGAATTACTCATGACCGTTGAAGGGAACCAATGAGTTACATATGTGTTATTGTTTAGAATAATTATAGAACGACTCGTCGATATTATTCTATTGGTAAAAATTAAATAGAAGATGCCACACGACGATGTGCGACAACCTTTTGAATTGAGAATATTGTGATTCTCAAGTGTTTGAACTATACTTTGATTATGGCCGATCACATGACAACAAAGATCATGTTAAGGCTATAGTTCGATATAAGTTGAACCACTTGAAGTTAAACACTGTTCAAGAGAGGATCCGTCTTCTTTTAAAAGAAGGCTGGTATCACTGTAACTAGTACTCAACATAAAGTCAAAGTCTTTGGCCAAAGCAAATTAGTTAATCAATAATTATTATCGGATTAAATTTTGTGTTGGACAATGCAACTAAATACGAATATTATTATAGTTTTGACTATTGACCGAGAGCTAGATATCTAAGTGATATAGTAATGAA
The DNA here is from genome assembly GCA_030737815.1 of Allium fistulosum. NCBI lineage: Eukaryota > Viridiplantae > Streptophyta > Magnoliopsida > Asparagales > Amaryllidaceae > Allium > Allium fistulosum. Next base: position 999,212,815 of record CM060903.1, read on the forward strand.
AAAGAGAATCAATATATCATTGTTTAAGGGTGTCGATTTAAAAGATAAGAAATTGGGTTTCATCTATATAATTTGTAAGCAACTGAACCTGTGTCCACTATTGTGCTTCAGCAAAATCCATAAAGACTTTAATATTTAAATTGTTTAAATATTACCAAGGAATGTGTTCACACCTAGGAGTCACACAATCACAACTCTTAGTTTTCAGTGGAATATGATCATCGCAATAATATAAAAATATTATAAATTATTACCGTAGAGAGATTAATATAACTGTTGTATTAATCGATTGATTATTATTTTATAACTATTATTAAAGAGCCTAAAATTAATTAGTAAAATATTTAGTTGTTATATATATTTGATAATTTTTATGCCAATATATAATAATTTAGATATAATAAATTTATATATATATATATGAATAAATATATAATGATAGCCAAAATATTTAAAATTGTTTTAAAATAAGACGGACCAAAATATGTATAGGTATAAACTAATTAAATGAGTTTAATTAATTAAGTGAGATAAGTTGTCACTTATAATGGGTCATACCCAATAATAGTGGATCTAGATAAGATATTTTTACAGATCCCATTAGTGCTATAAATATACCTAGATGCCTTATCCAAAATACATATAATTTTATTCTCTCTTTCCAAAATATAATATATCTCAATGATGGACTTTACAACTCCACCACTTGAAAAAAATTCAAATTAATTATGCCCCAAATAAATTTTAAAACTATTTTAAATAAATTTGAAATAGTTTATTACTATTGCATGCACGTTCATCTTCGATGTGCATATCTCTTGCACCGTGCATGTCGCGGAAGATCGCTGGATGGCTCGTGTATAACGACCCGTATTTTTAACTATTTCAATTTATTAATTTTAATGTAATTATTTGGATAAAAATGGTTAGAATAAAATTTAATAATTTTTTAGTGTAATTTATTTGAATCTGAACTTGAATACAAATTTTGAAATAACCAATTTCGAAGATTTGACAATAACAAGTATTGAAATAAATTCTATGTATTGGCTGTGTTTATAATCAATAACTGAAGTTGGATAATAAATGTGAATTAGTTAGATAGAAATAAAATAATATTGATGACTAAAATTTATTTGAAATTTAAGGATTTATTAATATTGATTTATCGGGTAATTAAATTGCTTAAATTTATGTTGAAATTATGTAAATAATGGAATTCTGGATTTAATGAGAATGAAAATGGCAACTGAAATTGATTTAAATTTTATTAAATATGAATGAAGATGGTTAACATTTAAAATTAGATTTAAATGTGAATAATTAAAAATTAGAAATTTTATATTTTAATTAACGAGTAAAAATAGCCATTTTGTCAACTGTCTCGGATTTCGTCGAAACCAGTTTCATCGGATCCGTAATAGTGAGTTATTAAAGGATTTCAAGTTTTGCAGCGATCAGACTTGTCGTTTGGCCATGCGAGCTTAAAATGCGTAGAAATCAATTTAAGGAATTCGATAAAATAAATTGACATTGAAAAGCTATCTTCTACATACGATCGTATTAGGCCTCGAAACTAGTTTCATTGCGTTTGGAATGGAAGTAAAACATTATAAATGCTAGGCGGCAAGCCTCGATTGGAATTCGGACGATTTTGGACCTAACTATATAAATACGCACGCAAATCGAGATAGTTTTATTATTATTTTAATTTCTGAAACCCTTGCCGTCACTTTCTTTTAATGGCTGAAAATTCACCATCTTCTCCTCTCGATATCTCTCATTCCGTTCAACGAAATCAAAAACTTTCAAAAGCAAAGTTGTAGAGCTCGACGAGCTCTACATATCCAACGGTGGATTCACGCTATTTCTTCACGAATTCACCAGAATCTAGGCGAAAGGCACGCGCGTTCTTTGGGTTTTTCAAGGCGAATGGCGGCGGCGGAGGGGGCGTGCTTCCTGGCGTGGGTAGTTTGTGGAGGCGCTTCCGTTGACATGCTCTGATCGTGTTCCGGAGCTCGTGTGTGGTGCGCGTTTAGATGGAATGGAACGAGACATTGGGTTCCAATTTCCTGCATACGTACGTAAGGAGAAAGAAGGCAACGTTGTTTTTTTCTTATTTATTTATTTTTGTTAATTAAAGTTTTATAATTTTATCGATTATTTATAAAAATCATAACTTCCTCGTACGAGGTCCGATTCGGACGAAACAAGAGGCGTTGGAACCATATCGACGAGGGCTACGTCATGGAACTTGTTTGGTAGATTCTAAGACTGTTTGATTTTTGGGCTTGAATTGGATTTTAAATCGACAAAAAATCGAAGGTGAGTGTTTATGCGCTTACAATTGACTGAAATAATTTTTTTATGTAGTTATATTTATATCGTGAAGTGATTGAAATTTATTGGTTGTTGTTTGATAAGTTTAACTGACATTTAAATTGACATCTGAATTAATTGATGGAATTTGATTTGACAGTTAAACTGAATTAGAATTTAATTTCCCGTAAAATATCCGCTATTGATAATTATGAAATTGTTGTGATTTTTATTGACTGTTTGGATGATTAGTTATGATAGATGCTATTGGTTGATATTTGGATGTTTATTATTTGATATATCATTTTATTATCCTGTATATTTACAGTATATAAAACTGTAAATTGAATTATTTCAAATAAATTAAGAAATAGTTTAAAATGATATATATCTATGACATTTATTTTGGATTGAAATGATATATATCCATTCCTAGAATTAAATTGAAATAAATTGTGTCACTTGGCCATAGGATAGAGAAATTATATACGAACACCGGATTGGTTAAATTAAATGATTTTAAAATTTTGATTTGAAATTATTTAAATGATTTGGTTTTAAGAAATAAAAATCGAATTTATGGAAATCGAGTTAATTTTGAATTGGAACTCGGAATGTGAAATTTAAATTTGAAATAGGAATTGTTTAATTAATCGAAGTTGAGATTTTTAAGTTATAATCGAAATATGACGTGAATTTTAGAAATTTATTTGTTTAAAGGATTGGACTTTTTATTCGAACTTTGAATATTGCTAAGAAAATGTGATATAAAATGATATTTTGAAATTGAGCTCGGATTTGAATTATATTTAAAGATTTGGATTTTTAAATTGGATTTTGAAGGAAAATTTGATTTAAGTGTTTTGAATCGATATTTTGGAAATGGACTCAGAATTGATATAAATCGAAATGGTTTAAAATTTGGAATTGGATTTGAAATTATTTTGAAATTGGAATTTAAATTAATTTGGGATTGGAGTTGAAATTAATATGAAATTGGAATTTAAATTAATTTGAAATTGAAAGTGAAATTAATTTGGAATTGAAATTTAAATTAATTTGGATTTGGCATTAAAATTCGACTTGAAATCAGAATTGAATCGAGTAAATCGAAATGGAAATGGAAATTGATTTGAATTGGAAATTTTGGAATTGAATCAGCTTGGCTTGGAAACTATTTTTAAATAAATTATTTTAGTATAAACTATTTCAAATCTATTTTCTTTAAATATTCAAACTATTTTTTATTTTTCCAACTATTTTACTATATAAACCATTTTTAGTACTCAAATTATTTTCTATTAAAATATTTTAACTATTTAACTATTTTAAAACTATTTAAACTATTTTCTAAAATTCAAACTGGTCAAAGGGTTGAATGTTTATATTTAAATATTTGATTTAAATGCTAATTAGGTTAAAGTGAATTATAACCAAAACTGTAATTCAAATCAAGTATTGAAGTGAAATCGATATATAAAGTTGAATTAACATTTGAAGTAAAAATATGGTTTTTTTTAAGCGAATATAATGATTTCGAAATGGATATGGTATATTTTGAGTAAATACGGTGATTTCGAAATGGATTTGATTTTGAAGCGAATATGATATTTTGATATCAAGTACGAATTGTTTTCGAAATATAAAAGAACCAACCAGTGTGTGAAATGACGTTTGGTTGTTAAAGAGACCGGGGCCTTTTATTGGCATATTCTCTGCCAATATTGGAACCACTTTGACAACTGTGTACACGGTGGATGATATGCAGAATGTAGTTGTTGAATTGATGAAATTTACTTGAATGAAGTAAGATAACGATGATGGATAGCTTTGACACTCATGTCATAATTAAAATGACTTAAAAATGAGCCTATGTCTGGCCAATGAGGTTAGCTACCTCTAGCGACGTTAATCCCTCGTATTAATATTGTGATTTCGTATTCGATGGTGCACCTTTTGTCGTTTGGATTGATTGTCGCGGTCGGCCACGGATGGGTTACGACTAGCTAGAAAGGGTAAAATGGTAGAATCCTACCTTGGGCATTGCCTCACGTGCCTTGTCATATTTATCTTTATACGAGCCTATTACGACTATGGTTTAGAACTGTAAAAATGTGTTATGGTGGATCAATGTAAAGCCTTAACGCTATTTTGATATTTATTTTACTGATAGACATTATCTATTATAGCGTATACTATTATATATAAATAGTTTAACGGATCCTTAGGAGATGGAAAATCCTGTAACATCTCTTAAGTTATTGCACTCATATTTTGTGATATTGATTTGACTTACATAAGAGTATTTTAGTCCTGACTCGAGTGTTTTGTCTTTTTATTACGCTCGGATCAGTCCTGAGTTTTTCAGCGTTTTGAAGATTATTCTTTGGAGGACGAAGACGAAGATTTTGGTATATTACTATTATTATTATCTCTTGCATCATGCTATTCTGCTGTATTGATTATTTATCTCTGATATATACATATATAACTCTGATAAATGTTGTATAAATTATAATCAAATGTATAGTAAATAGCTTCATGGACTGTTATTTGATTATTATATTTTATCGTCTCACTGTGAGATTCGGTAGTTGTTTTCTTCTTCTTTCCTTATTTTTCTTAATTAACCCCATTGATTATCTACGTTTTGAATTGTTTAAGTTGGACATGTGTGGATTATTGTCGATTTAAACCTTCTGAAATGTGGGTCGTCACATCGTGCATGGCGACATCAAGCTCGACTTCGTCAGAGCACTTCAATGATGGAGATGCTGTGGTGGATTGCTGATTGAGGCAATTAATAGAAAATTTTGTCCAAATCGACTAAAGAATTAGGGTTTATGAAAGAGTGCGTCGAGTTGAAGTTTGGACACATCGAATGACTCTAGTTGGCCCATAGTTTACAATGGTGCTATCAGAATCTAGCCCGATGGTGTTTTGCGGTGAAGCAATTGGCCAAAGTATGGAGCAAACAGGGGCTAAGGTTTGGATCAGGAAGAAAGGTAAATTTTTTTTCAAGTTCTTATTATATTTAAAATTTATTTTAAACCCTGGATTTTCAAACAAGAATAACTCTTACATATGAACTTAGTTTTGCATGCAACTTACGCCATGAGGTTTGTATTATTATTCCAAACACATTGATATTATTAAACTGTATATTATACACTTGTATAAGACAGGAAAAATAGGATAGAAGCATACAAAATAATTAATTAAATAATTAAGTATAGAGGGAATTAATTTAAAGGACAAACATTCTCCTAAAAATTATTCATAAGGACAAACATTCTTTCAAAATTATTCATAAGGACAAACATTTTTCCAAAACTGCTACCGAACTAAAAACTGATGCCTACAAACTGCTATCGATAACTACAAACTGATAGCTAAAAACTGTAAAAACTGATACCTAAAGAAAGTTGTCATTCAGGCTAAAATACTGAGGATCTGTCCTTGAGGCTAAAATGCTGAAAATTTTTGTCCTCGGCAATAATTTCCTGTTAAGTATATGTATCTTTGAAATTAAAGTTAGATATATACTGATATTGTTAGTCTTATTCGAATAACTGATATTTGAATTGATATGAATAATCAGAACTAATTCGTTATTTCATGCTTGCATTTTGAATTAGGCAGAATTAAACCCTAGCTGCCGTCATGGTAGAACTTGCTTCTGAAGACAGCTATCTGCCGTCGTTTCCTCACCCATCTTTACCGCTAGATATCCCTCTGAATCCCCTCCTTAATGGGAAACACAAATTGTTTTACACCAGTTAGATCAAGGAGCTCCACTAAAATAGAAAAAGTCAGATTTGCAAACTTAAATCAAGTGAGGTTCTCTATAAACAAGGCTGATTATTCGAAGCTAGTGCCACATGGTAAGACATAAAAGACTCAAACTACAACTGATTTTTCAGCGCTGCTAATTTTAATACTAAAAGATGTGCAAAAATGATGAGATCTACAGTTTACCTGGCAAAGAAACACTGGAAAAATTCGATAGTCATTTATGTTATGGGTTCTAAGCCATATTTTCATTAATTCAAAGCATATATATAAAGAGAGTTTGGAAACCCGAAGGGGGATTTCAAATCTAATCAAAGAAAAATGACTTTTATGTTATAAAAATTTGGCAACAAAATGGATTGCGACAAAGTTATGGAGAGGGACCTTACTTTTATGACAAACGCCTTATGATGATGAAGAGATGGTTTCCGGATCACAACTTAAGTAAGGAATTCCAACCGATCATTCCTTCTTGGGTTAGACTACCGGGACTGAAACTTGGCTTCTGGTAATATGGATGTAAACTCTCATATTAACCAGGATATGCATGTCATGGATTCAAATATATTTGAAATAAGTAATATAGGCAACTACAAATGCAAGACTAATAGTACAAAATCCGGCAAAAATGGTATGAATCAGAGACACAATGCAGTTAATACTAACATGAAAGTCTACGATCCATTGTTTAATGTACAATAATGTGCTGGTTCATCAAAAATAAAGATTCTCTATTGAATACACAATAGGAAGTAACAGAAGAAATAGATTTGCAACAAATGAAGGCATAAACCAGGAAAATGCAGACAGTGTATGGTTGCAAAATAGCAACAAGAAAGTAAAGAAATGCCCAATGCTTTAGGTGCGGTACCAGTAGACCACGCTGAGAGTAATTTGACCAACCCTTTAGAAGCTAACGTGTTAGATGAAACTGGGATAAGTGCAGAATCTTCCTCTGCTGCAACAAATGAGGTAAATGTTAGAGAACCATGTATTATAACAAAAACAACTGGTAATGTGAAGGGTGATCTTTTAGTGTTTATGTAAAACACATGTGGCGTACCATGAGCCAAACACGTGGAAGAGCGTGACAGTTAAACGCAAACAATTAACCCTACTCTAATACCATGTTAGAAAACCATATATTATCGTAAAACCAATTGGCGAGGTGAAGGATGGCCTCTTAGTATTTATTTAGGATTTACTTTATTAATTGCCAGATGTGGAACTAATCTCAACATGCCTCCGCACATGTGGCATATCATGAGTCAAACACGTGGACATACATATTGAATGATGTGGAACATGTGTGGCGGTTAAGCGCACACAAATTAAACCTGCTCTAATGCCAAAGTAAATAGTTGGAATTGTCTAACTTGACAGAGATAAGGTGTTGAATTTAAACAAGTGGAAGGGTGGGATTGGATACGGCAGTGGTAGGAGTGGGATTGGGAGTGTTGGAGAAGTCTTCATTAGCCATGGTAAGTAATTGAATATTTTACATGGATGAGTTTGGGATGAGATCGTGTTTTAGCTCCGACCAAATAGATGTTGTTAATGGCTTGCTTAACTGTAAATATGACCATTAAACCAAAGCTTACAATAAAAGGCAAAATCGATGAAGTAGTATTGACTTTAGAGAAACCAATGAGAAAGATGTAGTGAACAATCCACAGTGGAATTGGTATGCTACTCAACTCAAAACTAACGCCAGAAAGTCTAGAAAATGTAAGGTGGGCAATGCCACTCCAAGCAGCGTGAATGCTAGGAGTAATTCTAAAATTTAATCTCATTTATAGTTTGGAACGTAAGGGAATTAACTAGAAATTGAGATGTTAAGTAACATCCTACTAACTATAACTAAGCATAATGGGGTTAGTAGAGCATAAATTATCTGATACTAATGTAAATAAATTTTGTAAATACATTGGAAACAGCTGGGCAACAACAAAAAATAATGTTTCAACATCAAGAGGTAGAATTCTTATAATGTGGAATGTAGAAGTGTGGAGTTGCAATGTTGTGGGAAATTATGAACAATACAACACTAGCATAATGGAAAATATTGGGAAGGGGCATGAACCTACTTCTAATAATGGTGATGCAAAACATCAAGTGTTAAAAAGAGTTACTTTATGGAACCACTTAAACGAAGTTGCAAGGAACAATACACCGCCTTGGATTATTTCATGGGACTTGAATTGCATATTACATAACCATGAAAAGTCTCTAATTATAATCAACTAATTGCATGTTTAAACTTTCAGGCTATATACATGCATGTGGGTTGAAAGAAATAGAGACAAGAGGAAATTTTTATTCAAGGAGAGGTAGTTTGAATTTTAGTCTACATAGTTAAGATAGATAGAACTTTTGGCAAGTTAGAGTGTGTGACTAAATTCAATCATATTGTTGTGCATTTATTAGACCACTCCTCTAGTGATCATTCCCCAATGCAAATTGATCTCTTAAATGAAGTGGTAGCAAGCAAATCAACATTTTTTAAATATAGTAATGCATGGTATATCCAAAACGGCTATGAGGAAGCAATTCAAAGAAGGCTAAATAGAAAGCATGAGGTTAGTCCAGTATATAGTTTTGTCTCTAAATTAAAAGACATTAAAGCTAACTTAAAAATCTGGAATAGAAATAGAACTTCTAGTAGATAGTCTTGCGACATGTTCAGAGAATACAGTAAAGCTTTGTATCTACAAATTATACACAACCCACTTGATGAAAATTTGATAAGTGAATACAAGCAAAGTGTTGAGCAATTGCAGGCAATGTTTTGGTCTTTGTCTGTTGCAGGTATACGCAAATTTCCAACGGTTACCAACGGCCGCAAACGGCGTTATTTCCAACGGTTATCAACGGCTACCAACGGCAAGTTAAAAAATAACGAGCCGTTGGAAAATGCCGTTAGAAAGCCTACGTGGCTATATACTGTATTTCTAGTAGTGACTCAAGGTGACCAACCCACAAAGTGAAGGAACTAGGCTAATCGAACACGGGTGAAATAGGTATATTTCAATTTTTATTCAACCTATTTTGGGTTTGTTGGGCCTATGAAGTCTAAAAGGTTTATTAGATAATATAGTTTCAGAAAGAAAAGTATTATTTTAATTAATTTTGTTTAAAAGAGATTTAATTAATTTTATTATAATCAATTTGAGATTTATGTAAAGTAGAGTTTATCAAATATTCCCTTATGTGTGTATGTTAGTAACAGACTAACAGTTACTTGTTTTTATATTATTAGTTTGATAAGTGAAGAGTCAAGATGTTATTTATGGTAAGCAAATTATTATGACATAAATGCTAAGATGGTGCAATTAGTTAAGAGTTACACTTACTACTTTTATAAATAATCTACCATGTTTTAATTAATTTGTTTAAAGGAATTGTATAATTTAAACTATTATGATATTACAAATGTATCATATACGCTCATACGTGTATAGTGCACATGCAACACATAAATAATGTACATAATGAATGTGAACATTGGCAAGTATTAGGATTTTTTCCACAACCGACACATTTCCACTTTATATGTACCTCGGTTGTCCTTAGTTATTATTTAAAATTACACACATAATTATAAATCAATTTCCAATTGTAATGACAGTTAATATAATAAATATATTTTAAAACTTATTTTGACTAATTACACGTATTTTGTAATTAAAGCAATATCTTTAGTATCTAATTTTGATTCTAAAAATCAAACTTAGACTTATAATTTCAAACAACATATCTATTTTAAAGTTTGAATTAGATATCATAAAACAAATGTATATTTCAAATGGAATTGAATTTTTAATATACATACGTTGATATATGTATATTATTTCTAAACTAGACCATATTATTGTAAAATAAAACACACATTAACATATATTAAATGTATATGCATGTTAGTCCAAAACAAAAATTCAATTATTTGTTACATCCATAAACTTATGTATAGATACAAAGAAATTTTAAGCTATGTAAAACATGTTTGATGTGTGTGTGTGTGTGTTTTATACATATATAAATGCTGTAAAATTATTTTATGTAATATAATTGTTTAGAATCAAAATTATTATTTACTTAAAAAAACTATGATAACTAAGATATATATATATACATATTACAACAATATTGTAATGTTTTTTAATCAATTTAAACATGAATACAAATGTATTTTTTAGATCTAACTACACTGACACATACAAATTCATTATAAAGCATGTGTGATCTAATCTACATTAGCATAACGATGAATGTAAACATAATTGAGATTGAAAACTTACCAAAAGAAATTGCCTTTTATTTGCAACTTGAATGTTTGAAAACTCCTAGATTCGATTGAATCATCTTCGGAAATTGCAACAATATGAAGCATAAGTTTTGGTATTTATTTTATTTGATTTGTTTTGAAAAATTTTATGGCTTGGAAGCCATGGATTTTTTGCCAAAGGGGAGAGAGAGAGAGGAGAGTATGAGAAAATGAATTGTTAGGAGAATTAATAAGTGAATGGAAAAGTATTTATTTTAAAGGAATAATTAATACCTTTCCAATTCCTTCCTTAAACTCCACACTTTTTATTTACTTGTTAAATCTCAATCAAATCTCATCCCCCTTATCATGTTTAGCCAACCAATATAGGGGCTATGTGGGCTCTCAAAATTTCCAAAAACCATTTAGTAATTATTTGCTTTAAATTCAAATATTTTATCAATATCGCATATCGATACGCGCATATGTAGCTTTTATATTACCCTTTTCATTAAATACTAATGGCATTCAAACATCAAATTAAATATAATAATGGATATTTCATAAATATTAATTAATTTAACTAATTTACAATGATTATAAATTAATGAAATCGTGTGGTTTTTCAAAGTATTATTATGGTTATACGACCCAAAGGTGTAAATTCAGTTGGCGATTAATATCGAACAATTCGAATATTAACGTTCACATATCATCTTAGCTAGTGGTGTGAAATTTTGGATGAATTTATTGCTTAAGCATCTTTTCAGTAAAATCCAACTTTGCTATTATAAGTGTTGGAACTGGACCAGCCTGTAGCAGAGTAAATGGGTAAATTTCAAAAAAATTCTTTCATTTGGATCTTATTGTGCCTATGAAGTCTAAATTTATTTAGATATTTTCTAAATTTATTTCAAACCAAATCAATATTTTATTTAATTTTACAAATAAGGTTTTATTTATAATTAAGTGCAACGACCTGTAATTTTGGTCGTTTAGTTTTGAACATTTAATTTATTTTAAATGTTGAATTTGAATTATTAATTGATTTTGAATATGGAAGAATTTCTGAAATGGTTTAAAATTCCAAATATAGCGATTTATTTGATTTGGAAAAATAGTAGATCGATATTTGAAATTGGGCAAATATGGGGATCGGGAGTTAAATGTGAATAGAACTGATTTCTAAGTTGGTTTAAAACTCTATTTGAAATAGAGTGATGGTAATATACTTTTTAATGGAATTAAAAGTCGATAAATTTAAAGTTGAAATTCATATATTAATTTAATAGTGGGAATTATATATAATAATAGAGTAAATAATTGAACTTTAATTTAAAATAAATCGGAATGATTTCTTATATGAATATAAATTCTGTTTGAATTATAATTGAGCTGGTAAGTTTTTGAAATTGAAATTTTAGACGATTTCGACGATTTTGAAAATCGCTCGATATAATCGATACGTTAAAATAGCCTTCCGAGGCACAGTCTCGGAATTCGATGAAACTAGTTCCATTGGATCCGTAATAGTGTATTATTATCGGATTTCAAGTTTCGTAGCATTTGGAGTTACCATTTGGTCGTACAGAATAGAAACGCGTTGAAATAAATATCGAAAATGTAATATTTTTAATTCAATTCGAAAAGCTATCTTCCACATACGATCAAATTAGGCCCCGAAACATGTTCCATTGCGTTCAGAATAGGGGTAAAACATTATAAACGTTAGGCGGCACGTCTAGTTTGGAGTTCGTTTGAAAAAGCATGTAAAAAAAATTGGAAATAATATTAAATTAATGTTGGTATATGTATATATATATATATATATATTTAGCAACAGTAAAACCCTAATCGAGTTTCACGCAGCCGCCACGAATGAATTAATGGCTGAAAGTTTATCTCATTCTTCCTCAAATCTCCTCCAATCCGTAAGCTTTCGTCGAAAATCTCCAACTAGCAAATCGAAGAGCTCGTTGAACTCTACATTGTGAACGGTTGCGATCGAATTTGGGATGGTGGATCGACGTCAGGAAGGCCGCATTCGTTGGCTATTTGGTGGCGAAATTCAAGACGATGGTGTGGTTTTTGGGATGCGGTCGGTGGCCGTGGGTGGAGCTCGCGACGGCCTTTCAAGTGGTGGTCGCCGATCATCTTCTGGTGGCCTGTAGGAGGGAGGGCGATCGACTTTTTGATGGTGGTGATGGGTTTGTACGTGATCGGCTTGGCGAACGAAGAAGAGAACCAAAAGGGGCGGCCACAATCTTTCTAAACCAAAGTGAACGGCCAGACCTAGGTTAAGTTTTTTTTAAAAAAAATTATTATTATAAATTATATTCAAAACTTTGAAATTGCATATCTTTCTTATACGAGGTCGAAACCGGACGAAACAGGCGGCGTTGAAATCGCAGCGACAAGCACTACGCTGTGGAGTAGATCTGGAGACAATTGGAGCAATTTAAAATTTTAGGTTAAATCGAACGTGTTCGATTTAATTTAAAATTTGAACGTTTGGCGATTTAAAACTTAAGGTGAGTTAATCTCACTCAAATTTTGGACTGCTGGCTTTAATTTTAAATAGTTAAAATTAATTAATGATTGATTGGTTGAATTTATATATTTTTATCAGTTGGATGTGATATTATATATAGTAGTGTGTGTGTGTGTGTATATATATATATATTGGATTGATTGATATTCCCGCATATATATAGCGGATGAGACCCTATGCGCCCCGCATAATAGCGAATGACCATATATACCATGGTATTCCGCCTCGAAGCGGAATTGGTATTTTTATGTTGTGCTAACGTTTGTGGATGCAGGGAAACAGGTTGGAGGGATCCAACTGGATTCCTCAAAAATGTTGAATTTAATTTCATACAAAGTGATATATGTTTGGCTGGAATAATCTGTGACAGGTTATTGTGTGGTTTAAATTGATTGAATGCTATGACAGGTTTAATCTGGATTTTGGTATTTTTAAATACCAATAAAATAATGTTTTGAATTAGTAAAGAATTTTAAATAGGAAATTTGAGGTAAAATTTTTATATAGAGTTTTAGATAAATTAGTTGGATAAAATAAATGTTTTGGAATTGTACTTAACAAATTCGGGTTATTGGAAATAGAGATTTTGGAATAAAGTATGTAGAAAGGATTTTTAAAAAATAAATTCTTAAGTGGCACTTGTTTAAAAATAAAGGAGATTTTAAAATCGAGATTTTTAATATACTGGAAGGATAGAAGTGAATTCGAAAATAAGTATAAAATTGGTTATACTGGAGTTCAAGTAAGATTTCCAAATTTACGAAGTGAAATTAGAATCGAGAAATTGGGCTTGTTTTAAAAAGAGGATTTTCAATTATTAGCTAAGTAACTTTAAAATTGTTAAAAATATTCTGGAAACTAGTTATTTAATTATTTTAAATTGTTTAAAACATATTTAATTATTAATTAGTTACCTTATAATGATTGTTAAAGATTTATTATTATTATTATTATTTAAGAATTGGTCAACATTGCCGTTTTAAAAGATAGATTACTAAATATTAATATGGCTTTGCATAATAACTTTTATTGAAGTATATTTGCATAGATTAAACTGGGAAATTTATTTAAGAAACTTATAAGCATTATTTTAAGGTAATTATTAAATAAAGTTTTTGGGGAGTAATGGTATACCCGCATGGCATAATCGGAGGCAGTGAGTGTCTGCAGTTAAGTCTTGGATTTCTCTGGGATAGAGACGTAACCATTGAGCTGTGAATCCATTGTTTGATACCGCAGTGGTACTTTCCACATTAATTTAAAAGGGTTTTCAAATATTTTTGAAAGATAGTTTGTAAATTTACTAAATTCGATAAGATAAGTATGTATAATTTGGATAAAGAAATTTATTTATTTAAAATTAAATTAAAAAGAGATTTAACGTTTTCAACTGAAAATGGAATATTTGGTTGAATTGATTGTTTATTTGATAGTTAAATAACCGACTATCAAATCTGGACCTAAATATAACTTTGAAAATATCTAGAAGAAGCATGGGAATTATATGGTACAGTTACCGTTCAAGGTGCTATACTGTACATATAAACTCGTTTCGTTCTTTTGGGATGATGTTAAGGAAATCCATCCACAACGGTTAGGAGGTGATCTCTGATCTTATTTTCGTCTATTTGTTTCCTAGAGAACCGGGGTTGAGTCTACTGGGAAATATCGAACGTTGTTTCGAAGATTCCGGGATCAGATAAGTTATCCGAAAACAAATTCGATCCTACGAGTATGTTTTCTAAATGAAGACAAGAGCATGGAGTCGAAGATGGAGCAGTGAAGTGCAAGGGCTATTTGATGTGCACGTAAATGTGCATATATTTACATCCATATTTTATCTCTTTTTATTTAAATAAACATCATATTTGGGTATTTTAACATATTTAAAACCAAAATTCAATTAATTTCAAACCATCATATTTTCATCTTCATTCAGGGGGAAAATGGTCATTTTTGTGCTTGTTGACATTTAAGAATTTTTACTTGGACATTTTTTGATAATTTTTATAGGAATTTGGATGCATATGGAAGAGGCTTATATAAAGATACTTGCATGCACAAATGAAATACAAAGGAATGAAGAGGAAATAATTCAAGTTTAAGATCATGGAGGACCCCACCCACTTACCTAAATGTACAATTATGATCTAATGGACAACTAAGTGGAGGTTAAAGCTTCATGCACAACAAATGATGGATTAATTAGTGGCTAATGGTTACTTGGTGGTCACACTTTCTAAAGGGCATTTTAGGAAGCCCCCTAAAAATAGAATTAGGGTTTTATGCATGTATATATAGCCCTCTTATGTACATGAAACTATCATCTACTCTTTCATTTTACTTAGGAAATTAAGAGATCAAATTGTAAGCTCAATGTTACATGAAATAAAAATGGCTTCCAAGCCTCTTTCTTCTCTCTTCTCTACATGCTTTTCCTTGCTTTTATGTTGATGTTTATTTTTATGTTCTCTTTCTTTTCATGTTCATAGTTTAGATTTACATTTATGCACTAGTTTAATACATTTCCTTCTAGTAGTTAATCTTCTTTTTCTTGTTTGTTCTCTACTTTACTTCATTTTCAATGTTGAAATCTCTATGTGTTGAAATGATAACACAAATGATTAGCTAAATCTCTTCAATTTAGGAGTAATGAAGCTCTCAAATATTATGTGATTTCAACATTTCTATGATTTATGATCTCTTTGTCTATGCTTCATGAAAGTAAATTTTGATGCAAGTTTATACAAGTGGGTTTGATAGCTTATGTTGCTTTTGCAAATGAGCTATTCTTATTCAACATAAACACAAGTTGCATCATCATTTGCTAATCCATTTTTGATTTTGAAATGAAAGTAAAAATGAAATTTGATGATCTATATTACTAGTTACAATAGTAAATAGATCATACTTAAAATAACTTTTGCTTTGGCTTCATTTTCATGAGAAGTTATAAGTGGTATAATTGTTGTATTATAGTTTGATAGTTTGAGTTATGTTAATTAATAACATAAACAAACCATACTTATGATCAATGCAACGATTATTTCGCTTAATATCAAGTTAGAGATCATAAATTCTTTGTTTGTTGATTTACAAAAATATGAAAGTGGATTTACCTCTAAATTGTCCTCTAGTTTAATAGTTTTTAAATCACATTTTAATTCTAGCTTTAGCTTCTTTTTTGTAGTTAACAACTTCATCTCTCTTTGGTCTAATTTGATTGAATTGAAAATTTTAAAATCTCATCAATTCCCTGCGGATCGACCCGTATTCGCCCCGTACTACAAAGTGTACGTCGTGCGCTTGCAGTAAATTTAAATCGAAATTTTTCGACGGTTTTCTAACTCGATAGAAATTCCGTCGTTTAACAAGTTTTTGGCGTCGTTACCGGGGAATTTGTTTTGATTTTGATTTTCTATTCTTCAAATTATTATTTTTGTGATTTTATTTGTGTTTTTATTTGGGGTGTTTGCATTTAAAAATATTGTCGTGTGAATTTTGCTTTCATTTGTTTGTGTTCATTGTGTGCTTGATTTCTATTTGCATTTCATATTCTAAAAAAACATACACAAGTTCAAAAAAAAAGTATTCTATTTCAATTGTATTTTACATTTTTTTTATCTACATTGTTTTAAAAAAAATACAAAAATTGTGCATATTTCCATCACTGTGCACAGCCCCTTCAAGTATATTCACCACTGCTCCTCTGTTACAAAAACAAGCTACTACTCCTCTGTTACAAATCTTTCTGTCATATAATCACCACTGTTCAATGCACTTACAACACACTATCTCTTCCTCATATTTCATCAACTACCAAACTGCCATTCCCTTCTACTTGCATCTCCCCTTCTACTTGCATATAGCTGCTGCGACCCCTCTGCCATTCCCTCTCAAACACTTGCCAGATCACTCACAAATCACTCTGCTACTTCACACTTACTCACCCACCATAGTTCAATACAACACCAAAACACTCATCACAACTGTTAAACCAACATACCATCCACAATTCCTTCTCTGCTAACCAGTTTCAAACTTCATTTAATCTTCTAAGACCTTCACATTCACATATAACCGCAGTACCATCACTGCAGTACCAGACTCCGACCGTTTCGAATCACAAGACTTCAACTGGCTCCTCTGCATATCACGAATCCATCACCACTTACCCCCTTCCCTTCATCAGCAACAGTCCTACCATCAATTACCACAATATAACAGCGCAAATCAATACAACTCCTCCACTTACAACATACACACAGCCCATACTGTCTACCATTTCTGCCTTCGTCGACAACTCATACAACACGCCCTGCCACTCACCTGTCCAGACATACCAAACATACTTCCACACAAGACAGAAAATACAAACCCTCAGCCTACCACAACCAAACAGTGCTTCAATTTTCTCCTACCACTACCATTGCATTCACCTCTCATCACTGTCTTCCACGGTTCTGCCCATCGCACTTCTGACCACTACTTCCACCACTTCTTCATTTAACACAACTGCTAGCATATCCATATCCATATCTGTGCAATTCCTTTCATCGACTTCAAAACTGCACGGTGCATACTCCTCATATTACAGACACTACATTATCCCTGTACGTCACCCTGTCTTCATACCCAACCCTACATAGCCATTATCTATTGTTCTGTCACAATCACTCCCTTTTTATCACAGATCAAACTACCCTAACATTAACACAGCAGCCTTCAAACTTCAAGATTCAAACTTCATCTCCCCACTTCATATCACATACTCATTAGTCACCACTTCCTAATCACATTCACATACCATATACATACATCAACATCATTCACTCCTCCACATACTACCCCCTCCTTGATTGCTACCCACAGTTCACCACCTAAAACCAGAGACAACCACTGTCAAACTTCATCTTCACCCTCAGAAACCATATACAAAACCATATAATTCCCATTCCTTCAACAGACATCTCTTCCACTTCCTACAACTCCATACCACATAACATACCTTTATTCCTTTCCACTGCCCAAACATCATCAACGACACTACATACACTTGCTATTAACTTGCCATTCACTTTACTCATAATCAGATACACATCTTCCATTCAATCCAGCAAGACTGCAATCCCCCAAACAAATTGTTGAACCGAAAAAAAAGAAAAGAAAACCGACCTGCTTCAACCCCTTCTTCCAATCAAACATAACAAACCCACGAAAACAACTTCAATCATCTCCTACAACGGCGACTCCAATCCCCACGCAACCCACCACAACCCGATACCCAATCTCGAAAACTTCGAAACCCAGAATCGCTAAATCCCATCCCCTCGAACCACCGCAGAACGCCAAATCGAACTCGCACTCCACAATTCAACATCCCAAATTCGCAATCAAACTGCCTGATCAAGCAACTCCACCCCGAACAACTCACAACCCAATCGCCTCATCCCAAACTACAACACGCGACCGGAATTCCACTTCCTCCTCAAATCAGAAGCCACTGCTGCCCACCGTTCGATATTTTATTTTTATTTTGGGAATTTGTTTTGTTGGGTGTGGAAGAAACTCAGTTTTTTTTGATTTGCGGGTGTTAATTGAGAAATGGGGAACGAGAATTTCCTTTAATCAAATGTTTTGGTGGGCCGGGTTATAAGTTAGTGGGTGAACCTTTTTTTTTCTCTTTTGTTTGTTTTAATTTTGTTTTGTTAATTTGTTAAAAAAGCCTTTGCTTAATCTGTTGTGTTTACTTTGTTTTTATTTTTGTTTCATCCTTTAAAAGAAAAGGAGTTTTTTCTAATTTTGTTTTGTTTCGAGTTAATTTCTTCTTTGATATATTAAAAAAAAATTTGAAAAAAAACAAGTTCAACTTTGTCTAATTTTCCTTTTTCACTTGTTTTAGTTTTCATTTATTTTATTTTCAATTGTTTTGTTTTTCGCTTATTTTGTTTTTCATCTTTGATAAACATACTAAAAATTAATTAAAAAAATTGTTGAATATATCTTGTTTTTCATTTCAGGTTGCCAAAGCAGATTAAAAGGAAGAACTTCTTGCCCAAAAAAAAATTGCTGCTTGCTTATAAAAAATTGCCGCTTAAAAAAAATTGCTAATAATCTGCACGCTCTGGTATTGTGCTTTCATCTCTAGTGCATTGTTGGTTGCTTGCATTTGCATTTATATATACAAAAAAAAATTCAAAATCCAAAAACAAAAACAAACTTCATTTTAGTTGCATTGTAAATTCACGTTTAATTTTTGTTTTGCATCCATCTCATCTTATTTTCTTTTCTAAGGGCAATACCCCAATTCACATAAGGTGAGGGATTTCATCACCCTTTCCTTAGCCCACAAACGCATTTCATCATAGAATTTGACTAATAATAAAGGTTAGACATTCGACTTAAGGGTGTCGCGAGCTCATATAGGGCTTAATTGTATCTTCACAACTGTTTTCTTTGAACAATTTTATTTCTTGGTGTCTAGGCTACGACAGAGTAATAACCAGTTATAAAAATTACGGGGATACGTAAATATTATACTGGTTGTTCCTCTGAAGGTACTTAAACCTTCGGTTGCATTGCTACAGTGATTCGTGGTGCACCGATAACCCCTACCCGTTACCTGGCTGAGAAATATTTTTGTTGATCTAAGACAAAGTGTGATTATACAATTTTGGGTTAGGAGCTACTAAGGACAGAAAACTGTAATTAAGTCTTTTGCATTCATTTAGTTGCATTAGTTCATGCATATATAAAAAAACAAAAAATCCAAAATCCAAAATCAAAAAAAAAATTGTAAATTTTTCTTAACTTAGTTTTTAATTCCACAAAAAAAATTAAAACCTTTTTAAAAAAACAAAAAAAATATAAAAAAAACAAAACAAAAATCAAACTTCTCCTTTGAAAATAAATTTCACTTGGTGAATATTTTTCTTCCTCTAAAAAAAATATTTTCACTTCGATTTTCAAATCTTCTTTCATTCTCTAAACTCGTTTCTAACTTCTTTCTCCTCTCGACTTTTGTTTGTGCATGAGTACTTGGATTCATGACACAACAACAAATCGTTGGACTCACGACTCAACCACTAATCGTTTAACTCGAATAAATGATCCTCCTGAAATGGCAAACGAGAACGCCCCTCTAACTCTTATGGGTAGAATCTTTCCCGATAGAGTTTCTATTCCATCTTGCATCACGTTACCCGCCCCTACGGGTAACCATTTTGAAATTCACTCGAACCATATTGCCACGCTTCCGAAATTTGGCAATTTCGAGCACGATGACCCATACATTTTCTTGACTAAATTCGAACAAGTTTGCACAACCATTAAACTTCAACAACTTTCTGATGACGGAATCAAACTTCGATTAATCCCATTTGCTCTTACGGATTATGCTGAAAAATGGTTGTACAGCTTACCATCGAACTCGATTAAAACGTGGGAAGAATTCGTAAAAGCTTTCTTAAAAAAGTTCTACCCTTTGAAAAATATTTTGAAAGATTCAAAGAACTTTTGATAAAATGTCCACACCATAACTTCGAAAAATGGACGATTTGCCATATTTTATACGATGGACTCGAAAATAGCTCACGTACCATGCTCGAATCAATGTGCCAAGGCAACTTTCTTGCCCAACATCACGACGATGCTTGGCAATTTCTTGAAAACCTCGCTGAAAAATCATCCCAATGGGAACGATCGAACGAAAAATCAATTTACTCACGATCGAGTGCAAACTCGATAGGTTCTTCTGTGGCTTTGGAAGCTAAGATCGACGCAATGATTAAAAAATTCGATAATGTTTTCTCATCGAATCAAATGAACCAAGATTCCCAACCGATGTGTTATAAATGCAACGATCCTAATCATATAGCCGATTAGTGTTCCAATTCTGTCGAACAAATCAATGCTTTCAATAAAGCCAAAAACGACCCGTTTTCTCCAACGTACAACCTTGGTTGGAGAAATCATCCGAATTTTGCGTGGAACCAAAACAATCCCAACATGAATACGATTCGTTCCAATTTTCAAGCATTTCCGAATAGTGCTTCGAATCCTCCCTTTCAGCCTAACAATTTTCAACCAAACTTTGTGGGTCCGTCGCATAATCAACCGCAACAATCAAATTTTCAATCGAATTCTGCTCATCCTCCCCAAGACGATAAACGTTTAACTTCACTTGAGAAAACTCTTGAAACGTTGGCTAAAGCAACTACTCAAAGCCTTCAATCAAACAGTAATTTGCAAAATTTATTGACTTCATATATGCAAAACACGAACCAATCAATTGCAAAACTCGAACTGCAAATGAGTCAATTAGCCACGTCTAAGAGCGAACGTGAACGAGGAACATTCCCAAGCCAACCCATTTCAAATCCCAAAAATCAAAACACAAATTCAAATCAAGCCCATGTTGTTCAAGATTGCAACATCACCCAATTGAATGTTATCACAACTTTACATTCCGGTAAACAAATCGATAATCAAGTCGTTAACCCAAACGATTTACCAGAAACTTCTCTCGACACTTCTAAAACAACGAACGAATCTGAACAGAACGTGGAGCCAAACCTTGAATTGAATGCCAATCAAAACTCTTCTTCTTCTACTCGAGTAGACCCGCCTACCGAGTATTGTGTCCCATTTCCACAACGTCTTCGACCAAAGAAACACTCGGACCAAATGGAAAAGATGTTGGAAATTTTTAAGCAAGTCAAAGTTAACATTCCGCTTCTTGACATCGTTCAACAAGTCCCCACTTACGTGAAATTTCTTAAGGACTTGTGTACCCAAAAGCGACACACACAAGTGCCCAAAAAAGTCTTCTTAGCCGCCAGTTTGAGTGAAGTCTTGTCCCAATCCATGCCCGTTAAATACAAAGGGCTGCCCTACGATTTCGTGCACAATTGGAGATAAAACGATTAAAAAATGCTTACTAGACTTAGGTGAGAGTGTCAACTTGATCCCATACTCTGTGTACGAACAATTAGGCTTAGGTAAGCTCAAACACACAAAAGTTACGCTTCAATTTTCCGATCGTTCCATCAAGAAGCCTGTGGGAGAAATCGAAGACTTGCTTATTCGAGTAGGGCAATTCATATTCCCCGTTGATTTTATCATTCTTGAAACACATCCCGTAACGAATCCCTCGAGTCAAATTCCATTGATTTTAGGCCGACCATTCTTAGCCACCTCAAATGCCTTAATCAATTGTCGTAACGGATCGATGAAAATTTCTTTTGGAAACACGACTTTGGATCTTAATATTTTCAATCTTCAAAGACAATCGAATGACCCTCGTGACCAAACATTCGAAGTTAGTGTTATTCACGAAAAATTCGAAAACGAGACACTTGATCTTGACGACGAACGCGGGGCCGAGCATGAAAAAATGTTTCTTGAAATTCCCAATGAAAGTGAATACACTCTTCCCTTCGAATCGCTTCCAGTTGAGTTCGAATCTCACACTACACCAAAAGCTGAATTTTACAACAGGCCTTCCGCCTAATTAGCAACGGTTACTTCCCATTGTAAAATATAACGGTTGTTAACCGTCGCAAATGATGGAGGGAAATTTCACCTTTGGCGCCATATATTTTTGTCCGTTTCTTTTCTTTTGGTGACGGGATTTAACCGTCGTTTATTTTGTGCCACATGCTGGCGGTATAATTTAGTCTTTGCGCCATAATATTTACAACATCACGAAACATATTTCCCCCAAATTATATCCCCATTTCGACCCAAATTAAACCTAGATCGATTTCGCCCCAAAATATTTCCACCACCTCCGCGTCTTCCGAAAGAGCCAGAGCCACCTATTATCACTTTGGAGGATCTGTTCAGGAAGACCAAGACCACTCCCAGGATCTATTACTTGCCTCTCTCCGAGGAGCAAGTTGCTGCCGAGCGTGCCAATCAAGGATGGAGAGCTTAGGGACCATTTCGGGTTAATTTCTTTCATGTTTTTAGACTTAATTTTTGATTTGTAGTATGCGGATTCTAAAAAAAGAATGCTCACCAACTATATTAAAACTTCATGCGTACGTGTATAATATTAGCAGAAGTTAATACATGAATAACATCAAAACTGTATTTAGAAGTTTTAGAACCATTCAGCCATTAACGTCAGTTTTAGAAGTTTTAGAAGTTAATACAGTTTCATCACAAAACTGTATTTAATAAACATGTATTATTATTATATTTAGATTTCCGTATATTTAATCCAATGTGTTACTGTATTTAATAAAGGTTATACATGTTTAATCACTTATACATGTTTAATCCAGGTTATCCAGGTTATACTAATTATAATTATTAAATACAGGTTTTAGAAGTAAACATGATGTGATAATTATAAATATAGCTAAGTTAAGATTTGATTTCATGTACAGATTTCATGTATAAAACATGTACATATTAACATATATTCTGTAAACTGACATTCCACCTGGAAATACAATATAGGTAAAAAGTTAAGCTATTAATAAGGTACTTCTAATTAAGATGTTCACTTCTTAATTACGTTTTGAATTTCGTGAGGTAAAAGACAGTGATACTATTTTCACTTAAAATGAAGGAATGAATCAGCCAAGTAGCCAACAGACAACCTAATGCAATTTTCTCAGGCATGCTACATGAAAAAATTTATGTAATGTATGCAAGTATAAATGCAAAAATATAGAAAGCAATATATAAATAGAGCAGGATTTTTTTTCTTCTTTTGTTCATAACTTCCTAAGTAATATATCGATAGCGATACTGTTGATGTTAGGTGTTTTTCCTTTGAATATTCATGATAGTTGGGTATGCACACCTTTTTGAGTTCGATATCATGTAGGGTTAATTTTGTAGCCTATAGCTCAGAAAAAACGGATGAGAATGAAACAAGTTATCCTCCTTTCTTTTTTATAGCAATAATGTAATATAGTTGGTGAGCATTCTTTTTTTAGTATGATTTTTAAAATAATCAACTCACCATTGAATTGCTTAATACTTACTAATGATAGTGTAATGTTTCATACATAAATATATGAAACTGTAAGTGCAGATAGACAATATCTTGGTTATGATAGTGGATAGATTCCTCATCTTCTTCCCCATTGTGTTCATTGTTTGGCTAAAACATAATTCATCAAAGTAAACACATTCACTAGTAAAAGAGGAGTAGCGCATAGACGTTATGCCGGTGCTAAAATTCATGTCGTTGTAATGTCAAATTTTTTTGGAAACAGTTTGGTGCTAATGTTAAAAATAAGATTGATTGTGCAAAATAATAACCAGTAGGGATATTATTTGATTGGTAGTTGATTGAGTTGATTGTTGTAGGATAATATCAACTAGTGATATTATTCGATTGGTAGTTGATTATTAATCGATGATAAATAATTGTTTAGTAGTAATTGTAGATAACTATTATTGGGTAAATTAAATTTTGTAAATGGCGCGAGCCATGTGTTGCCTAAAAGAGGAGTAGCGCATAGACGTTATGCCGGTGCTAAAATTCATGTCGTTGTAATGTCAATTTTTTTTGGAAACAGTTTGGTGCTAATGTTAAAAATAAGAATCACTTTTTTGTTAACTTAGTTAATTTTTATAAAACATAGTTAATTTAGTTAATTAAGATATAATTTTGTTAACTTAGTTAATTTTTATAAAACATAGTAAAATAATAAACTTAGTTAATCGTTGTAATGTCAAATTTTTTTGGAAATAGTTTGATACTAAAATAATAAACTTAGTTAATTTATTTAATTATGATAAAATTTTGTTAACTTAGTTAATTATGATAAACCATCTTTATGTATTAATTCAAATAATTTCACTTAAATATCAATTTAATTATTTTAGAATTATTATGCATTTTAATCCTCGAAGCCTTTGCATTTAAACATGAAATTATTCACGTACTTTTTAGCTCATTATTTTCTTTCAGTATGTCTTTTAATATAGACAAACAATGGATGAATAAATCTAATCGAAGAAATGAAGAATATGTGCAAGGAGTGATAAATTTCATTAAATTTGTTACTGAAAATGGTGGCAATAAGGAAAAGTTTTCGTGCCCTTGCACGCGGTGCAAAAACGAAGATACATTTGAATTAAAGGAAATTCATTATCATTTGCTTAGACATGGTATTGATCAATCATACACTGTGTGGTATTTTCACGGGGAAAGAATACCGGAGAAGCCAAAACAACAACCGGTTAGTCATGCCACAAATACCGATGAGTCTGAAAATATTAGGATGGAAGATTTGGTCAATGATGCGGATAGATTCCATCATTTTCAACCTACAAGTCAGTTGCATGATAATGCTAGTATTGGAGAGCAGTCTACGGATAAATCATTTTTCGGTAGTGCAACTGCAACAGAGCCATTGTATCCTTCATGTCCAAAAGGGATTACAAAGTTGTATGCCATTGTTAAACTGAATAGCTTGAAGACCCAATACGGCTTTTCAGACAATGGTGTGACTGCACTACTCGAATTCATAAAGGAGTTACTCCCCGAAGGTAACACGCTACCATCAAAGTATCCCGACGTGAAGAAGATCATTAGGCAACTTGGGATGGATTACATAACTTATGATGCATGCATTAATGACTGCATCTTGTACTGGAAAGATAATGCAAACAAAGTTTGTTGTCCAAATTGCCCCGAACCAAGATATAAGTCAACGCTCGACGAAGAGAGAAAAGCTATCAAAGTACCTCAAAAGACGGTAAGACATTTTCCTTTAATTTCTAGATTGAGGAGGCTGTATACTGTACCATGGATAGCAGAAGCGATGACCTGGCATGGTCGTGCCAAGTCCGGTACAACCGTAATGCGTCATCCGCGTGACACTTCTCAATGGAAAACTGTAGATTCTTTTGATTCTTCGTTTGCTGCCAAACCACGAAATATCACGCTTGGAATAGCAACAGATGGTTTCTGTCCGAATGCTTCTTTAACAAATCCTTATAGCTGTTGGCCAGTGATTGTAGTACCATATAACCTTCCTTCGTCTTTGTGCATGAAAAGAGAGTTCTCAATGTTAACACTGTTGATTTCTGGGCCAAAACAACCAGGGAAGGATATTGATGTTTATTTAGAACCTTTGATAGACGAGTTAAAGCAGTTATAGGAAGGAGTCGTTACATTTGATTCATTTAAGAAATCTGAGTTCATAATGAGAGCTAGAGTGTTGTGGGCAATCCATGATCATCCCGCTCTTGGGACTTTATCGGGATGTACAACTCACGGCTACTTTGCATGTCCTATTTGTGGGGAAGAAACTGATTCTTATTATCTCCCTGAAAGTAAGAAAATTTGTTACATAGGACATCGTAGATTTCTTCCGTCCGGACACAAGTTTGGATACGATAAGACAAATTTCAACAACGAGCAAGAACTTAAGCGTCCTCCAAAGCCACTGACTGGTTATCGAGTTGAAAAAAAGGTAGCGAATATAAAAATGAAAGTTGGTAAAGAAAAACGAGAAATTGGTCGAAAACGAAAAAAGATAATCGATGAAGAAGTTCCTGCATGGTATAGGAGGTCGAAATTCTTTGATTTACCATATTGGAAAGCAAATTTGACCCGACATAATATTGATGTTATGCATACAGAGATGAATGTCATGAAACATTTGATTAACACAATTATGGACCATAAAGACATGTCAAAAGATGGCATCAATGCACGGAAGGATTTGAAAATCATGGGTATAAAACAAAAGTTGTGGGTGATAGAAGATTCTGAAACAAGTAAACTAACCATACCAATTGCGACTTTCACTTTGAGAAAAGAAGAAAAGATATGGTTTTGCACCATTTTGAAAAATTTGAAAGTGCCGAGCAAATTCTCTTCTAACTTCCATAACAATGTGAGCATCACCCCTCCTGAACTAAGAGATATGAAGTCGCATGATTACGACGTCATAATGCAACATTTACTTCCGGTATTGCTTCAGCAATGTTTTCCGCAACATAAGGATCTACGGAATGCTATTCACCGCATAAGTCTCTTTTATAACATTTTATGTTCAAAGGTGATCAATAGGGAACATCTTCAAAAAGCAAAGGCTAGTTTGGTAGAAGCAATGTGTGTTCTTGAAAAACATTTTCCGCCTGCATTTTTTGATATTAGTATTCACCTTATGATTCATTTAGCCGATGAAGCATTGATTTCTGGTCCTGTTAGATATAGGTGGAGTACCCATTTGAACGGTAAATTACTAATTTCAATTATGTACATCATTATTCGATTTAAATAGCTATTGATGTCTACAATTTACAACTGTTCATCTTCATAGGTTGATGAAAACATATAAAGGATATGTGCGCAACAAAAGATATATTGAAGGGTGTATTGCAGAAGGATATATTGTACAAGAAGTTAGTCTTTACTGCATGGAGTATATGCCAAAGGGAGGTGATGGCACTGATAAACATACCCGTGAAGCATTTTTAGACGAGGATGATGAGTTTGCTGATGAAATAGCACTAGATAATGGTAAAGATATAACGTTAACTCAAGTGCAATTTGAACAAGTGCGTAAATGGGTCCTTGATAAATATGACGGATTGGATGAGTGGAAGAAGTAAGTTCATAAATTTGTTCTGAATTTTTATTATTGTAAATCAATTCATCAATTCATATATATAGTAATTATTGTGTGTTTTTCGTAGGAGGTATAACTCCTATGTTCAAAGCACCAAATCTCGAACTCGAGGCGGGGGTACATCTGGGGAAGCTATTAAAAATTTCACTTTTTGGTTACGTGAGGAGGTATACATATTAGATATTTAATGTATTTTTAAGTTGGCCATACACCTCCTTGACAATGTTATTTTTACTTATTGTGTTTGTTGTAGTTGTTGAAGACCGTCGATGTTGACTCAACTCTTTGGCGGCTAGTTAACGGGCCGATGTTTGATGCCCGTAGTTATATGAAGTACCAAGTGAATGGGTTTTTATTTTCTCCGAAAAGTTATGAAGAGCGAAAGCTAACACAGGATAGTGGTGTATGCATGAGAGCAATTACACAATTTAGAGCGAGTGGGAAGGATAAAAATTTTAAGGAAGCAGAAACAACGTATTACGGAGTTATTCAACAAATAATTGAGTTGGATTACATTGACTTCAAACAAACAGTTTTTTATTGTGATTGGGTAAAGGTCGAAGATAAGATCAATGGTTGTAAAATAGATCCTGTTTTAAACTTGATCACAGTTAACTTGGGAAAATTGAAGAGTAAAGACAGCGTGAATGATGAGCCATTTATTCTTGCATCGGAAGCGAGTCAAGTGTTCTACTCAAAAGATTTAAAAAATGACGGATGGTTTGTGGTTTTTCATACACCAAAACGGTTGACCAAAAATGTGGATGACACTGAGTTTTCCACCGCTTATCAATCAGCTTTTGAAGACAATGAAAAATTAGAAGATCTTATCAAATGCATATGTTAACTTTGTATTTCAGTTATGTTATTGTACCTTAACAAAATATTTATTTAAAATGGTGCAAAATGTAAAATGGTGTGTTATATGATAGTAATAGATGCATTATATTTTTTATTAGTGCCATTATAATATCCTGATATTGTTTTCATGAATAATTTTAGAGAATATATTGGAAGAGTTCATTTTAGAGAATATAGTTAAAGGAACTGCGTCAATGTCATCATCTATGAATACATAAGCATTAGTATTGACAAAAAAGAAAAAGTGACTGTGATTCCAAAGGAAGCGTCTATTAATAGGATAAGGAGTTTACCATCGAGGACTACATAAATGGGTTGACTGCGAGTGTGATCGAAGAGTGGTCCAATTTATCTCCCTGCAATATAAACGAGAGAAAAAATGGACCGCTCTTCGATTACACTCGCGGTGAATCCGTTTATGTTGTCCTTGATGGTAAACTCCTTTTTCTATTAATAGTTTCTTCCGTTGAAATCTCAGTCACTTTTTCTTTTTTGTCAATACTAATACTTATGTATTCATAGATGATGACAAAGACGCACTTCCTTTAACTATTTTGGATAGGCCTACGCGAAAGATTTTAAGGTATGTTTTCTATTGTTTTATTAATACACATATTGGTATTCTGTGTATTTTCATTCAGCAGCATACATTGACATTGACATAGTGTTAGCAGACTGCAAAGACCAAAGATGAAAGAAAGCATGACCTTGCTGATTATTGACCTTGCTGATTATGTGTTGACAGTGAACACACACTTTAAAGTGAACACACTTTAATTTTATTAATATGGGTTGTGGTATTGAGTTTGTAAGAATATTTTGCTTGTTGCTTACATGTCATAAGAGAATAATTAGTAAAAACAAATGTAGAATGAATATTTGCGGATTATGGTTGCTGCTTCTTTCGCTGTTTAGTTCTTGATACCTCAATATTTATCGGACTGAATGAAAATATGACAGTCATTATATCATGTAGGTATTAGGAAGTTATCTTTGCTCTTGTGAACTGTACTTTTTTCCTCTTTTCATTTTTTAGTTTCTTCCTTTTATTTTTCTGGACTCAGTGATTTATGGGAGAATCATCATTACATAATACTAATGATTATTTGGGAAGGTTGGTCTATAGATAATTATTGTTACCTGTGATGTAACTGATGGCTCTTCATACTTAATGATTAAGAAGAGTTATGGCATATTAATGAAATCAAGTTTGCATTTTGCAGTAAATAATGTCACAATCGTCACAATCATCCACTTTAAACCGGGAGAAAATTGATATAGACAACTACGGTTCTCCAGTCGGAAAAAATGCTTCAAAGGTCGCCTCGAAGATGGGTAAACTAGTAAGAAATCATGTGCCAATCTCCTATCCAAGTTGGAAAAAAGTTCCGTCAAATTACAAGGAAGACGTGTGGAATTAATTGGAGGTATTGTTTTTTCAATTTCTATAAGTTAGAACTTCTCTATCTAAATTAAACAAGGTGTACTTCAAAACGACCCGCAAGTGAGATTCTTTTTAAAATTAAACAAGCTGCTGCACCTTTGGGATTTAATGTTGAGAAACACAACTATATATAGGATGCTTTCTTTTTTTTTTTGAAAAACATATACACATTCTACTATTTTAATTCAGTAAAAACTGTTATTCTCATTATAGTTAAAATCAATGCTGTTTGGATCAATGAGCTCTTCTAATTTAGTTTTCATTTTGGGTTATTCGATGGTTCGAACTGTTTAAATGGTGCCGGTCTTGATTTAATTATGCCAAAGGGCATATGGACAAAAATGGATATGATTCTAAACCTTCTTACTAATGTTTGTTTGTAAATTATAAAGCAACAAAATTTGTTTTATGTAAGCATTTTGGATCTGTTCAAATTGCAAATCCAAATTTCTAATGTATCAAAGATTTAATGAAAACAAAATAAGCCTGAACTTGGTATGCCTGTCTTGATTTAATTATGCCTGGTAGAATTCTTATCCTACACACAATAACATTATGTTTATGAGGATTATATTCTCCGGCTATTTTCTGATGCCTTGAATTTTAATTCGTATTATTTATTGAAAGAGTTTAATTGCTGACTGTTCTGAAGCAAAATGCTTAAAGGACACGACAATAAGAACGTTGGCTTCATTGCCAATGCCATGCTTATTTGAATATCATTTTTTAGTTGTTAAACATATTGACCATTCAAAATCTAATTCAATTCTGGATAAGTAAAAGGCATTGAGCAGTTTCGACTTATGACTTGTTAAAAGTTAAAATAATAATGTTAAGTGGATACTGCACTCTGTGCATCCATGCATTTTCCATATTCATGAACAGGTAGTTTCAAATTCAGTGAACAAGTAGTTTCAAATTCATTTAGTTTTGTTTTTCATGCAAATATACACCGTCTTGCTGCTATTTGCTCGTTCAATGTTAATAATGTGTCTTCAAAAGATATTGCAACTCATCTAAATCAACAGGACCGACCATCTCTGCAACTCCAACAAATTGACCTGCTGTTGCCAATAGTCCACTGTCCTGCTGCCAATAGTCCACTGTCTTGTTAAAATCAACAGGACCGACCATCTCTGCAACTTCAACAAATAAAGATATTATTTTACAAACAGAAAAATGATTTTGTAATATTTGAGACAGACTTAATTTACTACATACAGAGAAAAATAGAAAAACTCTAAATAGTCATACTTCATTAGACATGCATGGTTGTGGCCTATGTCATTTTTTATATTATATGTGAATTAATCCCTTTATCTTGGTTTGTTATACAGAAATATTTTGAGCTCGATCCTCTATCAAAGGACCTTATGCTCAGAAAGATGTCCGAGGTTTTTAGGGGACACAAGAGTGATTTGCGCAAGAATTATTATGATATTTTCAACACTGACGAAGAAAGAATGAGAAATTGTCCGCCGAAAATTGATAAAAATGATTGGGCGGAGTTCATAAGATACGAATCAACACCCGAGGCAAAAGAAAAA
Organism: Allium fistulosum; assembly: GCA_030737815.1. Taxonomy (NCBI): domain Eukaryota; kingdom Viridiplantae; phylum Streptophyta; class Magnoliopsida; order Asparagales; family Amaryllidaceae; genus Allium; species Allium fistulosum. The sequence continues at coordinate 999,244,202 of CM060903.1, forward strand.
AGGAAGAAAGGCAAACAAAATAGATCAAGGCTCGAATATTGTCATCATTCGGGACGTAAGAGTCACACTATGATTACTCAAGAAATGGTACGTGTACTATATATGTGCTTCGAATGTTAGGCCACTTGCACTATATATGTGCTTCGAGAACTAATTTTTGTTCAACTTACTAACAAAGATATTTGCATATTTATAGTTTTCAGGTTTCTTTGTGTTTTTCTTAAGGTTGCATAGGTTACACATGATGCAAATTATTTCAAACAAAACCTTGAGAAAAAATGGTTACTTTGCTATGTCCCCAGATATGAATTTTGTGATATACCACCATTAATTTAAAATGCTAACCTATAACATTTTGCTAAATTTAATTAATAGTTATAGATTTTCCCAGTTTCAGTTTATCTTTCTAATAAAAAAACCCTAAAGATGAAGAAAATAAACTATATATTCCAATGATGTAAAATCTCTTTGTATGTTCCAAATATAATATGGTTCCAATTATGTCTTGATATATGCAGATTTAACACTGTCATTTCTTGTATGCAGGTCGATACAAGTTCGGGAACAGAAGTATCACGTCTTCAAGTATGGGAGAAAACACATAAGAAAAAAGATGGCAGCGTGTCTGATGCGTCATCTTCGTTCTTTGTAAGTTAAACAAATAATAACACCTCTAAATTAAATTTTCATTATTCATTATATATATATATATATACATACATTTCAGGACAAAATTGAAAAAGAAAAGGAAACGACGAGTGGTGGTGATGAAGACGTCTTTATAAAAGTGTTTGGTAAAGATGTAAAGGGCAGGAGCCGATGTATTGGGACCAATATATCTCCTAGTCAAGTTAAGGGTGCTGCCATTCCATGCAAACGACTCAAAGAGGCCAAAGGAGAATATGAGCAGCGGCTGCAAGCTGTGGAGCAAAAATTGTTGAAGGTGGATAGTATGGATGATAAACTGGAGCGTATTCTCAAGCTAGCCGAAGGTGGTCAAGTAGGCAGTAGCACCGGTACTTCTCAGTTTCCCATTCCGACCAATCCGTCAATCGACCAAAGATGTGAAATACTAAACTTCGAGGAGGAAGTAATTGCAACAGGTACTATTTTATATATCAGTGTATATAATTCGACATATATTTACTCCTGGAATGCTTATTAAATCTGTATGATATTATTAAATCCGTATTATACATACAATGATATAACAGGTACTATATGCCGAGATTCCACACAATCAATATGTCATGGAAAACCAGTACCACTCGCGTATGAAAAAGTTTTGTTAGACAAAATTTTGTTGGAGGATGAGCCAACTGCCAAAATGAATCAACATATGGTCGAGACCTTTAAGGACGTTGGAGTCGGAGGTTATGTGTGCCATCAAAAGGGTTTGATACGATATCTTTAGTCGGAGGTATGTCTTTTGTTATTTTACGTTGTCGGATATCTGAATTTGTCTCTAAATGCTAGAATATGCATTGAATTTCCTTAATTACTATAGGTGTTCGTTGCTATTGAATAGCTACATTGACATTTGAAGAATTCGTGTTCATGTCCACTTCCATATCAAAATTATCACTGTTAGCATTTTGATTAATAGGTTTCTTATAGCGACCAATCTCTGCATATGTTGTTTTGCATAGTCGTGTTGTACTTGAACTTTGTTACTGCCATTGTGTACTTGGTTTGTTTGTTGGGTCTGACTTGGATGACTTGAATACTTGTTGGCTTGGCTGTGACTTTTAGCAAAATCTGCATTTGATAAATGAAAAGCGACTTTTAGCAAAATCTGCATGTGATTATCTTTGAAATTAAGAAAATTAAATATTTATCTTTATTTTAAGTCATATCCCTTGATTTGTTTTTCCACTGTAAAATCTGTTTCAATATTCAAATCATAACAATAGTATTAATAAAATGACTTTTTTATGGATTTAAAACTGAATAAATAAAATCAAATATAAGAAGATCCGCATTTTATTTTTAGTTTTGATGAAAATGGAAGTAGAAGTGAAAGACACATAAAAAAGGAGGAAATGACACCTGTATGAAATTCCCACTTTCCAGCAAGCTTTCATATTTCAATCTTCTCTATATTTAAGTCAAATGCCATTTAATTGATTTTCATGGAAAATTCATTTCTAGAACTATTAGTTTGTAACAAATATACATTCAAAAATTATTATTTTGTACAAATAACTATCAGAAAACTAAAACTATTTTCATATAGAGATTATAGATTTACGGGTCTATTTCTAAAAAATCAGTATTTTAATATTTTCATTATTATATCCCTAAGCGCAGGTCTGATATATCCGTATATTAAACTGTGTGTTTTAGCCAATATTTTCAAGACGGAAAAGTCTCTTGAACTACAAGATGAAATTACACTTATGTCTAGATCTGGAAACTTTTCACATGTTCAGCATTATTCATTAAGTATTGAACTATTGATTGTTCAGTCATAACAGTCCTCTTTAAATATTTAATGTATTGTTACAAACTGAACAATGGAACAACTTAAGTTTTGGTATTCCCAGATCAACATTAGCACTCACTTGTATCAAAAACTAAACATAGCTCAATACGACTATCAGCTCAACTTCCCGTTTTCCTCGTAAAACAAACAGAAAACACGAAATAAAAACAGGCAAATGGCGAAAAGAAAAAGTTCAAGTTTTGATTCCAATATTGATATATGGGGAAAAATTGGGTCGGATTTTGTTGGAGTTTGATATATGGGGAAAAATTGGGTCGGATTTTGTTGGAGTTTGATATATGGGGATGATGGTGATCTATGTGGTTATGCAGTCTGATTCATAGGAGGGTGTTGGAGTTGTGGTTTAGGTGGTGATTGGTTTTCGTTTGAATGGTGTAGACTATCTCAAAGTGAAAAACTTTACAATATTGAATCCACTTCAGTATGCTTCATTTGTCATCTTAGCCAGCTGATGAAATCAGTATTAATTTCATGCATATGTATTACCTGCGTGTTCGTGCAAATGTTATCACCAAATTATTGACTTTTTGAGTTTCTTTTGCCTTTTTGTTTCTAAATTAAGTGTTGTTTTTGAAATGCAGGCTTTAATAGAAGCATTTTGGGTTGTTGTCTTTGTTTCTAAACTCAGATGTCTCGAATCTTTGTTTCTCTGGTAACTGCTCTGGTACTGATTGTATGATATGTCTCTGTTTCCTGGCTGGTTGTCCCTGCTGTATCATGTAACTCATTGTATTATTGCATTATTGTGGTAGCACTGTTTGATTGTATGATATGTCTGGAACTGATTGTATGATATGATATGTCTCTGTTACTGATTGCATTATTGTGGTAGCACTGTCTGATTGCATTATTGTGGTAGCACTGTCTGATTGCATTATCTGCTGTTGCTTTTGAAGCCTATTTTTTTTTCAAACGGACAGAATTTCAACGGGTAAGAACCGTTGTACATTAGTACATAACAACGGTTTCTGTCCGTTACGTTATGACTAAAGCCATGGAATTATGGCTCAAATGAAACGGCTACAACCCGTTGCTACTTATTACAAAAACAACGGACTTTAACCGTTGCTTTCTAGTCATTAAGCAACGGTTTTTAACCGTAGCTTTTCTCGAAAAAATGGTGTTATAGAGACAGATAAACAACGGGAAATGACCGTTGCTTATGTGTCTAATACAACGGTAAATAACCGTAGTTTTTTTTATATTTAGCAACGGGTATTTTCCGTTGCTTTTTGACCTAAAAGCAACGGTTAATTACCGTTGCTAAATTTTACCACTCCATTATTAGAAACGGTTTATAACCGTTGCTAATAGTGTTAGCAATGGTTTTAAACCGTTTCTAATCGATGATCATGGTGTAGTGTCAACCGAACTCTTTGATCGAAAAACTCCCGAAGTTGGATCTCAAACCACTTCCCGATCACCTTAAGTACGCATACTTAGGTGATAACGAAACGTTTCCCGTCATAATTTCCATAACTATCTCTCTCTTGACTAAGAAACTTCTCTTTTCTCTATTCTTTCGAAAAACAAGGAAGCGATTGGATGGTCGATCTCTGATATAAAGGGAATTAGTCCCGCTCTTGTTCAACATCGCATCCATTTAATCGATGATGCCAAGCCTGTTCGCGATGCGCAACGAAGGCTTAATCCAAAAATGAAAGGTGCGGTGCATGATGAAATTCTTAAACTTCTCGACAACAGAATCATTTACCCAATCTCTGATAGTTCATGGGTTAGCCCAATTAACGTTGTACCGAAAAAGTCTGGGCTAACCGTTGTCAAGAATGATTCAAACGAACTTATTCCAACTCGTACTCAAACAGGTTGGCGTGTTTGCATTGACTATCGAAAATTAAATATCGCAACACGAAAAGATCACTTCCCACTTCCTTTTATTGACCGAATGCTCGAACGTTTAGCCGGCCATGAATTTTACTGCTTTCTTGATGGTTATTCCGACTATAACCAAATTCCTATCGCTCCCGAAGATCAAGAGAAAACGACTTTCACGTGTCCATTTGGTACCTTTGCTTATCGATGTATGCCATTTGGACTTTGTAACGCTCCTGCGACTTTCCAACGCTGCATGGTTGGAATCTTTTTCGACATGATTGAACGCTTTCTAGAAGTTTTTATGGGCGATTTCTCAATCTTTGGTGATTATTTTTCCCAATGTTTACATCATCTCGAGTTGGTTCTAAATCGATGTAATGAAAAACATTTGACTTTGAATTGGGAAAAATGCCACTTTATGGTCAAACAAGGCATAGTCCTTGGACATATCATCTCAAATAAAGGCATTGAGGTTGATAAAGCGAAAATCGATGTAATTGCAAACCTACCCATTCCCAAGGCTATTAAGGACATTCGATCATTTCTAGGACATGTTGGCTTTTACCGACGCTTTGTGAAAGACTTTAGTAAAATTGCTCGTCCTTTGACTACTCTTCTTGGAAAAGACGTTCCTTTCGATTTTAACTCTGGTTGTATCTCTTCTTTTGAACGTCTTAAGAGCGAACTCATTTCTGCTCCAATCATTTGCGCATCCAATTGGGATCTTCCTTTCAAAATAATGTGTGATGCTTCGAACTTTGCCGTTGGTGCTGTCTTAGGACAATGCATCAACAAAATCCTTCACGTCATTTACTACGCGAGTATGACTTTGAACGACGCTCAACTCAACTACACAACAACCGAAAAAGAGCTTCTAGCTATCGTTTTTGCTCTTGAAAAATTCCGACAATCCTTGATAGGGTCACACATTACCGTGTACATGGACCACTCTACGCTTCAATATCTCTTCGCTAAAAAGGATGCCAAATCCCACTTGATTCGTTGGATCCTTTTATTTCAAGAATTTGACCTTACAATTAAAGACAAAAAAGGATCTGATAACGTCATAGCCGGTCACTTGTCTCGTCTTTCGAACGCACCATCTTCTTAGCCAATCAATGAAAACTTCCCCGATGAACAACATCTTTCAATTTCGATCGATCCATGGTACGCTGATATAGTGAACTACTTAGTCGGTAACCAAACGCCCTCATCGTGGTCCAAACAGGACAAATGAAAATTCATGTCCCAAGTGAAGTATTTCTATTGGGACGATCCATACTTTTTCAAATATTGTCCCGACCAAATCATCTGACGTTGCATTCTGGATAATGAGATTAGGAGTGTTCTTTCATTTTGCCACGATCAAGCGTGTGGTGGACATTTCGGTCCTCGAAAAACCACGGAAAAAGTGCTTCAGTGTGGTTTCTATTGGCCTTCTCTTTTCAAAGACTCATTTGAATTTTGTAAAACTTGCGATCTATGTCAAATGCTTGGACGAATTTCTCGACGAAATATGATGCCTTTAAACCCCATTCTTACGATCGAAATCTTTGATGTTTGGGGTATCGACTTTATGGGACCTTTTCCTAATTCTTTTGGAAACTTGTATATCCTCCTCGCTGTTGATTATGTTTCAAAATGGGTCGAAGCCGTTCCTTGCAAAACCAACGACCATAAAATTATTGTGAAATTTCTCAAAGAAATCATCTTTTCGAGGTTCGGCACACCTCGCACAATAATCAGTGATAACGGAACCCATTTTTGTAACCATTCTTCTGAAACTTTAATGAAAAAATACTCGATAACCCACAAGTTATCCACTCCATATCACCCTCGGACTTGTGGCCAAGTTGAAGTTTCAAATCGACAAATAAAACAAATCTTGGAGAAAACTGTCAATAAAAATCGAAATGATTGGTCTTAGAAATTGACCGACGCGCTTTGGGCTTACCATACTGCTTTTAAAACTAACCTTGGGATGTCCCCATTTCGTTTAGTTTACGGTAAAGCTTGTCATTTACCCGTTGAAATTGAACACAAAGCGCTGTGGGCAATTAAGAACTTAAACTTCGATCTTGAGAAAGTTGGCGAAAACCGAAAACTACAACTCAACGAACTAGAAGAACTTAGGAACGACGCGTATGAAAACGAGAAAATTTACAAAGAAAGAACCAAAGTTTTTCATGACAAATCAATCCTAAGGAAAACGTTTTTGCCTAACCAAAAAGTTCTTTTATATGACTCAAGACTTCATTTATTCCCTGGGAAACTTAAATCAAGATGGACCGGACCGTTTGTGGTACGAACTTTTTTTCCACATGGTGCCGTAGAAATAGAAAACCCTAGGGATGGATCGGTTTTCAAAGTCAACGGTCATCGTCTGAAACCTTACTTGGAATTGCCAAATAACCAAGAGGAGGAGCTCATGATCCTTCATGAGCCAAGCTACGTCTAGTAAGAATGTTAACCCTCTTTTGTAAATATGTACATAGTTTTCCCCGTGACACTCATTATATCATGCATTGACTGTGGGGACATGGTCAAAATTAAGTGTGTGGGGGGGGGAGTCTCATTTTCATTTTTTTTAGTTTCATGACATTTTTTGAATTTTCATTTTTCTTTAAAAAAATTCTCAAAATTTCAAAACCTCAAAAACATTTTCTTTTTAGCATTTTGATTTATTTTTGAGGAAACGCTATGGGATAAGTATAAGTTTTGGTTAATAAATTGAAATTTTTGAAAATTTATTTGTCTTAACAAAATAAAAATGAAGTTTGATTACAAATAAAAACGGTCTAACTAGTATATAGGAAGGTTCATATGTGTTAATTATGAAGTGTGTTCTAATTGAAAATCTTTGTTTAAAAAAAAGTGGTAAATTTAAATTAAAGGATATAACATTTTTATCTTCTAAGTTAAATGGTGCTAAGATGATTTTGCAAAAACTCTCTCTTTCTAAAACAAAAATCTGAAAAAGAAAAAAAGAAAAAAAAAACATTTATATATATGTAAATATTTTCTATTAACACCTACGGTCGACAGGTGTGCACACTCGCCATGCTCTGTACCTTTCTCACGTAAGCCCGAAAGGCAGTGCATGATCAGTATATCTGGCCTCAGTTTAGCTGAACTAGGTGTATGTATATATAAATTCTTTTATTAATAATGCCTACAGTCGATAGGTGTTCACATTCGTGTGTTCACTCACCGCGCTCTGTATTCCCCTCACATAAGCCTGAAAGGGAGTGCATGGGTAATATATCTGGCCTCAGTTTACCTGAGTTAGGCATATGTAAATATTGTTAATATCAATAAAATTTTCAAATAAGAGAGAATAAGCAATTGAAATCTAAGCACCATTTTAACTTGTTTGATTTAACTTGTTATTGAAAAGAAATGAAAATACCACTTTAATAAACTTTGATAATCAACTAAGGATCCATTCCATAATTACATTGTGTTATCAACCGAAACAACGAGTTAAACTATTGTCTATTTGCTATGATAACTTGATTTTTGTTGGAAATTTTGACAAGTAAATGACTTAAATTTTTCAAAACAATGATCAAAACCTATATTTAACTTATAAGTGTCGAATTGAAAGTGAATCCTTCATTTGTAAATACTTTCAAAAACTTGCATTTGTCCCATTGTAAATAAATCTTGCATTTTGTAAATATTTTCATCCTGCATTTGGATTTTGTGGGTAGTATCCGCTGAAAACCCTCACGAGACAACACTCATCCTACTGGGGACACCCAGAGGTTTAACGGCTTGTTGCATACACTCAATGCAATCGTGCTCACTACGAAAACGGATTTATCTTAGTTTTTCTTTATTCGAGGACGAATAAAAAGATAAGTGTGGGGGTATTTGATGTGCACGTAAATGTTCATATATTTACATCCATGTTTTATCTCTTTTTATTTAAATAAACATCATATTTGGGCATTTTAACATGTTTAAAACCAAAATTCAATTATTTTCAAACAATCATATTTTCATCTTCATTCAGGGGCAAAATGGTCATTTTTGTGCTTGTGTCAATTTAAGAATTTTTACTTGGACATTTTTTGATAATTTTTATAGGAATTTGGATGCATATGGAAGAGGCTTATATGAAGATACATGCATGCACAAATTAAATACAAAGGAATGAAGAGGAAATAATTCGAGTTCAAGATCATGGAGGACCCCACCCACTTACCTAAATGTACAATTATGAGCTAATGGACAACTAAGTGGATGTTAAAGCTTCATGCACAACAAATGATGGATTAATTAGTGGCTAATGGTTACTTGATGGCCACACTTCCTAAAGGGAATTTACCAAACTGTAACGCCCCACCCCGAGACCCGCTAAGAGAATTAACAAGTAATTCTGTCTACTAAAGTGGAGAATAGGGCTGGTTAAGGGCGACCATCTATAATTTTGTCTTAAAATTCTATTGAATACGTCGATAAATGTAATATAAATTTTTTTTTACAACTCAAGTGGATCGACATACCCAGTAAATGCTTAATCCAAAACTATAGGTGGCTAACGGATCTATCAGAACAAAATACAATAACTGAATGTAAATCACATCACAGAACAGTAACCAACATCATATATATACATATACATTGATACATGTTCAGTACAATACAATATGAATACAATAAAGATGGTACTCAATCACCCTATATACATCAAATCAAATGTAAATACATCAGAGTATGCGGAAGAAATCAACTACTCAAGCGATAGATAAGCTAATGTTCAACATCAACTTCAAGCTAAGTCCAATAGATCATACCTGAAACAACTCGGTCTGACCCGAGTGAAAAGCACACGGGTCAGGCAAGCTAAACTTATCAGTAGTAAGGATCTCAGTAATAAGCAAAAGGGTGAGAATCACTCCGTTGTTGCCAACGGAACGACATATTATTCATCATATCATTCATAAGAAAGGGGACATCAATGATTCATCTATCAATTTCAAGGGAATTCAATAAGTAACATGCATATGGTTTCTCTTAGGAACACTTATAATTAAAGTGGATAAGGGGTGAGAACCATATAATAACTTCATAAAGAAACATCAAATCATCAAAATCTAACATAAGAACTCAATAAGAGTTAAATGCAATCATAATCGAAATCACCATATAGCATAATATAAATGTAGCCTATATCATACTCAAGGCCGTATTCAAATAACATTATAAAAAGGTGAAATCGAACATAGAAAACTTCATAGAAAATTGCACGTGCTTTTCATCTTGACTAGTACTACTATTATTTGGTACCATACGTCGTGATGAATTGGGGACATTAACATCTTAGCATCTTGATCATCTTGATTGACTATAGTCGAATATCGCGATGACACCCAAATCATAAAATCCGAGCAAAACATCATGATGATTGGAATCTAGTAATGACATCAAGAACATCGTAATGATTCCAATCTTATACTCGGTTTGTAGTACTAATAACATCTTGAATGTGTCACAACATCTCGAATAGGAACCCAGTGGGTGTTAATGTACGTCCCATACCATACATTCGCACCTATTGGTTTACTAATCGTCAGTCAATGCCACATTAGAAAACATTCATGAAAATCCAAATCAAACATACACCGCCTCGTCTCATTGGCAAGTCTAAAGCACCCAACTCATCGTGTCTCATACTTCGATGAGTTTAAAGTGACATCAAGACTTGTCTCATTTCATCGACAAGTAAAAGTCCATCTTAAACATCACAACCATCATCAATTCATCATAACAATCCCGCCTCATATCCTCGGCAGGTAAAAATATCACAATACAGTACTTCAAAGCCGATTCACTGTCAGATAAAAAAATACTTAAACATTCATCATCAAACTTATTCAACAATATTTAAAATCAGCGAAATTTGCAGTGAAACAGCTAACGAAAACGCAAATAGAAGCAAAAGAACAATCTACCAAACAACTTAGTTTTTGGCTAACTTTGGACAGTAATTTGGGGTACCAAAACAATCCATATTTCTGCCAAATTTTACTATGTTATACTACGACATGAGGACTATAACATATCCAAAATTTGGAGCAATTCACTACAAAATGAAAGAGTTATGATTTTTCAAACATAGCTCTTTTCAACAAGCACAAAAAAAACAAAAAACAAGATTTTTGGTTGTTTTGAACCATGATTTTCTATAGCACAACAATCCATAATTCCATGAAAATTTCCAGAAACATTGTGCCATCAAACTATTACAACATATCAAAAATTTGGGGCCATTATCTGAAAATTGAAGAAGGTATAATTTTTCTAAAGTGGTGTATTTTCGGCTATACACAGAGATCAGTTTTTGACCAATTTCAAGCACTAATATACCATATCAAAGCAACTCAAAATTCAACAAAAATGTCCAGAAATGTAGTTTTGCACGTCTACAACAACTTATCAAAAAATGAGATCAATTAGCTTAAAACTGAAGAAGATATGATTTTTTGAATATGGTGCATTTTCGACCAACAAACAGAGATAAATTCTTGGCCGATTTCAACCAATAGTTTCCTACAGCAAAATAACTCAAAATTAAATGAAAATTACCAGAAATGCAGAGTTGCCTGACTACAACAACATATCAAAAACTGAGATCAATATGCTAAAAATTGAAAAAGATATGATTTTTCTAATATGACCTATTTTCGGCCAAAACACAAAGATCAATTTTTAGCCGACTTCAACCAATAATTTCCTATAGCAAATTAACTCAAAATTCAATGAAAATTTCCAGAAATATACTGCTACCCGACTACAACAACATATCAAAATCTGAGGTCAATTTGCTTAAAATTGAAGAAGATATGATTTTTTTAATATGCTGCTTTTTCAGCCAGCAAAATAGAAAACGAAGCCGATAAATTGAGCAATTCCATCAACAATTGATAGCAAAATTTGATTTTTTTTTTCTTTAGCTTGCTGTAAGAACTCTTACCTTTCTTACCAAATAGTCTTAGGAAGATCTAGCAGAGATTTGATAGAAATTTGTGATCTTTGGATGCGATTTGAGGCTCTAAACACCTGTAGAAACTTGAAAACAAACATGCAGGACAACAAAAGAAAATTACAACCAATTCATGTCAAGTTCTAAGATTTGGATGAAATTTTTGTAGTATTGGCGGAGATTACCTTCTCTAATCTCTATTTGATTGATTAACACTTGAATTTTCAGCAAAAATTGGAGAAAGTTGAGTTTAACAAGAAGTGGCTATGGGTTTTCTTTTTACTGTCTTTGTTTTTGAAGAAGGAGAAAGGAGTCAGTAAAGAGGAAAAACAACGTATAGGTTAATTTTCTTCTTTCCTGAGGCTTCTAGAGTGGGTTTAGGATCTAACCCATATACCCATTAATCCCAACAACAATACTTAGTGAAATTTACTAAGTAAATGCACACATTTCACCTTTTTAACAATATAAACTCATATTTTCTTATTTTGATGCAAAGTTAAATTTATACATAAAAGTGTATGTAAACAAAAATTGTTTTCTCAACAAAATAAAATTTATTTCAACAACAAAAATTTATTTTTAACAATAAAACCTCATATTTAACAATATTCTACAAGTTACACAATTTTAGTGTAAAACACCATTTTTAACACAACAAACTAAATAAAAAATTCTTTCTTGCCAAATAAATTTGCAATAAATCATTCTAATACTTTTTAATCATCAACTATCATTTTTAAACCATATTTCATCTTTTATTTTAATAAAAGACATGTTTTCTTCATGTTTTCCTCTTATATTCAATACAAAGGATAATATTAGCAATAATTACCAATATTATCACATTGACTTAATTAAAATACAGTAATTGTCTAATTTCACTCCAATACCTCAAAATAAAGTTTTCAAAACTTTATTTCCATCAATTTGGATTTATTTCAACAATTAAATATTGAAACACATCACTTGGTAAATTTATTAACTCAAATTTGCCAAAATTCCAATATTTTCCACTTTAATTAACCAAAACACCAAACAATGAATTGTAAACCCAATATTTAACTCCATACATATTGTTTATTTGAAATACACAATTTAAACCAAAGTTATTTCTCCATTACATTCTATTCACCATATTAAATTATAACTATCATTATAATTTAATATCATCAGTAATCTCCATTATCAAGGTTGTTACAGACTCCCCATCTTATAAAAATTGCGTCCTCGCAATTTCTAGGGGAAAAGGCTGTAAACAACATAAAAATTCAATCAACAAAGGTGATAGACAAGCTCGAACCTCAAACCATTCATTCTCTCAACATAGAATGGTAGAGAGAGATAAGGAAAAACTCCCTTGGTTAATCCAATGGTCCATCATATGCTAATATAGTGACTAGCAAACCATCGGATTTTCCAAGCAACTTGAAAGAATTTCGAAGATATCCCATCTTCGAATCAATATTCAATAAAAAAACTCAACAATAATCTATCAAATAAGATATATTTCTCAAAACTCTACGAATAGAGTCGAGATCAAACTCACTCAAACCTGAACTCTAAGCAATAAAGAAGATTATTAATAAGATTTTCAGCATAAATATACGGAAAGAACATCCTCACAACAAGGTAGACACAATAGATAAGATAGATAAATCACAAGATGGCTTCTCACAAGGCCACCAAACTCGAACGACCGCGATAAATGCACGTCGTTGATAATAGCTCAAAGATAGAATATACTCAAGAACAAGGATATAAGCTCGAATTATCTTTTAATCCAAGATATTTAGAATTTAAATCTCAACATCTTTTAAATTTTTAAATCTCAATTTTCAACATTTGAAAATTTCTCAACTCTTTACTATATTACTTAGTAAGTAATTTAAATCCCAAAGTTAAAATTCAAATTTCTTCTCTTACTTCAAAATTAATTTCCAAAGAAATTTGTAAATCCATAATAATATTCCACAAAATAAATTAAGGGTTTAAATTCTCTTTACTCTTTTTATTAAACCACTTAAATAGTTTAAAGACAATCTTCAAATCCTCTTATAACTCTTCTTTTAAAACATCCAATGTATATAATATAAATTCTAAAATCTCAAAATATTATTTTCAAAATCTAAATTTTAAAACACAAACCATCGTGTCTGATTGCCTCATCATAGCATTTAGGAGATTCCTATCGATAACGTTGATCAGGCGTATCGACCAGAACTCTTAACTACTCGATGGATAACCCAACACTCTCAAATTATTTCTATAAAAGAATACTACTCATATAATTATATTCTAAAAACATTCTTTTTTTTATATCTCAAAGCTCAAATTCCTCTTTAAAACTCATATTTATATAGCTTCAAAACTCAAACCAAAGAAGATTAAGAGAATGCATCGAGATATTCCCATAATACTCGATTCTCAAAATCAACAGAAGGAGATAGAGTGTTCGTCAATCTTACGATGTCACAAGTCACTCCCAAAAATCATCAAGATACAGGATAAGCAAGATATTCTTCTCGGAAGAGAAGAAGCACACAAATAACAAATCATTACTTCAAACAAAGTAATGCTATAAAGGATAACACCGATTGAGTTTTCGAAAAGGATAACTCAAAGAAACTGAATGATAAACTCAATCAAACTCGAAAAATCTAGAAACTCACCTCATTCCTTAGTGGATATCCTCGTGGAAGGATAACTGAAGAGCTAAGAGCCAGGAATAAGGTTACCTCAACACTCGATTGCCCGATCGGATGTCAAATCCAAACGGACTCACAAAACTCAACAAAGTCACCTTGACTGGAATTCGAGATATATCATCAACATCTCGATACTCAAGAGTGAATACAGAAACTTTAGAATCATCATTAACATTCCAAAGTGATAGAAATAATAAACCAATCAAATTAGGATGCCTAAATAAATATAGGATCCTATAACATCAAAAGGATCGGACTTAACATCAAATAAGTCAATCCATCTCAAATCAAATGCATCTCAAGATTGTGAGTAACAAACAAATACTCACAAAAGCAACATCAAATAAAAATCTCAAAATGCTCACAATGAGCCAATCGTTGTGGATCCCCTCAATACGATTCACAACTCTCAAAGGAACACAACAAGAATACTCAAAGGAATCAATAAGCTTCATCGATACGAACTCACTCGCATCGACAAAAATAAGAATAGAATAATCCCAAATAAGATTATTTATAAGATAAGATAACATCAAACTCAATTATGGAATACTACGGAATACAATTTATATTCCTAGACATATTCCATCTCAACAAATCCCAAAACTCGAAAAAGAATCGAAGCACGATTCGAAAACAAGCTCGAATAAAGGACAATGATTCACTCGTATTATACTTCAATGTATCGTGATATACGTATTGTTCTATGTTTATTCTACTTTGTTCTGACCACAGCTCTGATACCAAACTGTAACGCCCCACCCCGAGACCCACCTTAGTAAAGAGAATTAACGAGTAATTCCGTCTACTAAAGCGGAGAATAGGGCTGGTTAAGGGCGACCATCTATAACTTTGTCTTAAACATCTACTGAATACGCCCTAAAAATAGAATTAGGGTTTTATGCATGTATATATAGCCCTTTTATGTACATGAAACTATCATCTACTCTTTCATTTTACTTAGGAAATTAAGAGATCAAATTGTAAGCTCAATGTTACATGAAATAAAAATGGCTTCCAAGCCTCTTTCTTCTCTCTTCTCTACATGCTTTTCCTTGCTTTTATGTTGATGTTTATTTTTATGTTCTCTTTCTTTTCATGTTCATAGTTTAGATTTACATTTATGCACTAGTTTAATACATTTCCTTCTAGTAGTTAATCTTCTTTTTCTTGTTTGTTCTCTACTTTACTTCATTTTCAATGTTGAAATCTCTATATGTTGAAATGATAACACAAAGGAGTAGTTAAACCTCTTCAATTTAGGGGTAATGAAGCTCTCAAATATTATGTGATTTCAACATTTCTATGATTTATGATCTCTTTGTCTATGCTTCATGAAAGTAAATTTTGATGCAAGTTTATACAAGTGGGTTTGATAGCTTATGTTGCTTTTGCAAATGAGCTATTCTTATTCAACATAAACACAAGTTGCATCATCATTTGCTAATCCATTTTTGATTTTGAAATGAAAGTAAAAATGAAATTTAATGATCTATATTACTAGTTACAATAGTAAATAGATCATACTTAAAATAACCTTTTCTTTGGCTTCATTTTCATGAGAAGTTATAAGTGGTATAATTGTTGTATTATAGTTTGATGGTTTGAGTTATGTTAATTAATAACATAAACAAACCATACTTATGATCAATGCAACGATTATTTCGCTTAATATCAAGTTAGAGATCATAAATTATTTGTTTGTTGATTTACAAAAATACGAGAGTGGATTTACCTCTAAATTGTCCTCTAGTTTAATAGTTTTTAAATCACATTTTAATTCTAGCTTTAGCTTCTTTTTTGTAGTTAACAACTTCATCTCTCTTTGGTCTAATTTGATTGAATTGAAAATTTTAAAATCTCATCAATTCCCTGCGGATCGACCCGTATTTGCCCCGTACTACAAAGTGTACGCCGTGCGCTTGCGGTAAATTTAAATCGAAATTTTTCGATGGTTTTCTAACTCGATAGAAACTCCATCGTTTAACACTAATCTCTACTAATCCTGAGGGTGATTCCAAAATGGATGTAGTAGGAATAGTGCCTTTGGTTCCGTTCGGACCCAGAACGGACTTGTATGGATGAATGTTATTAGAACATTGTCATTGGAGGACAATGAGCATGCTAAGTGAAATTCCTTAAAAAGGTAATCGTAGCCTCT
The DNA here is from genome assembly GCA_030737815.1 of Allium fistulosum. Taxonomy (NCBI): domain Eukaryota; kingdom Viridiplantae; phylum Streptophyta; class Magnoliopsida; order Asparagales; family Amaryllidaceae; genus Allium; species Allium fistulosum. The sequence continues at coordinate 999,260,404 of CM060903.1, forward strand.
AGCCTCATCAACCGGGAATGACTGAAAAGCAGGGGAGATGCAGCAAGGATAAGTGGGTAGCACCCAATTAGGGTATGTTTATCGCCTTTCTAGATACCCTTGGATATTATTATTACTACGATATATGGAAGGAGCTTGAGTAAGGGTGGGAACACCCGGGGTGATAGCATATTCGGTCTATCCAGGTTAGGGATAGTCCGGTCTTGTGTAGCAGGGGATCCCGACGTGGTCCTCGGTACGTTGTTCTAGACGCGTACCGTGACAGGCGATACCCCAGTGCCCAGTCATTCATATGGAATCCATTCTCTAATACGTGCCTTTACGGTTTTGATTGTAGAGCCTAGTATGCTCGGATTTAATTAATGTAACAATTTCAGCTATTTGAATAAGTATTTGTACTTAGACACTATTATAATATCAGATGATTTTGATATGAAATGTTTTGGTTATCGCAAGGTAAAAACTCGTCGTGTTTATGTGTGACGCGGTCTTACGAGATACCTTTGATTTTCAAAGGATTTTGAAAACTTTAATAATTCAAATTGAGTGTGTTTTCTCACGCTGGTTTTCCAGACTGACTCGAGTGTTATTTTATTATAATGCTCGGGTCAGACGGAGTATTTTAGGTTCAGGATGGGATGCTATAAAGCTCAGGAGACGAGCTGGATGGCGAAGATGTATTACTCGTATTTGATTTTATTCCGCTATAGTGTTTTGTTCATGTTATCAGCAATTGTGAGGGCATGTTGTTATAACTGTTCAGGCTGGTAACTATTGATTTGAGTACTCTGATGTGAGATATGTATATTACAGTTTTGATTTATGTAAAGAATGATACATATTATATGTTATTCAGTCCGCTGTGAGATTCTGTTGTTCATTTCCTTCTTTCTTCTACCTTCTTTCTTTTCCCTCAACAATATGTCTTTCCGGCACTCGATCGTTTAGCATGTTATAAAATTAGCGTATTTATGTCGATTTCGAGGGTCGAAAGGGCGGGTCGTCACAGTTGGTATCAGAGCTTAGGTTGGCGATATATCTAGGCTTTGGTGGGAATTACTCATTAGAGATAGAGTCAATAGCACTCTAGAATGAGTTTGAGTGTATTAATAGATATGAGCGCTTAATCGTTAGTGAATATAAAATGTTTTTATATTGTGTTGACTTATCGGTTGAGTGTTTATGAATTCTGGTCGGTACGGGAAGTACAACCGTATCGATAGGGGTTTCTAAACTCTTAAACAAGGTAAACCGACACAGTATTGTTTTAAAGTGGGTGAATGAAATAATTTTACCCAAAATTATATTTTGATATAAAAGAAATAATTTTCTAAAAATTATTATAGTGTATATGCTTGAAATGTTTGGTTGTTAATATTATAATCAAATAAGATTATAAAATTTGAAATGGGTATATATATAACCAAATAGAAATTTATAAGTATGATTTATACAAAAGTGTGTAACTAAAAATTTGATTTAAACTAGAATTTAAAATCCCAAGAATTTTTTGAAATGGGTTAAAATGAATTTGAATCAAGCGTTGGAATTTTTTTTAAATCCTGGAAATTTTGGAAATGTTTTCCAAAGTGTTTGAAAGGAATAATGGAGTATTATTTTGGGATATTTTTGAATAGAAAATGTTTTGAATGAATTTTGGAAGTAAGGAAGCACTGAACTCACTTCAGTCGTTGGAAAATAATCCTGGTGATGATGGTCACATCATCACTATTCATTTTCGAGTTTCTAAGTGATGGATTGCTACCGTTGTGATTGACTATGATTATTTGTTTGGACTTGGTTGGTAAACAAGTTCGTTTTAGAAATTCCAAAAGGAAAATTGTTTTGGGCAAAACCAAGTGGTTTTGAGATTTCAAGGGTATGATTTGATATACCAAAGTGATATATGTATATTTATAATTTCAGAATGTTTTGAAATAAAACCGGGTAATTGAATTTTGAGATTTCTATTTAAATGATTTGAAAAGTTAAGAAGAATCATTTATTGAACTTATAACTTGAAGTTGATATAGGCAAGAAAGGAAAATGTAAATTTTAATCCTGGAATTAAAAATTTAACTTGAGTAAGATTAAGTGGATAAAATGGGATAGAATTCAACTTAAGATAAGTTAAATAAAATTGAAGTTGGATTTGAATTGAATGGAAATATAAATTTGAAATGTAAAATGGTAATGTAACTGTAAGTTATAGTTATTGAATGAAATGGATATACTTAAGCTATTAAGTGATATATATGAATCCAAAGTTATGATTATAAAATGTAAATGGACTTAAGTGAGTAAAATGGATTTTTAGGTAAATAAGTTTTTGAACTTATGAATTGAAAATGAAAATGGTTTGGTATTATGGTAAAAGAATGTAAATTCAAAAATTTGAATTTTTAATGAAGGGTGAATTGAAAAGGAGTAAATTGAAAATAAATACAAATGGTGAAGTGATTATATAACTATAGGTTATAAATATTGAATGTGAGTAAACTTAAGTGGAAAATTCAGGGAATTGTGAATAAATAAGCTGTATAACTTATTAAACTGGGAAAGTGAAAAGTATAACCAAGTTAAAAGGTTGAGTAATTGATAACCAAGAAAACGAATTCAATTTAAGGGTGAATGAATTGAATATAAATTGAAATATGACCTTGGGAGTATAGTTAGGGTATGAACTTAAGTTATAAGTTGAATATAACTTAAGCAGTGATATGGAATGTCTATAATATACCTTAGAAATAATTTTATTAAATGGTTTATAATAAATTAGGGAATGAAATGTCGTTTACTATAAAATGAAGTGAATAGCACTATGTGAATAAAATGAAGTGAATGGAAAGGATGTAATATAGGTTGGAAGTAAAGTTAACGGAAATGCAAGTGCAGTAACCATGTTATGATATAATAAATTATTCGAGATTTGATTTACATGGAATGATTCCCCAATGATATAGTGTAAATTGGATATACTAAGTAAATGTAAGTGAATAAATTGAATGAAATCAATTTAAAAGGAATTAGAATTTGATTGCCATGGAAACTTAACTTAAGTGATTATTTATGGAGTGATTCATAAATAAAATTAACATGGATTGGAATGTTGTTTAATACAACATAAAGAAAACAAATTTAGGTGGATAACTCGAATGGGAACCAATGGAAAATAGATGAACTGATTTGAAATCAATTTAAATGGATCAATTGAAGCTTATAAGATGGATATGAATAAAATAAGTGTGAATGTGAATAGAACGAGATCGAATGGATTTCGAATCAAGTTAAAATTGAATAAATGGTATGGAAATTATAAAAATTGATTTAGAGTCAATTAAAAAGGAATAAATTGAACCTGATAAAATGGATTTGCATATAATGAAAGTCAATAATGAACGGAATGCAAATAAATTGATTCTGAATCAGTTTGAAATTGAATAAAAGTAAATTTATGCAGGTAAGGCACATGCAAATCAATTTGGAATGAATATGAGTTTGTTGGTTGTAAATATGAATTGAATGCAATAAATTTGTTTGTAAATCATTTCGAATTGAATGAAATGATATATGGATCCATGGAAAAGAATAAAATTAGTGTTGGAACCTTATAATTGCTTGTAATATATGATTGGCATGTTTGGGTTATGAAGTTGATGTGTTTAACTAGTTAAAGTAATGAAATGTTATTAAAATTTCATGTTTATGAAAACTTATGTACTTGTTCGAGTAAGTGCAGGTACAGGGAGCTGTTTGGGTGGATTTTGGTTGCGTAAATGCATATAAAATAAGCCGCTCGCTTAAAAACGCTAAATAAAGGTACGACAACGTAATAAAATAAAGAAATAATAATATATTGATATATATTTTTTTTCAGACCGTGTAAGTCGATGTATATATATTTATCTCTCTTGTCATAATTGTAAAAGGCTCTCCATAAAAAGAAGACTCTGTCAAAAAATTTCGAAAATTTAGGGTGTTAGAAAAATTTTGAAATTTTTTTTTAACTAGAAAAGCTGATTTTGGAATTGTATTAGAAATCAAGGCTTTCGAGTTAGAAATGAAAGCTAATTGTTTGGATTAAATTAAAAGGTTTGGGAAGTGAATGTAGGATTTTAAGTAAGTGGGTTTTAGAACAGTTAATGGGTTTGGGAGCATTTTTCCTACCTTAGCAATTTCGAGGACGAAATTTTTATAAGGGAGAGAAATGTAACGACCTGGAATTTTGGTCGTTTAGTTTTGACCATTTAATTTATTTTAAATGTTGAATTTGAATTATTAATTGATTTTGAATATCGAAGAATTTCTTAAATGGTTTAAAATTTCAAATATAGCGATTTATTTGATTTGGTAAAATAGTAAATTGATATTTGAAATTGGGCAAATATGGGGATCGGGAGTTAAATGTGAATAGAAATGATTTCTAAGTTGGTTTAAAACTCTATTTGAAATAGAGTGATGGTAATAGACTTTTGAATGGAATTAAAAGTTGATAAATTTAAAGTTGAAATTCATATATTAATTTAATATTGGGAATTAATATATTTATATAGTAATAGTGTAAATAATTGAAATTTAATTAAAATAAATCGAAATGATTTCTTATATGAATATAAATTCTGTTTGAATTATAATTAAGTTGGTAAGTTTTTGAAATTGAAATTTTAAACGATTTCGACGATTTTGAAAATCGCTCGATATAATCGACGCGTTAAAATAGCCTTCCGGAGCATAGTCTTAGAATTCGATGAAACCAGTTCCATTGGATTTGTGATAGTGTATTATTATCGGATTTCAAATTTCGTAGCGTTTGGAATTACCATTTGGTCGTACGGAATAGAAACGCGTTGAAATAAATATCGAAAATTTAATATTTTTAATTCGATTCGAAAAGCTATCTTCCACATACGATCGAATTAGGCCCCAAAACATGTTCCATTGCGTTCGGAATAGGGGTAAAACATTATAAACGCCAGGCGACACGTCTAGTTTGGAGTTCGTTTGAAAAAGCATGTAAAAAAAATGGAAATAATATTAAATTAATGCTGGTATACGTGTGTGTGTATATATATATATATATATATATATATATATTTAGCAACAGTAAAACCCTAAACGAGTTTCACACAGCCACCATGAATGAATTAATGGCTGAAAGTTTATCTCATTCTTCCTCAAATCTCCTTCAATCCGTAAGCTTTCGTCGAAAATCTCCAACTAGCAAATCGAAGAGCTCATCGAACTCTACATTGTGAACGGTTGCGATCGAATTTGGGATGGTGGATCGACGTCGGGAAGGCCACGTTCATTGGCTATTTGGTGGCGAAATTCGAGACAATGACATGGCCTTAGGGGTGCGGTCAGTGGCCGTGGGTGGAGCTCGCGACAGCCTTTCAAGTGGTGGTCGCTGATCATCTTCCGGTGGCCTGTAGGAGGGAGGGCGATCGACTTTTTAATGGTGGTGATGGGTTTGTACGTGATCAGCCTGGCGAACAAAGAAGAGAACCAAAAGGGGCGGCCACGATCTTTCTAAACCAAAGTGAACGGCCAGATCTAGGTTATTTTTTAAAAAAAGAATTTATTATTATAAATTATATTCAAAACTTTGAAATTGCATATCTTTCTAATACGAGGTCGAAATCGGACGAAACAGGCGGCGTTGAAATCGCAGCGATGAGCACTACGTTGTGGAGCAGATCTGGAGACGATTGGCGCAATTTAAAATTTTAGGTCAAATCAAACGTGTTCGATTTAATTTGAAATTTGAACGTTTGGCGATTTAAAACTCAAGGTGAGTTAATCTCACTCAAATTTTGGACTGCTGGCTTTAATTTTAAATAGTTAAAATTAATTAATGATTGATTGGTTGAATTGATATATTTTTATCAATTGGATGTGATATTATATATAGTAGTATATATATATATATTGGAGTGATTGATATTCCCGCATATATATAGCGGATGAGACCCTATGTGTCCCGCATAATAGCAGATGACCCTATATACCGCGATATTCCGCCTAGAAGCGAAATTGGTATTTTTAAGTTGTGCTAACATCTATGGATGTAGGGAAACAGGTTCGAGGGATCCAACTGGATTCCTCAAAAATTTTGAATTTAGTTTCATATATATTGATATATGTTTGGCTGGAATAATCTGCGATAGGTTATTGTGTGGTTTAAATTGATTGAATGCTATGACAGCTTTAATCTGGATTTTGGTATTTTTAAAAACCAATAAAATATGGTTTTGAATTGGTAAAGAATTTTACATAGGAAATTTGAAGTAAAATATTTATATAGAGTTTTGGATAAATTAGTTGGATGAAATAAATGTTTTGGAATTGTACTTAACAAATTCGGGTTATTGGAAATAGAGATTTTGGAATAAAGTATGTAGAAAGGATTTTTAAATAATAAATTCTTAAGTGGCACTTGTTTAAAAATAAAGGAGATTTTAAAATCGAGATTTTTAATATACTGGAAGGATAGAAGTGAATTCGGAAATAAGTATAAAATTGGTTATACTGGAGTTCAAGTAAGATTTCCAAATTTATGAAGTGAAATTAGAATCGAGAAATTGGGCTTGTTTTAAAAAGAGGATTTTCAATTATTAGCTAAGTAACTTTAAAATTGTTAAAAATATTCTGGAAACTAGTTATTTAATTATTTTAAATTGTTTAAAACATATTTAATTATTAATTAGTTACCTTATAATGATTGTTAAAGATTTATTATTATTATTATTTAAGAATTGGTCAACATTGTTGTTTTAAAAGATAGATTACTAAATATTAATATGGCTTTGCATAATAACTTTTATTGAAGTATATTTGCCTAGATTAAACTGGGAAATTTATTTAAGAAACTTATAAGCATTATTTTAAGGTATTTATTAAATAAAGTTTTTGGGGAGTAATGGTATACCCGCATGGCATAATCGGAGGCAGTGAGTGTCTGCAGTTAAGTCTTGGATTTCTCTGGGATAGAGACGTAACCATTGAGCTGTGAATCCATGGTTTGATACCGCAGTGGTACTTTCCACATTAATTTAAAAGGGTTTTCAAATATTTTTGAAAGATAGTTTGTAAATTTACTAAATTCGATAAGATAAGTATGTATAATTTGGATAAAGAAATTTATTTATTTAAAATTAAATTAAAAAGAGATTTAATGTTTTCAACTGAAAATGGAATATTTGGTTGAATTGATTGTTTATTTGATAGTTAAATAACCGACTATCAAATCTGGACCAAAAATATAATTTGGAAATATCTGGAAGAAATAAAAGAATTATATGGTACAGTTACCATTCGAGATGCTATACTATACTTGTAAACTCGTTTTGTTCTTCTAGGATGATGATAAAGAAATCCGTCCACTAACGGTTAGGAGGTGGTCTCCGATCTTACTTCGTCTGTTTATTTCCTAAAGAACTGGGGTTGAGTTTACCGGAAATATCGAATGTTGTTTCGAAGAGACCGAGATCGGATTTGTTATTCGAAAACCACTTCGATCCAACAAGTACATTTTCGAAATGAAGACAAGAGCATGGAGTCGAAGATGGAGCTGTGAAGTGCAAGGGCTAATCGCTACTAATTCTGAGGGTGATTCCAAAATGGATGTAGTAGGAATAGTGCCTTCGATTCCGTTCGGATTCGAAACAGACTTGTATGGATGAATGCTATCAGAACATTGTCATTGGAGGACAATGAGCATTCTAAGTGAAAATTCTTTAAAAAGGTAACCGTAACCTCTAGCCTCATCAACCGGGAATGACTGAAAAGCGGGGGAGATGCAACAAGGCTAAGTGGGTAGCACCCAATTAGGGTATGTTTATCACCTTTCTAGATACCCTCGGATATTATTATCACTACGATTTATGGAAGGAACTCGATAAATGGTGGGAACACTCGGGATGATAGCATATTCGGTTTATCCAGGTCAGGGATAGTCTGGTCTTATGTAGCAGGGGATCCCGGCGTGGTCCTCAGTACAGTGTTTCTAGACATCTACTGTGACAGGTAATACCCCAGTACCTAGTCATTCGTATGGAATTCATTCTTCAGTAAGCGTCGTACGGTTTTGATTGTGCCCAACTATGCTGAAATGTGAGATGTAAGCATTTCAGCTATTTGAATAAGTATTTGTACTTGGACACTATTATAATATCAAATGATTTTGATATGAAATGTTTTGGTTATCGTAAGGTAAAAACCCATCGTGTTTATGTGTGACGCGGTCTTACGAGATACCTTTGATTTTCAAAGGACTTTGAAAACTTTAATAATTCAAATTGAGTGTGTTTTCTCACGCTGGTTTTTCAGACTGACTCGGGTATTATTTTATTATAATGCTCGGGTCAGACCGAGTAATTTAGGTTCAGGATGGGATGCTATGGAGCTCAGGAGACGAGCTGGATAGTGAAGACGTATTACTCGTATTTGATTTTATTCCGCTATAGTGTTTTGTTGAAGTTATCAGCAATTGTGAGGGTAGGTTGTTATAACTGTCCAGGCTGGTAACTATTGATTTGAGTACTCTGATGTGAGATATGTATATTACAGTTTTGATTTGTGTAAAGAACCGTTCATATTATATGTTATTTAGTCCGCTGTGAGATTCTATTGTTTGTTTCCTTCTTTCTTCTACCTACTTTCTTTTCCCTCAACAATCTGTCTTTCCGGCACTCGATCGTTCGGCATGTTATAAAATGAGCGTATTTATGTCGATTTTCGAGGGTCGAAAGGGCAGGTCGTCACATTAAGTTTGTATTATATTATATGATATGTGTATCATATACACGTATGTATGTATGTGCACGTGCAAAATAATAAGGTGTACATGGTTTGACATACTCATGTATAAATGTTAGGGTTTACACCGCAACAGATATGTTAGCCTATTTGTATACATGTGTGATGTGTGTGTGTGTGTATATTATATGTACATATAAATAATATAATATATATACATATTTATATGTATATGTATAATTGTTTAAATTATAAAGTACCACTTATAAATAAAATTTATACAATACACTTATATATATATTTATACATAGATAAAATATAATTAGAGTGCAAAATATTTTGATTGTACATATACGAAGTAGTTTTGAATAAATATGTATAATAAAATTCAGTTTTTTTTATATTTATACACACACACATTAAATGAAATTTAAAATATTATATATATAGTGTATATATATATTTAAATATATACTTGTAAATATATTAAAGTGTAAATAATAATAATGAAATATATGTATACCTACAATAAATGGTTTCGGCCTGAAAAAATTGTTTTTTATTGATTTAAACATATTTAACAATTAAAAAATTATTTTTTAAAATTCTATATGGAATAAATTAAAATAGTTGATTTTTAATAAACAAAATGATAGCGTATCTTGTATTAAAATTATGTACTTACATTTTACATTATTTATAAATAAATATTTAATTATTATTTGAATATTTTAATTTTAAATTAAATTATATATATATATATTATATAAATGCCAAAAAATGTTGTTTTCTTTTCGAAATCTTATATGAAAAAGTAAAATTTAAGGAAATATAGATTATACTTAATACAATATTGTTTCTTATGAATTTGGTTTTTAATTAAATAAAAACATTATATATATATTTCATTTTTGAATTTTTTTTTAATTAAGGCCGTGAGCATCCATGCATGTCATAATTGTTTAGTTATATATATACACATATAACCATCCAATATATGACAATACAAAGACATACAGATTCGTGATAAAGGATTCTATCTAAACTAATACATGATATGATAAAAAATTTAAGCATTTATATAATTGTAATCAAGTAAAATTACCTTTGCCATATGCCTAGAATTCGCACCTTGAAACGAAGAACCAAACTCCTTGAATCCATTTCCAAATCTAAAAGTTGCTAGCTCCCGAATACAACTACTATCGATCTTTGTGTTTATTTTGATTTATGTTTAAAATGCTAGAAAATTTGAGCAGAGGGGGGAGGGGTGGTTCGATTTCAGCTAGAAATTGGAAGAGATGGAGGCTCCAAAAAGTCATTTCAAAAGTAAGGGTTAAGAGGATCAAATAAAGGGGAGACTAGAGAGTAAAAAGAGGATCACGATCCTTGTTTCTCTCTTATCATTTCTCTTTCCTTTTGAACTCAAAATCCCCTTCATCATGCCATCACATGGCTGGCCTTTCTTACCGTTATCATTTCAAAAATAACAAGCCCTCGATCGGCCTCATGATTACTTTATGTCCAAACAATATTTAACACTTTTAAATCCAATTTAAATGCATATCGATATCATATATCGATAAATGTGTTTATAACTATTATATACAAACCTTTTTATATTATTCGATGCACATCAAATAAAATTTTATAATTAATATTTCATAAATATTAATTAATTAATTAATTAATAACAATTATTTTAATTAAATTAAGTGGTGATAGGAGTATTCAACGTTTCGCTTGTGTGACTCTTAAGTGTAAATTAGCGATTAATATCGAATAATTCGAATATTAACGTTCACATGTCACTTAGCAGATGTTGTGTAACGACCCGCAAAATTTAATGGTTTTAAAAGTATATTTAACTGGAAATTTGTGAAATTTTAAACAATAAAATTTGAAATTAAAAATTTATTATTTGGAATATGTCTATTTTAATATAGCACCCGGTAAATTTTCATCAGATAATATTAAAGTTTATTTTCTTGTGAAATTCTATTTCAAATTAAGTCAGTTAATTTTTGATGAAAATAAAATGTTTTCCAAACTTGAATATTTTATACAGTAAATTTCTAAATCATCAGCTGAGTGAAACATCAGTCTTCGTTTCGTCAAATTCAGACTGTTATTGCTCCGATTATCTTATTTTCAGCAAATTAGCAGCATTTTTCGGTACCAATTATCGACTTTGATCGGATGATCGTACCACTGAAGTCTGTATACCGTTTTGATCGTCTCGTCATGCTGATCTCAGTGGTATATTTATTTCGATAGATTGAGGTCCAGTATGTAACGGTGACGAGGAAACAGCGCGTCATAACGGTACCGAAATTTGGAATCCCATCCCCGGTACGTTTCAATCTGAAACGTGCTATCCTAAATTCAATAAATTGTTTTAAATGTACAACGTACCACCACTTGACCATTTGAATTTCACTATTCCTACTTTATTTATATTGGTACGTTTTGCCTCTTTCTATTCTCGTTTACTGTTCATATCTTCTTCCTGGCCACTTTCATTTCCTCCATCTTCTTTTGTTCGGCTGCAACACCATAAGAGAAAACTCGCAGCAACCCCTCCTCAACTCAAAACAACCAGACGCCACATCACTCAGCAAGACCACCCACAATCCCATCAATAGCCGAACCACCCCCTTGTTTCCAGATCTTCCGTCCTCGTCCTTGAACCCGAAGCATCACAATAATGACCCTAAGCGGACCCAGCTGCCTTCCCTAGAAACCGCCTCGACTCCAACCCGTGTTGTCACCCTTCCCTCCCACCATTCCCCTCTTTCCCTTCCACGTGACCTGCATCACGCACCCAAAGCTTCGCCCACCTAAACTCTCGACCACCGTGAACCACCGCTCGCCTCCACATCCACTGTAGTCTGCTCACGTCCCCTGCTCTCAAACAAGCGCCGAACACCAACAAGCGCCGAACACCATTGCCGTCAAATTTCCTACCACCTCCGCCCTTCCAAGCATTGCTCCTCATCAGTCGCCCTCATCCACCAAACTGCCACGTAGCCATGGGTTCTCCAGCCGTCGCCTCTTTCCGCATCCCCACTCTCTCGTGCCCAGATCCTTCAGTCTGGTCCTTGTCATAATGTTAGTAAAATTTTATTTTGTTTTTGTTTTGTTTTAAAATTTATTTCGAGTATACTTTCTTGTTTTATATATTGGGTTTTGTCGAATTTTATTTTATATTGGAAAGTAAGTTTTGGGTGTGTTGCGGGTGTATATACATAGGTACTATATGTTTTGTAAGATATAGGATATGTTATCTATAGTTATATTTTAAAAAAAAAAAAAACTTATATTATAAAGTATATATACTAGCTGTTATGATTGTGATATAATACTTTAGCTATATATATTAATTTTACCTATAGGATGTACTATCTGTTAGTTTAGTTGAATTTTAAAATAGACTAAGTGTATGAGTTATATATAGTAAAGTATATTTTAAAGTATATTCTTTCGGGTTTGATGCTATATAATCTAAATTGCTATAAAGTTTAGGTAAGTATATATATAAAGTATATAATATATTCTCTGTTTTGATTTCTAAGTATACAATATTTACAGAATTTTTATACAATGTTAAAAATTTTAGTGTTGTTACATGTTTTGACTACAAAACAGTTTCAGAGCAGCATATATGTATAACTTTATATAATTATTTTTCAGTTTGTGCTTAAAGTTTTAGTTTACTGTTAGTATATAAATATTTACTCATATAGGTTAATATATAATATGGATTTTTAAATTTTATTTGTAAACATATATAGTGTATTTGTGTTTCCAGTAAGTGTTACATACCAGATTTCATATACAGTATAGTATGTTTTTATAGCAGAGTTGGAAGCTTACATATTGCTTTAAGATTGCTTATGGCATATATATTGCCGCCAGTTGTTATATTGTTGTAAGTATACAGCAAAGTATGTTATATGTATCAAGTTCATGTTATATAAATCAATTGGTTTACAAATTTTTTATGTTATATGGGTATCTCATTTTAATATTCATATTAATCTAAAATAGTGAAATTAAATATAGAATATAATCATAATGTATATATGTTGACTTTGTTATATATGCAATTTAAAACAATGATTTTATTACATGTTTAAAGTTGATATTCGATTTCAGAATATTATATGTTTCTGAAGTTATATATCTTTGTTGGATATAATAGTTATATATATATATAAGGACATGAGGTGGTTTCAAGTATATTGGAAGGTTTTATTTTATATTTGCATTTTAAATATAAACAATAATCTTTAATTAAATATATTATTGTATTTTAGTATTCGTACATAATTTGATATTGATTTCATAGGAAAATATAATTATATATATATTCGGTCTCTATCTAGATGATTCTGATTTGTTCTCATTAATGTAAACTATCAGCTTGTCCATCAAATTCGTATCAATCTAGCTTTGCTTTGGAATTCGTGTTTGGATTCATAACCCATCTCATTTTCGTTCGTCTCTAACCTCGGAAGGTGAGCAATCACTCACGATTAACGTTCTTGTATTTATTAAATTTGATTTCAATTGAAACGACAATTGAAATATGATGCTGTAGTTATTTTAATTGTTATTTATGCTATTATCTGTATATGTTCACCTGTGACATCTGACACCAGTATCTAGTATTTATATGCCTGTTATTACTATTATCTGTATATGTTCACCTGTGACATCTGACACCAGTATCTAGTATTTATATGCCTGTTATTACTATTATCTGTATATGTTCACCTGTGACATCTGACACCAGTATCTAGTATTTGTATGCCTGTTGTTATATTTTATATTATCTGTTATCACTCTGCAAGTTCCCTGTTAGTATAGAATTCACTATGGGTTGAAATGATACATACCCGAACGGACTTTAGAATAGGAGAAAATCGTTATGGATTGAAATGATAAACCCAAGCGATTTTCATTTGAATTGAAATTGGGATTACGGGTTGAAATGATATCTACCCGTATATATTTAATTTCGGATTGAAATGATAAATATCCGTATCACTTAACCATATGATAAATATATATACAAACACCGTTGGTCCATATATATATAAATATTTTGAAAAAAATGAATTCTATGGTTTTGGAAAGAGATATATGGTTTTAATAAATATTGAGCCTTAAATTATTTTATATATAAATGGGAATGATTGATTTAAATACATATAATATGATGAGTAGCTAAAATATTTTTTTCAAAATAGATTTTGGTAATAATTTAAGGTTGGGAAGATAGTTTGAATTTAGTAAAGAATTTTATTTAATTAAACCAATTTAAAGCTTATTAAAATTGGGATTTAAGATATGATTTGTAACTTGAGTTTGATTTAAATAATTTAATGAATAATTCTTGTTTAAATAAAGTTTAAGGAAATATTTAGTAAAATGTGATTTAAAGCTAGTAAATGATATTGAATCTATTAAGTGAATATTTCCTGATTAAATAATAATGGAGTTAAATCAAGAGCTATATGAAACTGTTAAATCTAACTTTGGAAATGTTGAATATTAAAACTTTGAAATATATTGAAAATAAATGGTATATTTAGAACTGAATTAAAATTTATAAATTGAGCTTTGAATAAATTTGAATTTAGAAATTGAAGTTGATTTGAATCGATTTGCGAGACTTGAGGAAATTATAAATACTTCACTTTTAAATCATTTAATATATATATATATATATACTATTTTGGAAAATAGATATATTTGAAATGAAATGATATTTGGGTTTTGAAGTATAAATTTAATTGAAATGACCACGGTGTTATAATGTATATTTCCATCTTGTAGATAGTTCTGAAGATCCTTAGAGGATGGTTATCCCAAACATCCTTTAAGTTACTTGTATTTCAGTTGATATTTCACTTGAGTTGGATTTATTTATATAAGAATGTTAATCCTGACTCGAGTGTTTTGTGTTTTACTTTACGCTCGGGTCAGACCGAGTGATACAGTATCTGAGACTCACCATTGGAGTTTGGAGCTTCCTTTGGAGATCCAACTATCGCCTCAGCTTTCAGCTCTTCTAGTTGATTCGTTCAGAGAAGTCATCTGTTGTACTGGAGACTTCATTACATTTGAGATATCCTGTTGTATTTTATTTAACTCTGATGTTTATATAGTAGCTTCATGAACTACTCTTTTATCTATTCCGCTGCGTATTATTGTATTACTCTGTGTCTGTGATTCTGTGATTGATTTATTTACTGCATATGCTGAGTTTTGCCAAATTTAAATTAACAATCTGATATTTTGAATTATTCAAGTCAGACATGTGTGGATTTATTGTCGATTTGAATGGTCCAAAATAACGGGTCGTTACAGTTGGTATCAAAGCTTTGGCTCTAGGCGAAACTTAGCATATATTGTAAATTTATTTACAGAATCACTTTCGTTCGAGTTGAATCTCTTCCTTTTGATTCGATTTCCTGTGAACTTTGGAACGTTCCCTACGGTTTCAAAATTCATCCTTGTCCCTCTCTATTGGTATTCTTTGATTCTGGAGCATCCCACGACTCCACTTCGAATGATCTCTAGGAGAATAGGATCCCACCAATCTTTGAATGATTTGTGAAGGAGTGAAACTCCTTCACAATTGGCATTGATTCACCGGAGATTTCTATATCTTTGGTTTAGATGCCGCTATCTCTTGCGATCGAAGGTTGATTTTTCTTGGAATTCTACATCGATCTTGTTCCTGAAGTCACGGTTGACCCTAGGGTCATCCGCGATTTATATAAGTATATTCATCTTCTATTTTGAAATTTAATTATCTCATCTTCGTTCGAGCTTATCTTCGAATCATAATTCTATTTGATTAAGAGTTCCTCTAAGTTGAATCTCTATCTTTGTTTTGAAATCCATTCCTGAACCATCCTTCGAAAAATCGGGCTTGTTTGTATTTTAGGAATTGTTTTATATATCGAAATTATTATTTTGATAAGTATGATTATATTCTATATATAAAAGTGAAAATGTTTTCGATAAGGATTATATATACCTTTTAAAAATAAGAATTTGGATTTTTGAAAGGATTTGAAATTATATAAGAAATTGATTTATATAAAAATGATTTATAACTAAAGGATTTGAAATTTGAAATTCGAGAATTGAACTCAGGTATTTTGAAATTGGTTTTAAGATTTTGAAATATATAATAATAGTATGATTTAAAGGTATTTTCCGAATAAGAAATGTTTCCAATGATTTTAATGAGTTTCAAATGATTTCGAAGAAATTCCAAAAGAAGTTTGAGAAAATAGAAGTCCAGAACTCACTTATGTCGCTGGAAAATAATTTCGGTGATGAGTGCACGCATCATCGACATTGATTTTCGAGTTTCAGAGTGAGGGAAAGGCCACTTTAATAGCATTGCTATGCGAGTGATTTTGTGAAACCATTTTGATTTCAAATTCCGAAGTAAGATTTGATATTCGAAAGATATATGTATATATATATATTTGAAATGATTTAAAGAAAGTCGGTGTTCAGTCCTCGAGTTTCGGATTTGATATAACCCTATCTATAAAAAATTGATTTACTGATTTGTTACTGATTTCCAGCTCTTGAATTTGAAAATGATTTCTTCAACTATTTTGAAGGTTCGAGTACTTCCAAATCAAGGTTAACTTTTCAAAGCTAAGAAATTTTGAAAAGTATGAATTATTTGAAAAAATATATAAATTTGTTTCGAATATTTAAGTATGAAGTAATATGATTTAAATAAGTTGAAACTGTATGTTAAGTAAATGAATAAGGCTATTTTGAATTTTTCTAAATATGGAATTTAGATTTGAAATGTTTTGAAAGAATTTGGACTTCAATATATTTGAATAAAATTTAGTTTAAATGTTTTAACTTAGTAACATCTTTATGAAACTATATATTTAACAAGTTGGAATAAGTATATAAGTTGTACGTATGCTATTTTATTCGCGTAATTAATTTGATCCAAGTTTGAGTACACAAGTTCGAGGTGGATTACACCATTTCGTGTTAGGATTTTTCATTGGATTCTTGATGGCGAATATTTGATATGGATTTTAGGCTTGATTCTAGAATTCTCTATCATAGTATATGGCTATGCAAGGAGACTGATGGCTTCTAGTCGAGAAACCATATCGAAATCCGCATTAGGGAAGTCGAATGGACAATACTAGTTCGAAAGCGAACTTGTGTGATCGAGCGAGCGATCAAATGTGATTTTGCGAAATGATGACGTATGTACATCTTATATTCTAATATCATTGATATATTTTGACGCTGAAATTGAAAGATGTCGGGTTAGAATATCTTTGCTTACTAAAAGAAAACTTTAAATTTAAACCACAAAGATAAATAACCCATAAAAGCAAAGATATTCAATCCCATATGGCGCTTCATACAGCAAAATTATTTTGAAAATTTGATCCTTATGTAAGATAGACCTTACGTAAGTATAAGATGATTTTGAAAACATTTGATTTTGGAAATGAATTGGTTGACTTAAATTATATTGATTTGGAAATTTGGATTTATTTTCTAAATCTATTATTTTGGAAACTTTGAAACTAAAGATAATTAATTTGAGAAGAATAATTTGGTGAAAGCGTATATGATTTTGAAATTGAACTGATATTGAAACAAATTTAAATTTGAGAACCTTATGTTACTAAACACTTGATTTGGGAGTTGTCGAACTTATATAAAATTGATTTGTATGAGTATGAAATTGATTCGAAAATTATAGACTTGAAAAGGTACTCAATTTGAAAGTGAAATCTTATATAATTGAAGTCTATATAAGTATGATTTGATATACTATTGATTTTGGAAAGTATTTGATTTGAAAATTAAATCTTATATATAATGGATTTTATATAAGTACGATATTTGAAAGTGATTTGAAAAGGTACTATATGATACATATTTTCGAAGTAAAGATATGGAAAGTGCCTTCTGCTTGATATCCGATTTGTGGCCACATCTTGGATTCATTCTATCGATATTATTCTCTCTGATTTTTGGTTTTCCGGATATGATACTCGAGTGTCCTTCGAATTCCATGGCGTTACCCATGGTCTTACGAACTCGACTGCATAGCGTAATTCGTAAGGCAGTGATTGCTTAAAAGGTACGGATGTTACCTGGGGGATCCAGGTGTAACCATTGTGTATCTACGATCCATGATTTGATTCGTTTTTTTTATTGGATTGTACTTTCCATATCTGTTTTTAAAAGTGTTTCCAGTATTTTCACTGGGTGTTGAAACAAGTCTACTAAGTACCTGGAGAATTCTAGCTTTGCGCCTGATCAACGCACTGCCAGAGTCTACAGGAACAAGGATAAACTTGTTGAAACATCGAGTATAAAGGTATTTTCGAAAGAAAATTTGTTTCGTTATAAAGGTATTTTATAATATAAGTATTTTCAACAAAGAAAATTTTGTATCAATATTTGGAATCAAAACCCTTAGGGTTCTAAATTAACTATTCATGCCCGATATTATTCCTTTGAATCTACCTTATATGCTCAGCTTTATTTATTCACCTATATTCTGTTTTCCAAATCCTCCTTCTTTTCCTTGATGACTATATTCTTTTAAAATATTGTTTAATTATAGACTATATGGTTTAATAGAAATTTAGTGTTATAAATATTTGAGGTTATAAAACATATTTAAAGTAAATGATTATTGATTATTAATAATATTTGAATGGTATCTTGAAAAAAAATAAGTAATAACGTAAATAATTGTTTTTTTTTTAAATATTTTTCATATAATTATAAAGGTGTTATAAATATATAAATGGTTATAAAGAAAGAAAGAAACTTTACAAATGAGTTTTGAAAGTATTAAAGTATTAAAATAATTGATTTGCAAACGAAGTTTTCAAATGAATATTTCAGGTAAAATTTATATAATTTTAAATTAATTGTTTAATCTTAACTTTCAATCTATTTTTCCTTCTGGTTGTTTCTATTCTTCTACCTCCTTTCTTTTCGGGGACGAAAAGTTTTGAGTGGGGGAGAGTGTAACGACCCGCAAAATTTAATGGTTTTAAAAGTATATTTAACTGGAAATTTGTGAAATTTTAAACAATAAAATTTGAAATTAAAAATTTATTATTTGGAATATGTCTATTTTAATATAGCACCCGGTAAATTTTCATCAGATAATATTAAAGTTTATTTTCTTGTGAAATTCTATTTCAAATTAAGTCAGTTAATTTTTGATGAAAATAAAATGTTTTCCAAACTTGAATATTTTATACAGTAAATTTCTAAATCATCTGCTGAGTGAAACATCAGTCTTCGTTTCGTCAAATTCAGACTGTTATTGCTCCGATTATCTTATTTTCAGCAAATTAGCAGCATTTTTCGGTACCAATTATCGACTTTGATCGGATGATCGTACCACTGAAGTCTGTATACCGTTTTGATCGTCTCGTCATGCTGATCTCAGTGGTATATTTATTTCGATAGATTGAGGTCCAGTATGTAACGGTGACGAGGAAACAGCGCGTCATAACGGTACCGAAATTTGGAATCCCATCCCCGGTACGTTTCAATCTGAAACGTGCTATCCTAAATTCAATAAATTGTTTTAAATGTACAACGTACCACCACTTGACCATTTGAATTTCACTATTCCTACTTTATTTATATTGGTACGTTTTGCCTCTTTCTATTCTCGTTTACTGTTCATATCTTCTTCCTGGCCACTTTCATTTCCTCCATCTTCTTTTGTTCGGCTGCAACACCATAAGAGAAAACTCGCAGCAACCCATCCTCAACTCAAAACAACCAGACGCCACATCACTCAGCAAGACCACCCACAATCCCATCAATAGCCGAACCATCGAACCACCCCCTTGTTTCCAGATCTTCCGTCCTCGTCCTTGAACCCGAAGCATCACAATAATGACCCTAAGCGGACCCAGCTGCCTTCCCTAGAAACCGCCTCGACTCCAACCCGTGTTGTCACCCTTCCCTCCCACCATTCCCCTCTTTCCCTTCCACGTGACCTGCATCACGCACCCAAAGCTTCGCCCACCTAAACTCTCGACCACCGTGAACCACCGCTCGCCTCCACATCCACTGTAGTCTGCTCACGTCCCCTGCTCTCAAACAAGCGCCGAACACCAACAAGCGCCGAACACCATTGCCGTCAAATTTCCTACCACCTCCGCCCTTCCAAGCATTGCTCCTCATCAGTCGCCCTCATCCACCAAACTGCCACGTAGCCATGGGTTCTCCAGCCGTCGCCTCTTTCCGCATCCCCACTCTCTCGTGCCCAGATCCTTCAGTCTGGTCCTTGTCATAATGTTAGTAAAATTTTATTTTGTTTTTGTTTTGTTTTAAAATTTATTTCGAGTATACTTTCTTGTTTTATATATTGGGTTTTGTCGAATTTTATTTTATATTGGAAAGTAAGTTTTGGGTGTGTTGCGGGTGTATATACATAGGTACTATATGTTTTGTAAGATATAGGATATGTTATCTATAGTTATATTTTAAAAAAAAAAAAAACTTATATTATAAAGTATATATACTAGCTGTTATGATTGTGATATAATACTTTAGCTATATATATTAATTTTACCTATAGGATGTACTATCTGTTAGTTTAGTTGAATTTTAAAATAGACTAAGTGTATGAGTTATATATAGTAAAGTATATTTTAAAGTATATTCTTTCGGGTTTGATGCTATATAATCTAAATTGCTATAAAGTTTAGGTAAGTATATATATAAAGTATATAATATATTCTCTGTTTTGATTTCTAAGTATACAATATTTACAGAATTTTTATACAATGTTAAAAATTTTAGTGTTGTTACATGTTTTGACTACAAAACAGTTTCAGAGCAGCATATATGTATAACTTTATATAATTATTTTTCAGTTTGTGCTTAAAGTTTTAGTTTACTGTTAGTATATAAATATTTACTCATATAGGTTAATATATAATATGGATTTTTAAATTTTATTTGTAAACATATATAGTGTATTTGTGTTTCCAGTAAGTGTTACATACCAGATTTCATATACAGTATAGTATGTTTTTATAGCAGAGTTGGAAGCTTACATATTGCTTTAAGATTGCTTATGGCATATATATTGCCGCCAGTTGTTATATTGTTGTAAGTATACAGCAAAGTATGTTATATGTATCAAGTTCATGTTATATAAATCAATTGGTTTACAAATTTTTTATGTTATATGGGTATCTCATTTTAATATTCATATTAATCTAAAATAGTGAAATTAAATATAGAATATAATCATAATGTATATATGTTGACTTTGTTATATATGCAATTTAAAACAATGATTTTATTACATGTTTAAAGTTGATATTCGATTTCAGAATATTATATGTTTCTGAAGTTATATATCTTTGTTGGATATAATAGTTATATATATATATAAGGACATGAGGTGGTTTCAAGTATATTGGAAGGTTTTATTTTATATTTGCATTTTAAATATAAACAATAATCTTTAATTAAATATATTATTGTATTTTAGTATTCGTACATAATTTGATATTGATTTCATAGGAAAATATAATTATATATATATATTCGGTCTCTATCTAGATGATTCTGATTTGTTCTCATTAATGTAAACTATCAGCTTGTCCATCAAATTCGTACCAATCTAGCTTTGCTTTGGAATTCGTGTTTGGATTCATAACCCATCTCATTTTCGTTCGTCTCTAACCTCGGAAGGTGAGCAATCACTCACGATTAACGTTCTTGTATTTATTAAATTTGATTTCAATTGAAACGACAATTGAAATATGATGCTGTAGTTATTTTAATTGTTATTTATGCTATTATCTGTATATGTTCACCTGTGACATCTGACACCAGTATCTAGTATTTATATGCCTGTTATTACTATTATCTGTATATGTTCACCTGTGACATCTGACACCAGTATCTAGTATTTATATGTCTGTTATTACTATTATCTGTATATGTTCACCTGTGACATCTGACACCAGTATCTAGTATTTATATGCCTGTTGTTATATTTTATATTATCTGTTATCACTCTGCAAGTTCCCTGTTAGTATAGAATTCACTATGGGTTGAAATGATACATACCCGAACGGACTTTAGAATAGGAGAAAATCGTTATGGGTTGAAATGATAAACCCAAGCGATTTTCATTTGAATTGAAATTGGGATTACGGGTCGAAATGATATCTACCCGTATATATTTAATTTCGGATTGAAATGATAAATATCCGTATCACTTAACCATATGATAAATATATATACAAACACCGTTGGTCCATATATATATAAATATTTTGAAAAAAATGAATTCTATGGTTTTGGAAAGAAATATATGGTTTTAATAAATATTGAGCCTTAAATTATTTTATATATAAATGGGAATGATTGATTTAAATACATATAATATGATGAGTAGCTAAAATATTTTTTTCAAAATAGATTTTGGTAATAATTTAAGGTTGGGAAGATAGTTTGAATTTAGTAAAGAATTTTATTTAATTAAACCAATTTAAAGCTTATTAAAATTGGGATTTAAGATATGATTTGTAACTTGAGTTTGATTTAAATAATTTAATGAATAATTCTTGTTTAAATAAAGTTTAAGGAAATATTTAGTCAAATGTGATTTAAGGCTAGTAAATGATATTGAATCTATTAAGTGAATATTTCCTGATTAAATAATAATGGAGTTAAATCAAGAGCTATATGAAACTGTTAAATCTAACTTTGGAAATGTTGAATATTAAAACTTTGAAATATATTGAAAATAAATGGTATATTTAGAACTGAATTAAATTGATAAATTGAGCTTTGAATAAATTTGAATTTAGAAATTGAAGTTGATTTGAATCGATTTGCGAGACTTGAGGAAATTATAAATACTTCACTTTTAAATCATTTAATATATATATATACTATTTTGGAAAATTGATATATTTGAAATGAAATGATATTTGGGTTTTGAAGTATAAATTTAATTGAAATGACCACGGTGTTATAATGTATATTTCCATCTTGTAGATAGTTCTGAAGATCCTTAGAGGATGGTTATCCCAAACATCCTTTAAGTTACTTGTATTTCAGTTGATATTTCACTTGAGTTGGATTTATTTATATAAGAATGTTAATCCTGACTCGAGTGTTTTGTGTTTTACTTTACGCTCGGGTCAGACCGAGTGATACAGTATCTGAGACTCACCATTGGAGTTTGGAGCTTCCTTTGGAGATCCAACTATCGCCTCAGCTTTCAGCTCTTCTAGTTGATTCGTTCAGAGAAGTCATCTGTTGTACTGGAGACTTCATTACATTTGAGATATCCTGTTGTATTTTATTTAACTCTGATGTTTATATAGTAGCTTCATGAACTACTCTTTTATCTATTCCGCTGCGTATTATTGTATTACTCTGTGTCTGTGATTCTGTGATTGATTTATTTACTGCATATGCTGAGTTTTGCCAAATTTAAATTAACAATCTGATATTTTGAATTATTCAAGTCAGACATGTGTGGATTTATTGTCGATTTGAATGGTCCAAAATAACGGGTCGTTACATGTTGTGACATTATGGTCAAATTTATCGCTTACTCGACATCTATAAAATCCAATTTTACTTTATTAAGAGTTACCTGATAGTGACAATTATTTACACAAATTCTCTTCATCCAAACTATATCACATTTACGAGTTATGGGTAATTAAGTACTCTACCCTGCCTGGTTGTTGGTTTAGCCCAAAGGATGAAGTAAGCCAAAAGGTTATCCCTAATATAAAGGCCCAAATTGATTTTGGGCATTGGGCTAATTCTTTAAAATATATTTTGAAGATTTTAAAAATTATATTTTAAATTTAGAGGTTGAGGTTAAAATATGACATGTTGTAAATACTACAAAATTGGTTTTGAATGTTAATATATTAATTTCAAAATTCTTTTATCTTATTTATTTTTTTAGTTAAATTAAATAAATAATAAGTAAATAGTTAACTAAAAGCTAATTAATTAAATTTAAATATACATATATAATGATACATGTTTATTTATGTTAAATATTTAAGGTAAATGAGGATAAAATTTTGAATTTAATTAATGTTATTTTAATTAAAAATTGTTCCAATTGATTAAGTTAATTAATAAGTAATGTACATGTATACATAATTACTATAAATGATATAGTCCATGTTCTTCTTTAAATTGTTAAGGATAAATGAAGTAAAATTCAATATTAAAATTTAAATTCAATTATTAAAATGTTAAATAAATTAAATTAATTAAATATGACTTAAATAATAAAACTAAAATTAATTACATTATATTTAATTACTAAGATACATATATGTATTATATAAGTAAATTTAAATATAAAAGTTATAAATAAATTAATATTTATATAACTATATATGTATAAAATTTAGTGGAACTGGAAAAAAACTCAAATGAGATTCAAGTAATGAATACATACGTATAGTACATATACCATGATTTCAAATATGTCTGACATTCGAATCAGGAAGGTATTTCATAAGATATATATTGCTTCCTAAATAGATACCACTCAATATATATTAAAGATTATGAATCTTTAATATAAGTTGTCCTCGACCATTTATATATTAATAGATTACTTGCATACTCTTTAGTTGTAGATATTCCTCAAGCTAGTGATTTTATGTGTAGTACTATTAATATATTGATTAGACGAGGTAAGATACATGCACGTATTTGTTAATATTTCACAAGGTATGTGCATTATACTTAGACCGCTATGAAATGGTGGGTAAGAGTGAATAATCTCTTTTGATTTATTGATATTCCTTAACGTTGATATGAGATTAAGATAAAGATCAAGGGTTATAAGTTGTATATGACACGACCGATAAAGTGTTATCCATCGCATGCGGACCTATGATTTGTTCATATTCCTCAATATTAGAATCTCAAGGTAAGCAAGTCCTAACATCCACTAGAGAAATTGAAAGATTTCAACGTTTTCTCTTAGGATTTTGAGAAATATAAAAATATGGTGATTGGAAAAATGAAATGGTAACACTTAGCCTTTCTAATACTATGAGAAAATTTGTTATATAAAGTTAAAGTAATCTACATCGATAAAAATTTACAACTATTAAAATTGATAAAACGTTTACCAATTAAAATATACAAATGAACAAGATTAAAGATTGAAAAGAAACATAAAATATACTTACCTTAAATCTTTTAGCATGTTGTCACTTCAAGACCCATGCAAGAGCCTAACAATACACTACCAAACATTCCTAACTTGGTTGCTTAAGTGGTTTGTTTGCCTAAGACATTGTATTGTGTCCTTGAGTTTTGAACCCTTAAGCAATCCAAGAATATAGATATTTGATTTGTATTGATCACATATAAATGTTATATGATGAATGGTCGTAGTTCATAATGTACGAAATTTCAATGAAATTAATTCATTAGAAATAAACAAATAATGCATAATGTGAAATCTATATTCAATGCGATTGATTATAAGAAGGATTTCCCTTTGAATGGTTAGACCATTTAGAAAAGGAAAGTAAATGTACAAGAGTGGATGTGACTTAGGCACAATTGGGATAAAGAGAGTGAATGATCAACTCTACTTGATAAAGTGATATCGGAAACGAGAATCGTATAAAATGCTAGTAGATACTTAATATAGAATGAAAAATGTATTTTTTTATTCCAATTATGTTTTTCATATAGAAAATAATTTTCTATAAAAGTCATTTCTATGAGTTTAAGATATTTGATCAAAAACTCTCAACTGTAAATTAGTTATGATAAAAGAAATAAATAGCCCATAATACGTAGTTGAATGGAGCTTCATATTTCATACACTATTAAAGTAATAAGGGAAATAATGGAAGCATGCTCCTTAATGGTATATCAAGCTATAATTGCTTGGAAATCTCGTTGGGCTACTTAATAATTCTTTTATAGGAAAGAGAAGGACTTTATAGTCACCTAAGACCCTGAATCTGAAGCGAACCCTTCTCGAGATATCCACTCTTACTCCTTAATTATAAATATGTCATTAGGTTACTTCTTTCAGTAAGGAGGCAGACCCTTCAGCCACTTAAGACCTCAACACTGAAGTAAATCCTTTTTAGAGACATCCTTATTTATTTATTTGGAATCTCACGAGGTTGCTTAATACTTCCATTTAGGAGAGAGGCGGACCCTTCAGCCACTTAGGACCTCAAACCAGAAGTAAACCCCTATGGAGATATCCCTTACCGGTCCTAATTCCAAATTTGGACCATTTAATACTTTTCAATTAAGAAAGCAAGTCCAATCTCTCACGTCATCACGGGTCATTGGATTAGTGATATCTCACATCAGTAGTAAGTACATCCGACTATTGGTAGCCCCAAAGTAAAAGGCAGTCTTCTGTCAAGTGACCCTACTGATCTCGTGTCACTGACCTACTAAGTCCAATTAACCATCCTAAGTCTTTATTTATATTATCTTAGGTAGACATTGGACTTAGCTTACTAATTTCCTTTTTATTTAAGGCAATAAGATATACCTTAAATATTTATCTACCCATAAATCCCCGTTTAATCCTCACAAATGTCAATTTGTCCATAAAATCCTAGCGAACATTTCCTAAGACATTTATATATTATTACTAATTTCAAATTAGTAACCTTTTATATCTATTCCATTTTCATCAATTCAACTTCTTTATTTATCAGTCTCATTAATCCATTTACCCTATCAAATTATTGCAACTCCTATATTTATTACCATTTATTGGAGTTACAACCTTTGAAATTCTTTTCTCATTAGTTAATTATCCTAACGCAAATATTACGTGCAAGCATCATTATTAGCTTTTTATTTAATTATTATAAGCGCGGTAATTACGTATAAATATTTACTTTTACTAAATATGTTCTAGTTATAAACTTTTACTAGAATATACTTTTCCATGTTAAATTGTTGGAATCATATCTAAAAAGATTATCCACTATAATTTCTATAAATTAGTCCAAAACAAAAGATTTAACTTAAAATATAAAAATTGCATCGTTTGAAATTACAAGGAATAATCATTTCTTTTTATTATTGAAATAGACGATGTAAACCACAATGAATTCATACTTTACACATCTCTTTCTCTTTCTATTTGTATATATTCCTTGTTAGATCAAATGCTATATATTTCTAAAAGGGAAAGGAATCAAACTAACTTACAAATATTAAACGGATCTAAATTCCAACAATTCCAAATATATAAAAGTTTATATTCTAACAAGATTAGGGTAATAATCTAAATTTATAACATTATTATACAAGATCTGGAATAAATTTCATTTAAACTAATATTCTAACTTCATACTTGGGACTGATTTCCATATCAGGTTGTAAACAATGCGATGTCAATTCATAAACAAGAACATGTAGGCTATATTTATTATATTTAGATGTATTCAATTCATTGCCTATAATTGATGTGCACGTAAATGTGCATATTTTTACCACCATATTTAATCTATTTAAATTAAATAAATGATCATATCGGGAATTTTAACTTGTTTAAACCAAAATTCATATTATTTTCAAATTGTCACATATTCATCTTCATATAGGGGTAAAATGGTCATTTTTATGCATTTATTAAATTGTGAAAATTTACTTGGAATTTTCTATGTTGTTTTGTAGGAAATTTGGTGAATTTTACAAGTGGCTTCATGATAATATATGCATGCACAAGAGTGAAGAGAACAAATGAAGATGGAAATAATTTAAAGTGATGATCATGGAGGACCCCACCCACTTACCTTGATTTTCAATTAGGAGCTAAGCACATGATAAAAGGACATTAAAGCTTCATGTAAATTTAAGTGGGGGATTAGTGGATGTTAATGATTACTTGGCCACCACACTATCTCAATGGCAATTTGGGCATTCTCCAAACATATGAATTAGGGTTTAACACATGTATAAAATCCCCTTATCTTTCATGTAACCTTCTTCTTCCTTAGTCTCTCTTAGTTTAGTTTAGGCTCAAAAATAAAACTCAAAGCTCTCTTTCTCTTTTCATGGCTACTTAGCCATATTTTTATTTCATGTAACTTTCATTTTTTTTAATGTTAATTAGTGCTCTCTTTTCTTTTACATGCTTCTTTTCCTTTCATGTTGTAGTGTAGATCTCTCTTATTTCATGCAAGTAGATTAGTTTTTCCTTTCTTTTTTTTCTCTTTTTCCTCTTGTTTGTTTAATGTTGCTTTCTACATTTGTTGATTTGATAATAAAAATGAGAGGCTAATCCCTTCAATTTATGGGTAATGAAGCTCTCTTGAATCATGTAGATGCAACATAATTTCTTTTATGTCTCTTTTGTGCTTAATGGAAAGTAGATGTTTGTGTGGTTTTGTGTTTAATATTGAGTTTGATAGCTTATATTGTTCAAAACAAATAGGCTATGCTTAGTCATATGAATCATTAATTACCTCTTCATCTACATATAATCATGGTAATGGAAGTGGATTTAGAATCAAAATTTGATGTTTTATGTTTCTAATTCAATAGTTAATAAACCATGCTTAAAATAGATTCTACTTTTGATTTCATATCATTTTCATTGAAGTTAGTAAGTGGGTTAGAGGTGCAATAAAGTTTGATGGTTTAAGTGTGTTAATTAATAACACAATTAGGCCATGCTTATGATAAATGCATCAACTAAACTCACACATGACTAAAAAGAGATCATAATGTCATTATGTTGATTTATATGATCATGAGAGGGATTTGCCTCTAAATTGCTATTTAATCTCATCTTTTTATTCTCCTTAGTTTTAGTTTGTTTTTACTTTCTTTTGGTTAGTTAATAATCACTCGACTTTGGTTTAATTTGATTGAATAGAATTTTAAAATCATCAATTCCCTGCGGATCGACCCGTATTCGCCACGTACTACAAATATACGTCGTGCGCTTGCGGTTATATTTTAATTTAAATTCGTTTGACGGTTTTCTAAACTGATAGAATTTCGTCGACGAACAAGTTTTTGGCGCCGTTGCCTGGGAGTTGTTTGATTTTGATTTTCTATTCTTCGAATTATTTTTGCTTGATTTTCGTGTTTGTTTTGTATGTTTGTACATTTTAAAAAAAAATTGTTTGTGTGCATTTTGATTTTTGTGTTTGTTAGTTTCTTTTTCATTTGCATTTTCTATACAAAAAATACACAAATTTAAAAAAAAATTCACTTTCATTTGCATTTTGTTTTGAGTTTACAATTGCTATATGATTTACATTACACTGTTCACTGCTCACATTACTCTGTGTTCAATTTCACTTCAACATTACATTTTGTTTTGAACTGTCTGCTGTCATCTAACACAAAAACTTCACTGTTGCATTACTTCTACCATTCCCCTTCATCCCAACTGCTTCCAATTCCATCTGTGCACCACCCTGTGCGCACATCCTCCACCATTAACATTTCTGCCAAAGTTTCTCTGACATCAACCAAATCATCACACTGCCATTCTCACCTTCACCAATCACTCATACATCCACCAACATCTCGCTCCCCACTTCATACTTTCAATCACATTCACAAACCACTTCACTCCCCACTTACAAACTGCCACTCTCTACAGGCCTTCACCATGACCTTCCACTACTGCAGTTCCTACATAACCAACCACCATCTCATCATTTGACAACCAGAACTCCTCTACTCCCCTCAACACATAACTGTCACCATACATACACCATAGCCTGACCACCACCCTCTCCTTAGTCTCCATACTAGAAACTGCAATATACAACAGTCTCCACACCAGTGCAAATACTTCTACACTTCACCATTCATCACTTCACCATTCAACATATACCATACAACCTCTGCTCAACAGTCCCACCAACCATTTCTAACAGCACTGCCTGCTGCACACTCGACAACCACTACCGTTCCTACATCACTCCAAACATCCAAGAAACTCATTGCCACTTCTCCTCTACCAGACATTGCTGCACTGCCTGCATATCACCAATCTTCCATAACTTCCACCAATAACTGCCTTGCTCAATTCCTTATCAAACAACTCTGACTGCACCTCACCTCTCCGACCACTTCACTTCTCATTCATTTCACCAAGTTTTCAACCCACTTTCCCATTCACAATCGACACAGTCAACCTCCACATACAATTTCCATACAAACATACTTCCACCTGCCTCAATCTCCACTTTCAACTGAGAACCAGAGATCAACACTGCCTCAACGCATCAACCTCCGCCTGCTTGAAATCAATCACCGAAGTCGCTGACTCAAAACTGCTCCTCCTTACTGCAACCACTCAATCACCCCCACTTCTCAACTGCAAGCCAACCACCTACCTCAACACTACATTCTACCTCATCTATATTTCCACCATCACCAATTACCTCTGCCTCAACATCCATCAGCAAACCCTGTGCTCCAATCAACCCAACCAGAATACGAAACGCCTCGTCACTTCATCCATCACCAATCGCGACTTCAAACTCGAAACCACGATCGCCCTCCTTCGAATACTCAATCCAGAACCAGTCGCGAACCACTTCAACAAAGCAACCCAACCTCATCGAACACGCAGCCTGCAACCATTCACGACCTCCTACAACCATCGCCGAACTCCAGTGACCCAAATTCGAATACCCAAATCGAGAACCTTCCAAATCTACCACTAGTAGCTTCGACTCGGACCCCAAATCCCACGCGACCCTGGTCTCCATCGCGAACCTTCTACCGCCTCGACCAATCACTTCGCGACTTCCATCTCAGCATTCAATCTCGAAATTCAATTTTGATTATATATGCAAGAGGTGAGGCAAATCGAATCTCGCTATCGTTTAAAAAAATAAAAGAAAAGGGCAGAGAACGAATGTGGTTCTGTAAAAAATTTCATTTGAATATGAACTGGAGAATAGGCGAAGAGGAAATTTTTTGATATAAATTGGTTTATGTTAGTTTGGATTACGCTTTGGGCTTCTAGTGGGTTTGTTTGGGCCGAGTAATTAGTTGGTTTTGTTTAGTTTTAAATCTTTTTTTTAGTTCTTGAATAAATATTCCTTGATTTTGTTTGGGTTTCCAGTGGGATTGCTTTAGTATCTTCTTGAATAAATATAAAAAAAATTATTTGTTTTGTTTTAATTTCTTTTTAGTCCCATCCTAATTTAAAAAAGTTTCAATTTTGTTTTATTTCGTTTCGATTTGTTTTGTTTTGCTTTTAGGTTCCATCCTTTAACTAAAAATAAAGTTTCAATTGTATATAATTGTTTGTTTTGTTTTCTCTTGTTTGGAGTTGTTCTCATTTGTTCTGTTTTGATTTGTTTGGTTTTAGTTTTTCTTCCATTATAAAAAAATTATATATATATCTTGTTTTTATTTTCAGGTTGCAAAAGCAGAAAAGGAAATGAGCTGCTTGCTAAAAATAATTACTTAACTTTGCTTGCCAAAAAAAACTGCTTGCTTTCTATATCTACTGTTTTTATTTTCCTTGCATTGTTGTTTGCTTGCATTTTATAAAAAAAATTCATTGTAGTTGCATTGTTAATACACGTTTAATTTCTGCTTTGCATTTCATCCTAGAATTTGTTAATAATAACGGTTAGACATCGATAACTCTTGATTGTATATTGACAAGTTGACTTCTTTGAACAATTTACTTTTTTGGTGTCTAGGCTACGGCAGAGTAATAACCATTTATAAATATTACAATGATTCGTAAATATTATAATGGTTTTCCTCTAAAGGTACTTAAACCTTCGGCTGCATTGCTACGGTGATTCGTGGTGCACCGATAACTCCTGCCCATTACCTGGCTGAGAACTATCTTGTTGATTTAAGACAATTTGTAATTATACAATTTTGGGTTAACTTAGGATAAATCATTTGTAATTAAACCTTGCATTCATTTAGTTGCATCAGTCCATGCATATTTAAAAAAAACAAAAAAAATTAAAAAATCCAAAACTAAAAAAATTGTGAATATTCCTTTTCCCTTGAAATTTTTAAATCCTTTTCCTTTGAAATTTCAAAAATCCAAAAATAATTTAGAATAACCAAAATTCAAAAAAAAATTATAAAACATTTTCAAAAACAAAGAAAAAATTGAAAAACCAAAAAACAAAACAAAAATCAATTTCCCTTTTGAAAAATAAATTTTATTTGTAAATATTTTTCCTTTACAAAAAAAACATTCTTGAACATGTCCGAGTTTCCCCACTTACGTGAATTTTACAATAGTTGTGAAAATCAATATAATCCATATGATTTCACTCCAAATTCGTATGGATATTTTAACAACAACTATTGCTTAAATGATTCAAATTTTGAACAACAAAATTTTCAAAACGATGACCAACCCTTAAGTCTTGAAAAGAGCATTTCGTCTTTACTTGAAATCTCTACACAACAAAATCAAATGATAAATGATTTATGTAATTCATATTTGGGAAATGATTCAAATCAAAGTTTTCAAAATAATCAAAATTTGAATTCACTTCAAAATTCAAACGATTTCGATTATAACCCATGCAAATTCAATTTCGAACTCCAAAATGAATTTCGAACTCAAAATGAAAATGGAAATAACTTTTCAAACGAATTTGGAAATGGGAATAATCTTAACCACATTATGATTGAAAATTTATGTTCTCAACAAATCCAAATCGAAAATCCTCAAGCTAATAATTATAAATTGGATTTTGTTGAACAAATGAACGAAATTTACGATGATCACATGGATTCGTTGTTTGAAACTTATACAAAACAACGTGAACAACAAAATCAAATTCCAATGTGTGACGAGTCAAACAATAATTCATATTTTACCCAAATCGACGATTTTCAAATAAAAACATTTGAAATTGAAAACGAAAATATAAACAAAGTTGTTGAAAAATTGGTAATTGAGTTGGATTTCAATTCTTTTGAGGGTGAGAAACTCGATTTAAATTTCGATCTTCCTTTTTCTGAAAATTTGAATACAACAACTTTGAATTTTGAACTTGATTTATGCAATAAAGTTGTTGATAATCCAACAAAGGAAGTCGAATTTAACGAACACGAGTTTTATGGACTTTTTGAAAACGAGTTGTTAAATTCAGACGAGGAAGATTTAAATCACCAATTTGCTTTTGAAATCAATAATTTTGAAGAAGTTTTCAATGATAAGTTTGAATTTCAAATTGGTGAAAATGAACTTGAATTTCAATCAATTGTTTTATCGACCCTAAAAATCATCGAAAAGGAAACAACTCGTAAGATTTTTAATAAAACAACATTCGTTTTTCCAAATCAACATTCAACTTTGAAATCTTTTATGGTTTGGTTTTTCGAACTTAAGCTGTGTCTCGTATACTTGACGAGACAAAGGAATCGGTCTTTGGAAGACCATTTCATTTACTTTTTAACGATATACTTTCTGATGTCATGTAAAAAATCATCTTTTCATTTTCATTTAAATAAAGGTTATGTTTTTATTTTTCTCCTTCCACTTGGGTTGACTGTGGGGACATAGTAAAAATCAAGTGTGGGGGGAGACTCGTCATTTTTTAATTTTTCATGGTTTAGTTTTAATTTTTCTTTCCAAAATTTTAAAAAAAATCTCAAAAATTTTTTTTTGGCCATTTTTGATTTATTTTTAAAGAAACACTATAGGATAAATATATGGTTTTGGTTTATTAAATTGAAATTTTTGAAAATTTATTTGTCTTAACAAAAATAAAAATGAAGTTTGATTACAAATAACAATGGTTTAACTAGTATATAGGAAGATTCATACGTGATAATTATGAAATATATCCTAATTGAAAATCTTTGTTTTAAAAAGTGGTTGATTTAAAGTAAAGGAGAAAACATTTTTTTGTCTTCTAAGTTAAATGGTGCTAAGATGATTTTGCGAAACTCTCTCCCTAAAAAAATCAAAAAACACAAAAATAAAATATTTCTTGTATATATGTATATATTTTCTTAATAAACACCTAGAGTCATGTGTTCACACTCGTGTGTTCACTCGCCATGCTCTGTACCCTTCTCACGTAAGCCCGAAAGGTAGTGCACGATCGGTATATCTGACCTCAGTTTATCTAAGTTAGGTGTGTATATAAAAATTATTTTACTAATAATGCCTACAGTCAATAAGTGTTCACACTTGTGTGTTCACTCGCCACACTCTGTATTCCCCTCACATCAGTCCGCAAGGCAATGCATGGGTAATATATCTGGCCTCAGTTTATCTAAGTTAGGAATATGTAAATATTGCTAATATCAACAAAATTTTCAAAAGAAAAATAATAGAGAGAGTAAGCAATTGAAATCCAAGCACTATTTTAACTTATTTGATTTGACTTGTTATTGAAAAGAAATAAAATTACCACTTTGATAAACTTTGATAATCAACTAAGGATCCATTTCATAGTTACATTGTGTTATCGACCGAAACAACGAGTTAAACTATAGTATATTTGCTTTGATAACTTCGTTTTTATTGGAAATTTCGACGAGTGAATGACATAAATTTTCAAGATAATGACCAAAACCTATATTTAACTTATTTGCGTCAATTTAAAAGTAAATCCTTCATTGTAAATATTTTCAAAAACTTGCATTCACATCTTTGTAAATAAATCTTGCATTTTGTAAATATTTTCATCCTGCATTTGGATTTTGTGGGTAGTATCCGCTGAAAACCCTAACGAGACAACACTCGTCCTACTAGGGACACCCAGAGATTTAACGGCTTGTTGTATACGCTCAATGCAATCGTGCTCCCTACGAAAACAGATTTATCTTAGTTTTTCTTTATTCGAGGACGAATAAAAAGGTAAGTGTGGGGGTATTTGATGTGCACGTAAATGTGCATATTTTTACCACCGTATTTAATCTATTTAAATTAAATAAATGCTCATATCGGAAATTTTAACTTGTTTAAACCAAAATTCATATTATTTTCAAATTGTCATATATTCATCTTCATATAGGGGTAAAATGGTCATTTTTATGAATTTATTAAATTGTGAAAATTTACTTGGAATTTTCTATGTTGTTTTATAGGAAATTTGGTGAATTTTACAAGTGGCTTCATGATAATATATGCATGCACAAGAGTGAAGAGAACAAATGAAGAAGAAAATAATTTAAAGTGATGATCATGGAGGACCCCACCCACTTACCTTGATTTTCAATTAGGAGCTAAGCACATGATAAAAGGACATTAAAGCTTCATATACATTTAAGTGGGGGATTAGTGGATGTTAATGATTACTTGGCCACCACACTATCTCAAGGGCAATTTGGGCATTCCCAAAAATATGAATTAAGGTTTAACACATGTATAAAATCCCCTTATGTTTCATGTAACCTTCTTCTTCCTTAGTCTCTCTTAGTTTAGTTTAGGCTCAAAAATAAAACTTAAAAATCTCTTTCTCTTTTCATGGCTACATAGCCATATTTTTATTTCATGTAACTTTCATTTTTTTAATGTTAATTAGTGCTCTCTTTTCTTTTACATGCTTCTTTTCCTTTCATGTTGTATTGTAGATCTCTCTTATTTCATGCAAGTAGATTAGTTTTTCCTTTCTTTTTTTTTTCTTTTTCCTCTTGTTTGTTTAATGTTGCTTTCTACATTTGTTGATTTGATAACAAAAATGAGAGGCTAATCCCTTCAATTTAGGGGTAATGAAGCTCTCTTGAATCATGTAGATGCAACATAATTTCATTTATGTCTCTTTTGTGCTTAATGGAAAGTAGATGTTTGTGTGGTTTTGTGTTTAATATTGAGTTTGATAGCTTATATTGTTCAAAACAAATAGGCTATGCTTAGTCATATGAATCATTAATTACCTCTTCATCTACATATGATCATGGTAATGGAAGTGGATTTAGAATCAAAATTTGATGGTTTATATTTCTAATTCAATAGTTAATAAACCATGCTTAAAATAGATTCTACTTTTGATTTCATATCATTTTCATTGAAGTTACTAAGTGGGTTAGAGGGTGCATTAAAGTTTGATGGTTTAAGTGTGTTAATTAATAACATAATTAGGCTATGCTTATGATAAATGCATCAACTAAACTCACACATGACCAAAAAGATAACATAATGTCATTATGTTGATTTATATGATCATGAGAGGGGATTTGCCTCTAAATTGCTCTTTAATCTCATCTTTTTGTTCTCCTTAGTTTTAGTTTTTTTTACTTTCTTTTAGTTAGTTAACAATCACTCGACTTTGGTTTAATTTGATTGAATAAAATTTTAAAATCATCAATTCCCTGCGGATCGACCCATATTCGCCACGTACTACAAGTGTACGCCGTGTGCTTGCGGTTATATTTTAATTTAAATTCGTTCGACGGTTTTTTAAATCGGTAGAATTTCGTCGACGAACATCATATATAATTATCCAATTAGGCGTAAAAATCAAATAAATACCAACGAGATAATTTTCATATTATAACAATCTATAAAAATTCCCACTCATCTTTTAAAAGTGATCCAAACCTACAGATCTGAAGTAGAACCTTTGATTCGTCTCCAAATCCTTTTTAATCCAAGAGATATGTATAAAATGGTATATACATATATTAGAATCACAGATCTGAGAAGAGATTTGGGATAGGGAGATAAAATAGATACAAATATATATATAAATATATAAATTATCTCAAATACGCACATGGTTGATTCTCTTCTCTTCTCCTTTTTATTAGATTTATATTCTTCTCCGATTTTTATGAATACAGACACAAATACCTTATTTTTATAATTTAGGATGAATGTGGTGAAGAAGAAATGGAAAAGCTTCGTTACTGTCTCCATAAAAATATGAGAAGTGAAGGGAGGGTTAGGCCTAAATTTATAGGTCCTAGAATCAACCAGAACCATTAGATTGAAATATATTAAATTGAGTACATTGCGGCCTAGATTTACTAGAGCCACCAGGTCGCCACTGGTCGACCATCCTTGGATGACCGGTCGGCCGCTAGGGGTTGACCGTCCTCAATGATAGGTCGGCCTTTGGGCTTGGGTAATTAATATTAAAAATGTTAATTATTTATTACTTAATTATTTTCGTTTCAAATTTGTTTTTCGTTTGTAACTTCTTCGTTTAGGTTCCGAACGTAAAACTTCGAATACTATAGTTGCTCAAAATTTCGCCACAAACGCATTGGTGCAAGTTTTATGGTCATATTCCTTTATTTGCACAAATTCCATTTTCGAAGCCAAATTAATTAACTAACTAACACCAAATTATAGGGCGTTACATGAAGATAAGTTCGTAAACCTAAAACTTAATCTGTTTATACAAACACATATACATATATAGGAAACTCATAAATGTTTACGAATAGCTATTCAGTTGCACTATGAAACAATTGTTGTTTCAACAAACACTAACTTTATGATGAAGAAATTTCTTTTAGAAATTATTGGTAGTAAAATGGATTTGGATACGGTCCAAAGATAAAACTTATTACAAAGGATGAAATGAAATTGTAAAATCATAAATGGACATAACTAATTAGAGTGCCTAATTGTTGGAACTGGACCAGTCGGAAGCAGATTGAATAGGTAGATTTCAAAAAAAAATCCCTACTTGGATCGTATTGGGCCTATGAAGTCTAAAGGTATATTATATCCAATGTAATACAATTTTAAATAAAATCTTACTTTATTTAAATTATTAAAATGGAGATTTAAATTTGTTCTCAATATTTTGATAGATGAGAAATTGGAAATATGGTTGGAAATACTAGTTGCCCTGATCTGACTATGAAAAAGAATGCACAATGGTAAATGTTTGTTCTCAGTTTTAAAGCTGAACACTAATATACTGATATGCTTCTCTGATACATGCTTTCTCTCTGATCATATAATACTAAATAATGGTGCATGCTTGTTCTATAATATTTTGTTAGTGAATAACATGAGGTGTAATATGTGTATATATGATCCATATATGGTTGATGAAGGTTTTGTTTCAAAAAATGGTAGGGCAGGCTGAGGTAGGTTCGAAATTTGATGTGTTGTGTTACTAAAAGATAAAAGTTATAATGCATTACTTGATGATAAAGATACAACGTCAAAAAAAAATATACTTAAGTACGAGAAAGACGAAGAAGATGTGTTTGTAGGGTCGGGTGAAGTTGAGGGTGAGCAATGTAATACTGTAGGGATGGAGCAATAAATAGGCATGGAGCAAAAATCTATAATACAAGGAAAAGTAGTCATTTCATGGGGTATGGACCCACATTATACTGCGATGGAGCAAGCACGCATTAAAGGTGCAGACTTTTAAAGTCATACAGCGCATGGAAACATAACTTTTTCTTAGGATGTGGACTTATTAACAATTGGGATATAGCAAGCATGTAATGAACATAAAATGCATGGAGATATATTGTTCATTCAAGGCTCTATGGTGAAAAGTCAAAATGTTTGGACAGTGTTTCAGATATTCATCAAGCAAAAAAGACATATGTGACTCAAAAAGGAATCAAAGATGAAGTAGTTGTAAATTATGTCTCCACAATGTAAGATGAGGACTGTGATTTATGTTCTATTTTGAGTTTAGTCAGATCGACGAGGAGGAGTGCTCATCTACGTAGAGCGGCCACTAGAATATCCGATGACTCTAGCTTAGGTATGGATGTTCTTTAAGGCAGTAAATATAGCCCTTGTCCTTGAGTAGTTTAACTACTAATGATTTTCGTTATTTAGCTAGGAGTTTATGTTTTATTTTTGATGATGTTCAGTTAGATGTTGAGTACATTAGAAGAAGGGAATTAGAGCGGACTAGATTATTTGGATCATGAGATACACTAGTTGGAATATTAGGGGTCTAAATGATTTAGGAAAGTATAGTAAAACAAGGTCATTTTTTAAAGATAACATTTATATTGCGTTATTATAGGAAACCAACTTGATTTTCGATTTTATAGGAGTCTAGGGAGTCTTTACTTTAGTCATTGAGTTCATCTTCCGACTAAGGGTAGTTCGAGAGGTTTGATGGTAGGTTGGAAAGAAAATTTGGTTAAACTTTACAATATATTATTAAAGTTCATTCGATGCATCTCATATTTTCTGAGCTTTGTGATAGCTCATTTCTTAATGTAACTAATATTTA
The DNA here is from genome assembly GCA_030737815.1 of Allium fistulosum. Lineage (NCBI taxonomy): Eukaryota > Viridiplantae > Streptophyta > Magnoliopsida > Asparagales > Amaryllidaceae > Allium > Allium fistulosum. The sequence continues at coordinate 999,299,376 of CM060903.1, forward strand.
TGGGCCGAATTCTAAGATTGATCGAAGGGTTCTTCGGAGCGAGTGTTTGGAATTTAGATCACTTGCTCTAGGTCCATGGATGATGGGTGAGGATTTCAATGTCACTAGATTCCTAGGGGAACGAACTCCTAGAGAAGGATATTTTTCGGATATGTAAAAATTATTGGTTTATTATTGATAGTAACTTAATTGAATTACAGTTAAAAAATAGATGATCACTTGGTCAAATAAAAGAGATAACCCATCAATGGCACTTTTAGTTAGATTTTTTATTAGCAATGAAGTGGAGGATAATACCATTTTTGTAAAGTTGTTGGGCTTCCAAGTATATACTTGGATCATTGTCCAATTATCTTATCCTGCAACAATGAAAGTATAAGAAATAATATATTCATATTTGAAAAGATGTAGCTATTAGAAAATAAATTTACAAATTTAATTGCAAGTAAATTGCTTTCTTTAAGTAATTATAATTATAAATATCCAGGAAATGTAGCTAAAATATTTGCAAGAAAAATTAGAGATTTCAGAAATTTCCTTAGGAAATGGAATAAAGATGTTTTTGGCAATATTAGAATTAAAAAGGATAAACTACTTAATGAAATTATAAAGTTGAATATAATAGAAGAATCTAATAATTTAAACATTTTAGAAAAAATGTGCTTTCAAATCTAAAAGAAGAATTAAATAAAATTCTAATACAAGAAGAAGTGATGTGGAAAATAAAGATATAGAGTCTAATGGATAAATGAGGGGGGAAAGAATACTAATTTTTTCCATAAAGTAGCAAATGGTAGAAAACACAGTAACACTATTAATTCTATTTTAATAAATAACATTGAGATTTTTGATTAAAAAGAATTAAATATGGCTTTTACTAATTAGTATAAAGAGATTTTGGTTTAAAGAATGGGCATAATATTAGGGCTAATTGGGATGATTTATATCCCAATAACACTAGGATTGATTTAAATGAATTGGATATCCATTTACGGAAGTTGAGATTTTGAGCGCTATAAAGGATATGCCCAGTGATACATCGCCTGGCCCAGATGAATTTTCGATTTTATTTTATGAATTTTTTTGGAACGTTTTAAAATACTATATAATTAAAATGTTTAATGAATGTTATGATGGTTTTTTACAATTAGGTTTGTTTAATTTTGCTTATGTAATCTTGTTACATAAGAAAGTAGGAGAAAATAAGTTAAAAGATTTCAGATCTATTTCATTATTAAATTGTTCTTTTAAAATCATTTCTAAGGTTTTACCAAATAAGTTAAATACTAAAATGAACGATTTAATTGATAATACTCAAACAAATTTTATTAAAGGTAGAAATATTATGGATGAGATAGCAGTAGTTCAAGAATTTATTAATCATTATTGTAAAAATAATATCACTTGTGCACTTCTTAAACTTGATTTTAAAAAAGCTTTTGACTCAATTGATTGGGATTTTCTTAAGGATTTATTATTGGCTAGGGGTTCCAGTGTTAGATGGGTGGGTTATACTTCAAATTGAAAGTTTAAGTATTATGGTTGATGGTATATTAGGAAATAAAATGTAGTTAAAACGTGGACTTAGCTAAGGTGATCCGTTGCCGCCTTTTCTGTTTAATTTTACTGTTAACATTTTTACTAGGATTATCAAACTAGCCACTAGTAATGGGATTTTAAATAACGTAGGAAATTTATTATGAGTAATGGTATTTCCATTCTTCAGTTTGTTGATGATTCCATGCTTTTTATATCTCATTTACCTAAAATATTATAGTGTTTAAGTTTATATTACATAATTTTGAGTTGCTTTTCGGTAAAAGTTCCTTTTTGGTGTTGAACGATACAAATAAGATGGAGAATCAAGTAACTTGTACACTGAATTATAAAATTATGCAATTTCTTATAGATTATCTAATATTTTTAATAAGACCCTCTAAACACAAACATGATGACTGGATGATAATAACAGATAAAACTAACAAAATATTAACTAAATGGAATGGTAGATTTTTATCAGCGGTTGGTAGGATAGTTCTTATCAACTCTATTGTATCAGCTCTACCTATATATTAGATGTCGTTTTATCATTTTTCAGAATGGGTAATTTATAAAATAAATTAAATTAGGAGAGATTTTTATAAGAGTGGTGATAATTCTAATAATAGTTCAAAATGTTTAGTTAAATGGAAAATGGTAGTAAATCTAAAGAGGAGGGAGGGTTAAGAATTATAAATTTAATTAATTTAAACATGATTTTTTTGGAAAATGGGTATGGAAATTTACTGATAATAATGACAATTTAATTTGGAAAGAAATAATATCGAATCAATGGTATGGTGGTACATATAATCTACATCGTATTTCTACAAAAAGTACAAATAATATTTCTCATTTTTGGCAACCGATAATAAAAAACTATGATATTTATAAATTAGGAATTAACCATGTGGTAAATTCGGAGAATAACACCTAATTTTAGCATGATCGTTGGATATTAGTAATTCTCCTTAAAGTAGAATTTAAATAGCTTTATGAAATTTGTAATTTTAAAAATGTGTTGATTTTAGAGATATATAAACCAAATTTGAATTTTCCATGGGAATTTAGTTTGGGGCATTTCACCAAAAGGACAAACTTTGCAGTCCAATTAGTTTCTAGGACACACATTCAAAGAAATTACTTTCAAGGCCAAAGTCAGCAGAATAATTACTTTCAAGGACAAAGTCAGCGGTCCAATTACTTTCAAAGACATAATTTCATAGGTTTTTTGGCCCTAGAAACTAATTATTTTACGTTTTGTCCTTGAAAGTAATTATTTCAGTTGTGTGTCCTAGAAACTAATTTCACTTACTAAAGAGGCCCTTGTGGCTAATTTCCACATTTAGTTTTAATCGTACTTTAGTTGGAAATACATTATCTAAATTTGCTTTACATTGTGCTAAATTAGAATTATATAACACTGATAATGAAAATGAAATTAAAATATGATGTTGTGTAAAAATATAATTTATACAACATACTCTTTTTATAATTTTCTTAATTTTTGGGTACTAAATCGAACATATTTAGTTATATTTGGAATGGTAAAACTCCATCCAAAGATAAAGTACATATATGGTATTGTACATAGGAAATTATATACTATTGAGCTTTTAAAAAGAAAAATATAATTATTGATAACAAATGTTTTTTCTATAATATGGGAATGGAGAACATTTCACATTTATATTTTAAGTGTCATATCACTAGATATATTCTTATAAACTATCTTAATATTTTTTACTTTCAAATAACTAATAATGTGTTAATTTTGAATTGTACTGGAATAGGCTTAGGTTTTGTTATTCTAGATTTCATAGATTAGTAATTGATACTATTTTTACTATAATATCTTGGTATATATGGATTGAAAGGAATCAAAGAGTTTTTAGTAATATAAATACTCCAATGGATAATGTAATATATACAATTGCTTTATTTTGTTTTAATTGGATTTCAAACCTTAGTTTAATAAAGATAACAATATTAGTTTCAAAGAATATCTTAAAAGGGTTAAATCTCGTATTAATTTAGTTAAGGAAGTATCTAAAAGTACAAATAATAACAACACCCTAAATACCTATTTAATCTATATGTGTGCTAATGAATCCAAAGATATATTTTATGTAGGACATAGTTAGATTTTAAAATGTTGTAATTTACAATTTAGCTACTACTTCATAATTATGAATGTATGATATCATATTATAATGTTTTAAATCTACTCTTTTATCTCATTATTAGTTCATGCTTAGTAAGTTTATTTCCTTATTATGGCATATATATGTATATAAAACATATCCATGTACATATATATGTGTCGATCTAATCATTTTGTTGTGTTTTTTTCCAGCTTTAGATGTGTCAATACAGGGATGGATTTAGCAGATTCTACTATCATGGATGGATAGCTGGTATTAGAGCATTGCCACGATTCATCCTAGCTTTTTATTATATTATATTTTGTTGTCATTTTATCTATATTATGGACTTTAGTCATTATGATTGGAGAGTTTTATTTAAGTGTATTATATATGGGGTTTTTTGCTACATGCCAGGCTTATTGGCAGCTTCATTTTTAAGTGTAGAATAAAATATATGAGTGCTCTTCTCCTCGAACAGAGGATCACTTATATTTCTCAAAATTTTGATTTAAATTTGTATGTATTATAATGAGTGTATCACATACATTCATTTGTGTGAAGTGTAAGTGCCGTATAAAAGTAGTGCATATATGTGTGAATGAAACATGTATAAATGAATTTCGAGAAGGAAATATTTTGTTTCCTTCTCTTAACTTATATTATTAATTAATGGAAGAAATGACAATATATGCAGAGAGAGAAACCATTCATTTCTCTGCCTTTAATTATAATAATTGATGTATTAAATGACATGTATGACTAATTAACTAAATTTACACATGCCTTTATTGTCCAAGTTTTTGACTAATGAAATATATGTGTATATCTACAACAGTTATATACACACACGTGTATATACTAATATATATATATATATATATATTGAAAACCTGTTAGTTGTTTTAAATAATTTGAAATCCAAAATTAACATTAACGAAAATGATTTCAATTAAAGAAAGGTTTCACAACAAAATATTACATTATTGCACAAAATCCTCTTACAAATTTGAATTAAACTACACATTTATATATCCATATACATGATTATTACAATTTAATAATTTAGATCTAAAACACATATATTTGCAGACTTTGTATGAGACGACCCGACTTTCTATCACCAGAAAGTCGCATCATCTTGAAGAAAGAAAGGGATAGAAAAGAGAAAAGATAGAGAAGAAAGAAGAAACAACATCATAATCTCAACAGCGGAACGAATAAATTATATTAATCACATAAATATTACATAGTATACAACATCAATCAGAGTTACACAGATAATACATCACATACTAGATAGTTATAAACACCTGTCTAGTTATTACAACTCAATACAATACAGGGATACCAACACAGCGGAACACTATATATATCTACAATGTTGAAGCCTCCTGCTCCATTGCTTCTCCACAATTCGTCAAAGCTAACCTGAATCCCTTGGCTACTCGTAAAAATTTGAGTACCCAAGAGTTTAAGAAAACAGAAGATAAACTCCGGGTCAGACATGGGTCTGGTGTGAGTAACAGGTTAAAGTTGCTTAACTTTGAGAAACCTTTGAAAACAAAAGTATCACGTAAGACTTCCCACACATAAACATGGGTAAGTTTTTACCTTACGCTAACCAAAACTTTTGATAGGAAATCCAGTGATATTATAATAGGGTCTAGGGTTTTCAAGTAAATAAGAAATAGCTGAAATTGTTACATGATTAAATTCCAGCATACTAGCCAACAAGTGGGTAATACAATCAAATCCGAGGGCACTTATTGGAGTTTGGATTCCATACAATGGCAGGGCTACTGGGGTACCGCCCATCACAGTACGTGGCCTACATCAACGTACCGAGGATCACTCCCGACCCTCTGCAACACTAAGCCGGAACCATCCCTTACTGGACAGTCCCGAACAAGACAACCCCAAAAGTTGGAGCTCAACAACTGCCCACACAACCGAATAAAAAGGGACATCTAGACAGGGGAAAATCTCATCCTACTTGGGTGCTACCCACTTAGCCTTGCTGCACCTCCCCTGTTTTAGCCATTCCCGGTTGATGAGGCTTGAGGCTATGATTACCTTATCAGAACACATCACTTAGAATGCTCATCGTCCACCTGACGATGTTCTGAAAGCATTCAATCCATACAAGTTCGTTCCGGGTTCGAACGAAACCGAAGGCATTATATCGCTACACTCATTTTGGAATCACCGTCAGAGTTAACGACAATAACCCTTGCACTCTGAATCTTCATCTTCACTTGAGATTCACGACCTATCGTTACTTTAGATCGATGTGGTTTTCGGATATCCAACTCTGGAAACCCGATCCCGGTCTCATCGAAATCCAAAACATATCTTTTAAGGCCAAGTTGTTTTAAAGTTAAAACAATTCAATTCATTTTCCATATACACACAGATAGATAATTCACAATATCACAGATAGATAATTCACATTATCATCACAAATAGATAATTCAGTTTATCATCATAAATAGATAATCCATATTATCATCACACTTCAACCAAAGCAACCATATCACACAGCATTACTTATCTCATATCTGAGATTTCAAACCATTCAAGGAAATCAATATCATCCATCCATACATAAACAAGGATTAATAATCACACCATTTGTAATTAATTTAAAATGAATTAAATTAATTACCTTATTTCTAATTAATTTAAAGTAAATTAAATTAATTACTTCATCATTATAAATCTTGCTTACGTATCCATCAATTAATTACAAATCAATTAATTAATCATTCTCTAATTTCCATCTTAATTAATCACCCTTGATTAATTATCCTTTAATTACATTCAAGTAATTATCCTTTAATTAATTTCACAAATTAATTATCCTTAACCAAATACAGTAATTAATCTTTAATTAGTTTATTAATTAATTACATTAATCCTTAATTAATTACATTAATTAATTACTCAAAATCACTTATTTTGATTAATTAGTTTTAATTAATCAATCCTTACATCATTAATTATATAAATTATTGATCCCTAATTACTCCTAATTAATTATCCTGTTTAAATTAATTACATTAAGTAATTAATCTTTAATTAATCCATAATTATTAATCACTCTTGATTAATCTCATTGGTAATTAACTACCCTTAATTACTTCAATAAATAAATTAATTAGTCCTCAATTAATTATCTTAATCAATCCCTTGATTAATACACAAAGTAATTTAATCCAAATTACTTCCATATTTAAATCCTCTTTAATTAATTACATACAGTAATTACCATTAATTACTTCACTAAGTAATTACACTTCATTTATTACATTAAGTAATTACCTATCAAATCATCCAGTGATTATTTAAAATTAATCAAACTTAATTAATTAACTTAAACTAATCAAATTAAACTCAATTAATTACATTAAGTAATTAATTCCTTAATTACTTCCATTAAGTAATTATACTTATCCCATTTCATAAATGATTATCCCTAATTAATTAATCTAATTAATTATTAAAATTTATCACATTAATTAATTATTTACTAATCCAAGTTAATGACCTTCATTAACTATTAACAATCCTTAATTTCTTTTCTTAAGAAATTAAACTTAGATTAATCAATGTTAATTACAAATTAATTTATCCTTAATAACCAATTAATTAACCTCTAATTATTTAATTAATTTAAGCTTTAACTGTAACTTAATTAATCTTTAATTACTTGATTAATTAACATTTAATCATTAATTTAAAATCTAATCTTATCAAATTAATGATCCCTAACTCCAAATTAATTATTCCTAATTAATTAACTTAAAACTTAATTAATTGATTTAAAACTCAAAATTACTAATTTAATAAATCCAAATCATTTATTAATTAAATAAATTAATTATCCATTTTAATTATCTTAATAATTTAATGAATCATAATTCATTAAATCCTAATTAACTTTAAGATAAACATTATTCTTATGAATGATTAAATTATCATTATCAAAAGCATTTTAAAAACAATTTATCTTTAAATTTACTTTTAAATTCCATTTTAAATTTAAGATTTAAAATGAATACAAATTTAACTTTAACTAAGTTTTAAAACCATTCAAAATCCTTTAATTTCATATGTTAAAGAAATACATACCTTATAAAGAAGCTTAAAAGAATTTTAAACCAAATTCATTTTTAAATTCAAATCAATTTAAAATACACTTTAAACATTTTAAAGTTGATAAACAATTTAATTTTATAAAACTTTATTTATTTCAAAACTGAGATTTAAACTAACTTAAATCCATATTTAAACTTTGATTTACACTTAGTTTAAACTCTGCTTTATATTTTAAAATCATTTTAAATTTTTAATACACTGACAGGTTTTAAAACCTGTACAGAACAATGACTCGAGCCACCCCTAAAAATACTTCGAGTCGAACTTCCCATATCTTCGAGCTATTCCCTAAACAACTCGAGTAAAAACTCGAGTACAAATCCACTGCTCAACCCAGACTTCACCAGACAACCAAAAATGCACCGTGCACATGCACGGTGGCTCCGACTATCTACGGCCATCCACGACACCTTCATCACATCGTCGATCATCCCCTCACTTGATCCTGACCATCAGAATATCATCACAAACTCGAAATCGAATTCGAGTAACCCAAACACAACTGGAGCAAAAACCCAAACCTGGAACTTCCTCGACCTTGCTCCTCCGACCACCGGAGCATCAGCAATTCTGGTCACGACTTCGTCCATGCCATAGCTACCTTTCCCCAAAGTTCTGTTGAACTCGATCATCCCGAGGAGTCGTGTCGATCAAAATACCCAACCTAGTAAAAACTAGGGTTACATATTTGAAACGGTCACCGTCCCTTGATCAGCTTCCTGGAATTTTTTCCCAAACCTCCGATCACTCTACTACCACCAGAGGGAACCCTGACCTCCCAGACCGTCGAGATCACCAGAAAATTCCCAAAACAACATTTTTGGTCAACCCATAAATACACCCTCCATCTATCACTAAAATTGATGATTTTAGTTTTAAAAATCATCATTTTGTATAAGGTTTTAAATTATATTCCTGAAACTATGAACTAAGAAAATTAAATTTTCACTTACATTCAACTTGGTCTGTTATTTTAGTTTCCAGAACCATTACCAATTTATTTTAACTTAAATAAATTTTAAACTAAAGTTTATGATGAAACAACCAAGTTTTGTTTAAGTCTTAAATCCAGATCGTGCCTAGATAAAAAAGAAATGATTTTTGAATTAAACTGATGCTTAAAACAGAGAACAGAATATCACAGAAGACAACTATGCACACACATACATCCCTCATTCAAAGATACTCAGTGAATTCATACATACACAAACATATTTATTCACAGATATGAACATGCAACAGATTCATATTTTTAGATTTTTAAAAGGGATGTTACTCACCTTGCTTCAGAAATGAACAGAGCTCTTTTATTTTGAAACAGGCTTTTGAAATTGCCAGCTGAAATATTTTAATCTCTGATTAGAGTTGAGCTAAAGTGTTGTTTAAGTTGAATTTTGTATAAGTATGTAATACTTATTTGCTTCAGAGGTTACTCAATTTTAGATGGACGAACTAAAATGAGAAGGCTGATATATATAAAATGAGTTACAAGGTGATGTATATGAAATGAGTTTACATGGTTATTATTTTTCTTTTGTACAATAGGTCAGAGTTTTTTCTTCTTGGAGGCTGATATGATCTTATATTGTACTAGAGATAATAGCATTTAATGTCATACTTATCCCCTATCTTATTTCGTATGTACTTATATGATTGTATATTTTTTTATTTCTTATTGCCTTGTATCTAAATGCATTCCTATAGTTAACATATTGTTAGAATTTATGTAATGTATTTACTTTATATTTTACATAGTTTATTAACATGTTGTCTGAATTTACCTACTTTATTTTTATGTTCCATTTCTAACTTAAATATTTATTTCTAACTTAAATACTTATTTTTATTTCTTTTAAAACTTAAACCACCAACCACTTCATTTACAGTTATTTATTTTTATACTTATGAATTACTTTTTAGAGAAAATAAAATAAAACTATTTATATTTATATATATAACAATACATTAATAATGTTATTTGAAAATAATAATTTATCAAATTTAAATAATTTATAAAAGAGATTATAAATTCCTATTATTATTAAATGAATTAATATATCATATTTATTAAACAATATTTTAAAATAAACCTTTTAATTAATCTTAAACTTAAGCTAAGATATAATTTAATCAATTAAACATTTATCTTAAATATTTTAAAACTATATATTTTAAATTAAATCATAATTTCCAAATTACCAAAATATATTAGAATTTGAAAACAAGATTTATTTATTTATTGAATTCAAACCAAAGATTTATATTTACAATATATACAAATATATACACCTTATAACTAGAAAACAATTTATTAGCTTTTAAAAAGATAAAATCACTAATTAAATATTTATTAAAAGAAGATTATAAATCAATTTAAATTTATCAACAAAAATTATCAAATCAATTAAATTTTTAATAAAGATTATTAAATTGATATTGCCAAAAATTCCGGGATATCACATTGTAGCATGTGATATATGTATATATATACATATATACAAATAAGTTTGATCTTAAGGTTAACAATTTTGATTAAACTTTTAATTTAGGAATGAAACTAGAGTTTATGATTTTACATAAGACTTTAAATATAGAAAACCATAAAGAATTAGAATTTGCACTAATCATTAATTTTAAATCAATTTTTTTATAAATAATGATTGAAACATTTATAATCAAGAATTTACTATATAAAATTAATGATTAATTTCAAAGAATAATAAATAACTTAACATATACAATTCAATTGCATTTGGGTATGTAAGTGTTATATAATTATATAAAAAAATCTCATTCAAAAATAGATTTCAATTTCACAAAATTTCCAAAATAAAATAAAAGAATTTTGAACAAAGTAAACATGTGTAAATTTATGATAAGAACTTACAAATCTAAACAATACAGAGAATTATAAGTTATCAAAAATAATATGGGGTCCAAAACATATCTATTTATCATGAACGTATATTAACGGGAGATGATGAACAAACATAGATGTGAACCAAAACAATACAATAAACATATTTTAACCAAACTAGGTATAAGGGATGTTTAAGTTACATGTGACGAAATGAATAATTAAGACATAAAGTAAATCATAAAAAGTATAATTATATCAATGATATAAATACATATGTGAATTTAAATTTGAGAGTTACCTTTGGATATGGCCAATAAATCATACCTTGAACAATGAATCAAAGCATTTAGATTTAGAAATTAACCTCTAGATTTTGCAAGGATCAAGAAGGATAAACCACTTTTAATGAACTAATTCGATTTGTATTTGTTTTGGGATATTTTTGTCATGGAGCCTTCAAAATTTTGACCATTAAAGATGGAGAAGAGAGCATGAAAAACGAATAACCAAAAGTTATGAAAAGAATGAAATAAAGAAGGTAATCAATCCCCAATTAAAGAGATATAAGGGATGATGAAAAAAAAATTTAGATAAGGACTTGCAGATCTAAACCATAGAGAGAATAATAACAAGTTATCAAAAGTAACATGGCATCCAAAATATATCAATTTATCATGAAAATATATTAAAGGGAAATGATGAACAAACATAGATCTGAACCAAAACAATACCATAAACATATTAAATAGACATAAGGGAGGTTTAAATTACATGTGGCAGAATGAATAATTAAAACATGAGGTGAATCATGCGAAGTCTAATTATATCCATGACCAAAACACATGAGTGAATTTAAATCTAAGAGTCACCTTTGGATGCGGTCAATAAATCACATTGAGCAATGAATCAAAGATCCTAGATTCAGAAATCAGCCTCCATATTTTGCAAGGATCAAGAGGGATAAATCACTTTTAATAAAGTAATTTGATTTGTATTTGTTTTGGGATATTTTTAGCCATGGGGCCTTTGAAATTTCAGCCATTAGAGATGGAGAAGTGAGCATGAAAAATGAACAGCCAAAAGTTATGGAAAATAATGAAATAAAGAAGGTATCAATGCCCAAGTAAAGGGTCATAAGGTAATGAATATATATTAAAGGGAGATAATGAACAAATATAGGTCTGAACCAAAATAATACAATAAATATATTTTAATCAAAATAGACACAAGGGAGGTTTAAGTTACATTATGGCAAAACGAATAATTAAGACATAAGGTGAATCATACAAATATTATATCAATGATATAAATACATAGGTGAACTTAAAGCTGGGAGTTACCTTTGTATGTGGCTAATAAATCAGATCTTGAACAATTAATTAAAGCTTCTAGATTCAGAAATCAGACACCGGATTTTGAAAGGATCAAGAGAGATAAACCACTTTTGATGCACTAATTTGATTTATATTTATTTTGGGATATTTTTAGCCATCGAGCCTTCAAAATTTCGACAGTTAGAGATGGAGAAGAGAGCATGAAAAATGAATATCTAATAGTCATGAAAAAAATGAAATAATGAAGGTAATGATTGCCCAATTAAAGAGAGATCTTTTTTCTTCTTTATATTATTCTTTTCCTTTTTTAGTTCTTTTAAAAACTTATCATCTCCCTCCCTTATTATGGCCGGCCATACATGGAGGCATTATGGGCCTCAAATGATGCCAAACCCACTTGACATTTATTTCATTTAAATCCAATTTAAATAGTCTATCGATATCATATATCGATACATTCGTTTATAACTTTTATTTATACACTTTATTAAATGCTAATGGTATACAAAAAATTAAATAAAAATTAAATAACCAATATATCAGAAACATTATTTAATTTAATTAATTTACAACTACTACAAATTATAAATCATGTGGTTTATTTGGAGTATTCATCAGTACGGTTGTGTGACTCAAAGGTGTAAATTCAGTCAGTGATTAATATCAAACAATTCGAATATTAATGTTCATATGTCACCTTAGCTATCGGTGTGACATTTTGACTGAATTTATCGCTTACACATCTTTCTAGTAAAATCCAATTTTATTAATTTAAGCGTTACCCGGTAGCAACAACTATTTACACCAATTCTCTTCGTCAAAACTATATCACTTTGGACTTATGGAATTTGGTAGTGGTCAAAATTCCAATATCGTATATATTCAACTCTATAGTTCAAACACAAAGTCATTGGTTAATAATAGTTATTATTAACTGAACCGCTCTGGTCATAGACTTTGACTTTGAGTTGACTTCAGTTTATCGTGATACTATCATCGTATAACTAAAGAGACATATCCTCTCTTGAATAGTGTTTCACTTCAAATGCTTCCACTCAACCCAACTATAGTCATTCGATGGATGTCGTGCCATGACTTAACTATAATCAAAGTGGTGCTTCCACATTGAAGATCAACGGTGTTCTAGTTAATTCAATTGTGTACTTTTGTCATATCAATATTTTTTGTTTAACCTTAGTTATATTACCAATAGAAAACTATCGAGTGAGTCATTCCATAGTTATCTAATAACTATCAATACATAACCCCTTGGTGCCCCCCTAACAGTTATGATTAATGCACTGCCTAACATTTTGAGAGCATTACGTACTCTAGTCTCAACGGATATATCGATATTCAATCTCGATACATCTTGATTAGGAATATTTAAAATGATATGTTTATTTTCATTATGATAAATTATTAATGGTTACAATACTTTGTAACCACTATCACAAAACATATCATTTATGAATTTTCCATTAAATATACTTTTAATTAAATTGTTTAATTAATATAACACAATATATCAAGTATATAATAGAAAGAAAACACCTTTTATTTCGAACAAGATTGGTTATCGAGTTAGATATATGTAATAAATTACATATTTACCCCATTGGCACACCACTAACTCTGTAACTAATAAGAACTACCACATTAAAAAGAAACTATGATTTTCTTATCAATGTCAAGAAATAATTTCCTTAGTTGTCAATAAGCCATTATGAGTATTGACTCCACTATATAGTATGATGCATAAATCTGGAGCGGATTTTAAGTACATTATCAAATTATGATTTTAATAGTTGTATCTGAAGTGATGTGATCCATCTACCACAAAATTGTCTCTAAGAAGAAGACCAATGTAGATGGAATATGTTAAGCTACGTTGATATAGTATCATCGTAAATTTCAATAGTTGAAATTAATGTAACAGGTTCGTCATTCAACATACTTAAGTTAATTCGGATTTTACTCGCAAAATTATCGCTCGATATGTGTTGGGTAAAAATCTGGTATAACCGTATGTGCTTGGAGTTCAAAGGGAGGTAGGTTCTTAATTTGACATGTAAGTCAAAGGATATAAATGCAGATCATTGGCCCATAAGAAAATAAGTGCAAGTCATAAGTTCATATGAGAGTAATTATGCAAAGAAAAATTTATTCAAGCCCTTAATAACAAACTCCTAATTCTAATTTGACCTAAAAGTCATTGAAATCCCAACCTCAAACTTTTTTGTTATACATACAAGAAAATGTAAAATGAGGAAGAAGAGTAACTAGGAATCATCCCATTTCCAGTAGGGTTACATGTCTATTTATAGAAGACTTTAACCTTTAGATTTATGACATGTAACGACTCGTAAATCGATCACTTTGATAAATTATATTATTTTTAAAATATTTAAATATAAGATTTTTAACATAGACGATGATGTTGTGAACAATAAATAAAAATGGTAATCTTATTTTGAATAGATATTTAAAAAATATTTACTTCGGAAAAATATCGATAAAATGAGCAAAAACCATTTTATCGATAAACAGCTCTATAATTGTAAGAAATCTCGCATGGAGCTGGATAAATACACTTATTTATATATCGAAACAAGAATATGAAATAAAATTATTTATTTTATTTTGGGAATAAAATGTATTTATGACATCATCAAAAATAGCATCATATTTAATAATTGATTTATGAATTTAAATTGAGATTTAATGATTTAATAATTATTATAATATTCAAATAATTGTTTTAAAATGATAATATTTATTTTAATTAGTTATACAGTGATAATAAATCATTTATAATAGTTTTATAAAGATATATATTTGATTTGAAATCATATGGAAAACTGATATTGCTTTATCAATATAATAGCGCTTTTTGTAAATAATAAATTAATATGGGTTTTTATGGTTTTATAACTCAAATGAGATCATTTTAATTGATTAATAATGACGAGAAATTAGTTTTCAAATTTTGTTTACAAAATATGTATGTTAACTAAGAAGTAAAAATATGACCGAAGATCGGAATCGAAATTCGTAACGATTTAACGAATAGAAGTTGTTTTAAGTCATTGCAACCTTATAACATAAATATTCACACATATATGCATACATATGCATGTCATACATACACATACACATACAAATAAGCATACATACATGTATGCAAATGAAACAAATATCATGATATTTCTCTTATACTTCGCCTTTAAGCATACAAAAGTCAATGCACATGGCATGGAAGAGAAGTGAAGTGATGGAGGCACATGGAGGGGGGATAAACGTGTGAAATGACAGAGGAGAGGAGGTGGAAAGTGGTGATGTAAAAGCATACAAAAATACCATGACATTTTCCAAACCTTAAGCCTATAAATACATGCACATACTCTCTCATATTTTCACACATTCTTCTACTTCTTCTTCTTCATTCTAAGCTATTTTAATGGCTTCCTAAGTCAAGGAAAAGTTATGTCAAATATCTCCAAAAAGAAACAAAATTATATACACATATATACAAGGTCAAATCACTTCAAAAGACTAGTCAATCACCTCCTCCACTCTCCTATAACACATGGCCACCCTCCATCACCACCCAAGGCTAAGCATCACCACTCCAAAAGTCAAGGTCGAGAGCATCAAAGAAGAAGGAGCAAGTTCGAGGAGCTTCGGAGCAAGGAAAATAGGAGGAAGTGCCACTGAAGTGTTGCCGATTCGATTTAGAAAGCCACGAAAAAGTTTGGTGGAGTGGATATAAATTGTTAGTACTCGAGTTTAGATTTAATTATTTAAAAATTAAAATGATAATATGCATGTTTAATCAGTTAATTGATATGTTTGGTTGAAAATTGGTTGATTATATGGTTGATTTTATGGTTGGTTATATGGTTGATAACTTGGTTGAGATAAATTATGAGAAATCATTATAAGAAATGGTTAAGTGATTAACCATGGTTAATTTATGAAAAATAAATTTATGTATGTGTATGGAGTTTATTGAGCCTCTTAATGATTTTGAAGTATAAAAAGGTTGAAATGAATATTATAATAATATAATATTATGAAATTGTTTAAAAGTGAATATGAGATTTTATATGAAAAATATTAGTTTAAAATAGTTTAAAATGGTTTATAAATTCAATTTGAAGAATTTTTGATAAGTTATGACGATAGAGACAAAACTAGGCGCATCACATAAAGGTAGTTCGTTATTTCGCGCCATAAAAGTTTAAATCCATTTATAGAATGAAATTGGAGTCGGAATTCTTTAGAATAAGAATTTTCCGAACTCTTATAATCATAGTTTTAAAAAAAGAAAAAGATCGATATTTCATTTAGTAGATTTTGAAATATGAGCAAATCAAGTTTTCAAAATAATCGCGGTTTGGCAGTTCGAAAACCGAAGCGATAAATTCTTTAAAATGAATATTCTTAATTCTTTAAAAATATGGAATAAATTCTATAACTATTTTAAAATGTTTTAGAAGAGATTAGAGTTATAAAAATGGATTTCTACATGATAGAAAAGTTGTTTTGATCAAATAAGCTTCAAAAGCACTATTCGCAGCACCTTTTGAAGCAGTTTCTAATAACTTTTGAAATATAGCTTTTAACTTATGTATTCTTTACTAAATATTCTATAAATGTTTTTAAATGAATAAATAAGTGTTTTAAAGATGATTTGGAGGTTTCATAATTATTTTAAAAGGGTTTGAATAAATGATTAGAAGAAAAGCTGTTATAAATAAGTGATTTATTCTTGGCTCTAAAAGCCGATGAATAGACCGATTTTTCTATTCGTGAGATCCGGATGTGAGCTGCTTAAACTATGGAGATGTTTGAGGGAAACCAATGCCTTGGCTCACCTGGTCTCTTTCCTGGGCGAGGAATGGATAAGGTCAAAATGTCAAAAATGCGACAAGTATAAAAGATTCCAATTTACAAATTTAATTTCATACAACTTGGATTGTATAGAAATAATCTTCTTATACTTGGTATTAAATTCCGAGGAGAGAACACGTACTATCCGTGTGAATTTAAAAGGTGATTCACCATTATTCGATGTACAATAAAGGTTGAATACAGAAATTGATATCGAGTAGAATTAGTATAATTTCTATGGATCCTTTTCTTCTCAATACTAATTGGTTTAGTTTTATAGTAAATAATGTCTTAAACAACATCGTTTTTGACCCGTTTAAGAGTTGTGATTTGAAATTAAGAAATCTTTGTTAAGATTTAAATAAATAATTTGGAAATGTTTTCCCAAGTAAAGATAAAATGATTTGGAAATTATTCCAAGATTAAAAGGGTTTAACTAACCAGAGAATTTGATTAATGATGCTTAATGATTCCATACACTCTTGAGAAGATAAATGGAATAGTTGAAAAGAATATATCTCTAGAAGATAATTGAATGAATGGAAAGATTAGTTAATTTGATGATGTTTGATAATCACCTATATAATTGATATCTTTTTATCGATGATTGGTTCGGAGAAACCAGAGTCAGATTTGGGAAATCTCTATACGAAAACCACTTCGAACCAATGTATACATTCGGAAGTAAAGACATGTTGAAGACATTGATTTTGAAGACAGAGATCTTCACGACGGAAGGCTACTTGCCACTATCCCTGCGATTTCATATTATATATATATGATGGTAGTGGTGCTTTGTTATGAAAATCTTCGATGCAAGGACTTCTTGCTAATAATCCTAGGGGTGATTCCTGATAGGATGTAACATGAGAGTACCTTCATTTGTTCTATTCCTGGACAACTTGTATGGATGAGTGTCTAACATTGCATTTCTAGAACCACGTACATTGATCTCTACAAACATACATCTATTTGATGGTATAGGAGTTAACTCTCTTATACTTAACACCCTTATTTGAGACATACAAGCTCAGAGGTTGTACATTTGTGGAAATCAATAGTGTGTTGTAAGAAATGGCAATATGATATTCAAAGTGGAACCTGCTATGAGAAAGGAAAATTGTGCCTTTGTGAAAAGAAAAGCGTGGCTTTGTGGAAAGTATGAATGTAGCATCTCAAGCCTCGCATCCCGGTAATGATACGGGTAATTATGTGGCCTACATGACATATATTTCGGGCTACCGGTTATTGTGGATATGCAAAAAAAGGGCATATGTTGCCTAGAGGCCAGTAGTGTATGGACCCTCAATATTATATGTATAGTGGTGTATGAGTCCTTGTTCGAAAGGCCACCGAATACATAGTAGTGTAGCAATACGAGGTGTACAGTGGTGTATGAGTCACTGTACGAAAATTCCCAGGTACTATGATTGATATACGGGGAAAATCCACAAAGGAAGGAAAAGGCCACTAGTTCCCTATCATATTGGAAATCCAATTCCAATATGAGCTTTATGGTTTTGATTGTATTCAAAAAATAGCTGTAATGCCTTGCAAACATTCAGCTAGCTCTTACTATAATTTAATAATGGTAACAATTTTGACTATGTTTATATATATTTACTTGGAAAGGATTTTTAAAGTAATATCATTTGAAATAACATCAAATGGTTAAAGTATTAAGTGTTTTGATTATCATAAGGTAAAATTACGTCCGTGTTTATGTGCGGCGTGGTCTTATGAGATACTCTTCTTTTTCAAAAACGGTTTTGTTCGATAATAAAGTCGATCTATGGCACCATCATATATATTCATAAATCGTGACTCAAGTTGGTTTATCGAACCTAATCCAAGTATTTTTAATACTCGAGTCATATCCGAGTAGTTTCAGATTTAGTTGAGAATGCTTGGAGGTTCCAGAGGAGAGCTGGAGATCTTCATCGACGTATGAATGTATTCTATTTTTCGTTATATTTGCATTGTTGTTTTTAGCATTTATAAGGACAAAGATTTTATAACTGTACAGGTTGAATTTAGGTTAGATTCTGATATTATATTCAAATTTTCCACTGTAAAAGATTTTGTGGTTAATAATATATGATTATTCCATTCGTGTGAGATCCTATTCTGTCTTTATTTTCTTTTTCCCTGACAATCGTTTTTTCAGCACTGTGATACCCGGCACGCAATACAGTGGAAGTATTAGTATCGATTTTCGAGGGTCGAAAATCCTGTTTGTTACATTTGGTATCAAGCTTAGATTGAGCGAACACTTAGGCGCTTTAGTTGGGTAGAACTCATTATGGATTGGGATAGTAATACCCTAGAATGATTGACTCGTTAGAGATAGGATTAATAACACCTTAGAATGAGTTTGAGAGTGTAGCGACCCAGGATTTTCGACCCTCGAAAATCGACATCAATACGTTCACTGTATAACATGCCAAATATTCAAGTGCTGAAAATACCGACTGCTAGGGGTGAAGAAGAATGTAGAAGAAGAAACAAACAGAATCAACAACATAGAATCTCATAATCGCAGTGGAACAAAATATAATATATAATAGCAGATTTTTATACAAAAGAATCTGTAGCTGTAAATATATATACAATCATCAGAGTACAACAATCAATGCATCAATATGGACAGTTATTATAACTTGGCCTCACCAGTGCTGACTATACAGTCTATACACACAGTGGAATAAAATCAAATACGTGGTATATGCCTGAGTCTCCTTCAGCTCGTCTTCCAAGCTCCATAGCATTCTAACATGAATCTGTAATACTCGGTCTGACTCGAGCATTGTAATAAAATAACATACAAGTCAGTATAGAAAACCAACGTGAGTAAACACACTGAATTTGAATTATTAAAGTTATCAAAATCCTTTGAAAAACAAAGGTATCTCGTAAGACCGCGTCATACATAAACACGATGGGTTTTTCCCTTACGATAACCAAAACATTTTATATCAAAATCCTCTGATATTATTATAGTGTCTATAAAAAGTAAATTAGAAAATAGCTAAAATGCTTGCATCTCACGTTTCAGCATAGTTGGACACAATAAAAACCGTACGACGCTTATTGGAGAATGGATTCCATACAATGACTGGGCTATTGGGGTACCGCCCATCATAGTACACCTCTAGAAAAATGTACCGAGGACCACGCCTGGATACCCTTCCAACACAAGACCGGCCTATCCCTGACCTGGATAGTATCGAATATGTTATCACCCCGGGTGTTCCCACACTTATCGAGCGCTCTCTTTTCCATGCACAACCATATCCAAAAAAAATATCCGAGGGTATCTAGAAAGGTGATAACATACCTTAAGTGGGTGCGACCCACTTAGCCTTGCTGCATCTCCCCTGCTTTAGTTATTCCCGATTGATGAGGCTTGAGGCTACGTTTACCTTTCAAGAACAATTCCATTTAGAATGCTCATCGTCCTCCAATAACGATGTTCTGATAGCATTCATCCATACAACTTGTCCTAGGTTTGGAAAAACCGAATCACCGTCTTCACTATCTTCACAATATCCATTCGTAACGCTCAAATCGGATCGAAGTGGTTTTCGGATAATTAAATTGGATCCCGGTCTCTTCGAAACGATCAACGAAATTGGCCAATATTTGATAGTCGATTATTTAACTATCAATATAACATCCATAAGCAGTCACTAGGCCCATATTATAATTTTCCAAAATTTATTTTCAAAATATCTTTATAAGATATATATTCAATCCCTTCCAAAATTTCAATATTTGAGACAACTCAAATACTTATATCCATATGAGGATATTTCAAACCATCTCTTATTTCAACACTTAGAAAAATATTTAAAAATATATTTTTATAAACCGCGTACTTCTCAACACTTAGGAAAGTTCCATTTATTTCTCTTTTCTCAAAATCCTTCACAATTTATATAGTAAATTCCTTAACTCGTTTATAACAAATTGTATAAGTTTTGGGGTTCCTTAATTAATTTCCTTTAATATTTCCAAAGTCAAAACACTTGTCTATAATTCCAAATATCCATTTCTAACTTCTTTTATGAATCCTAATTCAATTTTTGAAGTTCACTTTTGTTTAAATACTCCGGAAATTTTCCTTAAATTTCCCCAAATTCCATGTTGAGAATTTCTCTTATAAACCCCATCTACTGAATAAACCTCGTTTCCAAACCTCGAGAAGATTTATAAATAAATTTAAATCATTACAAAACTCTATATATATATATAATAAGTATTTAAATAATAATAATTTATTTTTAAAACATGTTCAAGTAATTATTTAAAATATCGAAACACTTTTTATACACATCAATAACTTATTTTTAGATAAACAAATCAATTTTCAAAGCTAATTTTAAAATTAGGATTTATTAAAATAAATATTAAGTATTTTAAAATTTCACTTTTCGTTGTATTTCAATTCTACTAGTTCAAAATTACATAGTTTGATAAATAAAACTCCCCTTTTTAAAAACAACTTAATTTCATAGTAATAAAATATATTTTTAAAATCTCAATAACCAATTAATTTATAGATTCCTCTAGATTCACAACCCATCGATTTCATTCCAATTCTCCTAACCATTTCCACTTTTCAAAAATAGTATACACTATTTTCCTCAACCGTGTTTCCATATTCTAATATAAATTGACCCTATGAATTTTATATTCCCAATTTAGCAACTGCTATCGTTTTCCCTTATTTATAAACATCGTTTATAAACTTTTATAACTCCTTAGGATTTTACTTGTTTATAAAAACAAATCTTATTTATAAAATTTCATTTTATAAATCCATTTCCTTATAAATTCCATTTATTCCGCCAATAAAAATTTTAATATCGATTTCAACCCCTTTTCACATTTTCCGGATATCATTTAAAGATCCTTTATATGGATTATTTTTAAAAATCCCTATTTAAACAATTATGGAATTTATTAAGAATAACCAAAAATCAAATTATTGTTTTATTTAATCGATTTCTTTTTAAAATAGTCCAAATTTTGATATAATTATTTTTATATTCAAAATCTCCTTTTAGTTCCTTAAAAATTTAAAAATAATATTTATGGTATTTAAAATACCAAAATCAAGGCCAGTGCTACTATAACATCCAAAATTCAATCACAACAAATCTATATTAGATTTATTCACACACATCATATATCAATATATACGAACAATTAATATATTTTTGAGGAATCCAGTTGGATCCCTCCAACTTGTTTTCCTGCATCACGGATGTTAGATAACACAAAAATACCAATCCCGCTTCGAGGCGGGATATCACGGTAATATAGGGTCATCCGTTATTATGTAGGGTGCATAGGTTCTCATCCGCTCTAACGACGGGAAATATATCCAACTACTAATATATATACCAATATAAATAATATAGCATCCAACTGATATTAATTTATAAATTCAACCAAGCATCCAATAATCAATTTTTATTATTATCAATTAAATCCAGCAATCCAAAAAGAGTGAGATTTACTCACCTTGATTTTCGA
The DNA here is from genome assembly GCA_030737815.1 of Allium fistulosum. Lineage (NCBI taxonomy): Eukaryota > Viridiplantae > Streptophyta > Magnoliopsida > Asparagales > Amaryllidaceae > Allium > Allium fistulosum. The sequence continues at coordinate 999,321,851 of CM060903.1, forward strand.
AATTGCTAATCATTCCACAGATACAAACCAAACTCGAATTGTTTCACGATTTTTGGACCTCGTATGAATTTAATATGGATTAATGAACTTCAAAAAAATAATAATTTATAATTATCTTAAATATAAAAATTGTTTTTAAATAAAAACTACCTTACTAACAAACTAACCCTTCTTCCCAAATATCATCGCATGCACGCTAAAACACCAAAAAAACGATCACTGCTCCTCCAAACTGTAGCCACCAAAATGGCTATACGCCTACTTGACAATGTCGCACGACTCGGCCTACTGCCCAACAAAACTGCACCTTCTCCATCTACAACATCGCACGTGACAACTCCCATTCATCCACCACTGCGCGCTCAGCCAACTACCGCAGTCCTCAATACGACCACGACCTCCATAGCCGCGCCACTACTCAGACCATCCCTCCTTCGAAAACACTTCCTGGCATCGCGACATCGCCCATCGACCGAACCCTTCATCGCCTTCAACCCTAGTAGCCTCAACTTCGGCCATCTCCTCACGAACAAGTCGAGACCCCTGAATGATGCGCCCAGCATCGTGCCTGTTCCCCCCTGCGTGCATGATGACCAGAACACTGCGATGTAATCGCGGTTTCCTCTCCTTTTTTTTCTTTTTTTTGCAAACAAATTGATTTCGGCCTTCTCCCCTTTTTTTATTTGATTTGTTTGAACTAATTGAAGAAGGAGAAAGGAGATCGATTTAATAACAGAGGAGGGCAGCTATACGTACGTAACTAGGTCGACCTACATAAACTAGGGTGGCTAAGAGTTTGACCTTTGATTTGAAATTTATAAATTTTATTTCAAAATATCCCGCTTAGCATATCTTGAAATTCCAAACCCCTAATAAGGCGTGACACCAGGCGTTCCTAATGTTATACCGTTATTCTGAACCCAATGGAACAAGTTTCGAGTCCCAATTCGATCGTATGTGGAAGATAGCTTTTTAAATCGAGGATTGAAATTAAATTAATACTGTTCTTTTATAGCTCGAACGACCAAATGGTGAATCCAAATGCTATGAAATTTGAAATCCGATAATAATACACTATTACGGATCCAATGGAACTAGTTTCGTCGAATTTCGAGACTATGCCCGGAAGGCTATTTTAACACGTCGATTAAATCGACGATTTCAAAAATGGAAGAAATCACTTGAAATTCTTGTTTTAAAAACTTACTATCTAATTTCTAATTCAAATAGAATTTACATCAATGTTAGAAATAGTTTTCGATTCATATTCAACTCCAATTCAATTATTTAAACGATTTTTCAATTATTAATTCAACAATTAACTTTATTCAATAAATCCCTATATTGAGACTTAAGTTTTATTCCACTTATTTGATCGATAAACTTCAGAATAAAATTCCATTTACATTTCAAATTCAACATTTAAAATAAATTAAATGTTCAAAATCAAACAATTGAAAATCCGGATCATTGCAGAGAGTATTATATATGAGTGTGTATTTGTTATTGAATATAAAAATGTTTTGTGATAATTAATCTATTGAGTGGTTTATGAATTTTGGTTGGTGCATGAAGAGCTCCATGTAATCGATATGGATTCCTAAATACTTAAAAAATGCAAATCAACACATTGTTTTTAAAAGGATTATATTTTATATACAAAAAGAATATAGATATTTGGGTGATTTGGAAAATTTATAAGGTGTATTCTCTTTGAAAAGATAAATGAATAAAGTCTAAATTTGTTGGCGATGATTGGAATAATCTTCTATGTATCAATCAAATGTTGGCTTGGGCGAACGGTATCATACACTTAGTAAATTATTTTTCTTATCATTAGGGGATCAAGGTAAGTTTGAATTCGAACAAGTTTGAATCAAGTTATTTAGTTAAAAAGAATTTTAAGTCAAGAAGCAAATGTTGTAGAACTTCTGATGATATTTTGGTATATCACTTAGGGGCAAGATGGATTTTTTTATTTCGAGGGATGAGTATTGGATGACTCCAAAGCAAGCACAAAGAGCATGTACAACAAGAGAAGCAGCAGAAAAATTAAGACTAGGAGCTTATGTTGGCATCTACTGCTTTAGGTGTTTAAAGGAAGGGCATTATGCAGTTATGTGTGAGGATAGAAAAATAAAGAAGTAGAAGAAAGAAAAACCTGTTCGGGATAATATATGCTGTTTTAAGTGTAAAGAGCTAGGACATTTTTTACATGAGTGCTTTAGAACAAAGAAGAAACCAAGATTTTCATCCGAGAAGAAAAAGAGTTGCTATCGCTGCAAAGAATTAGGACATATAGTCAAGGAGTGTCCTTTAAAAAAAGAGAAAAGAAGGCTAAGAGAGGTGCCCTTCAGACAACAACTTCTATAGTCGCCACTTTAATTAGTAGGAGTACATGGTCTTGCAGTTCAAGTAATGAATGGGGATACTTCTGGATGTATTGTCCAAACAAAAAGTTAGGATTGGTTGACTTAAATGCGAAGGATAAAGCACTGTCTACCTCAGAAAGTGTCCAAGAATAGTGTTTATAGCATTCTTAGTATCTACATAATGATTTTGTAATATTCAGATTATCCTTTAAGTCTGTGATAATGTAACGACCCGTACTTTTCGATAATTAAAATATTAAATTTAATATAAAAAAATGGGTCGTTGTTATCGTTTTGACCCAATTCGATATGTTATTCATTCTTATCTATCTTTGTCCATATAAATAGATTTCTTTTCTAAAACCCTAGCAGCCATTTCTTATTTCTATACGTACTACCATCTTCAATCTATCTGCTTCTTCCTCCTTCCCAATGGCTGCAAAATTCAAAACCCTAATTTCAAATTCAAATTCAAATCAAAATTCAAACTCCTCAAACCATATCAAATTATATATCGTTGGAAAGCTCTCGATGAGCGCAATCTACTATAGCAATTCGTTTTTCGATTCGAGTCACGGTTTGACCAGAAATTGGCAATCTTTCTCAGTTGTCCATTTTTAGGATTTCGTGATCCAACGATGGATCGTCGACCATTCGACAATCGGGTAGTCGTTGGGAAGAGGTCGTGAAGCAGGAATCTGTGGTGGTGTTTGTTGGTCATATTGTGGTCGAAGATCCCTAGAATTGGTGTATTTTTGCGTGCGGCGATGGAGCCAGGAGAGGAGGCCAGAGTTGGCGGCGCTTGCTGCGTGGGTGCGGCACGACGTCTCTGAGGTGATGGCGGCTTTTGATCATGGAGGAAGCGTTCGTGGGCCGCACGATAATTGGATTAAGGGCTGGCGGCTGTAATGTGAACGAGCTCGACATCATGTGGTTAGGGTTTCTAGGTACGTGAAATTGCAGTTTTGCTATATTTATTTTATTTTAATTGAAAATTTAATCTTTTAACTATCATAACTTGCGCATACGAGCTCGGATTCACGCACGGTTTTCTCCATCGCGGTTTTTTCCATTGCGATCATATTGAAATTTCGGATGACATGGGACTAGTTTGGCTACATTCTGAGACTGTTAGAATTTTGGGCTTTGTTTGGATTTTTAATCGACTATAAATCAAAAGTGAGTGTTTTAACCCACTCACGAATACTAAACCATCTTATGTTAGTTAAATTAAATTTATGATGTGATTAAAAATTTATTGATTGCTTTTTGGTATATATAAATTGTCATTCAAATTTAATTTGAATTTACATTGAATTTAATTGCCATTTAAATTAATACTGAAATTTAATTGCCAATTAAATACCCGATAATGATAACCAGTTAATTGTTGTGATTATTGGTTGATCTGAATGATGATTGTGATGGATGTTTAATTATTGACATGTTGGATGATTTGATGTTATGTTTATTTTATATATTGTTATCACACTTCAAGTCCTTAGTTATTGTTAGGAAAATCACTATGGGTTGAAATGATACATGCCCGAATGGTCTTATAGATTAGGGAAAAATCGTTATGGGTTGAAATGATAAACTCGAGCGATTCTATGAATTTTGAATTTTACTCGGGATTGCGGGTTGAAATGATATATACCCGTAAGTTTAAATTATTACGGGTTGAAATGATATATATCTATATCACTTGACCATAGGGTAGAAAATTATATACGGACACTGGATTGGTTAAATTAAATGATTTTAAATCATAAATTTTTGAATCCAGTTAAATGATATTATGAAATAAAACTTGATTTATATGAACTGAATTATTTTCAAAATCCAAGTTTTAAAATGTTGAAATTGAAATTGGTTTAAATGAATTGTTTAAAGAATTTAAATTTAAATCTTAAAGTTGAATTTTGTAATATAAATGAAATTTTCAAAATTAAGTTATTGTGAATGTTTGAATATTGAAACTTTGAAACCTATTGAATTTGAAGTGGTTTAAATTTGTAGTTCAAACATGGATTTGAAATCGGTATAAATTAGAATGGTTTTATGAGAATTTGACTTGAAACCTTTGGTCTTTTGAATTGAAATCGTTGAACTGAGATTGATTTAAATTGAATTTTGGAACTAAAGTTGATTTGAATTGATTTGTGAAATTGGAAGAAACAATTCTAATTTGAAACTATTTTCTCATATAAACCATTTTAATATATTAATAATTTTTAATACATTAACTATATTTCAATATATAACCTATTTTAATATATAAACTATTTCTAATATATAAACTATTTTAATCTATAAACTATTGCTAATATATAAAATATTTTTAATATATAACCTATTTTAATATATAAACTATTTCTAATATATAAACTATTTTAATCTATAACCTATTCTAATATATAAACTATTTCTAATATCTAAACTATTTTAATCTATAACTTATTTTAAATATAAACTATTTTAATATATTATTTTAAATTTATAAACAACTTTTAATATATATATTTTAATATATAACCTATTTTAATATATAAACTATTTCTAATATCTAAACTATTTGAATCTATAACCTATTTTTAAAATATAAACTATTTTAATATATATTATTTTAAATTTATAAAAAACTTTTAATATATATATTTTAATATTTATAATTTTTAAACATTTACTATCTTAATGTATAGCTATTCCATTATATAAACTACTTTCAATATTCAAACTGTTTGAAGTTGGAATTGTTATGATTTAGATTTAATTGATTCAAATGCGAATATTTTGATATAATAGTTTAACCTATTTCGTGGTTATGATTTTGAAAATGAATGTGACTTAAAGTGAATAATGATTTTGAAAGTGAATATGATTTTGAAAGTGATATGATTTTGAAGTGAATATGATATTTTGATATCAATTATGAATTGGTTTTGGAAATGTAAAAGTACCAACCGGTGTGAAAAAAGCGTTTGGTTGTTAAAGAGAGCGAAATCAGATATTGTCATACTCTCTGCCAATACCGAAAACCACTTTAACAGTTGTGCACGTAGTGGAGAATCCAGAATGAAGTAGGACGGTATGACAAACGCTAGTGTATGAGGTATGAACGCAGCCTTGACCCTCTCGGGTCAGCTTGAAATGACTAAAACAGGAGCTATACCAGGGCCAAGTGAGGTCGCTCCTCCGATCAGAAATGCTTCTTCGATACCATATCTGTTGCTTTGTGAATTATTTGGTGGCCAGCTTCGATTTGATTATGGGAGTGTGTTCCAAGGTGGGCGGTAGTAGATGCTATGCATTACCGCCAGCCCGGTTCTGCAAACGGTAGAATCCTACCCTGGCATTGCCTCGTGTGCCTTGTTATATGCCTTATCACGCCCACTATGAGTTTGGTTTTTGTCATACACTATGGAGTGCCCTCTGATAGCCCTCCAGTTTACGGAGGAATTACGGTACTGTATAGACTACGACATTTATGAAAATGTGTTAAGGGGGATATGGGTAACGCCTTAACGCTATTTTAATACTTTACTTTACTGTAGACATATTATAATAACGTATATTACTACATAGTAAATAGTTTAACGGATTCTTAGGAGATGGTAATCCCGAACGTCTCTTAAGTTATTACACGCACGTTATACACCGGATAGGAGAGGTAAAATCCCGTAAACATCTCTGAAGCCGTTACACTCATATTTATTTTATTTTGATTTAACTTACATAAGATCTTTTAGTTCCGACTCAAGTGTTTTGTTTTTTCATTACGCTCGGGTCAGCCTAAGTTTTCAGTGTTGAAGACTTTATTTCTGAAGGACGAAGACGGAGATTTGTATGCTATTTATTATATATATATATATATATATATATATATATATATTCCACTGCATCATGTTGTTCCGTTGCGTTATTTATTTATTCCTGTTGTATGTATAACTCTGATCTGTATTGTAAAAGTGTAATCAAATGTTATTTGTAAAATAGCTTCATGAACTATTTATTTGATTATTATATTTTTTCATTCCGCCGTGAGATTCTGCGTTTTGTTTTTCATTCTTTTCTCTTCTTTTTCTTATTTACCCCATAACAATCCTCCCTTTTGAATGTTTTAAGTTGGCATGTGTGGTTTATTGTCAATTTAAACCATCCAAAAGGGTGGGTTGTTACATTTGGTATCAGAGCTTTGGTTTAGCGATAACCTTAGCTTTGTGGGATCCGACTCATTAGAGATAGGTTAGTAATACCCTAGCATGAGTTTGTCTAAGTGTATATATACGAGAGAGCGACTTGTTAGTGTTATAAAAATGTTTTTATATTGTGTTAATTGTTCAGTTTAGTATTTATAAATTCTGGTCGGTACATAGGACGCTATAGCATCGATAGGGATTTCTAAACACTTAATAAGGCAGACTGACACAATATTGTTTTGAAATATAGGTAAATGAAATAATTTTACCTAGTATTATATTTTGTATAAAAGGATAATTTTATAAATGGATATAGTGTATGTGATATGTTTATTTGTTAAGAAGTGAAACTTTATAAGTATTGGTTGCAAAATAGGATTTACAAATAAAGTAAATGTGAATTGGAAATTTGAGAATCTAAGTTCCGGTGTTTTGAAATTTGGTTTCAAAAGATTTTAGAATATAATATTGGTATTATTTGGAAGTATTTTCGGATATAAATATTTTCAATGCGATTTGAAAGAAATGTTTTAAAGGAATTTTAAAAGGAAATAAGTTCTATACTTCCCTCTCTATCGCTGAAAAATAATTTCTATGATGACGGCCGCATCATCGACATTCATTTTTCGAGTTTCAAATTTGGAAGGCCACTGTAGTAGCTTTACTACACATTTGCTTTGACAAACAGATCTTAGTTTCAAATTTATAAATATGATTGGATATATAAAAGCTATGTGTGTGTGTATAATTTTAAAATGATTTGGAATGAACCCGGTACTTAGTTCTTAAGTTCCTGTTAAATTAATGATTGTCAGTGTAGAAATAAAGTGAAATTGTAATAGTTGGAAACTTCTAAAATGAAAATAAGAATTAGATGTTAAGTGATTAATGAAATATATAAGATATTGGAAAATTGTAACTTGTAAATCAAAAGATATGAAAATTTAGAAGACGTAATTATTGAACATTTTGTTAACTAAAATGAATTGGATAAACTTGTGTAACATTCAATTACATTCTTAAAACATACATATATATAACTTACCAGAAATGTTTAAAAAGTTGTAATGTTAAATAGGAATATGTAATAGAATATTATACAAGTAAAACTTAAGTAATGAAAGTGTTCAAATGGAATTATTTCTATAAATAATAATTTTGATGTACAAGAATGTTTTAAACATAAGTTAATGTTTTTGAAATGCTTAATAATCAAATTGAATAGTAAAAGTAAACATCACTTAAGTAAAAGATTATAACTTTAGGAAATATTGAAATGATTCAGAAATAGATTTAATATTCAATAATACTATATATGAAATAAATAAATGTGAATTAAAACTAAAATAAAATGTAGGTAATACTTGAATAATGAATTCATGGATTGTTGTAAATATTGAAGGAAAATAATTTATGTAAGTCAATGAACGAAGAAAAAAAAGACATTGAATGAATGGATGAAAATAAAAATGAAAAGTAAATGATGAAAAAAAACCAAAAGCATGAACTTAAATAATAGTGTGTTAAATTCTTAGTTGTTTTGGCTTATGGGATGTTTGGGAAATGATACTTCAAATTGTTTAGGGGTATATAAATAATCTATTAAGTAATTATCTAAGGCTGTTGAGCGTATGGTACACTTAATAGTTTGTTTATCACCTTTGAACGATGAGAAGTTTCTAAACCTGAACAAACCAGTAGTTTTTGGTTGCTATGGATGTATGGTTGATTCCTTTGTTGCATATGATGGTCATATTGTTTTGTTTGCACATGTTTGGTGATTTGCTTTTGTTACTAATTGAAAACAACTAAATATTTCTCTTTTACATAATTCTCACTCTTTTGGATTATATAAGTGAAATACAGGTTTATGAAAGCAATAGCTACTGCTTTTGGTTTCATAAATAAAGTTTGTTTTCCCAACAAATAGGTACGTTTTTGGGTTACGGTTTTATAGCAATATTTTATTGTTTTTCCCGTGGTTTGGAATGTTTTATTTTTGAAATATGATATATATATATTGTAATTATTGATATTATTATTTTTCCGGACCTAATCGTACAAAGGAGACTCTGCCGAAATTTTTTGTGAATTTAAGACTTATATATTTTTATGAAAGTGAAAATATTTTCAAACTTTTATTAGACTTGAATATGAAGATTTAATTGTTTATGAATTGATATATTTTATTTAAATACTTAATTGTGTAAGTTTAAAGCATTTATAAATTGATTATTTTGAATAAAATATATATGTTCTTAATTCCTTCTTTTCCTTTTCGAGGATGAAAAGTTTTGAGTGAGAGAGAGTGTAACGATCCGTATTTTTCGATAATTAAAAATATGAAATTTAATAAGATTTTTTGGAATTTAATATTGGGGAAATTAAAATTTTATGATTTATTAATGAGAAAATAATTAGAATATGATTTAATAATGTTATTGGATGTTATTGAAACTATTTTTAATAATTGTAAAGTTAATTTGGGTTATAATTGTAAACAAGGAATTAAATTGGTGATATAGGGAATTAATGAAATTGAAATATTATAATTAATATAGTAAAAGATGTTAACGGTAAAATAATGAATGTAATAAAATGTAAACTTATGTTAACAAAATTCATAGGGTATTGTTGATTGAATAATAAGAATGTAAATCAAAATAAATGAACTTATTGGAATTTGAAATTATAATTAATGAATTTATTACATTGAAATTTAATGCTGAATTTAGTGTAATATTTAAATATTAGATTGAAATTTATTTTTAAATGATTATAAATTTCTATGTAGTCATGAATGATAAAATTGTTAACTTTAAAATTTGAGTTTAAAAGCGAACAAATTAATTTAATGATAATTTATTTAATTAATGTGAAAATAGAAATTTTGGCCACTGGCTCGGATTTCGATGAAACCAGTTTCATCTGATATACAAAGGTGAATTATTGTAGGAATTCAGGTTTCATAACGATCGGACTTATCGTTTGATTGTGCGGGCTCAAAACGCATAGAAATCAATTTAATAAATTCAATTAAAATAATCTAATTTTAAAAGCTAATTTTTGTATATAATGGAATTTGGGGCTGAAACTGGTTCCTTTGAGTTTAAAAATATCGAAAACCTATATTTCGATATAATGGATGATCCATTTTCGTTTCGGGAACGAAACGGGATTTTCGGGTCGTTGTTATCGTTTTGACCCAATTCGATATGTTATTCATTCTTATCTATCTTCTCCATATAAATAGATTTCTTTTGTGAAACCCAAGCAGCCATTTCTTATTTCTGTATGTACTGTCATCTTCAGTCTATCTACTTCTTCCTCCTTCCCAATAGCTGCAAAATCCAAAACCCTAATTTCAAATTCAAATTCAAATCGAAATTCAAACTCCTCAAACCATAGCAAATTATATATCGTCGGAAAGCTCTCGAAGAGCACAATCTACTACAGCAATTCGTTTTTCGATTTGAGTCACGGTTTGGCTAGAAATTGATGATCTTTCTCAACCGTCCGTTTCTAGGGTTTCGTGATCCAACGGTGGATCGTCGACCATTCGATGATCTGGGAGTGGCGTTGGGAAGAGGTCGCGAAGCAAGTCTCTGTGGTGGTGTTCGTTGGTCATATTGTGGTTGGAGATCGCCAGAATTGGCGTGCTTTTGCGTGCGGCGGCGGAGCCAGGAGGGGAAGCCGGAGTTGGCGGCGCTTGCTGCGTGGGTGCGGCGCGACGTGGCTGAGGTGATGGCGGCTTCTGATCGTGGTGGATGGGTTCGAGGGCGTTGTGATAATTGGATGAAGGGCTGGCGGCTGTAGCATGAACGAGCTCGACATCACGTGGTTAGGGTTTCTGGGTACGTCAAATTGCAGTTTTGCCATATTTATTTTATTTTAATTGAAAATTTAATCTTCTAACTATCATAACTTGTGCATACGAGCTCGGATTCACGTGTGGTTTTCTCCGTTGTGATTATATCGAAATTTCGGACGATATGGGGCTTGTTTGGCTACATTCTGAGACTATTAGAATTTTGGGATTTGTTTAGATTTTTGATCGACTAAAAATCAAAGGTGAGTGTTTTAACCCACTCACGAATATTAATCATCTTATGTTAGTTAAAATAAATTTATGATGTGATTAGAAATTTATTGATTGTTGTTTGGTATATTAAACTGTCATTCAAATTTAATTTGAATTTACATTGAATTTAATTGCCATTTAAATTAATATTGAAATTTAATTGCCAGTTAAATACCCGATAATGATAACTAGTTAATTGTTGTGATTTATTGGTTGATTTGAATAATGATTGTGATGGATGTTTAATTATTGAAATTTTGGATGATTTGATGTTAAGTTTATTTTATATATTGTTATCACACTGAAAGTCCCTTAGTTATTGTTAGGAAAATCACTATGGGTTGATACATACCCGAGTGGTCTTATAGATTAGGGAAAAATTGTTATGGGTTGAAATGATAAACTCGAGCGATTCTATGGATTTTGAATTTTACTCGAGATTGTGGGTTGAAATGATATATACCCATAAGTTTAAATTATTGCGGGTTGAAATGATATATACCCATAAGTTTAAATTATTGCGGGTTGAAATGATATATATCCATATCACTTGACCATAGGGTAGAAAATTATATACGAACACTAGATTGGTTAAATTAAATGATTTTAAATCCTAAATTTTTGAATCTAGTTAAATGATATTATGAAATAAAACTTGATTTTTATGAACTGAATTATTTTCAAAACCTAAGCTTTAAAATGTTGAAATTGAAATTTGTTTAAATGAATTGTTTAAAGAATTTAAATTTAAATCTTAAAGTTGAATTTTGAAATATAAATGAAATTTTCAAAATTGAGTTATTATAAACGTATGAATATCTAAACTTTGAAACCTATTGAATTTGAAGTGGTTTAAATTTGTAGTTCAAATATGGATTTGAAACCAATATAAATTGGAATGGTTTTTATGAGTTTGAATTGAAACCTTTGGTCTTTTGAATTGAAATCGTTGAACTGAGATTGATTTAAATTGAATTTTGGAACTAAAGTTGATTTGAATTGATTTGTGAAATTGGAAGAAAAAATTCTAATTTGAAACTATTTTCTCATATAAACCATTTTAATATATTAATAATTTTTAATAAATTAGCTATATTTTAGTATATAACCTATTTTAATATATAAACTATTTTAATCTAAAAACTATTACTAATATATAAACTATTTTTAATCTATAACATATTTTGGTATATAAACTATTTCTAATATATAAACTATTTTAATTTATAACCTATTCTAATATATAAACTATTTCTAATATCTAAACTATTTTAATATAACCTATTTTTAAATATAAACTATTTTAATATATTATTCTAAATTTGCAAACAACTTTTAATATATATATATATACATTAATATATAACCTATTTTAATATATAAACAATTTCTAATATATAAACTATTTGAATCTATAACCTATTTTTAAAATATAAACTATTTTAATATATATTATTTTAAATTTTTAAACAACTTTTAATATATATGTTTTAATATTTATAATTTTTAATACATTTACTATTTTAATGTATAGTTATTCCAATATATAAACTACTTTCAATATTCAAACTGTTTGAAGTTGGAACTGTTATGATTTAGATTTAATTGATTCAAATGCGAATATTTTGATATGATGGTTTAACCTATTTTGTGGTTATGATTTTGAAAATGAATGTGACTTAAAGTGAATAATGATTTCGAAAGTGAATATGATTTCGAAAGTGATATGATTTTGAAGTGAATATGATATTTTGATATCAATTATGAATTGGTTTTGAAAATGTAAAAGAACCAACCGGTGTGAAATAAGCATTTGGTTGTTAAAGAGACCGGGATCAGATATTGTCATACTCTCTGCCAATAGCGAAAACCACTTTAACAACTATGCACGTGGGTGGAGAATCTGATCGGACATGCTTCTTCGATACCATATATATTGCTTTGTGATTGATTTGGTGGCCACCTTCGATTTGATTATGGGAGTGTGTTCCGAGGTGGGTGTTAGTAGCTGCTATGCGTTACCACTAGCCCAGTTTTGCAAACTGTAGAATCCTACCCTGGCATTGCCTTGCATGTCTTGTCATATGCCTTATCGCGCCCACTATGAGTTTTGTTTGTGTCGTACACTATGGAGTGCCCTCTGATAGCCCTCCAGTTTACGGAGGAATTACTGTACTGTATAGACTACGACATTTATAAAAATGTGTTAAGGAGAATATGGGTAACGCCTTAACGCTATTTTAATACTTTACATTACTGTAGACATATTATAATAGCGTATATTACTATATAGTAAATAGTTTAACAGATCCTTAGGAGATGGTAATCCCGAAATCTCTTAAGTTATTGCACGCACGTTATACAATGGATAGGAGATGTAAAATCCCATAAACATCTCTGAAGCTGTTACACACATATTTATTTTATTTTGATTTAACTTACATAAGATCTTTTAGTTCTGACTCGAGTGTTTTGTCTTTTCATTACGCTCGGGTCAGCCTGAGCTTTTCAGTGTTGAAGACTTTATTTCTAGAGGACGAAGACGAAGATTTGTTTGTTATTTATTTTATATATATATATATTCCACTACATTATGTTGTTCCGCTGCATTATTTATTTACTCCCGCTGTATGTATAACTCTTGTCTTTATTGTAAAAGTGTAATCAAATGTTATTTGTAAAACAACTTCATGAACTGTTTATTTGATTATTATATTTTTTCATTTCGCTGTGAGATTCCGAGTTTTGTTTTTCATTCATTTCTCTTCCTTTTCTTATTTACCTTATAACAATCCTCCCTTTGAATGGTTTAAGTTTGCATGTGTGGTTTATTGTCAATTTAAACCATCCAAATGGGTGGGTCGTTACAGATAAAGGCTAAGGTTAGGAGTGGGTGTATAAATATGATGTTAATTAATGAATCTCCTTTTGGATTATTCTCTTTGTGCATTTCTTCTATCGGATCATTTAATAAGATATTTGGAAATAAAAAGTTTAAAGGGATGTTATAAAGAAACGGCTTTATAAATTGTTTAAATCTAAGTCAAAATTTTATGAAATATTTCCATAAAGATTTCCTGAAAGATAATAAGTACTGGTCTAAATTTAAAAGATAACGTGGATCATTAATAAATTAATTAGTGATCGTTAATTTTATTAAGGTGTATATTATAAAAGAGTTTCTTTGGAAGATAAATTTATATAAAAATGTCTTTATAAAAAGGTTTGAATCAAAGTTAAAGTTTTATGAAATTTTTTCATAAAAATATTTTGAAAGACTAATAGATATGTATGTTATACGTAAATCATATTGTTACACAAGTCCAAAAAAGAATTTATCACTCGATTATTGACGATGAACATTGATAAGGGTTTATGGTTGGATACTTGTGTTTACTATCATGGTTGAGAGCAATACAAGGAAAACTAAAATTCTGATCGGAAAGCCTGATTAGAGACCGTACTAGAGGATTGAAGGATCAGTATTAGTTTGGAAATAAAAGTTGTGGATTCGAATAAAAGATCAAATCAAATATTCCATAAGGATGATTTATGTATGTCATATGGAATTGAGTTTATAAAATAATTTATTGGGTAAGTATTACCGGGTGTTTGTTTTGGTGTAATTTCGGGGACGAAATTCTTTTAAGGAGGAAGTATGTAAGACCCGAAAATTGATCACTTTGATAAATTATATTATTTTTAAAATATTCAAATATAAGATTTTTAGCATAGGTTATGATGTTGAACAATAAATAATAATGGCATTCTTATTTTGAATAGATATTTAAAAAATATATACATTGGAAAAATATCGATAGAATGATCGAAAACCATTTTATCGATAAACTACTCTATAATCGTAATAAATCACGTACGGATCTAGATACATGCATTTATTTATATATAGAAACAAGAATATGAAATAAATTTTTTTATTTTGAGAAATAAAATGTATTTATGACATCATCAATAATGACATCATATTTAATAATTAATTTAAGAATTTAAATTGAGATTTAATGATTTAATAATTATTATAATTACTCAAATAATTGTTTTAAAATGATAATAATTCATTTTATTAGTTATATTGTGATAATAAATTATTCATAATAGTTTTATAATGATATATATTTGATTTGAAATCATAAAATAAAATTGATATCGCTTTATCAACATAATAGCACTTTTTGTAAACAATTATTTAATATGGGTTTTATGGTTTATAATTCAAATGAGATCATTGTAACAAATTAATAACGATGAGAAATTACTTTTCAAATTTTGTTTACAAATATATATATGTTAACTAAGAAGTAAAAAATATGACCGGAGATCGAAATCGGAATTCGTAATGATTTAATGAATAGAAGTTGTTTTAAGTCATTGCAAACTTAAAAAATAAATATGCACACATATACGCATACATATGCATGTCATAAATACACATAAAAATAAACATACATACATATATGTATACAAATGAAACAAATATCATGATATATTTCTTATACATTACCTTTAAGCATACAAAAGTCAATGCACATGTCATGGAAGAGAATTGAAGTGATGGAGGCATATGGAGGGGGGATCAATGTACGGAATGATGGAGGAGAGAAGGTGGAAAGTTGCAATGTGAAAGCATATGGAAATATCATGATATTTTCCAAACCTTAAGCCTATAAATACATGCATATACTCTTTCATATTTTCACACATTCTTCTACTTCTTCTTCTTCTTCATTCTAGGCTATTTTAATGGCTTCCTAAGTCATGGAAAAGTTATGCCAAAATATATCCAAAAAGAAATAAAATTATATACACATATATACAAGATCGAATCACCTCAAGACACTAGCCAATCACTGCCTCCATCCTCCTATAGCTTACGGCCACCCTCCATCGCCACCTAAGGCTGAGCACCACCACTCCAAAAGTCAAGGCCGAGAGCATCAAAGAAGAAGGAGCAAGTTCGAGGAGCTCAAGAGCAAGGAAAAGAAGTGGAAGTGCCGCTGGTTCGATTTAGAAAGCTACGGAAAAGTTTGGTGGAGTGGATATCAATCATGAGTACTCGAGTTTATATTTAATTATTTAAAACTTAAAATGATGATATGCATGTTTAATTAGTTAATTGATATGCTTGGTTGAAAATTGGTTGATTATATGGTTGATTATATGGTTGGTTATATGGTTGATAACTTGGTTGTGATAAATTATGAGAAATCATTATAAGAAATGGTTAAGTGATTAACCATGGTTAATTTATGGAAAAGAAATCCATATAAATATGTGTATGGAGTTTATTGAGCCTCTTAATGGTTTTGAAATATAAAAAGATTGAAAATGAGTACTATAATAATATAATATTATGAAATAGTTTAAAAGTGAGTATGAGATTTAAAATAGGAAATATTAGTTTAAAATGTTTTATAAGCATTAAAATTCAATTTAAAGAAATTTTGATAGGTTATGATGATTGAGTCAAAACTAAGTACATCATGTAATGGTAGTTCGCGATTTTGTGTCGTAAAAGTTTAAATCCATTTATAGAATGTAATCGAAGTCGAAATTCTTTGAAAAAGAATTTTCCAAACTCTTAGAATCATAGTTTTCAGATAAAAAAACGATCGAAATTTCGTTTAGTAGATTTTGAAATATGAGCAAATCAAGTTTTTAAAATAATCGCGGTTTGACGGTTCGAAAACCAAAGCGATAAATTATTTAAAATGGATACTTTTAATTCTTTAAAAATATGGAATAAGTTCTATAAATATTTTAAAATGTTTTAAAAGAGATTTGAGTTAGAAAAATTGGTTTCCAAATGATAGTAAAGTTGTTTTGATCAAATAAGCCTCAAAAGCACTATCGTAGCACTTTTTGCAACAGTTTTTAATAACTTTTGAAATATTGTTTTTAACTTAATTATTCTTTCCTAAATCTTTTATAAATGTTTTCAAATAAATAAATAAGCATTTTAAATATGATTTGGAGGTTTCATAATTATTTTAAAAGAGTTTAAATAAATGATTAGAAGAAAAGCTGCTATAAATAAGTGAGTTAATCTTGGCTCTAAAAGCAGATGAGTAGAATGGATTTTTCTATTTATGAAATTCGGATGTGAGGTGCTTAAACTAAGGAGATGTTCAGGAGCAACCAGTGCCCTGGCTCACCTGGCCTCTTTCCTGGGCGAGGAATGGATAAGGTCGAAATGTCGGAAACGAGACAAGTATAAACGATTCAAATTTACAAATTTAATTTCATACAACTTGGATTGTATATAAATAATCTTCTTATACTTGGTATTAAATTCTGAGGAGGGAACCCACACTATCTGTGTGAATTTAAAATGTGATTTCACCATTATTCAACGGATAGTAAAGGTTGAATACAGAAATTGATATCAAGTAGAATTAGTATAACTTCTATGGATCCTTTTCTACTCAATACTAATTAGTTTAGGTTTATAGTAAACGATGTCTTAAATAATATTTTTTTTGACCCGTTTAAAATTTATGATTTGAAATTTAGAAATCTTTGTTATGATTTAAATAAATAATTTGGAAATGTTTTCCTAAGTAAAAGCTAAAATGATTTGGAAATTATTCCAAGATTAAAAGGGTTTGAGTAACCAGAGAATTTGATAAATGTGGCTTAATGATTCTATACACTCTTGAGAAGATAAATGGAATAGTTGAAAAGAATATATCTTTGAAAGATAATTGAATAAATGGAAAGATTAATTAATTGGATGATGTTTGATAATCACCTATATACTTGACATCTTTTTTTATCGATTATTGGTTCGGAGAAACCGGAGTTGGATTTGGGCGATTCCTATTCGAAAATCACTTCGAACCAATGTATACATTCGGAAGTGGAGACATGTTGAAGACAAAGATCTTCATGATGAAGGGCTACTTGCCACTAGCCCTGCGATTTCATGTTATATATATATATGGTAACAATAGTGCTCTGTTATGAAAATCTTCGATGCAAGGATTACTCGCTACTAATCCTATGGGTGATTCCTGACAGGATGTAATAGGAGAGTACCTTCAGTTTGTCCTGTTTTTGAACAACTTATATGGATGAATGTCTGACATTGCATTTCTAAAACCATGTATAATGATGTCTACATACGTACATCTGTTTGGTGGTGTAGGAGGTAACTCTCTTATACTTAACACCCTTCTCTGAGACATACAAGCTCAAAGGTTGTACATTTGTGGAAATCAATAGTGTGTTGTTAGAAATGTCAATATTGCATTCAAAGTGGAACCTGCTATGAGAAAGCCAAAGCATGGTTTTGTGTAAATCAAAGCATGGCTTTGTGGAAAGTATGAGCGTAGCCTCTCAAGCCTCACATCCCAGTAATGATACAGGTAATTATGTGGTCTGCAGGGCATATATTTCCGGCTATCGGTTATTGCAGGTACAGAAAGAAAATGGCATATGTTTCTAGAGGCTAGTAGTGTTTGGACCCTCGATATTTTATGGTATAGTGGTGTATGAGTCCTTGTACGAAAAGCTACCGGGTACTATGATTGTTATACATGGAAAATCCGCAATGGAAGGAAAAGTCCACTAGTTCCCTATCATGTTGGAAATCCAATTTCAATACGAGCTTTACGGTTATGGTTGTATTCCCAAAATAGCTGTAATGACTTGCAAACATTCCGCTACCCTTTGATGGAATTTAATAATGGTAATAATTTCAGCTATGTTTACATATATTTACTTGGAAAGGATTTTCAAAGTAATATCATTAGAAATAATATCAAATGGTTTAAGTATTAAGTGTTTTGGTTATCATACGGTATAAACGCGTCTGTATTTATGTAAGGCATGGTCTTATGAGATACTCTTCTTTTCATAAAGGGTTTAGTTCGATAACAAAGTCGATCTATGGCACCATCATATATATTTATAAATCGTGACTCAAGTGGTATATCGGACCTGATCCGGATATTTTTAATACTCGGGTCAGATCCGAGTAGTTTGAGGTTTAGCTAAGAACGCTTGGAGTTTCCGGAGGAGAGTTGGAGATCTTCATCAACGTATGAGCGTATTCTATTTTTCGCTATATTTTCCTTGTTGTTTTCAGCATTTGTAAGGACAGATGACTTATAACTGTCCAGACTGAATCTCGGTTAGGCTCTGATATTATATTCAAAATTTCCACTATAAAAGATTTTATGGTTAATAATATATGATTATTCCATTCATGTTTGATTCTATTATGTCTTTATTTTCTTTTTCCCTAACAATCGGTTTTTTCGGCACTTGGAAGCTCGGCATGCAATGAAGTGGGCATATTACTATCAATTTTCGAGAGTCGAAAATTATGTTCGTTACATGACACATGTCATCTATACAGTCATAAATTGCTGATGTGGCACACACCCGAAATGACATGTGGCTCAATCCTTCTTTGACTTCTTCATAATGACTTTCTCCAATGGTAAAATGCCATATGGTCGGTTAATATTGATTTTAGTGTTCTTCTTCTCGACATGCGATAGCTCCATAATTTTCATTAAGCAATAGATCTCTTAATTCTTCAACATGCAACAGCTTCAACTTTTGATAACTTAAGTAATCATCATGCAATAGCTTTTGAGATACCATCCTTTGATAACTTAGTAGTCAACATGCAATGGATTTGTAGACTTCAACCGTCAATTGCTCATATGATCAATATGCGATGGCTTTATTGACTCCAATCTTCCATAACTCATCTGATAAACATTTGATAGTTTTGTAGACTTCAACCTTCGATAGCTCAATCAACATGCGATGGTTTTTTAGACTTCAACCTTCGATAGCTCAATTAAAATGCGATGGTTTTTTAGACTTCAACCTTTGATAGTTCATCCGATCAACACGCGATGGCTATGGAGACCTCAACCCTCGATAGCCTATCTAGTCAACATGCAATGGCTATAGAGACATCAACCTTTAGTAGCCTATCTGATCAACATGCGATGGCTTTGTAGACCTTAACCTTCGATAGCTCATTTAATCAATATGTGATGGTTTTGTAGACTTCAATCTTCGATAGCTCATTTGATCAACATGCAATGGCTATGGAGACATCAAGATAGCGTATTTGGTCAACATGCGATGACCCAATTATTATCAACTTATGATAGCTTGCTTTAGCCTTCATTTTCTGATGACTTTATCTTCCATCAACTTGTAATGGCTTTATTTCGACCTATGATAACTAGTATTTTTGGACATAACAATATGATTTTGAGTTTTGGTATATGTATATTGAAATAAAAATTCTAAATAATGATTTTTAACATAATGTTTGCACTTAATAACCAAAGTGTCTCGAGGTAAGTGGAAACAATTCTGAGTTTATGGGTTATTGGATATTATATAAGATATGATACAAAATTATTATTCGGTAAGTATTAGAGTTAAGTAATTATTTTGACAGAGAATTCAAATAGTTTGAATTTTAGTCAAAATGCAAAGGAAGCATGTGTTTGTAAGAAATAATATTAGTACGTGCTAAAATATTTATAAAATCATAAGTAAACAACAAACTTATGATTGTTAACAATGTATTCATAACGATGCATTCATGTTAAAATCATTTCAGTTTGATTATTCAATTCTCAGTACAGGATTTGAAAAGACGTCTTTTATAATCAGTACAAAAGAAAGATGGGAATGTCCCAAAGCGATATACACAGACACCATGTTAAATTTTTATTATGGAGCAAGTAAGATGGATTCCTTACGCATTGGCAATAAGAATTATTATACATGCTATATTGTATGCAATATCGTATTTCACTTATGTATTTAATATGTAAAGCAAGTATCAAATCCGAATTAAGATCAACAATGATAGTTTAGAGTGCTTTCTAGTATTTATGAAATATCAGAGAATTGTTTACAGAAATAATGAACTCTTATAAAGGAGTGCACGAACTTGAACTTCGAAAATGATATCGTGTATAGTATGTCAATCCTAAGTTCATGTTCAATCTTAAGTTAAGAATTTTAAGTTGGAAATGATCCAAATAATAAGCAGTGGCTGATTCAATCAAAGGCTAAGTATATCACCTTGAATCAATGCTACAATAAAAGAAGTATAAATAAATGCACAAATTAATAACTGGGCCAGGGGTGATTCCAAATGTTAAGAATCTCGTGAAAATTGTTACATGATAACAATGCTATGATATAGTTTGTAAAAGAACCTAAAGCTCACTGGAAGTCAAAAAATCAACTCCAAAAGGTTCCACATGATAAAGGCAGTTTATCGGTACATCCGTTGAGAGTCTTGAGACTATAGTACGTAATGCTCTCCAAATATTAGGTAGTGTAGTACTCATGGCTACTGAGGGAACCACGAGTTTATGCACTAATAGTTATTGGATAACTATGGAATGAATCACTTGAGAGTTTTCTATTGGTTAATATAACGAAGGCCAAACAGAGAATCTCAAAGTGAGCATAATGAGGAAACTAACCAAGATGAATAAAATGATAATATAGGAGAGTCGTATGTGTTTTAGCAAAGTGTGACTACTAAAAAAAGTAAAAGCACGACTCTCTTTTAAGTGCTTGTCTCCTAAACATCATTGCATGCAATGTCTTTATCTTCATATAACTTCATCTTGCTCCACATGCGATGTGTTTTATATTTGTCAATCTCAAATGATCATGCATAGCTTGTGATCGTATGTCTCTTTTTATCATTATCAAAATAAATGATTTAATCATTTTCCCTTTTTGATGATGACATCGATATGTGCTATAGATTTTAAATATAGTGTACAATTTAAAATAGAGTCGGTACTTTTACTTATTTTAGTCACTATATTTTTTAACCTCACATGACTCTCCTATATCATATAAATATTCAATCAGTGGTACCCCTAATAGTTAACTAATCATACCCTGAAACGAGTTTCTGGTTGCTCCAATTCCTTTCAACTCAAACAATCATGACTTCTTCCTTTTCATTTCTTTTCCATGCAATCACTTCTCCTCCTCACTTATGTTCATCACTATAAATAAACATATGCTTTCACTGTCCACGTCGATTTCTCCAAAATTGACAAAGCTTAACTTTACGCCTCGATCCAAAACTACGTCAGAAATTACTTGACCTTTGAACTCAAGAGCTGCAAATTCAAGATCTAAAAAATGAATGGAAAAGCGGAATCTAGAAGAAGACGAAAAAGATCCAAAAAAATATCACGAATTACAAGTCGAATGATATTTGGATATAGCATTTCTATATTTGAAACACATCAAATTGTGTTTAATATGCTAAATGATAGACTAATATAGCATTTGTACTTTTAAATATAGTACCATTATCTGACTATGCAAAATGATAGTTGGATATAGCATAGCATATTTCAATTGAACAAGGATGAAAAATATGCAAAATGATACATGAATTTAGCATAAGTATATTTAAATTGAACTAGCATGAATAGAATATACAAAATGAAATAAGTATTCCTAAAAAGAACTAACATGAATAAAACATGAAAAATGATAACTACATATAGCATCTGTATTTTTTACTGTAACATTTCAATCACAAAATTCACTACCATGTTTATGGTATGCAAAAATAATAGTTTAATTTAGCATTTGAGTTAAGTAGTCACTATCATGTTTAAAATATCCAAAATGATAGTTTAATGTAGCATTTTAATTACGAAGTCCAATATTATGATTACAACATGCAAAATGGGATTTAATGTAACATTTTATTCACAAAGTCCACTATGATGTTTATGATATGCAAAATGATAGTTTAATGTAGCATTTGAGTTATAAAGTCCACCATCACGTCTAAAATATGGAAAATGATAGTTTGATATAGCATTTTAGTTATGAAGTCCATATCAAAGTTACAATATGCAAAATGATAGTTTGATGTAGCATTTTAATTATAAAGTCCACTAGCATATTTAAGGTATACAAAATGATAGTCTAACATAGCATTTGAGTTATGAAGTCCAATATCATGTTTACAATATGCAAATGATAGTTTAGTGTAGCATTATAGTTATGAAGTCCAATATCATGATTACAATATGTAAAATGAGATTTAATATATCATTTTAATTACAAAGTCCACTAGCAAATATAAGGTATGCAAAATGATAGTTTAACACAGTATTAGACTTATGAAGTCCACTATCATGTTTACAATATGCAAAATGATATTTTAATGTAGCATTTCAATTACAAAGTCCACTAGCATGTTTAATGATATGCAAAATGATAGTTTAATATAGCATTATAGTTATGAAGTTCGTTATCTTGTGTAAAATATTCAAAATGATAATTTAATGTAGCATTTTAATGTAGTAAAAGCTAACCGGATATAACGTTCAATCATGCTATTACAAATGCATAAACTATAACAACAACGATACAAAATATAGCGTTCAATTATGCATTACACGTATAAAATCTTTACTACTAATAATGAGAATTCTATAAATTGATTTCAACCGTGTCTTTTTGAAATACCCAAAATGCCCTTATTAGTTCGACGCGCGTTCCTCACATCTGCTTTCTCGCCTCACAAAACGTAATTCTGTTCCTTCCTAAATTCCCCATTCCCAGATCCAAACGAAACCCTAATTCATGAACTGTAAACAATCTTCCACAAACTCGATTTCACTTACTCGATAATCTTCAAAATCGAACAACCTTCCCCAAGCTCGGCTTCACTTACCTCCGATTCAACAATGGCAACATCATCATCACCGAAGGCTTAGCATCCACGATAGGCGACGTCCGGAACTGCAAAAGGTAGCTCGGTCGTGGCTCGGCTTCACTTACCTCCGATTCAACAATGGCAGCATCACCAACACCGAAGGTATATCATCCACGATAGGCGACGTGCGGAACTGGAAAAGGTAGCTCGGCCGTGGTTCGGCTTCACTTACCTCCGATTCAACAATGGCAGCATCACCATCACCAAAGGCATAACATCCACGATAGGCTACGTGCGGAACTGCAAAATGTAGCTCGGCTGTGGTCCCCTTTGCTTTTTAGGGTTCACGATAGGCGACTGGTCGAACTACAAAAGGGAGCTCTGGTATGATTCTATGTTCAGATTCAAATTTTACACATTTCGATTGCTGTCACTTTTTGACGTTTGCTCACTGCTCTTTTGCTCTGATTATCCGATTCATGACTGCTGTTAGTTTTAAATAACATAATTTTATTTTTGTATATCGATTATACAAATATTTTTGATGTACTGCTCTTTGCTCTCATTTATTCCCACTATAGTATTCACTTCTTCCACAAATTTGCTTACATTTTTGATATCTCAATGATGTTTGGCTTATTTATGACTGTTTGGATTTGATATTTGTGACTATATTGATTACATTTGCTCCTGTTTGATATGATTCATCCTGAGTCATTGCTTTTGCATTTGACACCATCCCGAGTCTATAAATGAAGGAGTTTTAAATGGTAGTCAAGAATAAGGTTTGCTATTGATTTGAAATCAAATGTGTTTGTTAGAGCAGAAAAGGCAAGGTCTTGATTTTCTTTTGATTAAGAAAATATATGTGGATGTTCGTTGTATCATGAATTCGTTGATATGAGATAAGTTTTTACGAGTTGTTATATAATATTTGAGAGAAGATATTCGACATTACCTAAGCAATTTGAAGCATTCACCAAAAGTCTTCTCGAACCTTAGCCTTCTCTGTGCAAGGATTATTTATAGATGTTGAATTTTCTTCAAGCATGGGCTAGATTCTTGGACTATATTAACAAAAGGAGGTATTATGGCATTTCTGTTTTTGTTAGCTAATTATACCGATTGTTTACAGGATTAGAGTTTTCAGCCATATGACTACTACAATAAAAATGAAATTATGCTATCATACTAGCACATGCTAAATTAAGTTGAATGATAGTGCTTTTGTATCAAGATACCTTTTCCCACAGCTTTTAAATGTACAACCAAAATTTCTATACATATTAAGTAAATGGCGTAAGTTTCCTACAAATGGTCATTTGGTAATACATGCTTCTAATGGGAATGTTTTTTCCCCTCCCTCTTTTGAATATAGATAGATGTGTTGTTTCTGTTTGTAAAGAGAATATAAGTTTTATTATGTTGACTCTAGATTTAAGAGATTGTCTTTTGATGCACCTAAAAGAGCTTAAGAGCTACTCTTAAGCCGTTGAGTATTTATTTAGATGATGATATACATCATCCGATACCTATAGTTAGTCCATCATAAGAATTAATTAATAAAGGTAAATGTTCTAACATTTTCTTTGTATGACTCTTAAATTTTGATCGTTGCTATCCTGTACCATAGATGAAAATCGATTCTAAAGGCTAGCAGGATTAGCTTGATAAGCTTTAAACAAGGGTACAAGATTAGCAGTTCTGTGGATGGCATTGATTCAAGATATAAAATATGAGTTTGAAGGTGTGTAGTCTATTTATATTTGAGAAATTATTTGTTTTCTTTGAACCTTTTTATGTTTAATGTTTGAGAGAACTTGAAACATGTTTATTCTCTAGCTAAAACTTCTATTTTAGTTTTAGTTACCGGTGCATGGTTAAAAAAAAGGGTAAACAACCAAAATAATGATGATTTCATATAAATATATAGTTGGATGAAGAGCCTTACAACTATAGTCATATCATAACACATAAAACACTTAAATCATTTCATATTATTTAGCTCATCAAAGTAGATCTCTGCTTCATGCTACCTACTCATGCAACCTGCTTTCAGTTCATGTCTATTCTCTACCATTCATAGAAACCCAAAATAACACGCATTAAGTCATTGCAGTATTTTTTGTTAGGGGTCATATACATGTTACAAATAATATGTATGAAGTCATGCAAACTAAGTATGGTTGAGGGGTCAACTTCCTATTAAGCCAAGATAATAAAAGAATCTGCAAAGAATAAGTCCATTGATTTGCATTCTCAACCTAAGTTAAGTGCTTTATCTGTCCAGATAAATCCATTATAAACCTGGAAATTATAGGCTAATCTGATGTACTAAGTAACAATTGAATTGCAATGTGTAATGTGCAAATTCAACAATTGAATGATATACTAAGTAACATTTGGAAGTGATAAAACGATAGAGATGGGTATGACTTAGAATCATATTATTTCAAGAACACACAAAATAACAAGGTTTCTTTAGTATTAATTATTTATGTGAAATTATAGTCAAGAGTTATTATTTAACAAAGGAGGAAAGTGTGATACTAAGTTTTATAACGTATTTAATACACCTTCAATTATTTAACAAAATAATAAGGTATAATAGTAGTACCATTATAGATGATACTAAGTTTTATAGTTTGTGCAATAGTAGAGCTTTGAATATTGATCCATGCTGTCATTTTAAGTTGAAGTGTTCTTCTATGAATTGGAAGTAGAATAATATTGTTTGTTTGTAATTTGATGCTATGTTTAAGTATTGATTGTAATATAATATTCTATTGATGTTATTGCATTTTTTTATTATTCTAAGTTCTAAAGGGGATATGGTTGGAAGGCGGATGAAGGTCGAGGCTGTTAACGTTGTGGAGAACTCAACCTAAACCCCACCTTTCAAATGAATTTAAGACAAATGATCAGCTGTTAGGCATCTATTTTAACAAATGATTTTTTTGCTATAATTCTTTAAATGAATACTGATTGAATTATGAGTTATCATAGATGTATAAGTTCAAAAAATGATCATGTTTCCGAAACTTTTGCATTTCTCTCATTGAAGTGGTGATTGAAAATTATAAAAAATGAGGCTGTCAAAATCTATACTGGATTTGCATATATAAGTTCTGTAAAAAGCAGGAAAACATTGCACTTAATTTTGCCACATTAGAATAGGTACTAAACACATTTGCATCATGCTCTGTCAATTGTTTCTAACATTATTGTAAAAATGTTTATTTACAGAAATTGGTAAATGTGATCTTCCAACAAGGGTTTGACGAATTCGCTATAGGGGAGAAGAAAGTGATCGCATGCGTGCCAATTATTTTTGTAGTGTTATTAGTACTGTTTTGCATGTGATCAAAGTGCAACCAAATTGACCTTTGCCTGCTACCTTTTCTTATCTTTATTGTTTTTCTTAGTGGAGAATGATGTGTTGTAGTTTTGTTCATATATGTACATTTTTTATTAGATTTTTTTATAAAGACGATTCAGTGGTATTTTTATTATTAATTCATTTTGTACTTGATATTATATGTTCGCATGTGCATTCTACGGTCTTCTGTTACCAACAAAAAATTGAATATTGGGTTTGCTCGAATGATCATATAATAAAGGATGCTATAATTTTTGGCATTGTATCTCCTCTGATCGTAAACATCGTTATGTTAATTACTTCTAAAGTTGACAGTTGAAGGAAAAATTTACGAATAAAATAGAATTCACTCTTTAGATGGATTAAAAGCTGAGCATTACTTGGTAGAGATAAGGAATAAGAGGATGGTATCCTATGCACCATTATTGGACTGTTGTGAATTATTTATATACCTATGTTTGATAACTTCTGTTGTTGTATTCAAAATGGTACTCTGATGGGCCCCTCTGTTGTTGCCTATTACTGTTTATACTAAAATTCTTAATGTATATTGTGTTTTTTCACAGGTTAAAGAAAACATATCGCTTTTGGAGTATTGCTAGCTAGGAACTAAATATGTAGACATTGTTACATCTTTTCAAACAACATATCACATATCTAACCCGCACCCATTGGCCATGCTTTGGTCATACTAGCATACATTCATGTGGTTGAGAATGGTCAATTTTTTTTTGATAATACCGCTTCTTCATGGCACCACATGTTTGGATAATCAGCTATGGTGGAAATTAAATGCAAGGGAGTGTGGAATGAAGTTTATTTATTTTAATTTTTTGTTCATTGAAGGTAAATGATTCATGTTTTCATTCTTTATTTATAGTGTCATTTCATAATGCATTTTTTATTTCTAAACAAAATAGTATGTTTAAATCTTAGTTGAAGATGATGAGTAACAACATTTCAAAAATGTGCTGGCTGACTATTGTGTGTTTTGAATAAAATTATGGTTGAAAAATGTGCAGTGGACCATTTTTTATAGTCAATTGGTTCAAAGGCCGAAACAGTCAGCACATGCATCCAAAATACCCAATAAAATCATGCATCAACATAGGAATAAGAATTCTAAGTGTGATGGTGGACAGTGGATGTTAGTAGAATAGTGTTGTAGTATAGGTAAATCGGGTATTACAAAATGCATCTAAAAATTCGACAGTGCATGGTCAGTTAGTCAGTAGTAAAAAAAATATGCAGTATATATTCTTTTATTCTCCTGCCCGTGCACTTATTTTGTTATAAACCACATGTACTGTTATTTTAATATAAACAAATAAAATATATAAGAAGATGAATCTATAACAGCGTTTAAACTGTAGAGAAGATGGTCTTCAAGTGCACAAGTCTTCGTCATATATTGTCCTAAAGCTTCTTGCAATTTCTTCAAGTTATGCAGTCCATGCTGCTCCTTATTTTATGAAATCTGCGTATGCAGATAAGAGTGTAACATTTGCAATGATAATTATGAAAATGGTACATACAACATAGTTTTATCTTCCAGTTAATAGTAAGCACATATTTGGTTTTTAAACAATGTATATATCGAAACAAACTATTATTATCCCTATTAGATATTACGTCAGTGCCTTCAGCTTTGCTCTTTTCTGTACAGTTATTCATCCCACATTGGTAGGTGGTGTGTGTGGTTGCATCCGCCTAATTTGGTGCAGAGAAAGTAATATATGAGAATCTCTTAGTAAATATCCCTCATAATGCTCCTTCAGAAATCAAACCAAAAAAATTGAGTTATTTAATTAATAAATTTGATGATGTAGTAGTATTGTTTGTAGTGAAAATGAGGGTAGAGCATTTCCACTATAGCTGATTATCCAAACATGTATGGTTTCAGAGGGTAGAAATTAAAGATAGTATTAAAGATGCACTTGTCAAATATAAAATCATTGTATTCTCATTTTATATGTGAAAATAAATATGAAATAAGCCACTATCAAATTATGATAAGACTACTATATAGCTTTCTACTCATCAATGCTTTATAATGCCTAGACGTGGTCCATGTCAGAAAAATAAACTGAATTTATGAACATTATGGCATGAATGGAGAATTTGTACTATATTTGTAAACAAAACATCATACATGATTTAAAACATGAACATTGTGAATACATGCAGGCCCACCTGGGCGTGCATACATACTCGTTATAATAATAAGTTCATATAGCATTTTTTTCTTAGTTCATTTCAACACACTTAATCTTCATCGTTACCTTCGGCACCACCAGCAATCTTAACCTCCACCGTCGCTCATCTGAACTCAGTTGGCGAAGTCATCGCCCAAGTCATCGAAGACCTTCAAAGTAGTCGCCACCACCTACAAACCATCACCTTGGTCCGACGAATGAGCTCCGCCGTCGCCTGTTCTTATGATGCAGCGCCGCCTATTATTGTGATGCCGCCGTCGTCCGTACTAGTGATTTGATAACGAGATTCGAGAATGGTCTAATTTTTTTGTGAAGAATTTCCTTCAGGTGAAAGAATAAAACTTGTGTCCTTAAAACGTAAAAATAATTGCCGCGTCTTTCATTTAAAAAAGAATGCTAAGTTTTTCCTTCGGCCGATTTTCCTGTATATCAAATATGTTCATACTTTAATTTTATAACCAAATTGCTAAACATAAAATAAGTAAGATTAATGGTTGACACTGGATAAGAATAAATAAGAATAAATCTAGATGCAATCACATAATGATCTACTAGGGAAGGAGATGAAAAGTAGAATCATCGATTGATTCACTTTCCCTCTTTATCAAATTTAATTAATACAACATTCATTTTTCATGCAAGAGGTATTATGATACAATGATATAAACATCAAATAGTAATAAATCTATATATTTAGTTGCCTCGCTTTTAAATTATTAAAACAATGTTTAAATCAAGATTTGACAATTTGAAATACAAATATTTAAAGTATATATGTATACACACACATGTATTTACAGATTCATATGTATGTAAAATTAAACCAAAACTTTTTAATTAAAATTTCAAATTGACAATTTACATTTCATTCTAAACTAACAACTTAGACTAAACTTTTAGTTTGCAAATGAAACAAGAGTTTGGAAATTTTACAAAACTATAAATTTAGAAAAGAGATATACATGATTGAAAATTTACATAAAAGTTCATTCGAAATGTTAGATCAAAACCTTTCATTCTTGCATAAATAATATTCAAAATGATTGTACCTAATCATTAACCATGCAACACTAGAAATTAATTTTAAAATAAGAATTAAATTACAATTCATCTATGCTTGTGTATGTATATATTACAAAATACAATTCATTAGAAATTAATTTAAAAATATTGTAATCTAAAGGATAACAAATGTAGATTATAGACATCCATTTAATTGAGAAAGGGGTTAACAATTCTCATGTCACAAGATAGTCAATAAAAACATAAATGAATCACACAAATCTAAGCATATGAATATAGAGAATATGTAAATGAATTAATTAGAAATTTACCTTGGGAAATTGCAAACAAATCATATGTTGAATGATGAATCAAAGATTCCTAGATTCCGTGAATCGATCTCCGAATTTTGCAAGAACTCGGCGATGAGAACCACATTTTGTTATTATTTTTATTTGATATTTTATTTTGGAATTTTAAGGTTTAGAAGCCATGAAAATTTTGATTATAGATAATGGGAGAGAAAGAAGAATAACTACTTTGAGTAAAGAATCGATTCAGAAAGAAAGAAATAAAGAGAGATTTGTTTTAAAAGAATGATAGAGATCTTTCTTATTCATTTCTTAAAACCTTCCCCTTTTAATTTTTTTTTAAATATCAATAAAATCCCCCCTCTCTCTAATACATGCATGGATATCTATAGATGGTGCAACATGGGCCCTCAAAATGTCCAACATCCCATCAATATCGGTCCTATTTAAATGAAATTCAAATGTACCACCGACAT
Organism: Allium fistulosum; assembly: GCA_030737815.1. NCBI lineage: Eukaryota > Viridiplantae > Streptophyta > Magnoliopsida > Asparagales > Amaryllidaceae > Allium > Allium fistulosum. The sequence continues at coordinate 999,352,602 of CM060903.1, forward strand.
CGTATGTCGCTGCGCGCGTTTATAGCTTTTACATACGCGCTTTGTTAAATGCTAATGTCATTCAAATAAATTTATTAAGATTTTAATAAATAATATTTCAAAAAATATCAATTTATTTAATTTACTTAAAAACCCACTTAGTATGTTTTCAATTTAAACCTAATTTAATTCTACCGTCGTTGTATATTGGTATGCACGCTTATAACTTTTATACACACACTTTATTAAATACTAATGACATTCAAACAAATTAAATAAAAATTAATAATTAATATTTCATAAATATTAATTAATTTACAATGATTATAAATTAATTAAATCGTGTGGTTTATTCAGAGCATATTTCGGTTGTGCGACTCAAATGTATAATTTCAGTCAACAATTAATATTAAACAATTCAAATATTAACGTTCACATGTCACTTTAGCTAGTGGAGTGACATTTTAACTAAATTTATTGCTTACACATCTTTTGATAAAACCCAATTTTACTTATTTAAGCATTACTTGGTAGTAACAATTATTTACACCGATTCACTTTGTCAAAACTATATCACTTTGGACTTATGGAATTCGGTAATGGTCAAATTCCAATATCGTCCACATTTAACTTTATAGTCCAAACACAAAGTCCTTGGATCAATACTAATAATTATTATTAACCGAAATGCTCTAACCAGAGACTTTGACTTGAGTTGACTTTAGTTGACCGTGATACCACCTCATATAACTAAGAAGATGAATCCTCTCTTGAATAGTATTTCACTTCCAATGCTTCCACTGGACCCAATCATAGTTGTTCGATAGACGTCGTGTCACGATTTAACTATAATCAAAAAGGAGCTTCCGCATTGGAGATCAACAATATTCTCAAGTCGAGAGAATCGTGTAAATTAGCCATATCGATATTTTCTGTTTGACCTTGATTATATTAACCAACAATAAACTATCAAGTGGTCATTCTACAGTTATCCAATAATTATCAATACATAACCATTTGATGCCCCCAACATCTATGAGTAATACGTTGTCCAGCATTTGAAGAGCGTTATGTACTCTAGTCTCAACGGATATATCGACGTTCAATCTCGATACATCTTGACTATGAATATTTAAATGATATATTTATATTCGTTGTGATAAATTACTCATGGTTACAACATATTGTAACTATTGTCACACAACATACAATTTATGGATTTTCTATTAAATATACTTTTGATTAAATTAATTATTGTATAATACGTTATATTAAGTAAATGATAGAAAAATAACACATTTTATTTCGAACAAGATTGGATATCGAGTTAAATATATGTAACAAATTATATAATTTCCTCTAGGGCATACCCTAACTCTATCAAATGGTATGTTGTTGAATTCATATATAACTTTCAATTTACCTATGGCATACTTGGGATAATTGTGGAAATTACAAACGAAGAGTTTTTGTCATTTACTTTATTTTTTTACGGTCAATGATTGTCAAATTAGGATTTTTGTTTTGTTTTTACCCACTGAATGGTGTATGGATTTGTTTTTTTAGTACTAGACACACATCAATCACACAATCAAACATATTTGCACAAAATAATTTTATATCACATATTAATAGAAAACCAATCTCATGCACATACACATATCAATCACAAAATAATTTGAAGTAGCATTCCGAGCAATGGTTTTTGTATAAAAATATCTTACACTACATACACTAACAACACCACTTCTAACACTTAAAATAGTTTTTAGATAAAAAGAACCACATCCGTCATAATTAAATCTAGTCTAATTTCACTATTTCTTCTCAATTGTCACCACTTTGTATTACAACCATGTACTTATCCATTCTATCTTTGCACGGTCTGATCTACTCGCTTGCATTGATATTGAATTTCCACTGGAAATATGTAGCCTATGGAGTAGGAGGTAAAGGAGAATCTAGTTTTAGCTGAATATTAACAAAATTTGAGTTGTCAACATAACCCATGACCACCATTATGTTTTGATTTGATAAATTTTCATGTACTATCATAGGAACAAATGTACAACTCTTAACTTACTCAATAATGCAACAATCGTACTAAAAGTTTCTGTAGTAACGTGTTCGAAGCCTGGCATTTGCATCTACTCATCCGATGTGATGAAATTATTGCACCGTATCTTGTTCTTCAATCCATTGACACCATAATCATCTCACATCCCTTTATACGTACTCACATTTAGTTCTAAGTTATCAAATCATTGACCCACATACATATTTGCATGGACTGTCAGGTCTTTTACTATGCAACTCCAATACGTTTACAAAAACCAATAACCACAATTAGAATCATTTGGCATATCTTATAAACCAAGTATATAAGGCTTCAGAATGTTGGGTGTTTGCATCAAATGATAACCATCGACTTGATTGCTCTCCGGTAATTTTTCCCACTACATGTTCTACAAGTTTGAATAGAAGTAGTACTAGAAGTGCATAACAAAGAAGTCTCAACATGCTTGAAATAAGAAGGATCTCATTTTTGATGGTACTTTATTCAAGCAGAGTACTCATTTTGATTTCTCGGGGGTTCGAACCTAAGACCTTTAGGACTCAGTTTATGGCCCCATACCATTATCACTTGAGGTAGTGGTCCTTGACTAAAGAATCTCATTTTGATTATTTCTCTATTTTTATTTCCTTTGCAGAAGGTCCACCTTTTTTATTGTTTCCATTGAAGGTTTTATGGTTATTGGTGTGGATGAGAAATGAAACACTTTCAACCTACTTTGCATTATGACCCGTTCATTATCTAGCATACTTCCATATCTAGTTTGGAGGACTTAAGCTTCGAGTATTTTAGCAAATGCAAGAGTCAAACAGTGCAAAGTTAGAGGTGTACAAGTTAGTTATTTTAAATAACAATTAATAATATCAAGAGGAATGCAACCATAAGTCAATCTAAAGTCCACAAGCATATGCGCATAAGGTAAACCATTCACTTTCCATAAAACATATTCACAACACCAATGGTTGGACTAATATGAGAAATGATGCTCACCTCATTTAGCAGCAAATCCAAAGTTCTATGAGAAACAATCCGGCAAGTTCTTTAAACATAGGCTTGCTTCTGGTCATAATAATACAATTAACGCTTAGTCCATGTTTCGTACACATTCATACTACTTTTTTTCAAATCAAATTTTTGCATTATATATGAACATATCGCTTCAATAAATGTTTTTTTTCAAACACTAATATACTATTACAAATATAGATAAAATCAAAAATACCTCTTTAGTTATGAAATGAGTAGTCAAATCAGGAAAGTTAAAAGATAAATCAGTTGAATCATGAACATCTTTGTCGTCGTTCACATCGTTCTCATCTTGTTCCATCTCATATTGTTTTATTTAATTCAAGCCACCTTCTTTTGATAACAAGTTGTTAACATAATTTTCTACATATTGCAATTCATGAAATCATAGATATCATTAATATTATATAAATATATATATATTACAAGAATGAGGAAATAAACTATATACAAATTCAATTTGATAAAAATAACGAGGGATGGACGAAAACAAGAAAATATTAACGGTAGATGGTCATCGAATTAAGCAATCAATAACGACTTTGTGTCATTTTATACAATTTACAGTGATAACACTAATTTTCTTATATTTCCTTACAGCCCAAAGTCGATTTATATGTTGTTTATTATGTTTAAAATACAATTCTCATCTTAGAAATCTAAATAGTTTTCGTTGATTGAATACCGTTTAATTCTAGGTTTTTCTACATTTGTTTCATCTAGCCAATATGAACAGAAAAAACTAACATGTTCACCGCTGTCACCCTCCACGCCTTCGTCGTCTTCTTGATCATCTTTAGCATTAACAAGGAAACAACTCTCATGTGTTTGAATCAACATTTTCTCGTTCATGTGGATTTTGGTTCAATTTATTTTCCATTAGGCTTTGAAATGAGAGAGATCAGAGATGATTACAAAGAGGTTTAAAAAGTAATTATAGTTAATTTCTTTATGAGGAGATGATTTCTTATGTACCACTCTAATGATTTTTAAAAGAATAAAACATGGTACCCTCATGTTCAAAACTAAAATCCCTCGAAGTACATATTCATTTCGGAATTCAAAAAAGTGTTGTATTCTCCTTTGTTTACACGAGCATTACGGCACGTGCTTCGCACGTGATGATGGTACGCACTTAGCGCGTGATTTTTTTTTTACAAATTGTATATGTTTAACTCGTTTGGAAAAATATGATTTGCATAAATATTTAGTCATTTTATACGTTGAAATGATATGCAGTTAGTTTTAATTGTTCTTTCTAAATTGCAACATTTAGTTTTTTGTTAGTTTGAAATTTCATTTTTATTGTTAATTAATAAAACCGACCCCGGCTACTGGCATGGTCTAATATTAAATATATATAAATTATCAACTTTCATTTATACGTAGAAAAAGGAAAATGGCATTGTGAAAGGACTCCAATTTTGTATAAAAAGAGGTATTCAATAGTTTTGAAATTGATATGAGGGGCACTGGAAAGAAAAATTCATCTTCTCTTAACAAATAAAAAATAATTATGTTATCATCCCATTAAGTAATTTTTTTATTGGACCTACACCATTTCATAATTTTTTTTGATTAAACCTCTCCTAATTTAGATATTGTTTGGTTTAAAAACAAGTTTTGTGTTTTACATTTTTAATATTTATGTGTAGGAGTGCAGAGGAGTTGGAACATCCTAATGAATTCAACAAATAGAAGAAGAGACGAGGAATGATATATTTTGATATTTTTCAAAAAGCAGAAGACACAAAAAAAACCATTTTCAATTTATATATTAAAGTTGTTTTTCAAATCGACCGTTTTCCATCCGCTTCCACTATTTCGTTTTTTTAAAGTACACATTTGAAACATAAAACACAAAACTCAAATTTCAATCCAAACAATATCTTAGGGTCCGTTTAGTTTATTTTGTATTTGTGTTTCGCGTTTTCAACGTTAATTATAAAATATGAGAATAGTGGAGGTACGATGGGGGATGAAAAAATAATGGAGGAGACGACGAAGGGATGGAGGAACGACGAAAGAATGTATTGTTTATCATACTTCCGTTATTTCTCAAAGTACAAAAAATATTTATTTTTATTTTTATTTTAACTTCGTTTTTCTAGATTGTTCCTCTTTTACCATAACCATTTTTACATGAATGACTAAAAATCACAAACCAAGGACAGCGTACGGTGGCCAGAACATCAGCATTAGATGCCCAATTTGCTTTGAACTGGAGAACTTGGTAATTCCTTCCCTGATACAGTTCTCTTCCACAATAATTCTATAAATCCTTAACAATGCCCAAAGAAAAGAGAAATTAAGGTAAGATCCCCAATCAACGTATTTACTCTTCTATAGTCGGCAGCGCCATTTTTACCCAAATAACACCATACAGTCACTGCCTCCGAGGAATGCCGTTCAGTTTCCGATGACACAACCATCGGATCCCGGCGCCATCTTCAGCGGCGGCGGCTTTAGGTACTTTTTTTCCCCTCCGCCTCGTTTTCTTCTCTGGTTTAATATTTAGAATTAAGTTATTAGGACTCAGTTTTTCTGTACACCGTTATGACTGTATTTAAATCGCTACAAAGTTGGGATAATGCATAGTTCGTCTTGATGGTTATATTAATTTTCAGTTTCATGACTGTTCAGAAAATAAATAAATAAATAACTAAACTATGAAGTAAACTGATAAAGGATGTATTGTTATGATAGTTGAGCTTTTATTTACACTTTTATTGTCATTTGCTTCATCACTGAGTACTTAATCGTTACTTGGATGCAAGCAAGTGTATATTTGATTCAGATATGTTGATTCTTGTAATTGCGAGAGATGATAAATTTCCAAAACTAGCTTGTATTAAAAACAAGTCTATAAAGCCCGAATGATGAGCTAAGGAGAAATTTATGAACAAGTCTATAAACCCCGAACGATGACTTGAAAAACTACGGAAAGAATTAAATTTTGGGACCCACCTTAAATCCCTTTCATGAATTCCACCACATTTTCTTTTTCTTAATAATCAAATTTCTGAGGTTTGCAGGTTGGATTTTGCTACTGTAACAAAAAGAAATTTCTATCAAAATGTAAGAAAAACACATTTGGAGGAATTCAAGGGGGCAATTTGGTAATTTATTTTGTGGTCCCTCTTAAAATTTTGTCTTCGGTGTAAAATTTGACAAAATCCTTTTTTCGTCATACCAGCATTTCCGTTGCAGGTTTACTCATGAAATGAAAATGCTACCTCAATTGATTTTGTGATAAGAAAAACACGAAAATAGCCCAACCACCTCTGATAATCAAGCTTTTAAATCCACAATCAAACCTCTTTTCATATGTAAATCCGATCATGAATTTCGGTTGAAGTAGCAAAGTCCATAAATATGAACATGGATACACAAAGAATATGTTTATTTTTGCTATGGTAATGTTTGAAGAACAAAATACATAATCTAGTTTTCCACTTTTTGTTACAAGAAATATGCGGCATTTGACATTACTGCAAAACCTTTCATTTGAATATTTTGTATTCTTTATTTATTTTAATTTAGATTTTTTTTTTGAAATGTTTGAATTTTATAATTTTATAAAAGCTATGATTTTTGTAAATGTAAATTGATCTTTTGTACCATGAACAATTTTAATTTTTTTTCTAATATGTAATTTTTTTCCAAATATTGATCTCTTTTAATTTTTTAAATATGAAGGAGAAAATAGATGAAAATGGTCTATTGGGGATAAAACCAAGGTTTTAAATCTTGCTCGTCTCGGCCGAGATCTCGTTTTCGAGCCTGAGCGATTCGAAACTAGTTGTTTAGTTGTAATCTCGCCTGACGTATATCTCGGCCGATATTATGGTATCTCGCCCGACATCTCGGACGATATTTGATTACGAGATATCGACCGATTTTTAGAATTTTATTAAATTAACTCTTTAACTTCTACCAGTATAGAAGCTTTTGTAGCTAAAATATAACTTTGACTCCCACTTATTTAGAGGCTTTTGTAACCACGATATAACTATGATTTCTACTCTTTTAGAGGCTTTTGTATGTAAAGTATAACTTTAGCTTCTACTTGTCTAGATGGTTTTGTAATTAAAAGTCTAAATTATAACTTGTGGCAAACTTGGTCTTGTTTTAATCAAGTATCATGGTCTTATACATGTGTCTTTTTTGCATGTATATTGTTTGAATGTTTGTTCATTTTACATCTAGTCATTTTTTCCCTAAAAATAAGATGTAACTCGCTTTGTGATGGTTTGTTTCATGTATATTTTCACATATAATATTATATTGAACATTATTCACAAATTCTCATTATTTATTTGCATTAATATGAGTAAATTACTAATGATAAGCATGTGATAAATTCAAAGTAAAATTTTCATTTAGACAGTGACTAATATTTATAAGTTTCGGTGCATGAAGACTAATTTTCGACATGACATATACTCCGAGATTACTCCGAAATAAATTTTAGGAACCGAGATGTAAATCCGATATGGAGACCGAGATGGACTCATCTCGTCCGAGATCTCCCCCGGTACGAGATCGAGTCTCTAAAATCTCCGCGACGAAACGTGACCGAAATCCGAGATTTAAAACCTTGGATAAAACTGTATTTTATGTGTTTTTGTTAATAAATGAAACAAACTTTAAGACACTCCCTTAGCCAATAAAAGCCATATACGTAGTCTTCACTGTTAGGTTTCACTCGATTCGCTCTTGGGCTTCACTCATTTCGCTGCACATCGTCAAATATATAGCTAACAAATGCTAACGGTACACAACCATTGGGATTTGTTTGATCAAAATTATGATTTGGTAGTTTGTTCAAAATATGGTGGTTACTGTATTATTCTTTACATATTGGCTTATTGTAGCAGAATTTTACATTAAGGTTTTATTCTTTATATTTATCAATCAAGCCCACCATAAAATAAGAACATCATTGAATATCATTCCTTGTTACCTTAATCCATTAGTTGAATAGTTAATATTCTTTTTCAATTTATGATCAAGCCCAACAAAGAATGCAAGCATATTGCGAGATTTCATTGATAGGAAATAATCTCTGCCAATCTAATTCGTTTGGTTTTGTTAATGATTTGGGCCTATTTCAGAAACGTATAACAGAAACAAACCACTTTTATTCTTATACAAACATAGGCTAACTTTGATCACCTCAGCACCTTGCTGGTTAAAATATAAAGGTACAATTTAAAATTATGCCTATTTTTTTGAAGTCTAATAGGTGCATTTTCAGAATGCACATTCTAAAAGTTAATGGTGCATCCTGAGATGACACCTATATAAAATCATTGCTCTATAAAATACAGTAGCCAGCCTACGTAAAAATGCCTACGTAAAAATAATGCTGCTGCATATTTTTTTATAGTTCAATGGCATTCACTAAGAATTGGGCAAAACTTTCAAAAAGCAAAAGAGTCATAAAAAAGATGATGCTTAAATTTAAAAGCGGGTTTTGAAGAAAGTTTAGGTAAGAAAAACTTTCAAGATCGGCACTCCACCACGAAGATAGTGATTACTTACGACGACACCGAGATCACCACCTCCCTCTCAATAAGAATATGTTCCCGATCCATCTCAATCCCCTGCAGAATTACAAGCTACTCAACAAGTTGATGATGAAGAAAAACAGAAAGTTCTCCAGAACATGTCATCACAAGCGAGAAAGAAAAAGCCCACTCCTAGAGAAGTTCGTAATTTAAGATATTATTTTTAGACTTTCGTTGTAGTTGCGATATAGTTTTAGACTTCTGTCAGTTCTTTTGAATGCTTGGATATTTATGCTTTTGTTTGGAGTTTGAATGTGATGAAGTTTTAGACTTCCATTGAGTTGTGGTATAGTTTTAGACTTTTGTCTGCACTTTAAATGTTTGGAGAAGCGAGGCTTTTGTTTGGAGTTTGAATGTGATGAACTTTCAGACTTTTCTTTGATTGATATTTGTTTTTTTGTTTGAAACACACATACACACACATGAATACGTATATGTGCACGCGTTTGTGTCTGCATTTGATACCAAAATATGATTGTTTGGTTGGAATATATGTTTGTTTGGTGGTTGAATGTGATATGGTTGTTATATATGTGTTTGGAGGTTGATTATCTTATCGTATGTTGCAATTTCTGCATATAAGTAGGCGCCTCTTGAAAACACACCAACTATAATAGAAGCATGCAAGTAGGTGCATTCTGAAAATGTGCCTTTGTATTCCCTAAAATATAGTTAGTGTTTTTTAAAATCACATCATCTATGTTTGTTATTTTTAACAGCACAATAGTCATCTAACATAGCTAAGTCAGTAAATATAGCACCATCAATAAACATATAGCATAATAAATAAACAATAACATAATTTGCATAATCATGTCTATTAAATGACGAGGTCGAGTCCAAGTCCGTCGCATAATCAAGTCCATAATCAAATTTATTACGTAATCACAAGAACAAATACAATCAAATCATATGTTATGGAAGTACATCTACTTTTTTGTGGTCTTGATTTCCACATTTGTTGCACCTATTTGTTCTAAGGCCTAAATCCCATCCATTGTACATTTGATTCATGCGTATCATGATCGCTCCGCTTGTCTTTGTACTGAAGGTAACAATATTCGTTGACCATTGTATGCATTCTAATATCTTTTATCACACATGGGATGCAACTTGGGTGTATATGTTGCTAAATATTTTTTAATAGAATACCAAGGTGATGAAAAATCATGATGTGCTATATATATATATATATATATATATATAAGCAAGTGTTACCATCGTTATCACTTTATATTCAACACCAATTCTCAAAAGAGCGTGCCGTTGCCAGTTGATATGACTAAAATTTGCAAGTCTTGAACGTCATATACATCAACTTTTTTAGCTTTTTTGGCTTCCCACTTTGGAATCATCTTTGTTGTAACTTTTGTGCAATTTGACGTCCTTGATTAAAAATATACTAGTGGGACGACAAAATGTATATGCTATCAATGCTTTTACCAGTAAAGTTCAAGTATCTTCAACTACCATTATTTTAAAAAACCAGTTTCGATACTCGTCTCGAGGAGCGTCTCGAGGAAATAAGAGGTAAAACACTTTGAGGCCATTCTCAAAAGGCTTTTAGCTCAAAATCTTACGCCTCAACAACTTAAAGCGTACAAGCGTACAATGCATACATCTCACACGCCTCAAATTGTTAATGCATGCGACTCAATTTTTTTAATTCTTAGTTGGAAATATTGACACTAACAGAAGTGGTTAAATTTAAATTATTTAATGGAAAACAAAAAAGAACAAAATTTAAGAAGATGGAAGTTAGTGTTTTCTTATTTTTCAATTTAAATATCGACATGATTAAGTAAGATTGTTTCTGAAACAACGATGAAGAGCTATGTAATGGATTTTCTCATTGCTATTTAAACAAAATTTCTTAATAGACTTCATTGAATCTTCAAATAAATTTTGCAAATCGATTTAAATTGGTAGAAGGAATCAAAACTAGAGTTTTGCGGTATTGAAATTGAAATTATATGGATTCCAGTTATTTATTTTTAATCATTAAAAAAAAAGATGTTACATGTTCATGGTCAGACGTGAATGATTTGTTTTTCATTTTTTGCATAGGTTAATTTAAAATATCAAATTTCATTAAAGGTTTTACGTTTTATTTTTACCCGAAAAGCTTACGTCTCATCATTTCCAGGCTTACGCCTCACCTCATGGACTTGAAAACGCTTCGTGTATTCTTTCGCGTTTTAAAACAATGTTAACTACATTGTTAAAACTTTCAAAAACATGGGTAGTCATAACAAGAAATCAACAACCATCATCTTTTGAAAAGATCCAATTTTCCACTTTGCCATGTAAACCTCTTTCAATCCACTTGTGAGTTCGTGGATTTATAGATTTAATTTCTTCTCTGATATTGGCGTACTTTGCTTTCTATGATTGTATGCTGTTGCATCAAATAAACCTGATACCCGATAATCTTTTCTCATAAACTCACAACTTGAACCTTTGGATGGATGTCCAGAAAAAAAAAAGCGCTATGCTTATGTGGATCTACATTTGTAGCCTGTGATGTTGTCATAACTCTTTTTATCCGATCATATATTAAAATAACATGTCGACCGCTCATGCTATTGACAAATTTACTCATGCAACGAAAAACGTAACTTCAACATCTTCATCGTCAGTTATTTTTATTATCTCCAAACCCATATTAGTTGACTACTTACATACAAATTCAATATCAAATCCTTGTGGATTAATGTTTCTAGCTTTGTAAATTGATTCTTTCAATTCATTGCAATTGAATCTTTCCTTACTCGCATATGTATGTTCATCTCTGATGCATTTTGCAATCATTTGTTCGTCTACTACTAGTTAGCCTTCATCATACCAAAGAGTGGGAGTAAAATAAATAAATAAAAGGATACTTTTGGCACAGGTCCTTATTAAGGTTCAAAATACACGAAAAGTCCTTCACTAAATTTCAGTGTAAATTAGGTCCTTGTTTTTTATTCACGATTATTGCAGAGCATGATGCAACTTTTCATAAAAGTTGCTGACATTTTTAGTAATAATTTTTCTTTGTTTCTAGAAAATAGGGACCGGATTTACAATGAAACTTTGACAGGAAAAGTTGTTGAAATATCAGCACTTATTTATAAAAGTTGCTGACATTTCTGCAATAATTTTTCTTTGTTTCTAGAAAATAGGGACCAGATTTACAATGGAACTTTGACATGGACCCACTTTACAATATGAAAGTATGATAGGGATGCCTTCCTAATTTCCACTAAATAAAATATTATGTGCATTATTCCAATAGTCTATAAAATATATATACTCGATAGTTATATGAAAATTCCACTTAACTTCAATATAAATTAGGAATTCAAGAAATTACTTTTCTAATTAATAAAGAGATGACGTAATCTCTATAGTGAAACTAATTCTTTTAATCACTTTTAAGTATTTTAGTAAATCGAAGTTTGATTTCAAAAAGAAAATGATTTGTTATTTTTATTTTAAAGGAACGTAGGAAGAGGAAATACTAAAGGAAGTAAAGTGCTACTACTTTTTTATTAACTAGAAAAATATAACAAACCTCATCTAAGAATGTGCCAATGTATTTTACGGATGCATGGAAGGTGTATACCAAGGTTTGAAGTTCGACCGAAACGTCGAGACTTTGGTCGTTCCATTTCGGTTTCAGTAAGGGCCGAAATGCAACCAAACTGAAACTCCAATTAAATAACAAATATCGATCTTCAAATTTTTCAGAAGAAACTCAAAAAAGAATTAATTTGAATTTCAAATAAACAAATATTCAAAATTTGAAATTTTAACTTAGGAAACATATATACTCAACCAAACGCGAAGGTTTGGAAAATCAAAAGATTCCAAAATGCCATCTAACTCGAGCCTTTCAATTTTTGTTTTAGATATGTCCTAAGAATTTGTGCCATAGTGTGATTGAGTTTTCTTTACAAATTTCTCTTTAGTACATCATGATTCCACATCCAAGGCTTCATTATAAGAGATATTGACATCAAACAAATATATGTTATTGTAGGCATTAGAATGACCAGTTTCAACAAAATATGAATTTATTGATAAACTAAACTGGTTATTTCCAAAAAAAAACTAGAGTTGTCCAATTTAGAAACAAAAACCAAATTCTGTTTGAACGATGGTATGACAAAGGCATAATATAAATCCAAATGAACATGGATTCTCGGTAACAATCTAAAATGTCCAACAACCTTTACTTTCACCAATGTTCCATCACCTACATTGTTTCTTTCAACATCAGCTATTTTTTGGTAGCTTAGGCAGCCTTGTATAGAAACAGTTATGTAAGTAGAGGCGCCAAAATCTAACCATGTGTTTCTAGATACCAAATTTTTTTCAGAACAGATCACAATATGAGACATACATTTTACTAACATGCTATGCATAATATCTAGTACGATCTTTCTTTACATGCCCAGACCTTTTTACAAAGAAACTATCCTTATGTTTCTTTTGTGTTGGACCATCATCAACTTCTTTATCTTGGTTTTTCTTTTGGAGGTGTATGCCAAATGAGTATTTTCTATTTTATTACGCTTCCATCTTTCTTCTTGCACACAATACGTAACGAGCTCATTAATAGTTAATTTCTTCTTTTGCCAATTATTATTGATCTTAGCTGTTTATATTGTACTGAAAGAGAGACTAATGCCAAATGCATGATTAAATCATTTGATGATTTAAGATTGAGTGCCTTAAGTTTTGAAGAAATGCTAGATATTTCCATAACATACTCCCTTATGTTTTCTTTGCTTTGATACTTCATGAAAATCAAGTATTGAAAAAACGTGTTTGTTTTCACCTTATCGTTTGCTATAAAACATTTTACAAATTCAATAGAAAACCTACCAGCATTGGTTATCCCTTTGGATAACACATCCATAAATGCTTTCAAAATGTCACATTTCACGATCATTAGATTCTTATGGTACGAACAGTCCTAAATGTAACGATCCCGGATTTTAACTAAATTTAAAGTGATAATTAAATTAATTTTTGAATTAAAATTTGTAAAATTAATTGGTAAATTGATTCGAGTTTCCCGAATTCAAATAGAATATATGTTAAATCGTTTAAATTTAAGAATTGTATATGATATCATTCATTTCTTTATTCCGTTGTGTTGTTATACTTACTGTGTTATAAGCTTTGGAGAGCCAGATTCGGCGTTTGAATCTGTGGCATTTTGAGTACAAGTGAAGTACGGGTGCTGATTTTCGAAGGCCGAGTTCAGGATCTTCACATTTGGTATTAGAGCTAAGGTTAAATTTTAGCTCAGGAGTATAACACATTAAGTAACTCATTAGAGATAGGGTGAAGTATACCCTAGAATGAGTATCCCTAAGATATCCGTTCGTGTGCCTCAGTAAATTCTCTTACTATCCACTGATAGTAAGTATGAGTGTAAGAAGAGGATGAGATAGGGACAGAGGAATACGACTATAAATGGTCAATACCCTGTAACAACAAGGAAACAATCTTTTATCTATCAATCTCTTTTGCTCGTCATCTTTTTTCAATTCTTCGATGGTTTCTGGTAGATCCAGAAAGAAGATTTGATATATTTGTATGAGACGTAAACTCCAAATAGGTCAGAATTGTGTGTTTGGATGAATTGGTTGCTTTGGTTGCTATGGTTGATAGGTATACTTTAGTTTCTAAACTAAAAGTTTTGAAAATTGTATCTATATATCTATACAATTTGAGTCCCAGTATATTCTACGAATGGTTAGTTATCCCTTTGAACTAACCAATGCCACTGCATATTTCGTAGATCTGGATAACTCGAGTATCTTGTGATTTTTTTTAAAAAGATTCGTTCTCATATCAATTATTGATATTCTGATTTGGTAAGCCAAATGCAGAATAGATATTCAGTTGATTTGATGAAACATTTCTTCATCTATCTTTGTGTCTCCCTGGCAAATTTAGAGGACGAAATTTCTTAAGGGGGGAAGGTTGTAACGATCCCGGATTTTAACTAAACTTAAATTGATAATTAAATTAATTTTTGAATTAAAATTTGTGAAATTAATTGGTAAATTGATTCGAGTTTCCCGAATTCAAATAGAATATATGTTAAATCGTTTAAATTTAAGATTTGTATATGATATCATTCATTTCTTTATTCCGCTGTGTTGTTATACTTACTGTGTTATAAGCTCCGGAGAGCCAGATTCGACGTTTGAATCTGCGGCATTTTGAGTACAAGTGAAGTACGAGTGCCGATTTTCGAAGGCCGAGTTCAGGATCTTCACATTTGGTATCAGAGCTAAGGTTAAATTTTAGCTCAGGAGTATAACACATTAAGTAACTCATTAGAGATAGGGTGAAGTATACTCTAGAATGAGTATCCCTAAGATATCTGTTCGTGTGCCTCAGTAAATTCTCTTACTATCCACTGATAGTAAGTATGAGTGTAAGAAGAGGATGAGATAGGGGACAGGGGAATACGACTATAAATGGTCAATACCCTGTAACAACAAGGAAACAATCTTTTCTCTATCAATCTCTTTTGTTCGTCATCTTTTTTCAATTCTTCGATGGTTTCTGGTAGATCCAGGAAGAAGATTTGATATATTTGTATGAGACGTAAACTCCAAATATGTCAGAATTGTGTGTTTGGATGAATTGGTTGCTTTGGTTGCTAGGTATACTTTAGTTTCTAAACTAAAAGTTTTGAAAATTGTATCTATATATCTATACAATTTGAGTCCCAGTATATTCTACGAATGGTTAGTTATCCCTTTGAACTAACCAATGCCACTGCATATTTCGTAGATCTGGATAACCCGAGTATCTTGTGAAATTTTTTTAAAAAGATTCGTTCTCATATCAATTATTGATATTCTGATTTGGTAAGCCAAATGCAGAATAGATATTCAGTTGATTTGATGAAACATTTCTTCATCTATCTTTGTCTCCCTGGCAAATTTCGAGGACGAAATTTCTTAAGGGGAGAAGGTTGTAACGATCCCGGATTTTAACTAAATTTAAATTGATAATTAAATTAATTTTTGAATTAAAATTTGTAAAATTAATTGGTAAATTGATTCGAGTTTCCCGAATTCAAATAGAATATATTTTAAATCGTTTAAATTTAAGAATTGTATATGATACCATTCATTTCTTTATTCCGCCGTGTTGTTATACTTACTGTGTTATAAGCTCCGGAGAGCCAGATTCAGCGTTTGAATCTGCGGCATTTTGAGTACAAGTGAAGTACGGGTGCCGATTTTCGAAGGCCGAGTTCAGGATCTTCACATTTGGTATCAGAGCTAAGGTTAAATTTTAGCTCAGGAGTATAACACATTAAGTAATTCATTAGAGATAGGGTGAAGTATACTCTAGAATGAGTATCCCTAAGATATCCATTCGTGTGCCTCAGTAAATTCTCTTGCTATCCACTGATAGTAAGTATGAGTGTAAGAAGAGGATGAGATAGGGGACATGAGAATACGACTATAAATGGTCAATACCCTGTAACAACAAGGAAACAATCTTTTCTCTATCAATCTCTTTTGTTCGTCATCTTTTTTCAATTCTTCGATGGTTTCTGGTAGATCCAGAAAGAAGATTTGATATATTTGTATGAGACGTAAACTCCAAATAGGTCAGAATTGTGTGTTTGGATGAATTGGTTGCTATGGTTGATAGGTATACTTTAGTTTTTAAACTAAAAGTTTTGAAAATTGTATCTATATATCTATACAATTTGAGTCCCAGTATATTCTACGAATGGTTAGTTATCCCTTTGAACTAACCAATGCCACTGTATATTTCGTAGATCTGGATAACCCGAGTATCTTTTAAAAAAAATTTAAAAAGATTCGTTCTCATATCAATTATTGATATTCTGATTTGGTAAGCCAAATGCAGAATAGATATTCAGTTGATTTGATGAAACATTTCTTCATCTATCTTTGTGTCTTCCTGGCAAATTTCGAGGACGAAATTTCTTAAGGGTGGAAGGTTGTAACGATCCCGAATTTTAACTAAATTTAAATTGATAATTAAATTAATTTTTGAATTAAAATTTGTAAAATTAATTGGTAAATTGATTCGAGTTTCCCGAATTCAAATAGAATATATGTTAAATCGTTTAAATTTAAGAATTGTATATGATATCATTCATTTCTTTATTCCGCTGTGTTATACTTACTGTGTTATAAGCTCCGGAGAGCCAGATTCGGCGTTTGAATCTGCGGCATTTTGAGTACAAGTGAAGTACGGGTGCCGATTTTCGAAGGCCGAGTTCAGGATCTTCACACTTAGGTTTTCACAACGTATAAAAAAGTTTCAAACACAAGAGGGGCGGATACATCCATCTTAAGTGCAAGTTCTAGATTCATGCAGTCAAGAGCAAGTAGTACGTTCTCTTTCCAATTCTTAAAGCTAGTCCAAATCGAAATATGAATGCTATTAAGTCTGATAGATATTGGAATTAAATAAGTTGTAAATAGAATAAAAGAATTAATCAAATATACCCATATCAAAAGCAAACTATAGTAAATTCAAACAACTTGTAAGTTTCTTTTCAAAATACCTAACACAACAATAATATCAAATCTGACAGTAATATCATTTGTAAGTGGTACTGTTATCGTAATACTATCTGTAATTGGTACATTGAAACCTTATATTTTACTGATTAAGGAAATAAATAAATTGTATAATCCATACCTAAATTCATGATGAGTAAGAGAAGATCTAGGATTTGATCTTCCAAATCGGTACAAACCACAGATTTATATTTCTCTGTAGAAGAGGGTTTATCAAAAAGTAGAGTTTGGATGATTTGAGGACCATAACCTCCTTATTAATAATATAGCGAACTTTTCAGTTTAACCCTTCGACAAATCGAAAACCATTCTGATCTTTACACATTTTTATCAAAGCTGTACACCTTTTAGTCTTGAGTTTATTTATTTATTTGATCACTTTCTACAAGGCTTATATATAAAAAATAACAAAACACATTTTATTTTACATCAGTTGTTCCACATGTTGAATTTTTCAAAATTTTCCAACTGATTGTTGCAAACCTCTTGAATTTCACAATTCTTTGTTTTATTGTAAATTAGATAGAAAGATAATTTTCAAGAAGTTTCAATAGATTGAAAAATATTTTCTTGTGATTATTCTTAAAAGTAACGAGTTTCTTTTTGCGAACCATAGACTATTAACTAATAGGAAAGTGCTAATAAGAAAGATTTAAAGTTGGTTATGTAGTGTATTAAAAATCAAATAAATGTTTTGATAAGTTTTTATTTTGGACAAAACGGTTACATAAAGAAAGTAAAAATATGGAGAAAAATGTCAACAACTATATTTTACTAAAATTTAACCTTTTCCGGCAAACTCTACGATTATGCCTCAATTTTGAGAAAAAGTTTAATTGTTATTGTCTACTTTTATGCATTTCAAAGATATTTTGTGCTAACGAACCAATCTTAACTTATTTTAACAATCAATCTTTCTACATCGATATCATAAACACTATCTTATATGGATAGAATTTCTATTTGGGCAATTTTTTAAAACTGACTGCAGAAATTGACTGTTTTGAAACCACTGACAAAAATAGCCTCATTGTCTCCTCACCCGACTTTGTAATACATAAGTTAAACATATAGCCTCGAGTATCAACATCATTAATTTTAGCAAGAAAATTTATAATTAATCAGGCACATATTTTCATACACAGGACAACAAATCTTTACTACTAATAAAGAGAATTCATTGAATAGATTTACTTGGTGTCCTTTTGAAATTCCAAATATACCCTTTTACATCTCATAGAGAAATAGTATTCAAATATGTGAATATAGCCTGTTAATTTCTAAGTACAACCGTTAGTCATCATGGAGAACTACAGTGTGCGTTCACAAGATGAAGTATCCGAGTGTACCATATTGTCCGTAATTTAGGTGGGAGTTCATCGGTTGAAGTTTTGTCAGATTCCAAGTTAGTATGAAGGAGTTATTACAGCCCGAACAAAAAAAATAGCGGCTTCTGCACTAGGCGGTGTTCAAATATTGGGATGTGATAGCCTGTTATTTTCTAAGTACAGCTGTCATTCCCCATGGAGAACTACAATGTACGTTCACAAAATGAAGTATCCGAGTGTTTCATATTGTCCGTAATTTAGGTGGGAGTTAATCGGTCGAAGTCTCGCTGGATTCCGAGTTAGCATGAAGAAAATATTGCAGTCTGAACAAAAAAAATAGCGGCTTCTGCACTAGGCGGAGTTCAAATGTGGGGATGTAGTATCCTGTTATTTTCTAAGTACAACTGTCAGTGCCATGGAGAACTACAGTGTGTGTTCACAAGATGAAGTATCCGAGTGTTCCATATTGTCCGTAATTTAGGTAGGAGTTAATTGGTCGAAGTCTCACCGGATTCTGAATTAGTCTGAAGAAGTTATTGCAGTTTGAACAAAAAAAATAGCGGCATCTGCACTAGGCGGAGTTCAAATATGGAGATGTGGTAGCCTGTTATTTTCTAAGTACAACTCTCAGTCCCCATGGAGAACTACAGTGTGCGTTCAGAAGATGAAGTATCCGAGTGTTCCATATTGTCCGTAATTTAGGTGGGAGTTAATCTGTCGAAGTCTTGTCGGATTCCGAGTTAGTATGAAGAAAATATAGCAGTCTGAACAAAAAAATAGCGGCTTCTGCACTAGACGGAGTTCAAATACGGGGATGTGGTAGTCTGTTATTTTCTAAGTACAACTGTCAGTCCCCATGGAGAATTACAGTGTGCGTTCACAGGATGAAGTATCCGAGTGTTCCATATTGTCCGTAATTTAGGTGGGAGTTAACCAGTCGAAGTCTCGCCGGATTCCAAATTAGTATGAAGAAGTTATTGCAGTCTGAACAAAAAAAATAGCGGCTTCTGCACTAGGCAGAGTTCAAATATGGGGATGTGGTATCCTGTTATTTTCTAAGTACAACTGTCAGTCCCCATGGAGAACTACAGTATGCGTTCATAAGATGAAGTATACGAGTGTTCCATATTGTCCGTAATTTAGGTGGGAGTTAATCGGTCGAAGTCTCGCCGGGTTCCGAATTAGTATGAAGAAGTTATTGCAGATTGAACAAAAAAATAGCGGCTTCTGCACTAGGCGGAGTTCAAATATGGGGATGTGGTAGCATGTTATTTTCTAAGTAAACTATCAGTCTCCATGAAGAACTACAGTGTGCGTTCACAAGATGAAGTATCCGAGTGTACCATATTGTTCGTAATTTAGGTGGGAGTTCATCGGTCGAAGTTTTGCCTGATTCCGAGTTAGTATGAAGAAGTTATTGCAGTCTGAACAAAAAAATAGCGGCTTTTTCCTAGGCAGAGTTCAAATATGAGGATGTAGCCTGTTATTTTCTAAGTACAACTATTAGTCATTATGGAGAACTACAGTGAGCGTTGAAGTGAGGATATAACCTGTTATTTTCTAAGTATAACTGTCAGTCACCATGGAGAACTATAGTGTGCGTTCACAAGATGAAGTATCCAACTATACCGTATTGTCCGTAATTTAGATGGGAGTTCATCGGTCGAAGTATCGCCTAATTCCGAGTTAGTATGAAGAAGTTATTGCAGTCTGAACAAAAAAAATAGCGGCTTCTGTACTAGGCGGAGTTGAAATATGGAGATGTGGTAGCCTGTTATTTTCTAAGTACAACTGTCAGTCCCCATGGAGAACTACAGTGTGCGTTCATAAGATGAAGTATCCGAGTGTTTCATATTGTTCATAATTTAGGTGGGAGTTAATCTGTCGAAGTCTCGCCGGATTCCGAGTTAGTATGAAGAAAATATAGCAGTCTGAATAAAAAAAATAGCGGCTTCTGTACTAGGCGGAGTTCAAATAGGAGGATGCTGTGCCATGTTATTTTCTAAGTAAACTGTCAGCCCTCTTGGAGAACTACAGTATGCGTTCACAAGATGAAGTATTCGAGTGTACCATATTGTCTGTAATTTAGGTAGGAGTTCATCGGTCGAAGTTTTGCCAGATTTCGAGTTAGTATGAAGAAGTTATTGCAGTCTGAACAAAAAAAATAGCGGTTTCTGCCTAGGCGGCGTTCAAATGTGGGGATGCTACTACCAAATCTACTTTCACGGGTACAAATAAAAATGCATGCATATTGCGGTTAAATGCAGGCCCACCTGAACGTGCATATGTACTCGTAATCATAATACCAGCTATAATTTGGTAGCATTTGAATAACTACACCACGAGCCAATATATCTCAAACCACTAATCAAAGTAATAAACAAACAAACTAAACTAACATAAGAACTAATAAAAAACAAACTAATTAAACTAACATAAGAACTAATCAAACTAACTAGAATCATAGTCTTTGTCTTGTTAAGATGCTTTACTTCAGTTGCTGGTTGTTGAGAATGCTTGAATTCTTGTTCTTTTTGAGATTGATGCCTTCGTCGAGTGACTCGAATTCCTCTTTTAGCAAAAATAATAATTACTCGTTGCTGTCAAAGTTTGGTTGCGCTACTTGATTTCTTTAGCGTATCGTATTTGAAATTCTTTCAAACTTAAGCATTTTGGTTGCACCTTCTGTTCGTCCAGTGCAAGGTTCAAGGTATCTTCTGGTACACCGGAATTCCAACTGTACTGGATCGGTACCGTCCTTGACCGCTCCGCAACCAAGCTAAAAAATCGGTTTTGGATGGTAACAGTGAATTAAAAAAACCAAATCGAGAAGAATCGAAGAAAATGGAAGAAGAATCAAAGGAAAAGAAGGAATACACCTCAAATCAGCTTTGCCCTAGCCTTGAATTCGAGAATATTTTGCAGTCGATTTTTTGTTCGCGTTCTGCTGCGAATCGAAGAGCAACTCGACCAAAGTAAGAAGCAATCGATTTTTGTTTTTATTCCATGTCGATTTGTTCCTGGGCTTGAAATCAAGAAGCAGTCTTTTTTTTAACTGTTGTTCGGTTTAGCCCTAGCTTTGAAAAAGAAGTGAACAAAGATAGAAAGAATGAAATATATGGGCTGTTATGTGGGCTGTGTTACTTTTTTTTCTCATTTTATCTTTAATTGGTTTTGTACCTGAAGTTGGTTGGATTTAGTATGTTTCTAATTAATGTTTTGTTCAAATTAAGTAGGGATTTGTGTAATTGAAATATGATTTTGACTATTTAACTTAGTTAATTATGAATTGTATATTAAATCAAGTTTAATTTAGTTTAATCAAGTTCAAATTTAGTGCATTTCATTTAAAAAAATACCACTATTCAAAACTAAGACCGAAATCGAAATCGAAACCAAAACCTTCGAAATTTTCGAAATTGACCGAAACTAGGAAAATTTCAAAGGTCCGAAACCGAGTTCTCAAACCTTGGTCCAGTGTTCATGTCCAAAATCGTAAAGCTCTTTCAAAAATGTCTTTATCCCATCCATCAACAAAGATATGGTATACTTCATTACAATGATATACATTATTGAAAATATTATATTGCAGAAAAATAAAAATAAAAATAAAAATGAACTTAGAGACATTTGTTGCCATCATCACAAGTCTTCCATTGCTATCCTTACATAGAGACTAATTTTTCATGCTGTTGTGTAGACTTTTTTCAATCCAATCATGCACATTAGGTGCAACAATTTTAAGCTGTTTTCTTAATTATTTATATTGCGCTCATCTATTGCACTTGCATAAGAATAAAGTAACCAGCAACTTATTGTTGGGTTTGAGATGTCTAGAAAAAAAACCAATGCTTCAATGGATGCGTCAAATGACCAAAAAGCACCACTAGAAACACCACTGTCATCCGCGGCTCCTTTGTTTACGAATTTAAATGCTGTTTCCAAATTTCTTTTGTGTATTCATCAAATGTTGATGTAATTCAACATATTCTGTTTTCCAATCCCCAAAAATCCCCCTCTAAAGCTTTGAAAAACTATTTATATGCTTTGACCTAACTGATTTCAGTAAATAACATTTTAAACATTAATATCTAGGTTCGATTTCATGAAAGGAAGTGCTTTCCGGCAGTAAATATACTTTAAGTTTGTGTATAACTTGAATTTACGATCGAACTAACATAAATATGGTGTATATTTTTGATTTTCCACCAGCTCATTGATGATTTCTTTGAGATTATTGCATGCAATATGCAATGACAAGTTTTTTCCATATTGCAAATTGCAGTTTATTCTCTTTTTATTACTTGATTGACTAGAAAACAACTGAATGTTTGATTGACCACTTAATTTCTGAACAAGTATTTACTTCGTTTGAAATGCATTCTCACTTGAAAACCAATGTCAAGATATTCTGAACCGAAAATACCAGTATCAACTCAAGCATTTTTTGGGTATAAGATGTGCTAACTATTCTCGCATTACGTAAATTATAGGATAGCGGCACCTCAAATTTCATATGCTCATCATCACATCATTATCGTTTCTATCATGGTTAAAAGTCAAAATCAAGTGTTTCATTATTGATTTCATACGATCGATCCAAGTTCTAAATGGATCCATAGCAGTAACTTGCATGCTATGTAATTGGGGTGAATTAACCAAATCATTTTCTCCATTATTCAATGATAACTTGTCTAACATTTGATGGTTGACTTATGGAGCTTCAATATGGTCTAAAAATTGACGTCTACATGGTATAAGATTTAAATGTTCATCATCCAAAATATAATATAAGTATACAAAATTATATCACTTAGATAATCGGAAGAGATATATTTAGACATATATATTTTGTGCTCACCTTGATAGGATAATGATAACCCTGATAAGTAGGATATATTTGACTTATGTGTGGATTCAAACCATGGTTCAGTTCATCAACTGTACGATCGTTTACAAGAGATAATATAAACTCTTTGACATGCATCAACTCTACTTTTTTTTCAATTAATAATTCTACCACTCTCATAGCATCAGTGCCATCAATGTTCAGTTTAATAGCCGAAGAATCAATGTTGTTCAGTTTAATAGTTACAGTATCATATATGTGTTAAGAATAATAATTAATCATATATTTTAGGAAATGTATCATGAGTTATTCTATATGCTGAAAAATGTTTAGAAATAAACTATTACTAAATCTACAGCAATTAAGCATTTTAGCTAAGATTATTAGAAGTACCGCGACATTTTTTTAATGAAATGTAGACCTAAGAATAACCCAGAAAAGCAAGCGAGTGTTTTGGCCTTTTATCATTAATTGTGATGGATGATATTACAAGCTATCCAAATGAAATTCTATACATTATTCCAGTTTTAGAAAGTTTTTATTAGAGATTTGGAGAAAGATTCGTACTGGTGAAATTTTGATGGTTTAGGACCAGTTAGAAAAAAAAAGAGCGAAGAACGAGGAAGAAGCAACTTGCCAGCTATAAGGATTTTTTTTTTATTTCACATTAGGAGGAAATATGAGTGTGATTGCCAACTGTGTGTGCGCGTGTGCGCGCATGCTAATTTGTTAAGTTGGCAGAACTCGACCTATTTTTCGGATAGTTCACGAAAACTCTTTATTTCGTTCAATTAGTTATAAAGTTTAGCCTAATTTGAAAATGTCATTTTTTTTTAATTGTTTAGCTACATGTACTGATATCCTTTATTCTTTTATTAGTATATCATATATTTACCAAAAGCAGAATTAATCATCTCTATAGTTTAAAGTTAGTCAGGAACAGACCTTCTTGTTTAACTTCAATTGTATTCAAATATACTATTAGTTATATACTTCAATTACAAAATTTCATGAACTATAACATGAAAAATGTGTCTAATTATGTAATACAGCGATTTTATATCCATTTTATTATTCAGCGGCTTAAAATATTTCTGTAAAGTAGAAGGATTTATAGTTTTGAATTTCTGATATAAAATGACTAACTTATGTGTTAGTAACATTTTTGTTCGTTCGTTCAGTGCTTGAGTAATTAGTTGGAGATTATTAAATTTTCAGGTAAATACATAACATAATAAGACCAATTTATTAATGATCAATATACGACAAAAAAGTCGAACTAACACTCCTTGGTCTTGCCTAAATGTCATCTTATGTCTAATAAATGATGCTAGTTCCAAAGACAAGCTAAGAAAATAAAAGAAACTTTGCAGAAAATTTTAATTTATCAAGTCCCCTAGTATATACTTTTAATAATAAGCTGTTCAAATCTGGACTTTTAACATTCTATTGGTTGTATCAATTTTTTTAATCAAGTGCCCTAGTATATTCGGTGTAACCAATTTGATGGCATAAAGTCCAGTTTATCAATCTACTTGCATGCCCAAATATTCTTGCAATCTTTCCTACAATCTATTTGTAATTTTTATAAGCCTTTTAACATCTTTTAATCTTCATTCTGTTTTCCATCCACGTTTGAAACTAGAAGATCATATATCATGTACAGTTTCATTTTGGGTTGGACTTAAAGATAATTATTTTAGCTTCATTTGTGTTTACAATTTGTTATCAATGCTCCAATACCAATCATGGCAACTAATAAATTTCTAATACTGGATGATGCGGTAAACAACAAATAGCACATGAAAATATCGTGAGTAAAATTAACGATATATCTTCAAAACGGTATGCATTGAAACATGATTTATTGTTTGTATGACACTTCAGTTTCACATTCTTTTCCTCTTTTTTTTTTAGTGTTAGGAGATTAAAGCCTAAAAAGTAGATATTGATTGCTATCTTAGTCTTTCGTTATTATGTTGGCAAGGATACATTTTGTGTTAGTTTTCTTCAAAGACTTACACTATGCTATTTTAGTAACGATAGTAGGATTAAAAGCATTTATTGTTAACAGCATCAAATTTTTTAATCAAAGAAATTGTTATAGCCATTCAGTCATTTATTTATTTATGGTAAAGACCAAGGTTTTCAAATAAGATTCAAATCATAAATTATAAAATTCAAACTTTACTAAATCGTAGATTAAAAAACATATTTTAAGCATTGTACACACTTTGAAATTAATTTTAATGTTTGAACTTCTACATCTAAACCTGAAACTCAATTTTCTCTCTTGTTTCATTTTTATTATGTTTAGTAAACAATAGAATTGGAGTTGTGGATCTTAACAAGTATATTAAATATATCAATATGAACTGAATGAATTTTCTTAACTAAAATTTTAACTAGATTTGAATCAGAATGCGAATCGTAAAGGGAGAGATTCAATTTGAAACGGGATTTAAATTGTAAGATTTTAAGATTTTTGACAACAATGATAAAGACGATTTATTTTAAAAGGTTGTCAATCAAATAGTGTATTCCATGAATAACACTACTTATTGCACATAATCCAATATATATCTGATCGTCTTAATGAAAAAATGTGTTCTACTGTGAATTAGATAAGTTTTGAATGCACCCTTTCAAGGAAAGATGCTTTGGATCTGCAAATTAACGGGGACTCATATGATTATGTAGTATTAAGCTTTAATTTTGTACTTGATATTACGATGTTTGGTTGGCCGTGTGGTTAGATTGCAACTCATTTCAATATTGTCAGAGTGAATTGGTTCAAACCTGACTTTTGACATCATTATTTAATTTAATTCTAGAGTATTTAATTTTGAAGCTGTAAATTGTGTGAATTACATATTATTATAGTTTCAAGACTTCAAATGGTGTTTTTTTCTTAATTATTATCGTCATGTATGAGCTCCGAATTTTTTTAAGGCTTTAGGCTTCCAGAATCTCAAAACCATGGTTCAAAATTCCAATGGAATTCCGGTCATTCAAATTAAATATCCAGAGGGATGAAGTGTCGACACTCAAGTTTTAATGAGTCCGGTGCTATTAAGAGCATCTCGTTCCTTTGTTTGACAAAAAAGTATATTCATATATAATAATGAACATGAAACGGGTATAGTTTAGTGGTAAAAGTGTGATCCATTCAATTAGTAACTTAAAAAATTAAGGGGCCTTTTGGGTTTTTCATATTCCAACAAAAAAAGAACTCTATTTTCTGAAGAGTTTAACCGTTTTCTCTTCAACGACATATTTGAGAAAAATAAAATTTCTTACGACTTGTATCCAAAGTTCAATTGAACTTGAATGAAAAGGTTATAGAGTCACGAAGCATAATTAAAAAAAGTTGGATCAAATATTCCACTTAATAATTATAAGTAAAGGTTCTATGAATGAAGATGGAATCCAGTCAAAATTCCAGATTTGCTCTTTAAGTGCAGAACAGATGGTAATAAACTGCAGAAAATGAGAAAAAAATGCAACAAAGATAACAAATCAAACAAAATAACGGAAAAATTAGACAAGTGACCAAATAGTTTTAGAAAAATCATTAACTTTTGTACGTTCGACCCAATTCAGCAGAAATAACTTAAAAACAGTAAACATCAATAATTAAATCTATATTTTTATGCACAATACATATATAATTTTCATAAATATAAGCATGTACTATTTATCAATGTATATCTATACAATTATACCAAAATTTGCTTGAAATGGATACCGAATATGGACTGAAAAATTGAAAATTTCAAATGAACGAAACAGAAAACAAAATCTTGATCCTCGGTCCAGTTATAATCCTAAGTGATCACTACTGTAGAAAAAAAAAGAGGCTGAGTGAATATACAGAGGGGATACTTATATGAAATATGTGTACATAAAACTTTGTACAGTCCAGATTTCCAGCACGGAGATATTTATACAATTACCTGTTTGTTATATATGAATTATTGCGTGATAGGTTGATTTTTGTGTGTATTCCAAATTCTTTATTAAGTATTGTGTGTCAGTTTTACCATTGATATCATATTATCTGAAGCATGTTTCATGGTTTTCTAGTTTTATCACTGGGAACAGAAATATAGGATTCAGCTATGGCTATTCTACTTTTAAAGGAAAACGAGCTACAATGGAAGATTTCTACGAGACAAGGATATCCGAGGTCGATGGTCAGATGGTTGCCTTTTTTGGTGTATATGATGGTAGATCATTCAATCTTGGCATGAAAACATAGTGAATATCATTTTCCTCTCTGTTATTGATCAGGTATATTTACTCATGGATGTAGGTCACGGAGGTTCTAGAACTGCGGAATATCTCAAAAACAACTTATTCAACAACTTGAGCAGTCATCCAGATTTTATAAAAGACACAAAATCAGCTATTGGTCTGTGGTTTGTGTTTAAGCTAGATATTGCTTCTAGTGAACAGCAAATTGTTATCAGAATAACAAGTATAATAATCACCACAATGATAATAACACCGATAGTAATTTACCAGTGTATTGTTGTTTTAAAGAATAAATTAAATGACACGATTGAGTTTACTTCCTCAACACATGGTTGATTGTTCTAAATACCTCTATTTGCAGTCCATATGTGAATACGAGAAAATTCCAGCCATGTATTGTTTAGATTCTTCATGACAGGTTTATAGTTTTTATAAGGAATTTGTCATATTATAGCAGTTGTGAAATAGATATTTCATACTGTAAGGGTGATATAAGTCAAACATCGAGACAGTGACAT
Organism: Allium fistulosum; assembly: GCA_030737815.1. Classification (NCBI taxonomy): domain Eukaryota; kingdom Viridiplantae; phylum Streptophyta; class Magnoliopsida; order Asparagales; family Amaryllidaceae; genus Allium; species Allium fistulosum. The sequence goes on from CM060903.1 coordinate 999,380,791, forward strand.
GCATGTAGTTTCTGTTTTTTTGTATGTTTTGATTCTATGCTTTGTTTATGACCTAACAGCAGTACACTCTCTATCACAGTTCAAGTATTCAGAAAGACAGATAGTGATTATATTGACCAAGAAGGGGGACAGAAAGATGCTGGTTCAACTGCATCAACAGCTGTCATGGTAGGTGATAGATTGGTGGTTGCGAATGTTGGAGATTCCAGAGTTGTTGCATGCAGAGCTGGCACAGGTTTGATTTATATTTCAGTTCTCACAAGATACTAATACAGATCAAATTAAGTGGCTGCATGCATGTAGAAATTTCTAAATTCTGAACATAAAATTTGGTTGCAAGCATAATACCATAAACAATAATGTATTCTAAAAGTAATGATGGTTTTCAACCAATCAAGAAGAGTGTATCACTTTGCTCTCTAGGATGATATTGAGGCTGCATTGCCTTTAACTCCGACCTCTGCAGTGAAAAAAAGTTGCAACCGAACTTTCTCAATCAACTTTTGAATGCAGATTTTATTCTCTTTACTTGGTTTTTGCTGTATTTGGATTCCCACCACATTTTCACTACCGTAGCAGCCAAATTTACTATTTCCACTGGCAAGTGGATAACTCGAGAGGCGCATACATAATAAATGTAAGATAGTGGATGTTCTTGTCTTGTTGACCAACTAGCTCTGCTGTAAAATTCATCTAGTCTCCTGCCTTGGCTCCTCCTTGGCTCTAGGCGAGGCTTGCTGCCTAGCCATCTTCCTTGGCCTGTCTAGAGGAGGCTTACCACATCTTCTAAGCATCTAAATGAGTATTTAGGCACTTCTCAGGCACATGTTAGTTTCAGTTGTTCTTGTCTTCTTGGCTGCTCTAAAGCTCATCCAAACCCAAAAGTTTTCATTTTGGATCAATAATACTAACAAAATAATAAAACATTATCCAAAAATACATGAAATTATCAACAATGCCTAGCTTCGATTAATCTCCAACTAATCCCTACCTAAACCATTAATCTTAGTCCATGCTTGCTGCATGGCGTCTGCCTAGTGATGTTTATTACAACCTTGCCAATGAATGTTATTTTTCCTATTCGAACATGCTTATTCATATTGTTCCATTACTGAAGTCAGATGGGCCAGTGATGGACATTTGTAATAGTGGTACGATACCTAAATTGAGTAGTTAGAGGTTTTGTGTTCGATCTCTTAGGCACACATTTACAATAATCACTGTTCTCAATGAAAAAAGAGAGTGAATAAAACAGAAATAGTCGTCAAATTGACAATCAGAAACATATTGGGCTTACAAGGTTCCTTCAAAATGATCATGGAAGTTTAATTTAATACTATTATATGATAAAAATATAATGTTGTATTATGTTTTCAGTAAGAAATCTATTCCCCAATGTAGAAATATTTAATTTTCATGGTAGCATTATTTAGGCTATGTAAATGTAGCCAAAGGCTAAGCCTCATTATAGCTAGAGTCATCGGCTGAGCCCAACACCCCCCCCCCCCCCACCAAAAAAAAATCCCCAACCCAAACAAAAAAACCCCCACCCCCAACACACCCTTTCAATTTTCTTAGCATAGCATTGCGTAATGCATATAAATTATGAAATACCACCTCTTTGGTAACCTAGCATGGTATTCTTTCTTAACATAGCATGCTTTGCTGCATACAAATTATGAAAAACCAACTCTTAAGCTAAAACTTTGTATCTTCTTAATATATAAATGTTATATATGTTTTTACAGTGCTACCTTGATGCAACTTAAAATTTACTAATAATGATGTTGGGTAAGAACATTGCAATACCGATACTTTTCAAGTATGATCTGTAAAGGGCAACAATAAATTTCTATAGCTATACATGTTTTTACAAAATTGTTTATAGCTTGGTGTCACTTGTACTGTTAAAGATGTCGGGTAAAAACACTGAATACAATACCATTGAAATCAAACCGAGACATCAATCAAGTATCCAAAAAAACCAATAAAATAAAATAAAATTATGATCAATACAATATTACTGCATTATTTTTTTATATTGGTAATTCTATTGCCAATTTTCGAATGATTCGACACCTCTTAACTAAAATGTTGACTTCACCTCTGGATGTGATTATAAATTATATGAAAAAATGACCTTTTACGAAGAAGTGTAGATTTTGTTTATTGTTATATATATATACATCTATATATATACATATATACATATATATACATATATATACACACACACACATATATAGTTCCTTTTTCTGAAACAGAAATGATTGTTTATTAAAATATGAGTTTTTTTTTAGTTCTTTCGCATTGTTTGAAAAAAGTTAAATTTAAAACAGTAAATATTTGAATTATATCTCTATCTATTCATTAAAAGAAGAAGAAAATTATTTTGAGAGGTGTGAATAGGAATTTAGGAAGATATGACAGTGACTATAATCACCCAAATCAAAATTTATAAGGAATCTTCTAGAGAGCTTATATTTTTTTAAAATCATAGTTTTTCAAAATAAAAATAAAATATTTCAAAGAATTTATGAAACTCAGAAGGCTTTGAGAAAAACCAAATATGTAACAAAATCTAAAATTTCTGACACTATCAATTTTCTTCCAGGAAAGCTCAAACTTTTCTAAAAGAATCAGTTTTTCTCTCTCAAACAAATAAAAATAGTTTGAGAACATTTCGTATATTCAAAATTTTACAAAAGATAATAATAATAATACTACTACTGAAAAATTTAACGTTTCCTTAAAAAAAGAAAGTTCAAATTCTTGATTAAGTGTTGAGCTACATTGGTTTACGTTTTCCAATACATTTTAATGAGTAATATGAAATTACAATTGGAAGGTTCCCACCATATATCAGTAGTACTTGTTATTCCATATTATTCATTTTAATGTATTGGAAAACGTAAATCAATGTAGCTCTCAACTGTTTATTTCTATTTTCAAGAAGAGCGCGGGATGAAAGAATACACACGTGGGAAAGAAGTAGCTGCGTGGGAGAAGAAAGTGTAGGTGTTTTCCTAGAAAAATGATTGCCTTTTTACACCTAGATCCTTAAGTCTTACTAAAATTGTCTTGATATATATTTCAGTTGTATTGACTGTATGTTTCTTTATTATTAGGTCTAAATATTTTATTTTTTAGCTTTATGGTTTCAAATTTCGTTATGTCATATTTAAAATGCATCCCATACTTATATCGATTACAAATGTGTACTAAAACAATCATTTTAAACGTTTCTTCAAAAATCATTTTAAATGTTTCCGAGAAAAAATAAAATCAAATTCTTGATTAAGTGTTGAGCTACATTGGTTTACGTTTTCCCAATACATTAAAACGAGCAATATGAAATTACAATTGGAAGGTTCCCACCGTAGATCCGCAGTACTTGTTATTTCATATTATTCATTTTAATGTATTGGAAAACGTAAACCAATGTAGCTCTCAACTGTTTATTTCTATTTTCAAGAAGAGAATGCAGGACTAAAGAATACAGACGTGGGAAAGAAGTATCTGCATAGGAGAAGAAAGTGTAGGTGTTTTCCTAGAAAAATGATTGCCTTTTTACACTTAGATCCTTAAGTCTTACTAAAATTGTCTTGAAATATATTTCAGTTGTATAGACAATATACAGTTGTATAGACTAAAAATGCTTCTTTACTATTACTACTAGAAAGAATGTTTGTTTAATGATTTTTTTGAGAATTAGGTCCAAATATTTTATCTTTCAGCTTTATGGTTTCATATTTCGTTTTGTCATATTTAAATGCATCCCACACTTATATTGATTACAAATTTATACTAAAACAATCATTTTAAATGTTTCTTCGATAACACTTATATTGATTACAAATATATTTCAATTGCATAGGAAAAGAAAGTATAGGTGTTTTCCTAGAAAATTGATTGCCTTTTTACACTTAGATCCTTAAGTCTTACTAAAATTGCCTTGAAAATTGAAATATATTTCAGTTGTATAGACTGTATGCTTCTTTACTATTACTACTAGAAAGAATGTTTGTTTAATAATTTTAATGAGAATTAGGTCCAAATATATTATTTTTTAGTTTTATGGTTTCAAATTTCGTTATGTCATATTTAAATGCATCCCACACTTATATTGATTACAAATTTATACTAAAACAATCATTTTAAACGTTTCTTCAAAAGCACTTATATTGATTGCAAATATATTTCAGTTTCGGTTTGGTTTCGTTTTTGGTCCTTGCTAAAACCTAAACGGAACGACCGATATATCGATGTTTCGGTCAAAACCTCAAACCTTGCAAATCTGCACTTCTTCGTAAAGGGTCATATTTTTTGATATAAATTATAATCTTCTGGAAAACCTATTTTTTTCAAAAAATCATAATTTTTAGAAATAAAATAAAACTAAATATTTCTAAAAATATAAGAAACTCAAAAATAATCAAATAGATAACAAAATCTAAAGTTTCCGACACTATTAATTTTCTTCCAGAAAAGCTCAAACTTTTCTAAAAGAATCAATTTTTTTGTCAAATGATTAGAAATAGTTTGAGAACATTTCATATATTCAAAATTTTACAAAAGATAATAATAATAAAACTACTGAAAAATTCAATGCTTCCAGAAAATAATAGTATCAAATTCTTGATTAAGTGTTAAGCTACATTGGTTTACATTTTCCAATACATTAGGAGGTGTAATATGGAATTGCAGTTGGAAGGTTTGCACCGTAGCACCTGTTATTATGTATCATTCATTTAATGTATTGAAAAATGTATACCAATGTAGCTCTCAACTGTTTATATCTATTTTCAAGAAGAGAGTATGAGACTAAAGAATGAGCAATGCCAAGCTCACTCTCCACTAGGAAGAGTGTGTTGGTACTTGCTCTATGATTGGTGGAGTGATAGGTAAGTGATAGGTAATCATTGACAACATTAGTTATTGGTTGATGGACCCACAATCTACACCAATCATAGAGCAAGTATCAACACATTCTCCCTAATGGAGAGTGTGCTTAGCATTGCTCCTAAAGGATACACATGTGGGAAAGAAATAGCTGCATAGGAGAAGAAAGTAGAGGTGTTTTCCTAGAAAAATGATTGCCTTTTTACACTTAGATCCTCAAGTCTTGCTAAAATTGTCTTGAAATATATTTCAGTTGTAAAGACTGTATGCTTCTTTACTATTACTACTAGAAAGAATGTTTAATAATTTTTTTGAGAATTAGGTCCAAATATTTTATTTTTTAGCTTTATGGTTTCAAATTTCGTTATGTCATATTTAAATGCATCCCACACTTGTATCGATCACAAATTTATACTAAAATAATCATTTTAAACGTTTCTTCAAAAATCATGAGAAAGGTTTAGTGTATGATGTAATTAGGTTATAATGACATTTAAGTTAACACACATACATGTGTGCACACGCACCCTGTGAGGAAAATTCCATGACATCCCCCTATCGTATCACCTCTTTAGCATCCTTATCATATTTTTAGTTGCATTGTTCTTAATGCTACAAAGCTTTGTAGATGTTTGATCTACATTATGAATATCATCACTACCAATAATGAGATCATTTTGAAATTTCTAGCATCTGCAAAATCACAAGTCAATACTAACCATCAAAACAATTATGTTATCCATTGATTTGAATTATCAATTTTGTTATGTTAGAGATCTACTTAGGAGTTCAATTTTTGTAGAGATGGTTTTAAGTTTGATGTGAACACCACGAAATATCAAAGCAATTGAAATAATTTTGATTAAATATGATATGGTTTATAAAAGGGTGTCCAAAATGATGTATGATATGCGTGTATGTGCTTGCGTACACATGCGGGTATATGTACAAATTTTTTAAGTTGTCAACGAGAATGTGATTTCTTTGCCCCTCACATAAATTTTTGGACCCAAATTATTGTTAAGTCTGTTTGGACCTCTTCATATACATAAAGTAGCTAATGTTGTTATTATGTTAATGTATAACTACTCTACGATATATTTAAAATGATGTTAAAAGTTTAATTTTTTTAACACATAATTCCTAATATTTAAGAACTAACTTTATACAAGTTGATAAATATTAGGAAAACTATTATGTAATACGTGCTTTGCACACGATTATATTATAAAAAAATATTTGTTTTTTTACTAGGTTAGTTTATTTTTTATTTTGATTATATGTTCTTATATGTAATTTTAATATCTTCTAAGGTAAATGAGGTTTTGGTTAAATTCATATTTTTAGAAAAATAATCTTTATTCCATGAACAAATATTAGTTATATAGGTTTCATTTATTTAAAATTCAGATTAATCAGTTTATGTTTAGATGCTAAGCAAAATTTAAATATGTTACTTGATACATAACAATTTTGTTGAGATAAATGATCGATAGTTAAACGTTAATATTTTAATTATTGAAGTAGTTGGTGTGTCAAATAGTATGAAGAACATAAATGAAAATATTGATGATTATGATAAATAAAATAGTTGAGAAATTTGATGTTGTTGATAGTTAAAACATTGATGAATGAATTAAAAAAATTAAACGACCTAAATATTAATGTGAATACTAATTTAAAAAAGAATTTCTAATTATGAGGAACTTGAATGTTAAATCAAAGAAGAATATTAGAAGAGCAGATTAAATGATTTCATTTTACTAATAGATGGATAAATATAATAAACAATGAGAGATAAAAATATAATGAAATAACTTTATAGATAAATAATTATGATAAATAGTGAGAGATAATAATATGATGAAATAGATTTGCCAAGACATCAATTTGTAACCTCTAACCTTCAACTATTTATAGGGGAATGTAAAAAGGCAATGAATAGAAAAAATACTATAGTGTTGCGTCATTAGTGAATGTGATCGGGTTATTATTGTTATATATATATATATATAATAGATATGTAATTTTAGTATTCTTCTTAAGTTAACCGAGGTTTTAGTTGAATTCATTTTTTTAGATATAGTCTTTATTTGTGAATAAACATTAATTACATTGGTTTCATTTATTTCAAATCCAAATCATATACTAAATAAAATTTGAATATGCTACCCGATTCATAATAATTTCATTGAGATAAATGATTTTTAGTTGAATATTCAAATTAGTATCTGGCTTGAAAATGCGTTTTGCGTTTTCAGCATGTATGTCAATGACATGGAAGGGAATGAGAACTTGAAAAATCATAGACATTCTAACAAAGGGGATAAGGGAAAGGGAGAACATAGTTTTTGATATTTATCAAAAGACAGAAAATAGAAAATTATTTTCAATTTTATATCTTAAAACTATTTTCGAAATCGATATTGTGCCACCCCTTTAATATGTTGAAAACGCTAAATACAAAACTTATTTTAAAACCAAACGCCAAACAATTGAAGTAGTTGGTTAATCTAATAATGTGAAGAACGTAAATGAAAATACCCAATGATGATGGTATGTGGGACTTGAATGTTAAATAAAAGGAGAGAATTAGAAAGAACATATTAAGTGCTTCTATTTTACTATTACTAAATTTGCAGATAAATATAATAAATAATAAGGGATAAAAATATAATAAAATGTCCAGCACCACTGTTCCAATGGTTAGGCGGTCCAACAATGGTTCAAGAGGTCACATGTTCGAAACTTTCTTAGTGTGATTCAAACCACTTGACATATATTGACATGTAGTATGATATACACTATCTAAGGTTTGTGATATTATCATGAATTATCATCTAAGTACCTAGTTTCATAACAACAACAACAATAATGCAATGAAATAGCTTTGGCGAGACTCAAACTTGTGACCTCTAAACTTTAACTAACTATAGAGAAATGTAAAATAATAATGACTAAAAAAACAATAGAGTGTCATGTCATCAAGGGATGTGATTGAGCTATTATTATTATATAATAATAGATAGATAGATTATGCGAGTTTAACCTAAATTTGTGATGAACTTTCACTTTAAACTCTCTATCATGAGTCCACTATATACAACAGCCTAGCTTATATCAAAGAATTTCATGCTCCAAATCCGTTGACCTTTGTTCTTGAAATTTGTGAAATTTGCCTTCAACATTGGTATTTGAGATCATTGAATTTAACTAACCTTCCTTTCTATGTATTTTTTAAACTCTTCTTTTGAATGTTCACGTCGTGGTATCATGTTTTCTCATGCAGCAATTGCCTTATCCAATGATCACAAGCCAGATAGGTTTGACGAACGGGAACGGATTGAAAATGCAGGAGGTTTCATAATTTGGGCTGGTAATTTGATTAATCGCTATATATTCTTCAAATATTCATTTGTTTAGAAACTTAGAATATCAATGTTAATTCTTTCGCAAATAACTACATCGTGCAAGGGTCTAGTAGGAAAGGTTATCTTAGCTTGGAATCAGTAAATAATGAATATCAATTTCTAGAATTTCAAGGTGTGACCTATGGAAGCACATTTTAGACGGTTGTTGATATTCTCTTCTTAAAGCATAATTCCAAAATTTTACCAGGTACTTGGAGAGTAGGTGGTGTTCTCGCTGTATCTCGTGCATTTGGAGACAAATTGCTTAAACCATATGTTTCTGCTGAACCAGAAATTCAGGTACACCTCTTAAAGCATTATAATTGATTAAATTTTTATGTTAGCTTACTCCGTGTTAAATGGTAGCGATAACATCATTGAAACCAACCAAGGGTGCATTCTTCAGTGAACTTGCTTTCTTGTAAACTTTGAACACTAGGGCGAGATAAGATGTATAATTATGTTATTTTTTTTAAGTAATTATAATTAATTTAATCAAATTAAATAATTAATAATAATTTAATTTAATGATTAATAATTCTAATGTAATAATCACATTTAATATTTAATAGCTATTAATTTTCTTTTGATAACTAATAATTTGAGTTTGATAGAATAATTTAGATTAATAATCAACAACTATATCACTAATAAGAACAATTACCAAACACAATAACTACAAAATCAAAATACGATAGGTTAGCATGAATATAAAAATAAAATAAAATAAACACACAACTCAACATCATCCTACAACAACTGAAGTTCTAGTCTCATACGTGTATTAGATAGTACTTGGTAAAGAGATCAAAAGATTCAAAACAATGAATTTTCATTTGAAATAGATCTTGACGTCTGTTTTCATAATGGTTTAAAACATCATCGATCCACATTCAGTTCATATAAGAAAAAGTATCATTGGTTAAAATGCAGTGATTATTAGTTCAATGAGAGCTTTGAGACCTTCATAGTCATCAAAATGTTCTGAACAATTTTCAGCGATGTTTTTATCACATTCATCTTCATTTTTCAAGTATTCAAATCGCACTTGTTTTAGAATCAAAATTATACTTGTTTCTGTGTTTTGACATTTTGTAGAAGATGTGATGTTAAAATTGGAAATTAAATCCTAATTCACACTAAAAAGATTTTAACTAAGCCTTATGTTCAAAGCATCATGTTTAAAGCTTATGTTTTCAGCGGACTCTCCATTTCCCACACTTTGTTGGACCGGGTGTGCAAGAATGGGGGTCAATGAGTGTTAGCATAGTTGACTAGATTGAACTCATAAGGCCAAGATATCGGTGTCATACGTTCAATTTCTAAGAGTGACATCTTTAAGTTAAATACTTTTGATTTTTGAAGAGAATCAAGCCACAACCCAATCGCAACCGACGTCAGTTGAGCGTGGTACTTTTTGCTAATCAGGTGGTCTACTTACACCAGAAATTTTGACATAACTTAAGAACAACTAAACTTAGTATATGGTAGAGATTGGAGTTTTGATCTGTTTGTTTGAAGACAAAATATAATAATAACCTATTTCTGAAAAAAGTTCACTGAAATCACAATTTTCTGTTTCTAAGTTATGTTTAATGTACAAACTGATCTACTAACTTAGATAAATTGTAATTTTATCTCTAGGAAGAAGAATTAGAAGGTTTCGACTTTATGATACTCGCTAGTGATGGACTCTGGAATGTCATATCAAACAAGGTATTATCTCTAAATTCAAATAATATCATAATGATCAATAGTTATTTTGGACTGTGTTTGGTTCAAATTTTGAGTTTTTTGTTTCGTGTTTTCAACTTGTACTTCAAAACACACATGAGGGGGAGGAGGGAGTGCAAAAATTCTAGTTATTACAGGGAGAAACAGAAGAAAGGAGATAATTTGCCATGCTTTTTTGACTTTTTTTCCCAAAAGGGGGTAAATAGAAAAAAAAATCATTTTCAATTTTATATGTCAAAACTATTTTCCAAATTAATTGTTTTCTAAATTACCCAACCGTTTGTTGCAGAAATTGAAAATTGTAAACCAAAGAAGGCCTTACTTTGTCAAATAGTAACATTAAATTGCAAGCTAGGCTTGTGGCTTTCGGATTCCAACTTCAAGTTTCTCATTTAACTTTCGGAAGTTCAGTTAAGATGTGAAACTACAACTCGTTACAAAATGAGCTCTAGCTTTTCTTTTCATCGAAAATATAATTTCAAATTAAGTTAGTCAGAGTCATGCTATCCTTAAAAATGAGTAGGCTACTCATTGAAGTACTGCAGTTTTGAAGCATTTGTTCAAAATGGTCATATTTAATGAAGATCAAAATCTTTATAGTATTTATTTATTGAATTGCTGATTTGCTGCCTACTAACATAATTTTATTTTCTCCTTTTTAAGGAAGCTGTGGCCATAGTGCAAGACATAGGCGATGCTGAAGCGGCATCTAGAAAGCTCATACAGGATGCATTTGCTCGAGGAAGTAACGATAATATTACATGTGTAGTTGTACGGTTTGACAATTCTTCATAGATTGTTTTACCATCCATAAATGACATTTGTTTAGAGCCTGTAGTTTTAAGTTTTCTTTATTGGTTCGCTAGGAATTAGCTATGATTATGCTATAAACACACGACCTTAGTCTCTTTCTGTTAATTCACTAAACCGGTACTGTAGTTCACATATTTGGAATTTGATCCTTGTAAGCAGTTCTGGTATGTAAAGTATTATATTTCACTTTTAGAACAATTGATGTGTATCAAGATAATAAAATCGTCAATTGAAATGTCGAAAACAGAAAAAACATCGCAACAAATGTCTCTATTTCATATAATAGTGGATCCTGATAAGTTTATGTCAGTTTATGTTTGTTTTATGTATGCCACAGGCAATAAACATTTGCACTAAGTTATATCTGGGGTGCTATCTGGTTCTTTTGTTTGATGGGACAATATGGGACTTTAGCAATCAGGATTATGTGGTCAATAGGACAGATGTAGGCTGCAAGATGATGCATTGTTCTTCATTATTTCGGAAGACGGCTTAGCAGATGTTATGTCATTGAACTTTTGGAAGTTATAGAGAAGTATACAAGACATCTTCCATTGGTTCTCGAACAGATTTTGGAGTTGTTAGAAAAGACTCAATGACCTTGGCTTTTTATGTTTTGCAAAATTTGAGGGCTTAGGTTGTGGTTGGATATAGTTTTCGATATTTAGTGGGTTTTCCAGTCGCAGGAAATAATGACTTGGCGACACTCTTCTTGAATCGATGGATGCCCTCATTACGGTGAAATCGTTTAATGAAACATAGTTGTTTATGAATTATATCAAATTCATCCAGGATAGTCAAATCCAATAATGTAGTGTTCTTGATCAATTGCGTTAACACTAACAAAATTAATTTTTCCTTTTTTGATAGCGATATCGAAAAATGCATTCTACTTTCCCGCACTAAACGAAAGACTTTCTTTATCTGATAGCATATGGGCTTTGACCAACAATATGGCGAATAAAGAATACCATTCAGCTTGAATAAGTTGATATTTCCTTGCAGCCCAGCCTTAAGTAGCAAGAGTAGCTACTCATTCAAGATTACAAACTATCTTTTGTAACTCTAGCGATAAGATTGTCAAATTTATAAGCTACAGTATTATAAACTCGAGATGGGTTTTGTTTATATATTCAAGAGAATCAAATAGGGAAAGAAATAGAGGAATATGTTTTGGAATTTTTTCATTAAAAAACGAATGAGAGAGGACGCTTATTTATAGGCAGTAAGTAGATGCGTTTCTTTGTGAAAGGATACACTCATCTTATTTCAATTTTGATCCTAAGGTTGCAGCTTTCGGCGACTTTGTTGATAAATATACGAAGGTCCGTCAGCGTACCTAACAGCTGAAGCTATGGTTTGCTTTAGAATGCTTTTAAGTGTTTTGGAAGTGTTTTAACACTCGTCTTTTGAAATGGACATTCCTTTTCATCCAAAATCATCATAGTTATTCTACTATTATTCAAAAATATTATTTTGATACCAAACCTAAGCTCAACAAGACCTAACTCAGCACAGTAAGTCAAGGGTGACGACGTGCGCGCGTGTGTGTTGTTTTATGATAGTGGATGTGACGCCCCACCTCTATACTCACACTAGCCAAGGACACTACTGGGTAATGCCGTCGACTAGCACGAAGAATAAGGCTGTTGAGGAGCGACCATCTGTGTAATTGCTTTGTGCGAGTATCGATATGTCAGATAGTATAAATTGCACTTCGTTTCAAGAGGAAATCCGACATATCAAATACAAACTCAAAGCTACTACACAGTAGCTATGTGGTCTTCGGAAACAAATATAAAATAAGCATAACATAAATCAGTCACAGATATTCATATCACTAAGGCGGTAATAGATATGAATATAACACATAGAAGTGTACATCAAAATAGTGGTCATAGAAGATCTACTACATTACAAAAGAATAGGTACAAGTGCTAGACAAAAGAATATGTATACATCAAGGAGTCTCTATCTCGAATGTATAAAAATAAAAACTACTAAGGTAAAGTAGTTAGCCAAAAGTCAGAAGCTAGTCCCCGCTAAGAAGTCAAGTGAAAGAACCTGAAACACCTCGGTCTGACCCGAGTATTATTTAAGAAGAAAAATAATAAACGGATCAGTCTAGCTATAAATATCATATAAGATGAGATATGATAAGAGATATGAAAAAAATATATGATAATAATAATACCATACCGTGACAAGCAAATATTTAATAACAATGAAAATCATACAATATCTCAAATCTCCTCAAATATTCAAAAAGAATATCATATTCTTTAGCTTATTCACCAAACCTCAAATATTGATAAAACATATCAATGCAAATCGCAAAAATTGATGAAACACAAATTCCAGAAATCAATAATTAGAAATCCAGAAAACACAAAGGGGGAGGCCTATCACAAACGGGAGTACGAAAACTCATCAACATGTGTATCATAAACGAGACGTCATCCCATAGGTCGCTAAGCCATAAAATGAGCTGAACATCGACGCACCTAAATAGATACGCCCCATGCACAGACTAATTGAGCCAAACATCGACGCACCTAAAAAGATACGCACCATGCACCAACTCGTTGAGCCGATTGCTCCACGAACGGTCCAAAGACCATGGGTCGCTACCCCACAAAATTGAGCCGAAGTTCCATAGAATAAGTGTAAATTACACCAAGCTAGTAAATAAATGAGTTTAGCTTCATGTCCCATAACCACTGGCTTAACTTAAATATTTACGAACAAATTGTAGATTTCCACTCGAAAATTGTCACGAGATTTCAATCGAACAAGTCCAAAAATTAACCGACGAAGTAAACGTAAGCGTTTCATACCACTTGTTTTGCTAAGTCGTTTAATTAGATTTCTCATACGAATGAGGTAAAGGTTTGTATATACTAATAGATTGGTAAACGGTTTTAAAAACGAGCTTTGTATTAAAAATAGTGTTGAAATCATTTATGTGAAAGAGTTTGAGTATTTACTACTAGTATAGAAACCTTTGTATTTTAAAGTGACCAATCATAGAAACGATTGTAAAAACAATCTATCACAAAAAATTCACATACGACAACGTGAATTAAAACCATGAAAATCGATATCGAATCCATCAAATGGATATTCCCAAAAATCCAGAAAAGAAGTCATCAAAGTCGATATTAAATGACAACAACCAACCGGATCAACAAAAATCGATTAAAACGGAAATCCACTGAAAAAATAGGCAAATTGGCTGAATTAAACAACACCAGACGTCTGGTGGTTTTCCCAGACGTCTGAGCTGAGAATCTGGAAATTTTCTTCCAGATCGCCCAAACGTCTGGGAATAACCTCAGACGTCTGAGCTGTACATATGGAATTTTTATTCCGATGGCCCAGACGTCTGAGCTGAAGCTCAGGGCAAAAATCAGCCTAGGCCATTAATGGCCAAATCGGTTCGGAAGCGATCAGATAAGCTATGGTGGCTAGGGATTTATGCCAAGTGACAACCCAGCCCTCTAGGCACTTCAATACACTCCAAACAACATGTTCAAACATCCATAGTAGGATTTTCATAGATTTTGACTTCGAAATACCAAAAATTGGAAAATTCACCAAACCAATTCAATTCAAAAGCAATTGAACATGAAATAGATGTTAGGAATTCATACCTAACAACAGTGAAAACTATAGACATAGATGCGAGTTCAAGAACTCACCTTCAAACCCAAAAACAAGGAATGAGAAGCTCTAAAACAAAGCAAGATCGATTTCTCTTCAACAATACCTCAAGAATCTTTAATCTATTATCAAATGAAATGAATTTTCTAAGTTAGGTTATAGGAATTTCTGAAAATTGAAGAGAGATGGAGATGAAGAAGATGAAGAGGATGCTTACCTAAGCTTCTCTTTGATTTATAACTTGAAGCTGGATTTCCTAAGAGAATTAGGGCTTAGGAATTTCTAATCTCTTTTCTTTTCCCCCATTTTTCTAGGGCTTGAGTGTTAGGAATTTAGAAAGTGGAATGAATGAATGAAGAGGAGTGAAGTGGGAGGTATTTGGTAGAAGGTTTGGGTTCTCTTATTGGGTTAGTGGGCTAGAACACAACCCAAAGCCCAAACAAAATACCAAAATCCTAATCAACTCCAAACATATCGATGTTTATACTCAAAAAAGTTGTAAATGTCATTTTGAACTCAATGGAAGTGGTCTCGAGTCTGGATTCGACTGTTTACAAAAAGTAACATTTCGGACTTTAAATTCAACAAACGATGCTATATTTAAACAAAACATTTAAATATATAATCGTAAAATATGCGGGTTGTTAGAGTGGATCCTAATAAGTTTTGTTTTATGCATGCTATAGGCAATAAACATTTGCACTAAGTTATGTTTGGGATGCAATCTGGTTCTTTTGTTTGATGGGATGATATATGACTTTAGCAATCAGGATTATGTGATCAGTATGACAAATTTAGGCTACAAGATGATGCATTGTTCTTCATTATTTCGAGAAGATGGCTTAGCAGATGTTGGGTCATTGAACTTTTAGAAGTTATGAAGAAGCATACGAGACATCTTCCATTGGTTCTCGAACATATTTTGGAGTTGTTAGAAAAGAATCGATGACTTGGCTTTTTATGTTTTGCAAAATTTAAGGACTTAGGTTGTGGTTGGATATAGTTTTCGATATTCAGTGGGTTTTCCGGTAGCATGAAACAATGACATGGTGACACTCTCCTAGAATCGATGGATGCCCTCATTACAGTGAGATCGTTTAATGAAACAAGTAGTTGTTTATGAATTATAGCAAATTCATCAACAAGATATCATCAAATCTGATAATATAGTGTTCTCGATCAATGGCGTTAACACTAACGAAATTGATCTTGGACTATCTTTGAAACTCTAGCGATAAGATTGTAAAATTTATAAACTACAGTATTATAAACTTGAGATGGTTTTTGTTTATATATTCTAGAGAATCAAATAGGAAAGAGATTGTAACAGCCCTAGATTTTTGTATATATTTTAAATTCTTGAATTTTATCTTTTATTATGAAAATAAATTTAATTTCAAGAATACTGCTTTTCGTTTCGTTGAAATCCGATTTATATTTTGAAAATTATGCTTTTTACCATATTGTATGTAAATTGATTTATTTAATAAAATCATCTATTTTAATTTATATAAACAATATTTTTATTTGTCAAATCATGTTCTATTATGTGTTATATGACATGTTAGATATATATTTTATTTTAAAACATTTTAAAGTGATGTTATGATTTTTCCAAAATTTACTGTATTTATTTCCTATTTTTAAAGGCTGTTTTCTATTTTTCTCCTATTTTCTTCATTAAAATTTTATTTTATTTAAATTTTATATATTTATTTTTTTGAATGCATTTTTATTTTATGTTGTTATCTTTGTTTAAAAATATTTAACAAGTCCATATGAATTTTCCAAAATTTATTCCATTTAACTTCAAATTTTCTAGACTAGTTTACATTTTCTGTGCTATTTTCTTAATTTAATTATATATAATTAATATTTATTTGTTTATATTTTGTTTATTTGTTATATTTTCGTATTTTAACTGAATTTATATATATATTTCAGTTATTTAAAATTCCAAAGGAATATGGTGGATATTTGAAGAGTTGTGACCATTGGTTTGCTTTTGCCTTTTTGTATTCACACCTTTTCACACTTCAACCAACACCTTTCCATATTTACTGCCTTAACTCTTTTCTCTTCAGCCACTTCCTCATTTTCACGTGAACCTTTCTTCTCAAACTCAAGAAAAAAATTTCGGCCATTATCTTAAACAAACTTTGGTAAAATTCTATTCTCTTTTCATTGTTTTATACTTGTTTTCATGTAATTTTGCTCTTGCTTCCTTCACTTCTAGGTTCGGCCCCACCACTCCATCAGCCTTGCCGCCTCCACCACCACCTGAACATGTCACCACCACCTCCTCCTCACTGGCCATCCCAAGCCGTGCCACCCTTGGTGGAAGATCCATCACCAAATACTCCAAACTCCAACTATAAGACCTAGCCGAGCCATCAATGCATCACCACCTCAAATTCTTCCCCTTGGCCGCCACCTACACCACCACCACCACCTCTAACCTGACCTGACACCTCTGCCATGTCATCCCCTGACCCCACCAGAGATGGCCGTGCCCACCTGTGCTTTGGCCTAGCCCAATAGTTGCATGAAACCATGTGTGTTGCCTTGTGTTGCCATTAGCTTGTTGTTTCATATCACTTATGTTTGCACCATCTTCAAACCCATGTAGGCCGACCCTTAGGAACCCAAACCTGACCCAAAAACCTTGCTTTAGCCCTATACTACACTTATGGCTGAGCCCAATGTATGCTGGAAGCAAGTGCAAAGCAATTCCGCTTTGATTTGTGCAGTTGATTCTATCTTATTTTTATCGTATTTGAATTTAAAGCTTATAATGATTGTATTGTTTTTTTTTACTTGTATTCAAGGGAATTGATACTTTGGCTCCCACTCATCTTTATGTCGTGTTATCGTGCTTGTGTGGATCTCTTTCGTGCATTCATCGTTGTGTCTCCAGCTCAAACCAGTGAGTTATTCTCACCAGACAATATGTACATATATAACTAGTGAATTGACCCCTTTTGAATCTGTAAAATGCATTATCATGTTACACCTGCTATGTTATGATTTTATGATGTTCACTCATGATTAAACACCTATTATATTATATGTTACTGTTATATTATGCTGTTATATTATTTTTATCAGTTTATCACTGCAAGTTCCCTTTAGATTAGAATCACTATGGGTTGAAATGATACATACCCGAACGGACTTTAGAATAGGAGAAAATTGTTATGGGCTGAAATGATAGGCCTAAATGATTTTCAATTATATTTCATTTACTTGGGATTGCGGGTTTGAAATGATCAAACCCGGGTTTTCTTTGTAAATTACGGGTTGAAATGATATATTACCCGTATCACTTTACCTAGGCTAAAAATGAAATACAGACCTGTAGTTAAAATATGTTTTTCTAAAAATTTTAAAATATTTTAGAAATGTAAATGTTATAATATTTTGATTTAAATTTTATTTAAATGATTTTTGTAAAGCATTATTGATTTTTTTTGAAAATTTATAAGTGAAATAAATTAATGGTAAAGTTAGAAAATCTGAAATGTAAGTTATTTTGGGAAATTTTAATTTGGTGATAATTGGAATTTAAATTAAATATGAAATATGATAAATTCATGATAATTTGGATTAAAGTTAATTTAAA
The DNA here is from genome assembly GCA_030737815.1 of Allium fistulosum. Classification (NCBI taxonomy): domain Eukaryota; kingdom Viridiplantae; phylum Streptophyta; class Magnoliopsida; order Asparagales; family Amaryllidaceae; genus Allium; species Allium fistulosum. Next base: position 999,398,935 of record CM060903.1, read on the forward strand.
TGATTTTATAATATATTAATGATTTTTGAATAAAGTAAAAATATGAAATGAATGAATATTTAAGTTGAAATTTTGAAATATAACTAAAATTGGAAATTTGTGAATTTGGCTTAAAAGTGAAATTTAAGTTAAGTAAATAAAAATGGAATTAAGTTATATTTGAAAATTTAAACTTAAGTGTTAAGTTAATTTAATTTAATGAATTTATAATTTAATATTGGAATTTAATAAGTGAATTATTATTAAATTTTGATTTTTGAATGGAGGTTTAACTTTATAAAATCATGAATATAAGGGTATTTGAATGATTGTTTTAAAAGTGAAATTATATGATTTTATAAGTTAAAAATGATTTATATAAAAATATAATTGTTTGTGAAATTATACTGAATATTTGAAATTAATTAACTGCATTTCTGAAATGTTATTAATTCTAATGTAAATGGTAATACAACATTTGTAAATGCTGTAGTTGATAATAATGAACCAAATGGCTAAATTTAATTAAAGGCTATTATAGCATTTTTGTAAATGTTATAATGGTTGAATTTAACTAAGTTTATTTGAAACTAATGTAACCCTATTACAGCATTTTAAATGCTGTCTTTTGTTAAATTGAACTGTTTTAAATGTGACTTTTCGTAGCATTTTCTAAATGCTGCGAAAGTTGAATTTTCATTTTTTTTATTTATTTAAGTGAACGAATGAACTTTGAAAAGTTAAATTTTTGGAAATTTAATAATTTAATTATTAAATATAATAACTTCATTTTATGATTTAAAATGAAGTAATTTGTTTTGAAATATAAACTATTTTGAAATATGATATTTTGATATTTTGAAATGGATTTTGAATGATATTGAATTTTGAAATGATATTTTATTTCAAAGTATAAAATACCATTTTGAAATTTTAACCACGGGATGTATTTAATTTATAGTTTAACTGATCCTTAAAGGATGGGCGGTCCCAAGCATCCTTTGAGTTATTGTGCATTTCTACTACAGTTCACTTGAGTTGGTTTACATTATATAAGTATATATTGTCCTGACTCGAGTGTTTTGTGTTTTACTTTACGCTCGGGTCAGCCTGAGTATTTACAGCTTAGCTTTGGATTTTGTTCTGGAGCTAGGAATCGCTGGAGATTCTGCTTGTCTAGTTATCTATTTCCTTCCAGTTCAGTTGTTCTATTTCAGATCTGGTATTTATAAACTTCTATGTATTTGGGATTTCTATTGTATATGTTTTTAGAATGATATTATGTAATATGTTTTTGAGAGTTTGTATATAGTAGCTTCATGAACTACTATGGTATTTTATTTCCGCTGCGAGTTATTCTGATATGTTCTGTGTTTGTGATTCTGTGTATTTGATTTCATTTGCTCCAAATTTATTTACAATCTGTTATTTTGAATTATTCAAGTCAGACATGTGTGGATTATTGTCGATTTGAATGGTCTAAAATAGTGGGTCGTTACAGAGATAGAGGAATATGTTTTTGGAATTTTTGCATTAAAAAACGAACGAGAGAGGACACTTATTTATAGGCAGTGAGCAGATGCGTTTCTTTGTGAGAGGATACAATCATCTTATTTCAATTTTGAACCAAAGGTTGCAACTTTCAACGGCATTGTCGGTAAACCTACGAAGGTCCATCAGCATATCTAACAGCTAAAGCTATGGTTTGCTTTAGAATGCTTTTAAGTGTTTTGGATGAGTTTTAACACTCGTCTTTTGGAATGGACATTCCTTTTCATCCAAAATCATCATAGTTATTCAACTATTATTCAAAATTACTTTTTTGAATCCAAACCTAAGCTCAACATGACCTAACTCGGCACAGTAGGTCAAGGGTGACGATGTGTACGCATGTGTGTTAACATGCATGACTTCTCTCCTCATACAAGCGAAAACATTTGGATGCAAAGGGTCCAACCTTTCTCTTGAAAAACACATACAAGCATATTCAAAATTATCCCAAGTCGTGTGATTTCATTTTCCACCTTCTCTTCTTCTCGTTTTCTTTTCTTATGCAAAATAAATTTAATTATCCTCAGTACACACACACATGTATGTATGTCTGTGTGTGTGCATCTGTAATTTTAATAAATTTCTCCAACAACCCTCTGCCAAATTTTATTAAATTTTCTCTTACCATATGTTGTATAGAACTTATTCATAAGTATATATGTCATGTAGAATTGAATCAATACTATGTAACCCATTAAAGTATACCAAAATTGAATAGTGTGCAATCATTAAAGCATCGATCTTATATGATGTACTGGATGTGTTTTGCATGCCCGTTTTCATATCTCTAAATAGTACAAAATATATTTTGATCGTGAATTAATCTTGTATCTGTATCTCGATTTCATGAATTAACATTAGAGACTAATCGAAACTTTCATAGAAGACGACACCACATTCATGCATTCATATATGTAGGTTTATCAAAATTGCCTTATGATATACACTTTAATTGTATCCTTGTTATTAATTTATTATGAAACCTCTACCGTATCATTATAAGTACATTTACCAAGCTCTTTATGTTCGAAAGAAACATAATATTAGTTGTTTAAATAATATTATGGTATTGTACTTTGCACACCGAACTCAAAATAATGTGTGTGTAAATTACATTGAGTTGAGTTTCCATCATCGGCGGTTGTTTATACCGGCTTTAAACCATTCCTTCTAATGCTTTCCACATCATTTCCCTTGCAAGTTTAATTTAGAAAACAAATCATTTTAATTCTGGCAATATCAAATTCTGTGGAAATTACCCCTTCAATGAGCAGTTACCTTACTGAACTGCTCCAATAAGTTTAGTTTTTCATTATGGCTATAAGCTCATGATATTATGTTTAAATATCATTCGACACAGATACTATTATTTGGCTTTTAGACCAAGCAACTTTCAGTTGAATTTGAATGTTGGGATGAAGATGAAACAATTCAAGGATTTGGGAGTATGCTTGGAAAGGCATTGGAAGTGGTTTCAAGAATTGAGAGTGCAATAGGAGCCCAGGAGCAGATCGATATTGACCTCTTTTCGGTCAGTACCAAGCACGTTTTGGGCACCATATGGAGTTCCGGAGCCATGACTTGTGGATTTCTAGTTAAAGTGATCGTCTGAGGCCATTTCTGAAGGAGTAGGTGAATAACTCCAAGGAAACTCCGAAGAGAAGGACAAGTACTGAAGTTGTCAAAATCTCTCGTCAACGATTGGATTTCTAAGGAGAAAGAGCTCACAACTTGATGGATTGAGGATAGAAGATCCAATGGAGGAAGTTGACACGACTTGCCAAATCAGGTCAATACCGACCACTTCTGGTCAGTACCGAGATGATTTTATTGGCTAGAGGACCTCATCTCCCCTTCTCGATTCTCGGATCTGATTTTGGAACTAGTATTTCATAGATCAATGACTTTGTTGGGGGCAATTTCTCTATAAATATGATATTTAGAGCATTTGGAAAAGGACATTTGGCACTTCATCTTCTTCACCCTCTTTCTCTACATGACCCTTGTCACAAAAAAGCTACTTTTTGCTATTTTAGGCTGTTAGATCAGTAAAATCCTTGTACTGGGATCAAAATCTATAAAGCAATAACATTACAATGGACGTAGGTCTTAGATTTGTCGAACCACTATAAAAATTCTCTTTGTTTTCTTACTTTATTTTGCTAGGTCTCTCTATTTAATCTCGTTTTAGATGTAGCATTTTTTGGTTTAACATCTTTAGTGCTTTCTTTGAGAAAGGTGTTTCTCTAGCGTAGATCTAACTATCTACCGTAGATTGGATTGTCCAGTAATTAGATCTAGAAGGTTTTCTATCTAAAGCTTGAAGGAATTTCATATTGGAATCAATAGCACCTTCAAGAAAGTCTGGTAAATCTAGAGCAGTAGTTGGTGTAGATGAAGGAGCTTCCTATCATGATGAAGTTACTGACTAACTGATAACAATGCTGGTAGGACCATCTGTCCCCCAGGAGATGGTCACAAAGGTGGAATTTGATAAGATGATGGCAGAGTTAAATCGAAAGATGACGGATAGTCAAAAATCCGTACTTGATGAAATGGATGCTAACATAGCCTTGCTAATCCAACAATCGTAGATGATTAAGAGGAGCAGGAAAGAAGCATCAGCTACTGGACCTGAAGAGGAGAACTCATCTCTTTCTGGTCAAAACAGAAGAAATGGAAAGCAAGATCAAAAGGAATAGGCCGCTAGAGTAGCATGAAAAGTGCTGGAGGAAACTGTAAGAGCCCCTATTAAAGCAAATCAGATTGGTACCAACTAGAATTAGGTCGGTACCAACCTTAATTTGATGCCCATAGAGGGGCAAAGAGCTAAGGCCGCCAACTTGTCTAATTCCGAGGATAATTTGTAGCATGCTGGTGATGGTGAAGGTCTCTATTAAAGCTTGGGATGTTGGTGCTCAAACAGTCGCTATGGAGTTAACTAAACGTCAAAGAAAAACTGAAGGAGTGGTTCTCCTAGAGATTGGAGAACCTAGACTTCAACGAGAAAACTAATACTTTGCAGAGTCAAACACTCGACGCAGCTCTTAATATTTGTCCTACGAAGTACCAAACTAGCAAGGAGCATATAAAAGACATGATTAAGTGGTTGTTGGAGGAAAATAAGTGGAGAAAAATGAGGACTGGGGTTCTACGCCTAGTAGAATTCCATTCATGGAGAATATCTTAAGGAAGAGTGTCCCGGGAGAGTGATGCTAGAGTTTGCTGCCGAGGAGGGAGTTGTGGTTGAGATCGAGGTGGAGGAAGGCCAAAGTAAGACCATGGCAGTCGTGTGAATCCTTGTGCCTTTTTCTATGGACATAAGATTCTCTTCCTTATGCTTGCATCTTTTTCCTATCTCTTTCCGCTTGGCGATCGTTTTTGAACTCTCTCTTCATCTATTTCTCGTTCCCTATAAGTGCTGGAATGAGGAGGAAATGGGTCGAGGGTTAGCTTCCTTTGCTTGAAAACCTCATGGTAAAGATAACTAAATTGGTCTCTTCCCATTGTACCTAAAATGAAACAAAGGATCATATCGGTTTTGAAACATTGGAATGTGAGTGAATGCAAGGCATATGTGTTCGCGATTCTAGACGTGTGTGGAGTGTCGGTGTCCCCCTAATTACTCTATAGACCATGTTTGGAAGGAAGTAAGGATGAAGTCCTACCTCCTTCATCTAAGATTCCCTTAGAGGAAAAGCTGTAGTAAGGAACGCACTCCTTAAGAAGATCACCGATAGGAGTATCGAGATCGCTCAGCAAGCCAAAAATGTTGTTTGAAGAACCAGTTAGAGGAGTCGCCTTGGTTGTTGGCATTGTGCTTAGTTCGATGGTTTGCTGAGAAGTCTTGATGATCATTCATTTTGGATATGGCAAGGCAGGAAGTTCGATGCCTTCAGGAGACGTCTCTCCATACAACTCATCTCCTCCTTGATCGAAGTCTTCGTCATTATTGTATTCTCTATCACCTTCTTCTTCTTTTTCTTCTCCTCCCTCTTATCTTCCTCCTTCCTCTTCATGGACCGTTTCCATTTCAACCCTTTCTTCTATTTTTACTTACACTTCACCAGTAATATATACTTTTGCTTCTCTATCGATGGATTCACCAAAGTTTTCCATGTCGGATGCACCTTTAGTACTCCTACGATATCTTCATTGGAGCTATGATGGGGGCGGAAGACCTAACTAGCATTCTTGAACGACTTGGTGGAACTTCAACAAGAACAATAAAGCATTCAGGATGTAGAATGTTGCATCGACGAAGATTCTCATTCATTAGGAGATAAGTGTTAGAGCGATATAGGATGTTAATCCTCTTGAGGGTTTGAAGAGTCTTGAAGTGCTCTATGCTTATGTCTCGAGTAGGGATACCGGTGAAGAAAGGAGATAATAGGTTAAATACTTGAATAGTGAAAATACAGGCATAAAGAAGAGTGGAAAGGAAGAAGTCTTACTTTCGAATAGCCAGGGTCGGGAGCCATATGGACATCAAATAAAGACATACTCATTCCTAAAGTATGAGAACTTATTTTGGAATGGTTTAATGACCTTGCATCGACACTAGGCTTTGATACTCATATAAGAGGAAGACTCGCTCTGTTGCTTGAAGCTGAGGACATGTGTTAGTTCTATGAAAGTTAGGGTCATTTAAATTAATTCATGAACAAGATGTCCAGAGAACTTAGAAAGGCATATCCACTAGGATGGATTTGAGTAGGAGTGAGCCCAAGCTCCTGAAGGAACATACAAAGAAATTGATTGAAGGGCGGTACCGTGCTGCCTAGGCACATGTACTTATTGCAAGCCGTACAACCCATTGGAATATTATGCGCCCTATAGGTCTGTGTTGGGAGTAGGACATCACCATCAAGGATCCCATGTTGTCAACATATGATTTGGAGCGACTAAGTGGTTAGAATTGTTGACATATGTTCAGGAGGATCATCCAAAACTCTTAAGCCGATTCATAAATTTAGGGAAGGAGTCTGGTCTTGGATTGGTTCTGCTGGTACTATCATTCTTTGTAACTTAGTAGTGATCGAGTGCCTAGGCTTGGCAGGTGGAGAGGTTGAGGCTTGAACAGTAGTAGACCCAGCTTTAGGAGGCATTGATGGGCCAGTGCCATCGTTGAAACAGGGAGAATGGTATGTCATTCTAGGTAGGAAACTCGATGTTGAACATGGTCAGGTACGTTTGTTGACCAGTGCCATCCTGTGTGACCGACACCCAGAATCCATTAGATGTCGATGTATATTGACCAATCGATTTCTCAACATCGACCGGGGCATTTGAAAGTGCCAATCTATACAATGTGAGTCCTGTGTCCTATACATGATGAACGGACCATCATGTGTAGATAGCCCGCTCATGTTGGAAAACAAGCCACATCGTATGATGGAACTTTGCATCGGATATTACCAATTTCATCAGATAATCGATAATGGAACCTATGCCCGAAGCGACGTAGAGCATTCTTTTGTAGGAACATGGTAAGTGTAGTGATTGGATATGTTGTGCAATGGAATTGTTCGGATGTCGGAATACGTTTGACATGATAGTTTTTCGAAAGAGAACCATGTCATCAAAACATGGAACAATGACTAGTGGTCGATCAAACTTATGCAGAGAGTAATGCAAGCAATTAAGGATGAGGAAGTGTAAGGTTGTGGCAAGGTAAAAAGCTCTCGTGAATGGTTCGAAGCATGATTCATGATGATGTAGAGTCGACACAAGGCTTTGGAAGTGTGGATGTTTGAAATTCCCACTTTTGGTCAAACCCGAGTCTTCCCTTAGAACCGCTTAGGCATGTCACAACCATCCACATGAAGGGTTCCTGACCCTTCACGAACCCAAATTACCAATGCTGATCATCAATCAAACATGAGCGACTTCTGGCCATCGCCGGCGACAAGCTCTAGCACTATGAGAATACAACAACCTATCTTTTTGGATGTTGAATCTGGATCTAGGACTCGAATGAGGTCGGTGTCGAGATGCTTGGGCGATGCAGCGATCGTAGAAACAGAGATCTGGTAGCGGTGGTGGGTTGAAGCAGGTGATCGGCACCAGAGTCTTTGAGAAGGCAAGAAAGTTAAAACGAAAGCATGATTTGGGAATATGGCTAAGTATTGCATATAAAGGAGGAAATTGAGTCATCGTTTCATATCGATACCAAGTAAGAGTGGTTGGTACCTACATGAAATTTAACCCTAAAATGGAAGAAATCAAAGAGGAGGAGAAAGGCGACATATATTTGGCTAAGATGTGGAAAATTCTCCAGAGTGTGGATCTTGACCTTAGCATGGAGATTGGAACTACTATTATTTAAAGCAATTGAACAGATGCTCTTGGAATGGAAACAATGCTTTGAAGAAACTCTTGGATAACCAAAATACATGCATGGACAATCATATGCGTTTGTCATATTCTATAGCATGCTTTTTTTCCCCACATAAGCGCACTCTGGAGGGTAAGTGTTATCCGACCTTTAGATCAAGCAACTTTCAATCGAATCTAGACACCGGGATAAAGACAAAATGGTTCAAGGACTTGACAATATGCATTGAAAGACATTGGTAGTGGTTAAAATTTGAGATGCAACAGGTGCCAAGGGAATAGATTGGTACCTAGACCCGTCAAACGGGTCGGGTCGGGTCATAAATGGGTCGGGTAGAATTTGACCCGTTTCATTCTAGCCATAAAAAAACCTAACTTATTCGACCCATTTAATAAATGGGTTGACCCGACCCGACCCAATTATTAGAAGGGTCAACCCGACCCGACCCATTGAACAAAAAATTTCAGTAAAAACTTTGCCGAAAAAGAAAAGAACTGCATACTACATAAAAAATGAAAAACAACACTGTAAAATTAAGAATCTGAACTAGATAATACAAAACCCAGAAAATATTTGAATGTCCTACATAACATAATTGCAAACTATAACATTAAAAACTAGAGTAAACTTTACTATTTCAATCATTTGACGCATACATAGGATGAACAACACTTAAGATTGCGGAATTGCTTTGTTCTTATCTAACAGAGCAGCAAAATCACTGTATACAGCTACTGCATTGGTAACTACTGCCACAAATATCATGAAGACTGATATCACTCTATCCGTTTTGAAAGCAATGCCATGTGAATCCCTGCACAACAGTTGATTCATATCAGAACAAACAACATATGATATAAAATGACATTTGCACTCATGTATCATTTTATATATACATATGTCAGGGTAATGCGTAAGTTACCTCAGTGTAATGGCAGCAGGAAATATGAATCCAATACAAACTGCAGTGGTAGCACCCATAATCTGAAATGCATCCCAAATGCTCGGAATAAAATTAGCTGCCAAAAATATTACAGACAGCAATGCCATTGTAATCGATGCAAATCTCACGTTATCCGAAGATAAAATAAGAAAGTAATTATATCGAAATAATATACTATAAAACTGTACCTTTTACTATGACAAACAATGGTCACCTAAGGATGGTGTTGAAACTAGAGTAAACTGTTCCGTATCAATATGAAATTTGGAAATATCTTCATTTTCTTGTTCTACTTCCGTTGCAATAGCATTCCCATATAACCAATCACGCGTGCAAAGTAACGCCTCCACAATATCATCTTTAAGGGAGCTGCGATACTCGTCTAAAACCCTTCCGCCAATGCTAAATGCGCTTTCGGATGCAACGGTAGTGATAGGCACGGCTAAAACATCTTTTGCCATGAGGGAGAGAATAGGGTATTTAAGTTGTTGAGACTGCCAAAATGAAAGAATGTCGAGTGGTAACTTGCGATCTAACAGTCCATCTTCTAGATATAACTTAAGTTTTGAATTATGAGAACTTTCAGCAAACTCAGAATTTCTATATACATCAAATTCTTCCATTACATCAACACACTCCTGCGAATAAGGCCCCATAAATGAATCACCGCAATCTAATTCTTTTGATCCACTAGCTTCATTATTGCATTCTTTCTCTATTTTTTTCTTGTACTCCTCATAAAGATCTTTTAATTTTGTCTCTACCACCTCAAACCTTTCGCCATAATCATTGCCATAAAGTCTTTTGTAACAAAACTTGACAAAATCCATCTTATACCGGGGATCAAGAATACAAGCAATGCAAAGCAATATACTAAATTCACTCCAATATTTATTGAACTTTAAAAACATGCTACTTGCCATGCTAGACATAAAATCATTGGATCCCATGCACTTTTGCAATGTAAATAAAACCATAACAACTTTCGGAAAAAATAAATTAGAAGTTGGGTATTTGGTTCCAGAAAATAAGCAAGTGGCATCGTAAAATACTTCTAAAAAATCGGCAATTTTTTTTGCTTTCATCCATTCCTCTTGTGTAGGACAATAAATATAATTCTTATCAACGAGCTCTAAACGACAAAGTGATTGTTTATAATATATAGCACTTTTCAACATAACAAAGGTTGAGTTCCATCTAGTTGGTACATCTTGACGCAAACCTTTGTTACTATTATCCAATGAAAGATCTGCTATACATTCTACAAAATGTTTCTTTCTCGATTGTGAACCTTTAATATACTTGATGCTTTCCCTTATATTGCTTAAACATGAAGTGATACATTTTAAACCATCATGTACCATCAAGTTTAAAATATGTGTTGTACATCGCACATGCAAATATTCTCCGTTTGCAATCAACGCTTTACGATATGTAAGATGAGACTCTAATAGCTCTACAAATTTATCATTAGAAGAAGCGTTATCTAATGTATAAGCAAATATCCTATCTTCAATGTCCCAATTAAGCAAAAGATTGGATATTTTGCCAAAAATAGCAGCTCCAGAATGGGGTGGTGGCATAAGACAAAAACTTAACAGTTTTTTCTGTAGGTTCCATTCATTATCTATAAAATGTGCTGTTAGAGTGATATAGACGTCTGTATTAATCGATGTCCATAAATCGGTTGTCAAACTTACCCTCCCCGTACATGTTTTCAAAAAACATTTAAGCTTGGATTTTTCCTTTTCATATAACTTGAGAACATCGGTACGGGATGTATTTCTCAAAAATGATACAACTTTGTCGTTAAGATATGAATGTATATCACGAATACCTTCATAATGAACAAACATAAACGGTAAATTATGTCTAACAATTGCCTTGGCCATTAATTCTCTATATTTATTTTGATTAAAAATAGTTTGACCCTGTTTCAATGCTTTTGCACTTATCATCGAACATCTCGGTATGTGTTTTCTAAGATTGGAAGTACCATACTTACCCCCCCAAATATATGACTTCTTACATTCCTTACAATAACATGTCTTCTTTTCCCCTTCAACGACCTCGTTCTTTTGAAAATATTCCCAAACTTCAGAATGAGTACTCCTAACTCGCTTTTTTCCGACAGAACTATTTACTGAATCGGGTTCATTCTCTAAATCCTCCATAGCAACGTTATCGTATTCAACCGAATCCATAATCTACAAAATTACAAGAAAATTAATATTTGCATGCTGAGTATTTATATGAATATAAACCGACCGTCGATTGAGAACTGAGATAAAACCATTATCTAACAAAGATCGATCAATGAAAAAAGATAAATTAAATCTAACAGGACAATTTGTTGCACGTCTTTGGCCGATCAATGAAAATTAACATGTCTCTTGTCCTTTAACCAGGACCAATATATTCGCAATTATGTGACAGCTGCTACTTGAGTTGAAGTACAACAGACATTTCATTTACAGATCTATCACAAACTACTTATAATATATCACTGATCATACAAACATATGCCAAAATTACCAACTAATTGCAGTAATTTAGAAACGCAAAATGTCTAAAATAGAGGATGACAAAATTCATATGAAGGTGGCAGTACATCAATATTAATTTTATATTGTTTCGGAAGCATTCTATATAGTCTTTGATATTTTACAGAAAGTAACCTGATTTTTTTTTAAATATACTATAAAACAGTTGTAGGAAAATGGTGAAAATGTTAGAAAACCTTCATGATCCAGGTACCCCAGAATGTGGCACCAATATTTCTTTTGTTTTTAACCAACGATTATGTATTCATCAACAGTTCTTAATTTCTACACCTGATTGTAGTAGTGTTCTATAGTGTCAAAAGCGTGAATTATACATTGATTCAAAAGAAGAGTGCATTAATCATCTACATCTACCGTAGAAACCTATATAGCCTTCTCTAATAAATTGAAGTAGTTATGTGCCCTTGTCACACTTCCCAACAAAATATATCATCATATATTGCATTCACCATTTCATTTATTGAGTTTTACTATGTTTATTTGTATATGCACTGGCTGCTTTAACATTACTTTCATAACTCCATTTAACTGTATTTAGAGAGTTTTTTACTTTTTACTATTTTTTACCTTACTATAAGCACTGGAAGCTGACCTCAAATTTTACAGCTCCTAAGTCCAGTTTCTGTTTAACCTCCCAATAAATTTTAGGCTCTGCAAAAGGTCAAAAAACAAGTTAACATACTTCAAATCATGATGCTTAACAGAAACTATTTCACAGATATACTTCAAAGCAATACTGAAGATGGGTCTATTAGTAATACATATAGGATGAAGATTACTTACCGTAAATTCCTAGTTGCCCGTTTTACATTGTCCAAAGAGATTGAAAGGCCTTCTTCCACTCAATATAGCTTATGGTTAATTAGCCTGAAGACATACACCTTTTCTATGCTCCTTTTCTATACATATAGGTTTAAAAGCAACGACATCAACTTCAATATTTGTCCAAAAAAGTATATACAATTGCTGATAGTGTGGTAGTATAGCCAGTTCAAAACAGTTGCTCCATATTCAAAGAAACATGAATTGACAGTAATACAAACAATTTATACTTCATTCGGTAATTTTCTTGAGAAACTTCTGCTATTTCTTCTTCATTCGGTTATGATAAACCAAATAAAAATCAGTATAATTTACATAATCATATGGTTTGTTTACAGTACAAAAAATTCATCAAATCCCAATCTTCATCACTCAATTCGATTTACAAACTTTGAAAATTGTGAATAAAAAGGTGAATTCGATTTACATAATCATATGCCAGATTTTATTTCACAACCAGAAAATCCATAATGGATGTGAAGAAAGCAGTTTCGCTCAAGTATCCAAGATATATTGACATAACAAATCAAAAATTGCAAAAAGTTAATTACCTAGGGTTTGCAGATTTGAAAGACGATGAAGCACGCATTGAAGAGGAGCCACTCGAGTTCGAATTTAGGGTTGTCGAACGTATCAATGATGATCTCGCTCTTTAAATCTGGGTTAAATTACGTAACTCAAGTATCTCAAATCGCCGGTTTCTCCTATCGTGATTTGGGGAAAGACTAGGGTTGGAAGCAGCAAACGGGTTGGGTCAGAATTGAGATATTTTCACAGGATACGTAAACGGGTTGGGTAAACAAAAGAAAAAAAAATTGAAGGCCTTATATCCGACCCTTTTAATACTAGGGTTAGTGGGTTGGGTAAATGGGTACGGGTTGGTTTTGACAGGTCTATCGGTACCTACCTCTTTTAGGTCGGTACTGAGCACTTTTTGGGCTTCATATGGAGTTTTGGAGCTACAGCTTATGGATTTCTAGTTAAAGTGATCATCTTGGGGCCCACTTTTGAAGGAGAAGGTTAACAGCCCTAAGAAAAATCTGAAGAGAAGGACAAGTGCTGAAGGTGTTAGAACCTCTCGGCAGTGACTGGATTTCTAAGGAGAAAGTGCTTGGAACTTGATGAATCAAGGATAGAAGATCTAGTGAAGGAAGTTAGCACAACTTGCCATCACAAAATCAAATCAGTACTAAGATGATTTTATTGGCTAAGGGACCTCGTCTTCCCTTCTACATTCTTAGATCTTATGTTGGAACTGGTATTTCATAAATCAAAAACTTGTTGGGGGTGATTTCTCTATAAATATAAGATATAGAGCATTTGAAAAGGAACTTTGGCACTTTATCTTCTTCATTCTCTTTCTCTACATGACCTTTGTCAGAAAGGAAGCTATCTTTTGCTATTTTAGGCTATTAGATCAGTAAAATCTTTGTACCTATAACCAAAATTTATAACCAAAAACATTACAATGTACGTAGACCTTAGATTTGTCGAACCGCTATAAAAATTCTCTATATTTTCTTATTTTATTTTACTAGGTCTGTCTATTTAATCTCGTTTTGGGGTGTTGTTCCATTTTTTGGTTCAATGAATATAAGTGGCATAAGTTTTGACAATGCATGAATTTCTATCTACAGGTTCCTTAATCTTTCTACTTCCTTGCAACTGAAGCCAAAGCTTTTAGTTTAGCATTATGGTAGAATAGGCGCAACAAATTGTTTTTGAACCTAGATTTTGGATTTCACTCTCCAACCAAGAGCGAATATTCCTCTAGTTGTTGACTTTTATTACATTAACTAGCATCCACGTATCCTTTTCCTACACTTAAAAAATCCATTGTGCAAAACACTATAGTCCATGGTTTTTCTTTAGTTTATTTGTATAATTGCTAATTAATATTTAATGGGTTATTATTTTAATTACTATCTAGCCAATTGCATTGGCAACATTTAGTTACATGTATTCCATAACATACATACCCCTACCAACAACTCTAGTATGTTCTAATCGATCCCCTAATCTACCACTATTAGAACATAATTATATATTTGGGTTATCTAGAATAGATACTAGTTACAATCAAATCGATTGAAAATTTTCAAATCTTCTCAAACTATCTAGACTATGTTATGTTTAACCTTTTGTTGATTTTTTTGTTCTTATTTGTAGTATCACTTCAGCCACTCTTATGTTTATCATGTCAAAGCATGAATATATAGACATTTTGTTTCTTCAATAGTTTTAGTCCCAAATAGAAACATGTCATAAAATTTGCCCTTTAACCAATATGAAACTTGCCATAGAGACATTAGTTTGATTCAAATATCCTAAAACAATTTGATGCTATGGTTTTATCGAACATCTCATGATACTATTATGACAAATGTTAAAGATCGTAAAATTACTTAACTAACTTATATACTTATCCTCTTGTTCATACAAAACAAACCTTCCGGTTTTGTCACATATTCCTTATTAGTTCAGTATTTAAGAATGCATACTTAATGTTAATTTGATGACTTTCAAATTTATAAATAGTAGTTGCAACAATCCATATTTTTAACTTTTAGTAAATAATTGAATTAAATGACCTAAATCGAATGAATTATTAAAAATGGAAATTTTAAACATAAATGAATTAGGACTGGAGACTTATTCTACTACATTCATAATGTCGTTTACATATGAAAAACATATAAAGTTGGTTAAAATCGGATAATATGGCAAAAAGAGAAATTAGGGGCAAAATGGTAATTAATCAGAAAGTTTGCTCTTTAATTTATGAAACGAAGCTTTCCTCTTAATTAATTCCTCTTTTCTTCCTTCTTTAAAGAAAGAAAATGGATATTCAAATCTTGTAATCTGCTTAACTCTTTCATTTCTTAGTGTAAAATTACAAATAAATACTCTAAATTCAAGTTTTAGAAAATTCTCACATGTCTGGCTACTCAACTTTGTGAAGCTTTAACAATTGACTTGGAGAACTTGACGCTAATATTTCATTGGATTTGATACATGGGATTTTCCTTCTATGTTCTATGATTACCATTGATGCTATATAATATATTGTTAAATGCAAATGGTTGGACTAAGGTTTGATGAATGAACATGAACTATGATTTTAGAGATGAGAATCATATTGAATGAGTATTTACATATGTTTAAACATAAAATAAATGTGTTAAAACACTTAAGTGTGAATTTTTTTACTATAGTTTATTTATATTTTGGTTTGATCATATTGATTATGTTGTTTGGTTTGAAAATGTTAGAACAAGTAGAGAATGAGCTAGTGCACTTTAGATTAACATGGTAGGGTGTATGTGAAAGTTAGAATGGAAGTTGAGTGGTTATGCTCGAATGATTATTGATATGGTATTCACTACCTCAAAGTTGTTCGTTATGAAGCAGTACTCTTCTGAATGTTGAATAACTTATAACAATGGTGTGAATCCGAGTGAAGAGAAGTTAGTGTGAAGTGTCCTGATGACATAAATGTTGAGGATATAAGAAGAAAGGAAAATGAAAAGGAATATAAGAAAGTGGGATGAATTTCCATTAAAGAATTTTTTTTCCATCATGAATGAATTCTCGGGCATAACAGGCCTCCATACGTCTATGCCAATTCATGCATTTGGATTTTAGGAAACTAGATCCTACATTATTTCAATGTATACATAAGTTAATTCAGATGTCTAGATTTATGTACCAAACGTTTGAATTCAAGGTCAAATGTCTGAATTCCCGGTTCATATGTTAGAACAACCGATGAATTAAATTATTGGTCTGGTTTTTGAAATATTGAGATTTTCGGACTTTAGGTTCGTTGTGCTGACCTGGGAAATGCTCGAAGGTCCATAGTGACTAAGGAGTAATATGATGACTTCGAGGATGATATGCCAATTCTTGGAAAACATGCAATTATGCTAAGCGATATAAAGACTATGATGATGGTTCGAGATATGATTCGATTTGTATGGTGGTCTTATAAAGTCGTACGATGATTTCGAGATGAGATGACTAGGATACTACAATATGAGATTCCATATGATGTTGTGCATATGAATTAAGTTTGTATATCTTAGATTTGTTGTGGTATTTATTTATAGACTTTTGTTACATGGAGCATGTTTGTCTCGATTGCACGTGTTAGGTGACATCGATTTAGAGATAAGAGATGACCTATCTTGGTAATGAGTGTAATAGACGTCAAGCTACTTTGTAACAAGGGTTATTGGCCTTAAGCTACTTTTCCTTAGTTCTTACAGTAAAACGATAGTGGTTAGGAACGTGTATAACGATTCGAGTTCGGTAAAATTAGTTGATAGATGATGCATTAAAGTGTAATTATATCGGTGTTACATTAATGACCATATTTAGCGAGCCTCAGCCTTACTGAGAGACTCGAGCCCACTAGTACTATGTGTGATGGATAAATTGTTCTTGGTTGTCATGATGATTAGAAGTTGATAGACTTATCACTTATTACATAGAACTATAATAGAAATGTGCTAACTTGTTGGACGCAGGTGAAGATGGTTTCATTACCTCATTATACCACTTGGTATTACATATGGTATATTAACATATTGGTAACCATGCAGACTAGTGATTTCCTTTTCACTAGACTTTATGTCCGACCATCTCTATGTTGTCCCTTTTGTTATATATTTCTTAAATAGGTTAACTTAGAGGAGGAATTCTACTAGCTGGTAGCCACACTATAGGTTACCCCACCTCCAGTGGGTGTCCCTCCTATTCTTAGTGTTAGGAGTCATGGATACTCCTCCACTATCGCCATCGCTCACTCTTAACTTCCCAAGACTTTATAGGGATTAACCCCGTATGGTGGGCAATTCGTATATGGGAACAAAGTCATTTATCGAGACTCAAGTGTGCCTCCGCACTAGTGAGTGGATATTTAATGATATAGTGATTATGAGTTTAGTGAAGAGGCGACTTGCCCTTAGACAACTACAAGAGGAACCTATATGTTATTGGGATATAGTGATTGGGAAGTTGGACGAACATGTTATAACTAAGGAAGAATTTCAAAGGAGGTTTAAGGCACGGTTTAATTGTAAGGTTGAGAAGGTTTTGCAAGCAAAGAAGTATATGTATTCTCAAAAAGGTGATAATATTATGAAGGAGTATATGAATGAGTTCACACTTTTGCCTAGATTTAGGATGTTTATGATTGGTAATCCCACTAGAAAGGCCAAGAAGTATGCAATGGGACTCAACTCTTGCTCTTATCAGGTTCTTGGGCGTTGCTTTTGAAAGTCTTGTCAAAGTTGCACTATTGAACTCTATTACTTGAGATAACCCAGAGGACACCAAGGTTGAATCCAAAGTAAAATTTCAAGGCAAGAGGAAAGGTAAATGGGGGAAAGAGTGACCAAGGCCATAAGAAGGAAATAGTGATATGCAATATCTGCCAACTGAAGGGGCATATTGCTAGAGATTACGAGGTCAACCTTCAAGTGAGGAAATGTTTTGGTTGTGACCAATCTAAACATTTCAAGAAGGATTGTCTGTTTCTTCGAAAGGTAGATAAGTGCTCAAGGCGTATGTTATTCATGCTACATCGAGTTTGCATGCTCTGCCTAGCTTGAAAAGGAGAACAATATCCTCTTGAAAGGTATGCTTTCTATTTATAATTTTTCGGTATGTATTTTATTTGATAAGAGACTTGGCATTCTTTTATTGCGAGTCATTTTTTTGATAGTTTAAGCCTAATGTCCCATGTTATAGGTGATTCTCTTAAGTGTCGAATCTTATTAGGAGGGTTGACACATCTTTCAATGGTATATAGAGATATTATATTGTTTCCAAGCGGGTTGGCATTTTCTTATGATGCTTATGTACTCAATTTTCTAGATTATGGACTTATTATAGGGATGGATTGCATGATGATGCATGGGGTTGTTATTGATTATAATGGACACATAGTTCGCATGGAAGGTATAGTGGTCATGTGATCAATTTTTATTATGAGCCCAAGAGTTCCATGATGTTGTGTTATTTATACTCTTTGGTTCTCTTACATGATGAGTTGTCGTAAATTCCTAATTGAGGAATTTTACAGATCTGTTTGAAGAGGTTTTGGGTTTACTTCTTTATTGAGAGATTGAATTCCGTATCGATTCGGAGAGAGATGCAAAGCTAGCTATTTTACCTATTGGCTCTACAGTTAAAACGTTTAGCGATTCCATAGCAGTGAGGTGTAAAAAGTTATAGTGGGGATAAACCAGGGATACAACGTATTATAATGGAGGTGCGGAAAGTTTCATTAAATATAAAAGCAAACATTTAAAGTTAATTTATTCTCATCATCACATCATTTGTGTAGGAAAAAGTGACGTTGTTTAATCTTATGTAACAAAACTGAAAAATATCATGATTTATGCAGTCCAAATTTAGTGATTACAATAGATTTCTAACTTACATTGAGCACTTATGCCTTAAAATTAGGTCTTCACCTTAACTTTATTGATTTGTTTCAAAAGAGAATGGGTCAAATCTTATGAGCCAAGCTTTTCAGATCGATGCATCTTATGAATAGTTGGTTTTTCCATTCGATTTTACATATGAACCGGTGTATTTTATCTCTTATGAGTCAAGCCTTTCTGACCAACCCGATAAATTTGTGGTTCGTAGATGATATATTAACCTTTTTTAAAAGTAAAGAAGAACATAAATTGCACTTCAAAGAAGTGTTAAGGCAAAATTGCTTTAAAGGGAAGCTTTTTAAATGTCGTTTTTGGAGAAGAGAAGTGCGCTTTCTTAGGTCATGTCTTATTCGAGCGTGGGATTTCAGTTGATCCAAGTAAGGTTACCACGGTGAAAAACTGGAACATACCAAGTAATGCGACTAAAGTTCCAATTTTACTTTGGTTAGCGGAGTGTTATCGAAAGTGTTTATTAAGGACTTTACAAAGGTTGCTACCCTTTGAGACGACTAACTAAGAAGAACTAAGTGTCCTTATAGAACACACGTAGTTTTATTAAAATAAAGCAAGTATTGACTAGTGCCTCGACTTTTGTTATACGAGAAGGAGCTAAATCGTTTACCATATACATTGATGCTTGTGGCATTAGACTCAGTGCGTTTCTTATGCAAAAAGTTAAAGTGGTCGTGTATGCAAGTAGGCAACTTAAGACCCATGAAAGATATTATCCTACTCATGATTTGTATTTGACGACCATTGTCTTTGCTTTAAAGAGATGGAGGTATTATTTGTCGGGTGAGAGGTTTGAGTTATTTATTGACTATAAATCTTTGAAATATTTATTACCCCAAAAAGACTCAACCTTAGGCAATGATGGATGTAATTTCTAGCATTGTACGACTTCAGTATTTTTTCTACTCCTATAATGGGTAATGTTGTAGTGGATGCACTGAATAGGAGGCATGCAGTGGTGGACTCCATGTTTGTTGAGTGTAAGGGTTTAGAGTGTATTACAGAGTTTCATTTCCAACCAAATATGACCTGAATCCCAGTTTGTTGGCGATATTAAAGGTTAGGACAACACTTAAAGATCAAATTGGATCTTTCCAAAGACTTGATGCATAGTCAGTAGAGATCATGGACCGATTTGGTAAGGAGGAAAAGTCTAGTCACATGGAGTACTTCGAGTGTGTCATCGTTCTGGGATGTCTATTCGTCTCGATGGTAACAAGATGTATAATGATATCAAATGCACTTATTATTAGAAGTGAACAAAATGACATATTTTATAGCTCACAGAGAAGTGCATGATTTTTCAACGAGTCAAAGCTGAACAAAAAACTCCGGTGATTTGTTATTACTTTTGGAGGTTCCACATTGAAACTGGGAACATATTTTCATAGATTTCATAGATAGTTTGCCATAAAGTCGGAGAGGACATAAAAGCATTTGAGTTATTACAGATTGCTTAACGAAAAGCACTCATTACATTCTAATTAAGGTTTCTAGGACCGCTCCATCTTTAGCTACATTGTATGTGCGGGAAGTAAGTGGTTACATGGTATGCCCTCCATTATAGTGAGTGACCAAGACTGCAACAACCCAGTTGTTAATTACCAGACTAATTAAGGTTTATTATGGTTAATTAATTTTATCAGAGATTTAAAATTTAATTGTGTAACTAAAACTAATTTTTGGAATAATTGATTTGATTTACTTAAGAAATAAGTTTCATTTCTTAAGGAGGATTTCAAGTTAAAGTTGAAATGTTAAATTGAGAAAATTGATTAGGAATTTTATTTGGATTTTTGTGAAGTTTGATAAATTGTGAAAAATCTGATGATTGTATAAAATGGATTTATTTAGATTTAAAAGTTGTTAACTTTGGAAATTTCCACTTAATAAAAATAAGAGATTGTCTTTTTTTAAAATGTTAAAAAGAAGGTCCAACTGATTATTTGGATTATGTTTCTCTTTTATTTTAAAGTTAAATGATTGAGGTATAATTTAGATTTTATATAAAAAAAATTATATGAGAATTTTAAATAGAAAAAAGGGTTTAAAAGTGAGAAAAGAGGTGAGATAGAGTTTTAATTCATTTAATCAAAACTTGGGTTTGAGCCTAATTAAATTCAACCCTTTAGTGCAAATAAAGGAGAATCCTTCTCTCTTTAATAATTCTGAATGAAGTATATACTCATTTTCTAAGTTGGTAAAATAAAACTAGGTTTCTCAAAGATAAGAAACTCAAAACCTAAAGAAAAATCAACATTTTGAATCGGAAATAAATTCCAATAAAATATACAAAAATTCAAGCTTTTCAATCACTTCTACATCCTTTAGGCTATCAAATTAGGTGTTTTTAAACTCGTTTTTAACTTATATGTTGCTGCCTTGGTTTGGATTTTGAGTCGATAGGCAAATTTGAAAAAGATAAAGGCATTTCAAGGCTAAGGTGAAGTTTGACAGGTCATGTGGGGCTATAAAGATGAGTAAACCTCACTAATTATCTCTTATAAGACTGCATGTAATTAAAATTATAGATAAGGTTAATGTTTGATTGAATATGATTGAATTTGTGATAAATAGTATTGTTTAAATTTTTTGAATTGCCCGAAATGCAAAGGAGACGTCGTCTACTTGAATTTTGGCCATCTCCAGTTCGTGTAACAACCCTGTATTTTACAAATATTCTTAAATTGATTTTTCCAGATTCAAAAGTTTTATTTATGAAAAAGAATAAATTTTGTTATTTTAAATATAAACTTTGATTTGTATGTGAATTATAATTCCAAACATGAATAAATAGAGTATTTTCCAAAACAGTGAATTTTGGTCAATATGGTCAAAATTTGACTTTTAATTTAAATTTTAAAAAGTTTAAAATTTTTGAATTTTATCTTTTATTATGAAAGTAAATAAAATTTTAAGAATACTGCTTTTTGTTTCGTTGAAATCTGATTTGTAATGTGAAAGTTATGCCTTTTTAACTATTGTGTGTAATTTGCTGTATTTAACAAAATTGTTTATTTTAAATCATATAAATAACATTTATTTAGTCTTGTAATATTCTAATTTATATTTATATGGGTAAAATAACATGTTATGAATATATGTTGGTTTTAAAACATTTTTTTTTAAGTGTAATTTAGATTTTTCAGTGTCAGTTGTATTTTGTTTACAATTTCTAATTTCCAGCTTCAATTAATTAAAGAAATTCTTTATGTATTTTTCTATATTCTTAAGATCTTATTTTATTCTCATTTCAACTTTATTTTGTTCCTCATTTATTTTATTTATTTGACCTTTTATCTATTTTAAAGTGAAGTAGAAATTTTCTAGAGTCAATGGTATCTTATTTGTAATTGTCATGTCCTGTTTCCAATTTTTAAACAATTTCTTTAGTTCTTTTTCTATTTTCTCTAAATTTAATTTTTTTTATTTCACTTTAGAAATGACAAATGAACTATTTATTTCTAAGTTTTGCTTTAGAATATTTTTAAAATGAAGTAGATAATTTTCCATAGACAATGGTGATTTATTTGAAATTTCTGGACCCTGTTTTCAATTTTTAAGCAATTTCTTATATTCTTTTCTATTTCCTTTAAAATTTAATTATTTATTTTTATTCTATTTTACTTTGTTTCAGTTTTTAAATTCATTTACTGAAATTTTGTTTTGTTTTATTTGAATTAGAGAAGAGGAAATTTGAAGAGTCTACTTTTACAAACGTATGACTTTTCATTGTCTAGTCTCTTCATTTGCTCGACCTTTCCTTTTCCTTTGCTTTGGCCATGCATAACCTCCTTGTAGCCATTCATTTTCTTTGGCTTATTCACGTGAAAAAGCTTCTCTTTCCATCAGCAATACACGGCATTTCATTTGGAGAAAAAAAATGTAAACAATGGCTCCTCCTCTTTCTACTTTTCCTCTTCATTTTGCCTTGTTTTGCATTGCTTCTTTCTGCTTGGTTCGGCCATACACCTCCACACCCTCCACCATCTCCTTCAATACTTCCTTCCCCTCATCTTCCACGACCTATAATCCATCTCCTCTGATCATAGAGTGCCATGACCATCCCTTGAACCCATCTCCACAAAACAATGTCAAAAATTCCAAAAAAAACATGCCTAACTGAGCCCAGTCTTCATCACCATCACCATCACCTTAGATTGCTTTGGCCACCTCCCCATGCTCCACCACCACCATGATATGACCTTTTACTCTCAGTCTTACCTCTGTCCAGATCTGAAGACCCCATGGCCGAACCTATATGTGGTCATAACCGAGCCAAAAATGCACCAAAACCCTTCTCTTTTGCCTTGTCCCTTTGCATTCTTGATGTTGTAACTCCTACCTCTTCACATCCCATTGTTTTACCTTCTTTTTGCTGACCATTGGATGAGCATTTCAGGTCTAGACCTAATCATGGCTGAGCCAAATGATGTCATGGCCAAGCACTTGAATGGTTGAGGCAAGGTCTTGTCTTTGTTGCTTTGTATTTCAATTTGTTCAACATTGTTTTTGTGTTAAATATATTCATGTGTATATTGTTTTGTCTTGTTTGGGTATTGTTTACAAGACCATATCTTGGCTCTCTCTTCTCACTTGAATCAATGTCGTGCTGTGCCATGCTATATCGTGCTTTCTGGAGTCTATTCTGTGTATTTTGTTTTGCAAACTCCAGCGTAAAAAGGTGAGTTATTCTCACCAGACAATATGTACATATATAACTAGTAAATTGACACCCTGTGAATCTGTAGAAATATATTATCATGTTATATATGCCTATATTATTATCATATGATGTTCACACCTGTTATATCATATGTTACTGTTATTTAATGTTATTCTGTTATTTATATCAGTTATCACCATTGCAAGTTCCCTGTAGATTAGAATCACTATGGGTTGAAATGATACATACCCGAACGGACTTTAGAATAGGGAAAAATCGTTATGGGCTGAAATGATAGGCCTGAACGATTTTTATTTAAATTATTTTAACTTGGGATTGCGGGTTTGAAATGATAGAACCCGGATTTTTCTTTTTTAACTACGGATTGAAATGATACATATCCGTATCACTTGACCTAAGTTAGAAAATTTTATACAGGCCCGTGGTTATTTTATAAAGTGTTTTGGATATTTTTAAGTATTTTAAAAATTATAAATTTATGAAATTTGATTTAAATAGATTTTGAAATGTTTTAAAATAAAGAAATTATGATTTTTCTATGTGTTAAAAATGTAATTAATGAATGGTTTAACTGGATTTTTGAAATATAACTTAAGTTGGAAATTTGGAATTTGGTTAAAAATGATATTTTAAGTTATATAAATAAAATGGATATTAAATTTTATTTGGAAATGGTAAATATGATAATTTGATTAAATTTGAATTTAAGTGATTTATTAAAGTATTATTGATTTTTCTATGAATTTAAGTGGTTAAATAAATGAATGTTTAAAAGTGATCTTTTAAAATATAACTTGACTTGGAAATGTGAAATTTGGTTTTAATTAAAGGTTTAAGTTAATTAAATAAAATTGGAAATTTGTTAAATTGTGAAATGGTAATTTAAATTTGAAGTGTTAAGTCTATTTGTTGAAATGTGAAGAATTGGAACCTTTACACTTAAACTTATTAAGTAAATTGTTGAAAATTGGATTTAATTATAAGAAATTTATTGTGAAAAGATATATGTTAAATGATATGTAAATGAACATTTTAAATGTTAAAATATGATTTTTAAAATGTTTATGTGTTTTAAATTAAAGTTATTTAATTGCTGGAAATACACTAACACCTGAAATCTACTTTTAATAGCATTCAGAAATGCTATAGATTCTGTTTTGAACTAAAATTGTGTAAAAAAGAGCTATTACAGCATTTCTGAAATGCTGTAGTTGTTGTAATTGAACTTATAGGCTAATATTGAACTCAGGAATATTATAGCATTCTCTAGAAATGCTATAATGGTCTGCAATCTTTGCTGAAACCAAATTTAACCCTTGTTTTGAAATCTGAACTACCGCAGCACTTCTGAAATGCTGTCTTTTATGTTTTTGAACTATAATTCAACTAAAACTGAGTTTTAACAGCAGTTTTAAGTGCTGTCTTTGCTGAATTAAAAATGTTTTCAAATATAACTTATAGCAGTTGTTTTTAAATGCTGTGAAATGCTGAAATTTTAATAATTAGGGTTTTTGACTTAGTAAACGAACTCAGAATGGTTTGAAACTTTGGAAATTGAATACTTGATTTGAAAATATAATAATTACACTTTTAAAAGGTTTAAATGAATTATTTTGATTGGAATATAAACTATTTAAAGGTGATTTGAAATGATAGTAAATGAACGATATCTTTGAATTTAAAAGGTATTTAAAGTTGAATATTTGGATTTGAACTGATAGGATATTTTATTTTATTAAAATGATTTGAAATGAAGTTTTGTAAGGATATGATATTTTATTATATTAAAATGATTTGAAATGAAGTTTTGTAAGGATATGATATTTTATTATATTAAAATGATTTGAAATGAAGTTTTGAAATGATATGAAAATTAAAATATATGGAAATGGTTTGGAATTGATTTAATCTTTATTTTGATAAAGATATGGTTTGAAATGATATTTTATTTTGAAGTAAAGTATTGTTTTTAAAAGTTATAACCACGGGTTATAATAACGATTGGTTGGCAAAGAGACCGGGATCGGATATGGACATACTCTCTGTCGATACCGAAAACCACTTTGACAACCGTATACGCGGTGGAGATTCCAGAATGAAGTAGGATGGTGGCGACGTTCTTAAGGTATGTTACGTGGACCCAACTCCCGTGAGTTGGCATAAGGTGGCTAAAACAGGAGCGATCTCGGACCAGTAAGGTAGCACCTCTTCTCGGACACATCTCTTCGATATTATACTCTTACTTGTGATTGATTAGATGGCCATCCTCCGATTTGGGAGTGTTGTTCGAGGTGGAACGGTAGTGGCTGCTATGCGTATCCATCAGTCCGTGTGCGTAATTGGTATATCTACCCTGGCATTGCCTAGTTGTGCCGTGTCACCTACCATATCGAGCTTTACTACGATTATGATTTTAAGATCCGACCGCGTTAAGGTTCTCCATCCCCTTAATGCTATTTTCTATATGATTATACTTTACTTATTTAGACACTATTATAATATCGAATATTACTACATAGTAGATAGTTTAACGGATCCTTAGAGGATGGGCGGTCCCAAGCATCTTCTAAGTTACTTGTACCTTTATTACAGTTCACTTGAGTTGGTTTACATTATATAAGTATATATTGTCCTGACTCGAGTGTTTTGTGTTTTGCTTTACGCTCGGGTCAGCCTGAGTTATTCACAGATTTGGATTTCCACTCTCTTGGAGATTTGAATCGCTAGAGATTATCTGCTTGTCATGTCCTATCTATTTCAATTCTGTTGTTCTACTCAGCTTGTACTTGGGTTATTTTATTGAGACTTTTGTTGTACTCTATTTCTTCTGTTGTATCTTATGTAACTCTGACATATTTATATAGTAGCTTCATGAACTACTATTTCTTTTACTTCCGCTGCATTATTTTACTTTGTGTCTGTGCTCTGTGATTATATTTATTTACTGTATATTCTGAGATTTGCCAAATTTTATTTACAACGCGGTAATTTGAGCAATTCAATTTCGGCATGAGTGTCTACCTATACACTTATAATGGATGTGAATGGTTGAAAATATCGGGTCGTTACAGTTCGTTTAGCTCATTAAACCAGGGTCTAAGAATGAATAAAAACTGTATTAGAGTACATAGGGTCGTCAAAAATGACCCGACGGTGACTGGAAGTTTGTCATGGAGCATAATGCTCCAGAAACAACTCCCGGGAGTTGACGGGTAAGCTCCACCAGTCGACTGGTACCTGTCAACTAGTGGTTGTAATCGGTTGGCTATTGGGTAATTACCTGGAGTTATTTTTGCTTCAGGTTTGCTGTTATGACTTGTGATGATTTGTGGTTTTTGTTTTGACTTTCTGGTGATGGTTATGGTTCCTTTGATATGCTTTCAACCTGAGATTCTGAAGTACTACCTTGAGTTTAATATAATTGATTTTCATAATCTTCATGAAATCAAGTTGAGTTTTAATCCATATGTGTGTGTGTGTGAGAGAGAGAGAGAGAGAGTGTGTGTGTGTGTGTTTTCATAGGAAATGACCTGCCTTGAGTTTAATATAATTGATTTTCATAATCTTTATAAAAATCAAATTGAGTTTTAGTGTGTGTGTATATATACATACATACGTATATATGCATTCAAAAAAATATGAATTATTTTAAAGCAATAATGTGATTAGCTATATCTCTACGTTTGGTTTAAAAATCAGTATATTTTAGAATGAAAGTTATTATAAAGGAAAGTGATAGTTTAAAAGTCTTAAATAAAACTTGTTAGTATATATATAGCTTTTAGAACTATTTTATAATTGTCTAAGAATATGATTTCATGTTATTTAACAAATCTTGAGATAATCTTGGATTGGTATTATTTAAGGATTTGAAATAGACCTTGAAATAAAATTTTGAGAGCTTTAATTCTATAATATGAGAAGTACTAATAATCGACTTAGTATTATTGATTGGTTTAATGCTCTCACGCAATGCTTCATTGAATATGGTATAACTCATTGAATAGAATGTTTGAGTGGAATTTACTAACCCATTAGCAAATATTTGAATTTCACCAGGTAGTATTGGTTAAGTTCTTGTGATTGCCTTTGGGAAAGTATTTAACACTTAGGGTTATATTCTCTTTTGGTGTTCGGATTTTAGGTCGGTAGATCCTTAAAAGATATATAGTTTATGTTTTCTGGTTGTATCCGTAATGAGTGAGACTTATTAGCTTCTAGTAAATACTTAAATTTTACCAAACGGTATGAGACATTCTGTTTAAGCTCTCGTGATTACTAAAGTGATAATATTTGGCACTTTAGAATGTGTTCACTTTTGGTGTTTGGATTTCAGGCCGATATATCCTTAAGAGGGATACTCATGATTTCTTTACGATCATCTAGATTAGTATGAGTCATCTTCTATGGTCTTTGAGTTATGTTTTCCACGATAATTGTGATTGGTATGGACGATCATTGTGATCAATATGGATGATCCTTGAGATCAGTTGGGATTTTGTTTTTCACGGTATGGCGATCCTTGGTATCAGATCGGTATGGGTTAGGATTTTGTTCTTTTCACGGTATAGACAATCATCGCGATCGGTATGGATTAGGTTTTCTTGGATTTTGAGATATAAATAATTATTCTAGAATTCTGGGCTTTGTGACTATTCAGTGTTTCGTGGTTTAAGTGTTCTTGTGTCTTGAAATGGATTCCGAGTTAAATTATTCCGGTGACTTGTTTATATGTTTGACATTGGTATTTATATTATAATGTCATACATCCTTGTGTTATATCTGGTTCTCACCTTTTGGATATTTAGAGATGGCCTGACCCGTTTATTATTTTATATAATACTCGGGTCAGACCGAGACTTTTCAAGTTACAAGACGTGCAGGCTTTTTGGGTAGGTGTGCTAGCATGAAGATATACCATTTTGACTTTTCAATTTATCTTCTGTAGAATATATATATATATATATGATGGGATATATATTTTGAGATAGTCACTTGTCCTGGATGTATATTATGTAAGCATAGAATTATATTTTGTAGACTCACAGTATGTATTGTATATTATATGTATTATGCTGTGATCTGTGACTATGGTTTTGTATGCTATACTATTTTGATTTTGAGAAACCGGTGTGTTTATTACTTTAGACCAAGACTGTACACGTCAAATTTTATTTCAAATACTCAGTAAAACGGTAAGTATGATGTGTCGGTGTTTGTTTAAAGATATATTCACATTTGGTTGCCTTTAACAAGCCATATTCTCTATGTTATTAGATGACATTAGTTATAATATTCTTTAATAATATAGATATAACGGTGGGGTCATTACAGAGACCTACACTTTATGAGTGAGTTTTGAAAGAGCTCGTAACATGCATTAGGCACTGAATTGAACTTGAGCATGACCTGTCATCCCCAAATGGATGACCAAACCAAACTTGTAAATTGTGTGCTTGAGGATTTGTTGAGAGCTTGTATACTTGATTTTAGAGGATCATGGAAAGATCACTTTCTTATTGTTGAATTTTCATACAACAGTAACTATTAAGATATTATAGGTATGGTGCCATTTGAAGCTTGTATGACCAACCTTTTAAACTGCCTACATGTTGGTGGGAAACAATGGATGAGGTAATACTCGAACTAGATATAGTATGTAAGACTTTAGATAAAGTTGAGTCAATACAGAAAAGAATGAAGGCATCTCA
Organism: Allium fistulosum; assembly: GCA_030737815.1. Taxonomy (NCBI): domain Eukaryota; kingdom Viridiplantae; phylum Streptophyta; class Magnoliopsida; order Asparagales; family Amaryllidaceae; genus Allium; species Allium fistulosum. Next base: position 999,427,993 of record CM060903.1, read on the forward strand.
AGACAGCAAAATTCCTATTTCAATAAAAGACATACTGAGATAGAGTTTTAAGTGGATGTCATGGTATCTTGTACAAACATCACCGTTGAAGAGAGTTATCAAATTTGGCAATCTATGGAAACTTGCATCAAGATTCGTTGGACTATTTCCTATTTTGGAGTGGATCGAAAAGCATGCATATAGAGTCGATCTCCCAAAAAAGATGGTCAGAGTACACAATGTGTTTCATGTTTTGCATTTACACAGGTGTGTACATGATTCAACTATAGTGGCAGAGCAACTCAATTAGAGGGAGTGGATATTGAACCAAAAAATTGTTGATGACTAGAGGACCAATTTATATTATTAAGAGTAGGGTTAAAAGACTCTGAAACAAGGTTTCTAAGCTAGTTTGGGTCCAATGGAACGTGGATTTCGAAAATAGCACATCGGACCTAAAAGAGCTGAAGTGTGCTTACTATCCAGAAATTTTCATCTGTATGATTCCGTCTTCCCTAAGAATATTGTTTTAATTTTGTTGATTAAATTTTCATGCTAGTACATATATTGCTTTATGTGTCATGATTGCTATTTTTGATATCTGATGCTAATTTTTATGACGTGTATGTTGGGGTAGATGCGATACAATGTTTCGTTTCTTGATGACTTTTGGAGGGAAATCCTTTTAAGGGAGAAGAATATATCAACCCAAACTTTTAGTGCTTAGTAATCAAGATAATAAATAGTTTAATTGAATTAAATGACTGAAATTGAACAAATGACTTAAAAAGTGAATTTTTAAAAATAAATTAATAGGACTTAAGAACTATTCCATTGCATTTGTAATGTCATTTATGTATGGAAAAACATAAAAAGTTTGTTAAAATCAGCAATATGGTGAAAGAGTAGGTAAGGGAAAATAGTAATTAAATCAGAAAGTTTGCTTGTTAATTTTTGCAATGATGCTTTCCTCTTCGTTGTTTCCTCTTCTTCCCCTTCTCCTTGAAGGAAACAAAATGCTTTTTTAAAGTTTCTAATCTTCATAAATCTTTCATTTGTTAATATATACTCTAAATTTAAGTTAGAAGATCTACTACAAATCTGGCTATTCAAATTGGTGCTTAGTGAATATTAAGTTTGGATTTTTGAATTGAAGCTTCAAGAGTTGATTTGGGGAACTTGAAGCTAAGATTTCACTGGATTTAGTGAATGAGATTTATCTTATGTACCCTCTGATCACCATTATATTATATATTATTGCTGACAGAGCTAAGGGTGTGCGCTAGGGCCAATTATGTATTATGTTATGTAAATTAATTCTTATAAAAGAATCATATTTGAAATAAAGTATGCTTTTGGTTTTATTTTCTTTCGTATATGTTGTTATATAGAGATATACGTTATGTTAATTAACACATTAAACATGTATAAGTAGAAAATCCTTAAGAGAAATATTTTATCGATATAGTTACGAATGTGTTTATAACCATGAGTATTGAATCGATATTTACGTATTTACTCCTTAAATGTTCATAGTCAAGATGTATAGGGAAAATGATATCAACATATGTTGAAACTTGTAACAACCCGCACCTTAATGGGCCCGAATTTCGACTAAATCAAAACCCAAGTCCATTAGGGTATGGATTGTTAGTTTTGATAACATGTAATAAACACAAATATATCAGAGTGCGATCAATATAAACTCACAGTAGAATAGAAAAAATATAATAGAACATAAATACTGACTAGGGCTGCTACCTTGGAATTAATAGTATTCCTTGGATATCTAATTGCTTTTTTAACACCAAACATGAATAAGAAGACTTCACCCTCTACCATTAATTTTACGGGGTGTTACAAGACTAGTGTACGTAACATTCTCATATGATGGACAATGATTACACATGTCACTGAGGTTACTAAGGAGTTATATACTTTTGGTTGTTTAGAACAATCACAGAATGACTCGATGAGAGTCTTCTATAGGTTAATAAAACTAAGTCAAAATACAAGATCCTATAATAAGGACGTACCATAGTTTTCAAAGTTAAAACCATTGTTGGTTAAGTATATAGGGTGTATTTTGATCACGGTCATGCACATGCTACGACGATCGTGTTACGACCATAGTTGGGTATTCATTGAACAAATTAAAGTGAAACACTACTCAAGAGAGGATTTGTCTCCTTCATTGTAGAAGGTTGGTTTTCCCATAACAGGTCATCAAATTATAAAGTCAAAATCTCTTGACAAAGTAAATCGGTTAATTGATAAACGATATCGGATTGAATCAAGGACTTTAATATAGTATGCGCAATTAAATACAAATATTAATAGAGTTTTTGACTTAGACCAAACTCTAAATAGCTAAGTGATATAGTGACGGTGAAAAGAAAACGTGTACAAAATGTCATTACTAGGTGAGATCAATAAAGGTTAGAAATTGGATTTTGCATAAACAATCTATAAGCTATTGAAATTGTAATTTAGCAAAGTCCGTATAGACTTCGGTATTTAAATTGTTTAAATATTGATTGAGGACCAAGTTTACAACATACAACACAACTAAGTTTGTATTGATTTCCGAGTTCGACAAATGTAAAGTTAATCTGTTAATGTTGTAAAATAATAATAAAATTAAATATAAATGTTGTATTAAATTTTAATGACTCTTTAGTTTTTTTATTTAAAGTCTGAAATTTATTTAAAACGACGTATAAAAGTTATACGTTGATTTAGTTAATGAATAGTTTTGGATAAATTAATTAAAATGAATGATTTAATTGTTAAATCATTTTGGTCCGAGATTTGGAAGCATAGACGCTTAAGTATGGTCAGCCATACGTTAAATAGGCAAGTGGAGACTTGATCTTCTATGGTTTGAGAGGATGGGGCTAGATATTTGTGGCTATTTGGCTATAAATAGCTACCCATTCTCATTTTCTCTTGACCACTGTTGTAAAAATCCTTCTAGACCTCTGACTAGGCCTCGCCTAGGTGCTAAGCGAGGTTACCGCCTAAAGATTTGCCTAGGCCCACCTTGATAAGGTTTAGCGTCTCATACTTGAATCTAAACATGTATTTAGGCACTAGTTAGCTATTATTTAAGGCTCGGTGTCAATATAAGTATTAGTGTGCTAGTTTTAGATGGTATTGCCTTCTTGACTGCTCCTAAGCACATATAAAATCCCAAATTTATAGTTTATATCCGTTGATACTAAAAAACACTAAAATATTATTCAAAGTACATGAGTTATCATAAATTCCTAACTTCAATTAATCCTTGATTAATATCCGCCCAAACGATTAATCCCTAGTTCATACTTACCGTCCAGTGTTCGTCAAGCGATTTTTACAACCTTGCTATTGACACTATATAAATCTAGCCCTAGCGTACAAAACAAACATCTATGAATCTAAGGAGATGGTGTTGAATCATATTGCTCGTATTTATCGCAAAACAAAGAGACATGTCGGCCTACTTAGGTGCCCCTGTCTTGCTTCATCCAAATGCACGATGGTCCAATTTCTTCGCCCGACCAACTCAAATAGCAATAGTCAAACCATGCATTGTCATCGTCGGTCCTATGTTTCACATACTATTCAGACCGAGCTCATTCATAGAAGCAGCTCATCCATTTCGACAAAACTAATGGGCCGGTCTCCCTTATGGATGACAAGCAAAGTTGAGGAAGGTTACTTATGGGAGATGAGTTCCAACGACAACCGACTTGGCCAATCGACAAAACCATCATAACAACATCTTCATTCATCGTCATCCTTACCCGAACCTGCTACCACTTGTAAGAACCACCTGACATCCCTCAAACGTGCTACCAAACTATCAAGATCCCTTGATGCACCATCTGCGCCGCATTGTGGTGGTCGATCTCCACTGGTATGGCTCATCTTACATAGGCGCCATTATGCAGTAGCCCTCAATATATTATGCTAACACCCTAGCACCTCTACTATAGCCACTCTCTACTCCACACTGTCCATTGCATTTTAAGGACATTTCCATGAAATAGTTGCTAGCTATCAACATCTACATCGTGCAGGCCACCTAGCATCCTAGCTGGCATAATCATCAACTACACATCACCAACAATGGCCTAGAGTTCTTTCGGGGCTAATTCAGGCCAATCTTAGCCGTCCAAACTTCGAATTCAGTCACAACAAATACATTACATATTGCCACTTCAAGAAGATAAAAAAGAAAACATTAACCGAAGATTAAAAAAGAGCACCTTTATATTTTTGGTCACTTAACCCTGAGATTTTGGGCCGTTGTAAACAAAGTAATGGAAATAAAAAAGCTTCTAACAATGGACTTAGACCATCTTCGATCGAACCACTCCAAAAGCAGTGTCTCTTTATTTTTTTGTATATAAAAATCACCCCATTTCCCATCTCATAATCAAGATATTAGTTATTCATTTTTGCTGATATCTCTACGTAAATGCAATTACAAGGTTAACGAAGAATACAGTCAATATTTTGGCGCTAGAAGGAGGGCGAACTCCAAAGATTTCTTTCTGTAAACACCTATTTCGATCTATTACCATGGAACCTGCTCAGGGACTTGGGGCAACAATTCCAATGAGCATATGAAGTGCTTTGGAGATTGTTTGAGTTGATTTGGGCTTATATTAGTGTTATAAACATGCTTATGTTAACTCATTATAATTTTTAAGAGTTTAATAACTATTTTGAATATGGTTAGCAACCTAAGAATTTGACTTTATATTAATTGAATGATTATATGCGAAGTAGTGATAGATTAAAGGCTACCTACATGTGATAACTAAGTGCATGTCATTAGTTAGTAACAATGAAACTAATTCAAATGGTTTTGGTAAAGTTAGTAAGCTAACCAAGTAAGTTTTGAACTCTACACATATTATTAAAATGATTAGAGTTTAATGAAGCTTAATTATCACTTGTGAATATTATCTAAAAATAAAGAAATAATCTTTATTAATAAATAGTTTACTTATAAATATCATTTAAGTAAAAGAATGATTTCTTTTATAAGTAAAAGAGGTATTTTATAAAATAGTATAAATAAAGATTAATTGTATTTATAAAATGTTTATATGATTTTATAAATGAAGTATAAATTTTGTAAAATAGAAATAAGATTTTATAGAATAATAATATGATGTATACTTTTTAATGTTAATTAATTATTCAAAGGCTTAAAATTGATTTATAAGCCAATAAAATATTTTATAAAATAGTTGTAAAATTTTATAAAATAGTATGAAACCATATTAGACTTTTATAAAAAAGATTTTGCAAATAAAAGTACGATTTGATAAAGTAGTAAATAAATTACTTATTTAAATATACGTGTATGTGTATGAGTATGGACGAGTAGACGTGTACGTGTATTTGAAGATATATAACAAGTAGAACGATGTGTGTATTGTAGTTAGAATTGTTGTATGTTTTTTTGTTTATACATGTGTGCAATTGTTTGATTATATAGATATATTAATGAATACAAGTTCGTTGTAGTCATTTCACATAGCCATATCGACTATCATTTGCGCTAAGTTGTGTGAGAATACACCGGGTTGAGTAATCGTTTCGGGAAGTCCGAAACATGGCTAATGCTGAGAAGTGTACTTGTGCATCATGTGTATAGTGCATGAATGAGTGTGTTAGCACCTGTGGGCATCACAAAAGGCTAGATGGTCGGATGAGTGCGTATTGGCGTTGTTAGAGGATGATGGGTCGTTATAATCGCCCGTTGAACCGTTGAACTCTACGCATGGAAAGAGTTGATTTGATGTTGAAATTAGTTTTTGAGTACATAAGGAACCACTTCCAAAACGTCAATCGATGAATTCTGAAAAGGGTCCAATGGTTAAAAGTGGGCTTGGGAAGGAAGGTGACTCATCGGGCAAAGTGTCGAAGAAAACGACATGTGAATCGATGACCGCTTGGGGAGGAAGGTGACCCATTGCATGGAACTTGTCACCGAGGATAGAATTCAGAAAACTAAATGTGTGTATAAATTAATTCTGTGGATAAATCCTTAAACAAAAGAGTTGGGAAATCAAACTCAGTCGACCAAACTCGGTCGACCAAACTCAGTCAACTGAGTTTGGGATTCAGTGGACTAGCTCACTCGACTAAATGACACCCCCAGTCGACTGAATGCCTGGGCAGGGATTGTCTTCGAGGGATTTCTTCTCCCATTTCGATTGTGGTCCTTCATGAGATCTTGGTATGACTTCGAAGAGGCTATGGGCCACTCCAGGAGGCGAATGAAAATTAAAGCATGAGATATGGATGTGAATGTTAAGTGATTCCTATGGGCTCAACATGGATCGGGGTCGGGACCGGTACGTTGATGGGCCACATGATCACATCCGACGGACGTGTGCGATTGAGTAGAGTAAATCCATACCTTCGGGCTTTGACTCAGGTATGTATAGTTTAATAAATTATATCGATCTTGTATTAGTGAAAACATAGTATTGATATTTTACTAGTGATCATACATCATATTGGCGTTATATTAGTGGCCATGCCTATTATTAGTCTTGTAGTTTAGGCCATCCATATTGGCGGACGACGATGAGACATCGGTCTTCGTTTATAATAAACGTATTTGATTACCTGATGTTACATTTGATATTATATTTATGGCATTGGTGTTTCTTTGTGGTCCCGGTGGAAAATCATACGAAATACGCTAGTCATTCTTTTTGTAGAGACATTATGAGAATTTAATAAGAAATCCTTGATGGTCGATGGAAAGATGATTATAATCATATACAATTGGATCATATATCTCTTATGCTCATTGAGGTGTACAGTGGGATCCACATAGGTTTCAATTAAATAGAGTAGATCAGTTATCACTTATGCTCATTAAGTGTTACGATGAGATCTACACGAGACTCATCACTAGGGATGTGTCTTGGGGTTTATGGTGCACTAAGGTACCGACTCCCTTTATTTTGGACCCTCAACGGAAGTCACTAGATAGCAATCGATATCTAAAGAAGACTCAAGTTTAGAGTAAGCCATATCTCACCTATTCTCACTGAGGGTTATAGTGAGACCTACACGAGTTCGACCACATTGGATGCTACTCGAGGTCTATGGTACACTAAGGTACCGACTCTATTTATCTTGGGCGTGAGTCTATCGCGGACTCCATTCATCTGCAAAGATGAGTATCAATTTATATTCTTTGTTTATTGCTTATAATTATTTTTTGTGTTATATTAGTTGTTTGATAATATTATCGTGTATTCTAGGATATGTTTGTATCGTGATATCTGCATTTCCTTAGAATTTGAATATTGGGTAACTTTATCATAATATATCATTACATTTCAGTCACATTATATTAGTTTTATTGACTCATTGATTACAAGAGAAGAGCAAGTTATGGTATGATTTCCTATCTCTTGGATATGTTTAGTTTACTTGTTTATGGATAGTTCGAATTATCCCTGAGCCACAATTGTGGAGAGGACCAGTCGTGCCTTAGTAGTTCTTGTTTATTTCTACATAGTTTTAATATACAGTATTTTGATATAGTTCCTTTCACACCAGGCTTTATGTCTGATCTGCGTTTTGTCTTTGTCTACTTATGTCATGATAACTCTTGGGTACTATATTGAGTAGTCTGGGAGTCAAGTACTTTTAGAGTTACTCTTTTAGGATACCTGAAGCATTCTGTGGAGACTAGGTCGATACTTCGTATATATACTTGATATTGTAGTAATAGTACAAGACAGATGTTATTTATATATGAGACTTTTTTTATCGGATGTTCTATTCTGACTCTTTGTATTGATATTTACTTATCAGTTACTTTAGCTAGTGCAGTCTCTTATATGTGTTATAATCATGTTCCGTTTATATCTATTCAATATATTATATATCACCATTTCATTGTGAGATTCTATCGATACGCATTAGTAATGTTTGTTTTAAATTTTCTATCATGGCAATCTATTTTTATGGTATTTGAAAGTCATGCATTATCATGCGATGCTGATTCAAGGTATTACAAAGGGCAAGTTGTTACAGTTGGTATTGGAGCTTTGGCTCAGCACTCGATCCATGTAAAGCAGTTTGAGTTAATCAATCTGGTGAAAGGAGATAGTAAAGAGAGAGTACTTATATTTTTCTACTATATTATACTACATACACCATTTGTCTCCTTAACTTTGATTTATTTCTATCATTGGTCATTAAGTTACCATCGTCCGGCTATCTGTTTAAGCAAACAGAGTGCACAAGCGACTGCAGATAGTCAGTTTGAGATGCCTAATTATTTTTGAGACTATTTAGCTACCACAAAAGATGTTCTGCCGCAAGTGAACATTTCCAGCAGATGCGGTTGGCATCGTAAGTCGTGTGGCTCTTAGGGCACCAGTATTTCTAGCACTACATAAACCCTTTGAAGTAGTGTTAGAATTTCCTTAGGCTTAGAGGGAATCCATATCTAAGTCCCGAGACTGTTGTTGAGACACAGTATTAGAAACATGCATGCGAGGGCTTACATTGATATAGGTTTGGAGAATGTTCTCATAAGAAAGATTATTTCCCGGCATTTAGAGTGAGACTTTGGCTAGGTAGGATGCAGTATTTGTGTGGCTAAAGAGCAGGCTTGTGATTTGGAACTAGTTCAAGCATTGTTTGGTTCTCAATTCATTTTTAGATAGAGAAGGGTATGTAGCTTGAGCATTCCATCCATTTTGTGTATGACAGCTTGTCGGTGAAGGAGTGTTGACCAATTCAACCTTTTGTTTTTGGATTTTGAGATGGTCGGTACTCCATTGTTGTGGGCATAGAGATTTGCCTGAGATATTAAGCACTAGTTAGGGGTTCATTACTTAGCCTTATCCCTATTGGGGCCACTGTTGAAAGTCTTATTGGGATGGTTCTCCGTGAGAACGCCCATGAGATATCATTGAGATAGTGAAAGTGGAAAGCAACCAGAAGCTCCAATCAAAGCGCAATGACTATGATACAAGGAAGATCGAGCTTACGTGATAACTTAGAATGTCACTCCTATGGCATATGGGGACATTTCATTATGAATTGTCATCATCCTAAATGAAGCGTAAGTGCTTCAATTGCGATTGGTTCGATCACTTAAAAAAGGATTGTCCTACATTTTAGATAGGTGAGTAAGTGATGATGACTTATGCCTTGCAGACATTACTAGGTCATAGCAGGCATACTGCTTAAGAGAAATAGCAGGAGCTCGTGTAGTGAGGCATGTTCTATTTTTGGGGAACTCACTAATGTTCCTTCCGACACTTGAGCAGTATATTTATGTATTGCTAGTTACTCAGTAATAGGCTAAACTTGACATATTTTATAGTAGGTAAATTCTTCGGTAAAGATAAACCTTGTCTGGGTAACCTTAGTTGTAAAGATGAGGTGAAGTGACTGAGAGTACTACCATTCGAACTTAATGCATGTGCTTTCAAGTCAAGTGGGGTTGGTCAATGAAGTGTGACTTGGATTTTTAACCAAGTAAGGTTCGGTGGATGCCTAGTGATGAGCAAAGACCGAGCGGATGACTTATAGGTATTTACTAGAGTCGTTCATGTTAAAATTGTGTTTTTCTTTAAGTTAGTAAGCCTCGGGCGATCAGAGTAATCCCATGTGCTAAAAGGATATTTTCCAAGGATCGGTCGATCACATAACAATTTCCTATCCCTAATTCAAGCGCAAGGTTTCTAGGTGTTCTTAAAGGCGAGCACTTTTCGTATTCTTGAGTTGACTAGGAGATCTCTAAAGCATGACTCTTATCATGTGAGGGTATTTCAATAGTGGGACCAAGGAACCAAATCAAATTTCGCATGAGAGGAGTCAGGTGCCAACCCTAATTTAACAAAGAAATCTTATACGCAAATGAAAGATTGGAACGAACATCGTTTCATTTTAGATGACTTTTAGTTATTGTAAATTTTTAATGTAGTATAGTTATTGTTGTAGGGATAGTTGGGGGAAGGGTTTCTTGACTAGTTTTGTGGCAATTTGGATAATCTTCTAAGTTATGAGATGATACTTGCCTAGATGAGCGTTGTGGTGCACTTAGTATATTATCCTTATTAACATTATGCAATCGAGGTGAGTTTGAACCCGAGTAAACCAAGGCAATTGTAGATCTTCATTTAGTGAAAATTTAATTAGTGAAAATTTCTACTTTGGAGAATGAGTTCTGCACAGTAGAAAAATGAGAGTTAAGGCATCAAATGATGGATTTATTCGAGAGTTCTAAAATCGATGATCATGCATATTGTATTAGTTTTCCTTTTCATAATTGGAGGTGTAATGGTCTTTTGTGTAAGATATTCACAGAAGGGGTTATACCACTCAGGCATTTATTCCTTTTGAATGTCGAACGGTCTCGTATGGTTTGACATACGCATTTGACTGGTTACCGTACATGTTAATATACACTCTTTTTGAATATTTAATTATTTCATATGCTTGTTGTTGCTTGTTGATTGGTTATTACTGTTTGCTATTGATTGATCATTGCTTGTTGCTTATTGTTGCTTGTTGTTGCTTGTTATCGTTTGCTACTACTTATGTTTGCTGCTACTGTTTGTATTGTTTGTTGTTGTTTGATTTTGTTGTTGGCTGATTTTGGTTGTTCATTTTGTTGCTTGCTTACATGTTTAATAATATGTATGGTAGTTATTATTGCTTATCATTGTTTAATGGTTGCTTGTTGCTTGTTTTATGAGTTTGATTGCTTGTATGGTAGTTATAAGTTCATAATTAAAGTATGATTCAGAGACTGATAGCGATAGCTATCTGGAATAGATCGCATATCATCCATGCCCGCTGTGGGGTTAAGATGGGATCTATATGAGTCTACCGCCTTTAGATGTGACTCGAAGACCATGGTATATTTTGATACTGACCCAATTGAGCTTACTTTTCAATTGATTGTCGCATATGATTATAGTAGTATCGGTTACTACACAAAGATTATACATGATTGAATTTTATGTTAATGCATAATCCTTTTTGTATAGTACACTTTGGTACTTGAGAGCAAATACATAACTATTAAAATGCTTATTTGCTTTGATTAACATTTAAATGGCGAGAAGATTTCCTAAGAGAGGTATGAATTTTTGGGAAGTGTGGGATAATGTAGGTTATCGCATATTCCCTAGTTGTGTGATGCATTCTTATTTGGGAGCTTCCATGATGCTGATAGCATAAGGGAAAGTATTGTTGGAATTTTCTGAAATTGAGATTCGAGAAGTTTAGTCAATCTTGTTCCTTTTTCGTACTCATAGGAATTTCCGGGATGAAATTCTTTTAAGGAGGGGAGAATAACATCCCGCAATTGTAACGATCGAATATTTAAATGATTAACTTAAGTATTCAATCGTTAAATAACAGAACGCCCCTTATACTCGAATTTTACAAACGAGCGAATTTGGACTTGATACACCCATGCTTGAGTTTGCTTTTTCAATGCAAGTAAAATGAGTATAAACTTGACTATGTTTGAAGTCGATTATTTTCGTGGACGAATAATGCCGCATGAAGAGAATTGGGCTAAGCCCACTAGGTTACCCTAACTTAGCTTATATGTAGGTAAGTGCTTCATTCATTTTTAATATCACATTTCATTTCATCCATCTCCTTTAATTATTTTCATAATCTCTCCTTAAACCCTCTTCAATCTCCAAACCAAGAATCCCTCAAATAATTTTCTAAATTCAACTAAAAATCACCATAATTCTTTTCATCCAATGTTCTACAAAAATCATTAAGGGATTAACATGAAGTTGTGATTTGGAGCCTCATCTATGATTTAATGAGAGCTAAGAAGTGGGTTTTGATGATTAGAGCTTGGTTTAGAGAAACACAAGGTGAGTGGGATGATTCCCCTTACTAATTTATACGTTATACTTCATATGTTCGTTTTTTGATGATTATAGAATTATATGAAGTGATTTGGAGATTGTTTGAGTTGATTTGGGCTTATGTTGTGTTATAAACATGCTTATGCATTATTTGTTTAAGATAATAATAATTATTTTGAATATAATTAGTAATTTAAGAATCTGATTTCAGGTTTGTGAATGATTATATGTGTAGTAGTGATAGATTAGAGGCTAATTACATGTGGTAACTAAGTGCATGTCATTAGTTAGTAATAATGATACTAATTCAGATATTTTTGGAAAAGTTAATAAGTTATACCAAATGAGTTTTGAACTCTACACTTATTATTAAAGTGATTAGAAGTTTAATGAAGCTTAATTAGCACTTGTAAATATTATTTAAAAATAATGAAATAATCTTTATTAACGAATAGTTTACTTGTGAATATTATGAATGAAATATAGAGTTTTTAAAATAGAAATAAGATTTTATAAAATAGTAATGTGATATATACTTAATTTTAACGAGTTAATTAAGTATTTAAAGGTTTAAAAGTGATTAATAAGCTAATCATATACTTTATAAAATAGTCATAAGATTTTATAAAATAGTATGAAATCATATTATACTTTTATCAAAAATATTTTACAAATGATAGTAAGATTTGATTAGGTAATAAATGAATTACTTATTTAGATACACATGTACGTATATGAGTATGGGCGAGCATACATATACATGTATTTGAAGATATATTACAATCAAAACGATGTGTGTATTGTAGTTAGAATTGTTGTATGTTTGTTTTTTTATATATGTGTGCAATTGTTTGGTTATATAGATATATTAATGAATACAAGTTCGTTGCAGGCATTTCACGTAGCCACAGAGACTATCATGTGCGTTAAGTTGCATGAGAATACACTGGGCTGAGTAATCGTTCCAGTGAAGTTCGTAACGTGGCTTGTGTTGAGAAGTGTGCTTGTGCATGAATGCGTGTGTTAGCACGCATGGGAATCATATAAGGCTAGATGGCCAGATGAGTGCTTTTTGGCATTGTTAGAAGAAGCCGGATCGCTATAATCACCCGTTGAACTCTATGATGTGCAAAGAGTGGATTTCTTATCGAAATAGATTTTCGACACATAAGAAATCACTTCAAAAATTTTAACCAATGAACTCTGGAAAGGGCTTGGCAGGCTTGGGAAGCAAGGTGACTCATCGGACGAAGCGTCGAAGGAACAACATGTGAATCGGTGACTGTTTCAGAGATTCCTCCCTGCTCCAAGTTCATTGCCTGGAACTTTTCACTTTCAATTGACTGAGGATGAAATTCAGTCAACTAAATATTTGTTTAAATTAATCCTGAGGATGAATCCTCAAATAGAAGACAGGGAAAGCAAACTTAGTCGACTAAGCTCAAATGAGTTTGGGGTTTAATCGATTGGCTCGGTCGACTGAATGGCACGCAAGGAATGTCTTTGGGAGATTTCTTCCCCCGTTTGATTATGGTTTTTCACAGGGTCTTGGCATGACTTCAATGGGGCAGATACTTGGGGGACGAAATGCAAGACGAAGCATGAGATCTGGATGCGAATGTTAAGTGATTCCTTTGGAATTAACAATGATCGGGCATAGGATCGGTATGACGATTGGTCACACGATCACGTTCGATGAATGTGTACGACCAAGTGGAGTAAATATGTACCTTTATGCTTTGACTCGGGGTATGTATAGTTTGATAAATTGTATCAGTCTTATATTAGTGATCGTACATAGTATATAGCTTATATTTGTGATCATACATCTTATTGGTTTTATATTAGTGGTCATGCCTATTATTAGTCTTATAGTATAGGTCATCTGTATTGATAGACGATGATGAGATATCGATCTTCATTTATAATAAGCGTATTTGATTACGTGACATTATATATATATAATGTGGCATCAGTGTTCCTTTGCAGTCCCCATGGCATATTATATGGGATACGCCCATCATTCTCTTTTATAGAGACGTTATGCGAATTTATTAAGAAATCTCTGATGGTCGAGGGGGAGATGATGACGATCATCTACGAGTGGATCATATATCACTTATGCTCACCAAATATGGTAGGATCCACATAGGTTTCAAGTAAATAGAGTAGATCATATATCACTTATGCTCACTGAGGGGTTCGGTGAGACCTCCATAAGACTCATCACTAGGCATGTGTCTCGGGGTCTCTTGCACACTGAGGTACTGACTCTATTTATTTAGACCCTCATTGGGAATCACTGGATTATGATCGATGTCTAAAGCAGACTCATGTTTTAAATATGTAGAATCGATCATATATTACATATGTTTACTAAGGGGTACGGTGATATCTACATGAGTTTGATCACATTGGATGTGACTCGAGGTCTATGGTACACTGAGGTACTGACTCTATTTACCTTGGGCATGAATCTACCATGTACTCCATTCATCATCAATGATTTGTATCAGTTTATATTCTTTGTTTATCGCGTATAGTTATATTGTGTGTTATATTAGTTGTTTGATGATGTTATTGTGTATTCTTGGATATGTTTGTATCATGATATCTTCATTTACTCTACATTTTCATATTGGGTAACTTTATTATGATATATCATTACATTTCAGTCAAATTACATTAGTTGTGCCACCTCATTGATTACAGGAGAAGAGCAGGTCATGGTATGATTTCCTATCTCTTGGATAGGTTTACTTATCTATTAACAGTTCGGATTACCCTTGGGCCACAATTATGGAGAGGACTGGCTGCGCCTTAGTAGTTCATTTTTATTTGTATATAGTTTTAATATACGGTAATTTGAGATAGTTCCCCTCACATCAGGCTTTCCGCCAGACCCGCGTTTTGTCTTTGTCTTCTTCTGTCATGACAACTCTTGGGTACTCAGTTGAGTAGTTGGGAGTCAAGTGCTTTTGGGGATACGCTATCAGGACAACTGGTGCATACTGTAGAGACGAGGTCGATACTTTATATGTATGTATATATATATATATGTATGTATACACACTTGATATTGTAGTAGTACAGATGCTATTTATATATGAGATTTATTGTATTAGATGATCTATTCTGACTCTATATTGATATTTACTTATCAGTTACTTTCGCTAGTGCAGTCTCATATATATATTGTAATCCTATTTTGTTCATGTATATTCGGTATATTTCTGTCAATATGCCTTAGTATGTTTGTTTTAAATTTTCCTTCCCAAAAATTTGTCTTTTACCGTATTTGAAAGTTATATGTTGTCATTTGGTACTGATTTTAGGATATTACAAAGGGCGGGCTGTTACACACATGATCCAAGCAAGGAGGCCTTGGGATGACGAGTGGTCCGACGGCGAGAATAAGGACCTTTTTTCTAAGGATATCATAGGCGCATACATCCACCGTAGGTATGTCCTACCGCCCTTAGACTAGTACAACTGGAGCATAGACACATCCGATTACGTCACTGCCTACCACTCGGTCATCTAGGTAAACAAAATCTCCAGCTATGAAAAATGCCTCCTATTCCCCGTTACCTTAACCGGACCGACATCCCATTGTTTCTTTCAGCTACAACCTAGAAGTGCCCATTCATGGACCCAATTGTGTTTCGACTTCAAGCACCACTTCTTCGCATTAAAAACAAAGGTATAGATAGATGGTGAGCCGAGCAACATAAGGCAAGGCCCAAGCGAGTCCCTGCATTGATACATTAATCGTTTAACAATGAGTCAACAAGGACTAGAAGGGTTGATAAGAACAACTTAGTGGTAGTCCTTTGTTCAGGAGTGCAATATTGGTCCAGTATGTCGAAGGAATTGAGAAAGCAGCCCGCTTCGTCCCTTACTGACTTCCCCCAAAGGGAAAATGGTATAATAAGGGTAGAGGAGGCAGATACCTCCGACAGTGATGAAGAGGACAACCTAAGGGGTAAAATAGGTCGGAGAGAAAATAACCGCTAAAAGAATAACCAATAGAAAAATGGAAAAAAGCATTCCAATGATGGATCTCATTTCCAACCCAGGTACACAAGTTATACAACCCTGGACTGTGGCATGGAAACTATTTATCTCACTATTCATGACCATGTGGCATTTCAATGGCCCGCTCACTGTCGGTTAAGGTGAAGGGAGGAGCCCAGAGGCAATAGCAAATACTTCTTTCACTAGTTCAATGGACACTCGACCAAATGAGTGTTGACACCGCAAAGACAAGATAGAGCAGCTAATTCGTGGGGGGGGGTGTTGGTTCATGTTAGGTAACGGGTAGAGCAGCTTAATGCTCGGCAAAATTTATCTACACCACCTCTATGAGTAGAAGACAACAACATAGCTACGATCAATACAAAGATCCTAGCAATATATGGTAGTCCACATGTGGAGGGTAGCAGCCGAGGGTCCCAGGCCTACTATAGAAGGAATCTCTCAGGTCGTGTCTATTCGGTGGATCTCCAAGCACCCAAGGTCCCTTGGATCGAGGAAGATTCTACTGATATCGCCTTCACCACAAAGGATAGAAGAGGGGTTGGTTTTCCCCATCATAACCCCATGGTCATTTCAGCCAGCATGGACAATACGAAGGTCTACTATGTCTTCATTGACGGGGGCATTTCCATTAGCATGATGTTCAAAAATGTATTTGATAGAATGAAGCTTCCCACCTCTATCCTTGCTCCCTACACATTTCCAATTTAGGAATTTCGGGTGTCATCATAGTATCTGTGGGGTCACATCTCATATAGTCACTTTTGGTGAGGAGCCGCAGGTGGCAAAATCCTAGGTCCAGTTCGTTGTGGTGGACTACCCGTCTACGTACAATATTTTAGCAAGCAGGCCAGGCCTGGTAGATATTAATGTGATAATGCTTACCAGTGCTTGACAATGAAATTCCCAATTGAGGGAGGTGTTGAATTTGTTTGAGCCAATCAGCAGCCTCTAGATATTATTATAGCATTTCCCTACAATAAGCAAAAAGGGTGTACTTATGTTGCTGCTATAAATGGCAACATTGGCAGTGACATGCTCGGAGGACCATCCAAGTGGTAAGTCACTACCGTTCATGCCGAAAGCATCCCAATTACTGAAAGCATACTGCACGTGTTGATTATCTTCGTAGGCTAAGACGACACAAATGATGAAAATGCCCTCTCCATAGCCAGCCCAAGCAAGACCAGGGAGCTCATCGTCACAAGGAACAAACAGGTTCACCCCTACTAGTACGCGGGAGCAGATGATACTAGTCCTCCTTCCCCTTCAACACTGGACTCATCTACTGAAGGCGGAGTTAGCGTTAGCCTTTCGTTTTGGACATAGATGTCTATGCCAATCAAGGATTTTATTGAGCATACGATATACGCTTTTGACCAGTGTGACTTGGAAGAGAGTATTAAACTTGTTAAAGATGACCTACTTGATCTTCAAATGGGGGATTATGGTTCAGAAAGCGGGCCGGCGACACACCGCTAGAATAGATCTTGATCAATAACGACGATCCTGGCAAGGTCATCTATATAGGCAAAGAGTTAAGACCAGAAGTAAGGGACAAACTGATTTCCTTTCTAGCAATAATGTGTTTTCTTATGGACATGCCGACATGGCAGGCATTAACCCCTCGATTATATGCCATGCCCTCAATATCGACCTGATGGCCAACCCCATCCGGTAGAAGAAATGACTACCTAACCCCGAGTGGTATAAGGCACTCAAGGAGTAGGTAGAGAAACTCTTGGCAAATGGTTTTGTCCATGAGATGACGTACCTGGTTTGGGTGGCTGACCCAGTACTTGTCCACAAACCTAATGGGGCATGGGGAACCTACCTTGATTTCTCAGATCTTCACAAAGTATGTCCTAAGATAATTTTCACTTGTCCTGCATTGACTAGCTTGTGGATGCAACTAGCGAACATGAAATACTCACCTTCACGAACACCTACTACAGGTACAACCTTGTAATGCATGGCCCCGACCAAGAGCATAACTCAATCATCACTAACGCTGGGATCTACTAGTCCATAGCTATACTTGTTGGCCTTCACAATGCCAGCGCTACATATAAAAGGCTCATCAACCGATTGTGCACCCAACAAATAGGTCACTCTGTGGAAGTTTACGTGGATGGCATGTTAGTTAAAACTTAAAAGGCCGAGGGCGCATAAAGAAGTTGTTAAGACGTTTAGCATCCTCCGCATATACAATATGAAGTTCAACCCTAGGATGTGTTCTTTCACGGACGATCTGGGTAGTTCCTCGACTTTGTAGTGAGTGCCAAGGGTACTGAGGCAAATGCTGACAAGATTAAGGTAATCCAAGAGATGCAGGTGTCATGCCCAGTCAAGCAAGTCCAAAGCCTGAACGGAATGATCGCAGCTCTCAGCTGCTTTGTGTCAGAAGCCACGAATCGTCGTGTATCCTTCTTCAATCCCATTAAGAAGGGGAATTCATTCATATGGAATGAAGATTGAACCAAAGAATTCAAGGAATTAAAGAGACACATGGCCACATCTCTTGTTCTTTTAAAGCTAGTTGATGGGGAGGACCTGTACCTATGTCTTGCAACAACCAATTATATGGTCAATGGCGCCTTGATCCGTGATGATGAGAAGATCCAATGCTTTGTTTACTATGTAAGAAAAAAGATTAATAGGCCCTCAAACGAGTTATTCCAAGTTAGAAAAAATGGCATACTGCCTACACATGACCTCCCATCGACTAAGGTCGTATTTCTAAGTCCATCCCATCCATGTTCTCACCAATTAGCCCTTAAACCATATCTTAAGCCGGCCCAACATAGCAAATCGACCATTTAAATGGTCCGTGGAACTCAGACAACACTACATCACCTTCCACCCCCGCACCTCCATCAAGGGTTTAACTATGGCCGATTACATACCAGAATGTTCCAGTCCAAACATCGATAACAACTAAACGACAAACAGTTTACCCTCCTGGCGGCTATACATAGATGGTGCATCTAATGAGAGGGGCATAGGGGCAGGAACAACATTGGTCACACCCGATGGTAAAGAATTTGCTTCGCCATCCACCTAAGCTTCAAGATAAAAAACAATGAAGTTGAATATGAAGCTGCCTTGTTCGGTTTCAGGATGGAAAAGGAACTGTGAGTGCGATCATTATGCGGGTTCAGTGACTCATCGTTATTTGTCAACTAGATAAAGTAATGCTTCTAGGTCAAAGGAAAAACACTAGCGCTTTATGTGGCAGAGGCCAAAAAGCTCATCGGCACCTTTGCGAGTTTCAAAATAAAGCAGTTCCCCTAAGAGAGATATGCCAAGGTCGACCAGAGAAATGCCAAGGCCGACCAATTGGCCAAGACGGCTAGCAATCCTAAATAAAGCATCCCCTAGGTCCCAATGGAGGGATAGCTAACCCCATATTTTGAGCCAGTGGCATCTACTATGGAAATCAGAGAAGCCTTCCCCGATTTCTGGATGACCCCCCTGATGATTTCTCGCGAACAATTATCTGTCTGCTGAAAGAAAGGAGGCCCTAAAAATCCTGTATTGGGCACCTCACTACACTAGTATCGATACAAAGTTATACCGACGAGGGTAGTCAATTCTCTTCCAAAGGTGTGTGATCGATGAAGAAGTCGATTAAGTACTAGAAGAATTGCACGATAGTTTTTTGCGGAGTTCACGCCAGGGGCGAAATCCTGACAAAAAAAGCTGCCTGATAAGGGTATTACTGGTTGACCCTGATCAAGTATGCAATGAATTATCTTAGGAAATGTGACCACTACCAAAGGTTCTCCAAGATCCCAAGGGCCTTTTAGAATCTCTTGACCCCTATGACGTCCCTTTAGCCATTTGATACTTGCGAAATAGATCAAATTAGGAAGTTGCCAAACGCCAAGGGTTGGTACAACTATGCCATAGTTGCTGTTGACTACTTCACAAAGTGGATCAAAGCGGAGCCTCTAACAGAGGTCACCATGCCCAAAGTTCTTAATTTGTGATCAAGAACATTGTCTGCCAATTAGAGCTCCCTAAGAAAATCGTAACTGACAACGGAACCCAATTCGGGAGTGGGTTGTTCCAGGGTTTTAGCGATCGAAATGGAATAGAAAAGTGTTTCTACTCGATCGCCCATCACCAAGCAAATGGGTAGGTTGAGGCTGTAAACAAAACCATCAAGGCAATATTGAAGAAGCACCTCACCAAGGCAAAGGAAAATTAAGCTAAAGACTTGCCACTTGTACTCTAGTCCTACCACACTGGCAGTTGCACGTCAATCAGATATTCTCCATTCTCTCTAGCCAATGGGTATTAATCTATGCTACCCATCGAGGTCATGATACCATCCTCGAGCCGCCTCACTCGTAGCCTTTAAAAAACTATAGAGCTGCTCTAGCTCCAGCTGAACAGATTGGAAGAAAATTGAGTAGAAGCTGCACTATGAATGAAGGTGTACAAAAGAAAAATAGCCAAACATTATAACACAAGGGAGAAGCCTCGCTAGTTCAAAGTTAGAGAATTGGTTTTGCGTCGTGTCTTCGCTAACACCAAGGATCCAGCCAAGGCAGTCCTGGAGCAGAATTGAAAGGCTCATATATAATAATTGCTGCCCTCGCCATGGGCACATATCATATCTTGGAACTCGACGGCTTAAACGCATCCCTTGCATAGAACCCAAAGCGCCTCCAGGCATGTTATGTACAAAGATTATTAGCCGCTGCTATAAGGCCGTGAAGTATTGCCATAGTTATAAGGGAATATCACTTATAACACCTCTATTTTGGTATCTAAAATGCGAATGAGACACTATGGAACACTCACAATTTAATAAGTCAATTAGAATCGACCTCTCTAAGCCCCCCACTATCGTTGCGGAGTCCCATAACATTGGTTAACGAAAGGAGTCGGGCTAAGAAACCCACCTCTACAACCGCAGAATGCCTAAATGACCGCTCCATGAGGGTGCGCAAGTCACTCAATGCATCATTCCTTATCAGAGGCATCAATGAGCCGATGGCGAGACCACCTCCACAGTGGTCTCGATTCATTCATCCATAATGCAACCAATCTCCCTAGTAGGATAGGGCACCGGTACCCTAGGGGCACTGGTACCCACATTGTAACTCAGAACCAGACATCTGTGGTACCCTAGGGGGCCCGATTCGTTCACTCATGATGCTGCCTATCTCCTTGGTAGGGTAGGGCGATGGTGCCCTAGAGGCACAGTAACCCTGTAACTCTGAACTAGGCATCCATAGTGCTACTCCATAAGGATGTGCAAACCAATCATACATCCTCCCTCACAGGAGGCATCGACAAGCCAGTGGCAAAACCGTCCCTGTAGTGGTCCCAATTCATTCGCCCATCATGCTGTCCGTCTCCTTAGTAGGATGCAACATTAATGCCCTGGAGGCACATTAACCCATGTTGTAACTTCAAACAAAGCATCCATAGTGCTGCTCCATTGAACGTGCAAGCCGATCAATGCTTCCTTCCTTGGCAAAGCCATTAACGAATCAATGGCAAGACCACCTCCATCGCGGTCCTTACTCATTCTCATAAAGTATTGTCCACTTATCCTAGCTGTACGATGCACTAGTAACTTGGCAATACAATTACCCATGTCGTAACCCTAATACTGGTGCTAGTCAATAGTTTACACCCATCAGTCAAATTTGCGGGCCTTTGAAATGAACCTATGTGTTCATCATGTTTTCTTATGTTACCCTAGGCAAGCTAATTACATGTTCATTTGCAAACACTGGAGCATCAGAGTGGCCCGAGTTTGGGGTTGTCAATGGATACCCAAAAAATCCGAAATTGGTTCGCATCCGTATTCGAAAAGTGGATAAATATCTGATATATGAAAAAACAGATGCAGATACGGATACGAAGACATCCATATTTGTAAATTATCCATGCAGTTTTTTTCAAGATTTAGTTTAAATTATGTGTATTTTAGTATAATGAAAGATATTTATTTATTGTTTAATTAAGTTTGATGTTTATATTATATGCACTAAATGCATATTAATTGCTTAAAACTATTTATTACCTTAATATCTATTTATTTTTTAACACTTTAATAATCAGTTGGATTGAAAAAAAATTGTGTTAAACTAAAGTTTTCCATTTATGTTTCTTGATTTATCGGTCATTAGTGGATAAAATAATTAGCCAATATCCATCTGTATCCACTGATGTAGATATCTGATAACCGAAAATAATTTTGGATATAGATATGACACTATCTGCATCCGAAAGTATCCTTCGACGGGCTTACTCAAGTTCGAATCACAAAGAGTAAAAACGGGGTACGAGCATGCATGTTGTGTTTAGTATGCATAATGGTTGATAAAAGAATGCAAGGCAAACACGGGTAATCCAGATAAGGACAAATTATCAGTAGTCAACATGGAGAAAATAAACAATGTTTGGCAGTTACGGTCATAGCCCGACCAAGGCATCATCCAAACAAAATGAAAACCATAAGCAGACCAACACTAAGAAAGCTTAGAAGGGAGGGAGAGATGAGGTGAAATGGAAGGCATTGTCAAAGACCAGTTGTTTGCCTACCAATGGAGGGTCCAAAGTAACCGACCCGCTTGTTCCGCTTGTTAGTGAGGCAATATGCTCTAGGGTATTAACCACTAGGGAAAGCTCTTCGGTCTCGACCATGTCTGCCACAAACTCTAAACAGACCGCTTGATGCTCTTCTAAGGTAAGAAAGGAGACCGTCAATGAGAGATGGAAATAGGCTGAGAAAATCTGCTTTAATATCCTATTCAACCTACCATCCCATTAGTCATTTAAGGCTTTGATCTCCTCCCAGGAAGAATGACCCAAGTATGAATGCAGTTTATCCCTCAGCCCATCTACGTCATTGTTTTTCCTCTCCAGGCCCACCCTCAATTGCTGGAGCCCCTCATCAAACCTCCTTCTCTCCGTGGTGAGATCGTTGATAGCGGCTTCCTTGGCTCGCTTAGAAGACTCCTCCCTATTCTTGGCATCCTTGGCTCTCTTCAACAGCTTATCCCTCTCTTCCTTAGCTTGTTGGCATGTGGCCTCTCCTTCTCAAGTTGCCTCGTCAGATCCATCGAACCCGGATGAATGTAATAAGTTCGTGTCATTGCCTGCACAATAAGTGGTCCAGACCATGAGTAGTAAGGATTTTTTTTATAAAGTATGAAGACTTACAAGATAAGCTTCCGACATATGATAGTTGAGGACCTCATCCGGGGAATCGGTCTCCCAACCGACTTGGCCTGACTTTTATGGTATATGGCCTCCGTCGTCACCTCGGCCGGCACCTGCACTACCATCCATAAGCCATCGTCCACCTTAACTACCTTTAAGGTGGTTTATCCCACCACCTCGAGCTCATCCACTCCCAATCGGGGCCTGGTCACGTCCACCTCCATAGAAAGTTGGTAGGCCAAAACACTCCTCAAACTCTTCGGATCTGAAACCCAAGGCCTCTTGGATGACCTTCTCCACTCTGCCTCCTCTTCACCTTTACCCTCCTCGGCTACCTCCTCCTCATTCAGTGTTAGGTCAGTCGGCATAAAAAATTGCCCTTTTCCACCTGGTGGACGGATGCTGGTCGACGTGCGCAATAGGGTGCTGGGATCAGATTGATGTGGCTGGGTGGAGTTTGTCTCCCCTGTGGCAGCATCAAGAGCAACATCTAGATTCAAATTAACCATTGTAAAAGACATGAGCACAAGTCAATGAAGAAAAAAGAGGAATTGAAAGAGAAACGGTATGAAACTAAGCTACCCTCCACAGGTCGGTCTCTCAGTTCCTCGTGATTAAAGGAAGGTAGTGGGACTCTGTGATACTATTGCTAAGCTATACCTCCTCATGGTGGCATATGCTAAGGGGTACGTTTTTGGTTACGTGCTCTAAAGAGCCCTGGGCAGAGGGTTTACCAGAAGAGGATCCCTCGCCGGTCGGAGTATATAGCTTCTGTATCCGATTGCCTGTCCTCCCCACCTCGGGCATCTCTACCAAGTTGGTTTAATCTGATGAACAATCTGTTATGGTACCACGATGAGGGACCATGACGTCCTCCAAGAGGTCCATGTTGTGGGACATCCACTCACCCTAATTACCCTAGGCCTCGACCAGGGTCTGAATCGTTGGCTCCATCCTCATTTTCATCCTCACTGACCGTAATCGTAGGTCCCTTCCCTCCAATCGTGAACCCCATCATCCTAGTTGGTCACATAATAGAGGTTCTAGTTATGGAAACTCCTCCCTATATGGTCTGCCTCGGGCTTAACAACCTAACCTGATGAAGGTTAGCATCATTTAAAATCATCAAAATATTCCTAGCATGTTATATGGTATCATTGATCAGGTAGAGGTACCCTTGGTACATAGAGAGGCTTACCCTGGAGCTGGCAGGGGTCACTGCAAAAGAAATGGAGATGTTTATTAAAGGGAAAACAACAACCAAAATGAATTCTTCAATGAGTTAAGGAAAGCTTATAAGGCTCACTAAGGACCCGAGTGTTGAGGCCCGGGTTGATGGCCATGGGGACAAAAAAGAACCGATCTTTCTAGGGTGGCCCCTTACTTGAGAGACCATAGATCACGATAGAAGATTTAAAGGCATGAAGATGGCAGTAACTAGCTAGCCCATTTCTTTTCTGTTGGAAAAGCTTGAAAACCATACAAATAAACATAGGATCGGGTTCAGGTAGATCCAGCTTGTAGCAAATGACATAGAGCTTAGCTAGAAGCTGGTTACCGTTGGAGGTTAGCTGCGCAACGCCAGCCGATTTGCATTTAGGAACCTGATAAAGAACGGATGTAGGGGAGGGTCGCCTCAACTCTTATACTAGAAAGGGACCAGGCAAAGTAGTCTGGTGGGGATTTGTTGGGCAGATCCTTAGAAGCGGGTACTCGGGAGCAATGTCCTTACAGCCGAAGTCGACCAACAAATGTTCCAAGTTGATCTGGTCTTCTTGGACCTAAGAGGCCCCTCATGGAAGGTGTTCTCGTCCACTCGTGGAAGCGTGTTCAGCCATCTGCAATTAATAGCAAGTCATCTAGGTTACTGAATTGCCCGGTACAACGACGATCGTCAAACACCAAAACTGAAAAAGGTTCGTCTACAAAGTTCATCGTGGAAAGGTTCATTTTACGACATTAGATGGATAATTTTAAGGGAACACTGTAATAGCATGCAAACCAAAGAAAGAAAAAATAAATGACACTCATGCAAAGAACGTAGCCCAGAAAATGTATGGATCAATGTTTAGAGAAGAATTACTTACTGGTAATTCTATTGGACTTGGATAAAAAAACTCGAGTTTGCTATGAAATAAGATAAGCTCTATAATTCTCTAATGGAAAAATACCTTCAAAAAATTTAGTAAAGGTTGAAGTGAAGGAGAGGGAATGGATATATGCTAGAAGAGAAGTGATGTGGGCCGATGGATTCTCTATGTATGAAGAAATCTAAACCATCTAGGTGCAATTAAAGCACATGTCAAATCCCTACGTCAAAAAAGTGATTTGCTCCTATCTGGCCTGGAAAAACGAACTGCCTCAGCCATATATCTAACGACACGTGTCATGGTATTTAATGAGACGTTAAATGCATGAGTGACAAGCCTGCCTCCGCGAAAGGGCATGGGTTTGGGGGAAGAATGTTACTCGTATTTCTTGCAAAATAATGAGATGGGCTGGCCCACTAAGTCACGCCTATCCTGCTTAGCCCAAATGCATGATGGCCATGTTTCTTCTTCCATCTCAAATAACAATAGTCAAAGCTTATGCATCATCATCATCCATCGCACGGCTTCCTGGTTCTATGTTTCACCTACTAGCTCGGTCGGGCATACTCGCAGAAGCATCTCATCCATTTTGACAAAACCGGTAGGTTGGTCTCCCTTACGAATGGCAGGTTACTCTTGGACGATGAGGTCCGATGGCATTTGACTTGTCCAACTAGTAAAACTAACAAAACAACATTCTTATTCATCGTTGTCCTCACCCGAACGTTCCATCGCTCACACAGACCATTTGACGTCCCTCAACCATGCCAATAAACCATTAAGCACCCTTAACATAAGCGAAGCACCATCCATGCCACGGACGTAAGTCTCCACTGGATTAGCTAATCTAACATAGGCATCGTTGTGTAGTTGCCACTCGATATATTAAGCTGACACCCTAGTACCTCTGCAACAACCACCCTCTACTCCACGCCGTCCGCCATGTTTTAGGAAGATTTCCACAATATAGTTCACTAGCTATCTACGTCCACATCAAGCAAGCTACTTGATGTCCTGGCTGGAATAATCATCAACTATACATCACCAATAGTGGCCTAGAGTTCTCATGCTTTCAAAAATATCCTTGATGCTAACTATCCCATTATTACACTCTTTAAGTGCTTTTTTGACATTTTTCAGCTTGTATAGAAGGGAGAATTGGGGGTTACCATGCACTGCGTATTGCCAGGTAAAGTTTACAGCATATTACAACCACTTAGCAATATCCATGCATTATTGAATTCAAATGGAATGTTTGTTTTGTGATTGTCATGTTCTAAAAGAGATATTAGAATAGGGGAATCAAAGAATGATCACTAGTTGAATGATCGAGAATTTTGGCCTTAATGTTTTGGAACTTGCACTAACATTCATAATTGATAAAGGCCCTATCAATTTTATTACGGGTTGCATAGTCCTTATCCCCTTTCCAAGTAAAAATGTTGCCAATATAATTCATTTTTTGAAGTCCAATCATTTAATAGCAACATAAAATTCAGTACTAGAGTTTTTGGTATTGTTACTTGGCCCAACTCTACCAATATCATAAAAAGAACAGTTAAAATCACCTAATATTAACCATGGAATTGAGATGTTGTTTGTTGTTTCTTTGCTATATTCCCACAAATGATTATGTGTGCTTGTGTATATAGACCATACATTACTATTATAACTATACATAATCCCTCTCTGCTTTGGAATATGAATGTATTAACCTCGTTATCACTGTGTTTATTACTCTAAATAGTTGGGTCCCACATAATGATAATCTTGCTTTTATTGTTGTCAACAAGGTTAAAAGATCAGGCCCGGTCTGGTTTCAAACTAACAAATGCATATATGTTGTCTGTTTGTAGCTTATGTTCAAGTAGTCCCAAGAAATATGTCTGCATCTATTGATTTGGTTAAACACCACTTCTTCTTTTACGGGATTTCACCCCCCTTACAAAACATAATTAATTATTTTAGATGAGGGAACCTTTAGTATTAGAGTTACTAAGGGGAGAACTCACCCTACTTATTTTGCTCTTCCTTGCTTTGGATTTGATTTGTGATAACAAATTAGCCCATGCAGGGTTGCAAAGAACCTCATTAGAAGCAGTAGCCTTGAATTAAAATGGTTCTTCGTCTATTCTACTCCTTCTTATTTGCCTCCATGACGTGCTTCTTTCTTTGTTTCTAGCATTTTTTTATGAATTACCTGGAGAACCAAGTTGTTTGCAAACTCTAGGAAAGGTTTAAGTCTGCCAAACACATACTTTGAGTACTTGTTTTATGGTTGTCAATTTTGGAGTTCGAACTCATGACCTTTGGTCTTGCAATCTAAACCATCAAACAAATGCGCCAACCATATTGGTTTGTGTCCATCATTTGCATTAAAATTATTCCCTTCATTGTTGAAAAATGTTACTTCATGAATGTTTTCACTGCTGTTGGACAAATCAGCATCCAATAATGATTCACCTCAATCAAAATTTTGTTGTTTACGGCTGTGGCTGACTTTGGCATAAGGCTTCGGCGATTTCTTCTTTATATGGTATTTTGAGACATATCCTGCGTTAGGGTTTTTTTTTAGAATTATGTCAAGGTTCTGAGCCTCCACATTAGGACACAAACCATCAGCCGGTGATATATTTGGAAAATCAACATTACAACTGATGTTAAATTCTTTTTTTGAGTTGTGCCTACCTAAGTATTATATCTTCACTAAATTTTTTGCTCTGAGCTATTGTTGAAGAGGAATATTCAACATCGCCGAGGGAGAATAGGGATAAAACCATTGGCATCATTGTTATAATCACATTATTTGAAGAAGAAGCCTGATTTTTACAGGGATAGAATTGCCATCTGGGGAAGGATCCGCCATGGAAACTGTGAAGACCCACATTTCGGAAGGTTTAAATCGACAATAATCCACACATGTCCAACTTAAACAATCCAGAACGTAGATAATCAATGAGGATAATTAAGAAAAATAAGGAAAGACGAAGAAAACAAACACAGAATCTCACAGTGGAATGATAAAATATAATAATCAAATAAACAGTTCATGAAGCTATTTACTATACATTTGATTATAATCTATACAACATTTATCAGAGTTATATATGTACATCAGGGATAAATAATCAATGCAGCAGAATAGCATGATGCAGAGAATAATAATAGTAGTAATATACCAAATCTTCGTCTTTGTCCTTCAGAGAATAATCTTCAATACACTGAAAAACTCAGAGATGACCTGAGCGTAATGAAAAGACAGAACACTCGAGTCAGGACTAATATATTCTCATGTAAGTCAAATCAATATCGCATATAATATGAGAATCGTGCGTCAGAGATGTTTACGAGATTTTACAACTCCTATCCAGTGTATAACATGCATGCAATAACTTAAGAGATGTTATGGGATTTTCCATCACTTAAGGATCCGTTAAACTATCTATATATAATAGTATACGCTATAATAGGTAATGTCTATTAGTAAAATAAATATCAAAAAGCGTGAAGGCTTTACATTGATCCACCTTAACACATTTTATAGCATGTAGTCTATGCAGGTCCTGTAACACAATCAGTAACGTCGGTAGCCAGTTTGTCCCCTATAGGTACAATACTAAACCAAAGTCGTAATGAGCCCGTATAAGGATAAGTATGACAAGGCACGTGAGGCAATGTCCAAGGTAGGACTATACCAGTTTACCCTTTCTGGCTAGTCGTAATCCATAAGTGGCTTCCCCTCCTGGGTGGGTGGGTCAGGGGGAGGAGGGGGGCCCGCACTCCCACCTGGTCGTCCTGGAACGATCCACCTCGCCTTCCGCGGACTTCCAGGCACTTCGACGGCTATAGTTGTTGCACAGAAATTCCGGGTCCGATCCTCCTTTCGGAGGCCGAGACGGTCCCGGATCGCGATCACCCCAACTGGAAAAACGATCGGCTTCCTCTTTTGGGTGGATAGGTCAAGGGAGGAGGGGGCCCGCACTCCCACCCGGTAGTCAACCTGTCATCTCTAGAATTATTTCCCAGTGACTAGATGAGTTCAATGCTTTTATTTCTTCCTGGGTGGGTGGGCTTCCGGGCACTTTGACGACTGCAGTTGCTGCGCAGAAATTTCAGGTCCGATCCTCCTTTTGGAGGCCGAGACGGTCCCGGATTGCGATCGCCCCAACTGGAAAAACGATCGGCTTCCCCTCCTGGATGGGTGGGTCAGGGGAGGAGGGAGCCCACACTCCCACCGGGTAGTCAATCAGTCATCTCTAGAATTATTTCCCAGTGACTAAATGAGTTCAATGCTTTTATTTCCTTTAAAATTCTTTTCAAAATATATTTCTTGTCAAAACTCTTCCAAATAATATTATTATTAATTTTTGAAGGCTTTGAAAACAATTTTGAAAACAAAGGGATTTAAATTCTAAAATTCTCAATTTTTAAAATCCTTCTATTTATAAGATACATTATAAATATAATTATATAATTTCATTGCCTTATTATGAAAATATTTCATTAATTTACATCTGTCATTATAAACAATTTTTATTGTAATTATCTTTTATATTCAATTTAATTATCGACTTCGTGAAATAAAATTTACAATATTCGTTTTATTCTAATTCAACCAATAATCGATGACAACTAAATAGTCATCTCCTAACAGCAATTTCATTAAAAATTATCATTATATATATAATATAATTTAGGTAAAATTATTTCATTTACCCGATTTTAAAACAATATTATGTCGACTTGCCTCGTTTAAGTGTTTAGAGACTCCTATCGATTGTCTAATGCACCGACCGGAATTCATAAACAACTCAACGGATAAGTAAACACAATATAAAACATTTTATAACACTAACAAGTATGCTCTCTCATATATACACTCAAACAGACTCATTCTAGGGTACTACTACCCTATCTCTAATGAGTCAAACCCTACAAAGCCAAGTTATCGCTAAACCTGGCTCTGATACCAACAATGACGACCCATATTTCGGAAGGTTTAAATCGAAAATAATCCACACATGTCCAACTTAAACAATCCAGAACGTAGATAATCAATGGGGATAACTAAGAAAAATAAAGAAAGACGAAGAAAACAAACACAAAATCTCACAGCGGAATGATAAAATATAATAATCAAATAAACGGTTCATGACGTTGTTTACTATATATTTAATTATAATCTATACAACATTTATCAAAGTTATATATGTACATTAGGGGTAAATAATCAATGCAGCAGAATAACATGATGTAGAGAATAATAATAGTAATAATATACCAAATCTTCGTCTTCGTCCTCTAGAGAATAGTCTTCAATACACTGAAAAACTCAGGGCTGACCCGAGCGTAATGAAAAGACAAAGCACTCGAGTCAGGACTAATACATTCTCATGTAAGTCAAATCAATATCGCATATAATATGATTGACGTGGTGTCGGAGATGTTTGCGGGATTCTACAACTCCTATCCAGTGTATAACATGCGTGTAATAACTTAAGAGATGTTACAAGATTTTCCATCTCTTAAGGATCCGTTAAACTATCTATATATAATAGTATATGCTATAATAGGTAATGTATATCAGTAAAATAAATATCAAAATAGCGTTAAGGCTTTACATTGATCCACCTTAACACATTTTATAGCATGTAGTCTATGCATGTCCTGTAACGCAACCAGTAACGTCGGTAGCCAGTGAGTTCCTTATAGGTACAATACTAAACCAAAGTCGTAATGGGTCCATATAAGGATAAGTATGACAAGGCACGTGAGGCAATGTCCAAGGTAGGATTCTACCAGTTTACCCTTTCTGGCTAGTCGTAATTCATAAGTGGCCGACCGCGACAATCAATCCAAACAAAAGGGTGCACCCATCGAGTACAAAATCACAATAGTAATACAAGGGATCAACGGTAGAGGTAGCTAACCTCAATGGCCAGACATAGGCTCTTGTTTTAGTCATTTTAATTATGACACAAGTGTCAAGGCTATCCATCATCGTTCTCAACATCATTCCATTAAACGTTCGCCAATTCAACCACTACATTCTGGATATCATCCACCGCGTACACAGTTATTAAAGTGGTTCCAATATTGACAGAGAGTATGCCAATAAGAGGCCCCGGTCTCTTTAACAAACAAATGTCGTTTTACACACCGGTTGGTACTTTTATATTTCAAAAACAATTCGTGCTTGATACCAAAATATCATATTCGCTTCAAAAATCAAATCCATTTTGAAATCATCATATTTACTCAAAATATGTCATATCATTTTTGCCTTAATATCTCGATTTCGCTTCCAAAATTCTTTTGAATTTCAATTTAGGTTATAACATCATTTTAACCTCACTCGCACTTAAATCCAAGATTTAAATATAAACATTCCACTCTTTTGACCAGTTTGAATTTTTAGAAAATAGTTTAAATAGTTTTAAAATAATTAAATGGTTAAAATAGTTTAATAGAAAATAGTTGAGTATTAAAAATGGTTTATATAGTAAAATAGTTTAGAAAATCAAAATAATTTGAATATTTAAAGAAGATAGATTTTAAACAGCTTATACTAGAATAATTCATTTGAAAATAGTTTCAAAGTCAAACCGATTTACTTTCCAAATTTTCCAATTCAAATCAGTTTATATTTCCATTTCGATTTAATCGATTCAATTCCGGTTTCAAGTCGAATTTTACTTCGATTCCAATTTCAATTCAAATAAATTTTATTTCAATTTCGAACTAATTCAATTTCGCTTTCAATTCCAATTGATTTCAATTTCAATTCCAACTTGAATAAATTTCAATTCAATGCCAATTTAATTTCAATTTCAATTCTAAATCAATTTCAATTTCAATTCCAAATTAATTTCAATTTCAATTCCAAATTAATTTTCAATTTCAATTCCAAAATTAATTTTCAATTTCAACTATCCGATTCAATGATTAAATTTCAACTTAATTCTCAAATTTAAACCATTTCAATTTATATCAATTTCGAGTTCGATTTTTAAAATATCGATTCAAATCACTTAAATCACATTAACTTTCAATATTCAAACTAAAATCCAAATCTTCAAATATAATTCAATTTTGAGCTCAATTTTGAAATATCGTTTTATATTACTTTTACTTAGCAATATTCAAAGTTTGAATAAAAGTCCAATCTTTTAAAACAAATAAATTTCCAAAATTCAAATCATATTTCGATTATAACTTCAAAATCTCAACTTCGATTATTTAAACAATTCCTGTTGTCAAATTTAAATTCCAACATTTCGAACTCAAGTTCGAAAATGATTCCATTTTCATAAATTCGATTTTTTTTCCAAAATAAATTTAAATAATTTCAAATCAAAATCTTAAAATCATTTAATTAACTAATCTGGTGTCCGTATATAATTTTCTATCCTATGGCCAAGTGAATCGGTTATTCCAATTTAATTCAGGGATGTATATATATCATTTCAATCCAAACTAAATGTCGTAGGTCTATATCATTTCAACTTATATCTTAATTTATTCGAAATAATCCAATTAACAGTTTTATATACTGTAAATAATATATAGGATGATAACATGATATATCAAAGTAAATAAACAATCAAATCATCCAAAATATCAACCAATAGCATCCATCACCATCAATCATCCAAACAGTCAATAAAATTCACAACAATTTCATAGTTATCAATATCGGGTATTTTACTGGCAAATAAATTTCATTATCAAATTTAACTATCAATTCAAATCATTGTCAATTCAATTCATCTATCAATCTAATGTCAATTAATTTACCAAACATCAGCCAATGCAATTAAATTACTTCCCGGCATTAATTTAACTAACATAAAATTTTATTTAGTCAATTGTGAGCGTACAAAACACTCATCTTTTATTTGAAACTGAAAATTTTCTTAGCTTCAAATAAATTTCAAACCAACTCCACGACGTAGCCTTTGTCGATATGATTCCAACGCCACTTGTTTTGCTCGAAACGTACCTCGTACGACAAAGATATGCGATAATTAATGTAACGGTAATTAAAATAATATTAACAACTAAATAAAAGAAAAAAAACAAAAAAAACGTGTTTACCTCCTTCGCCCTCTTTTTCGTTCAGCACGCTCACGTACAGGAACCAAACGCACGCAAATCACTAAATCCACGCGCCCACCACGTACGACCGGACATCGATCAGAGGACAACATCGGAAGCGCGCTGGCCATCTCCACCATCGCCTAAAGTTTCATCGGCGCCGCTGCTTCCATACTCACAAAATTCGAGAAAAACCAGTGCACCTTCAATCTCAGATCTTGTCGAATCGGTGATGTAATAGAACAAATCAACGTATGGATTTGAAGAGGAGATTGAGATCTACAAATTTTATGTTGAAAGTTTTTGAATTCGATGAATGGATTGAGAGGAATTAAGGAGGAAAGTGGAGGCGATTTCGGCCATTGAAAGATAATAGGCGGCGGCCATAGACACTAAGGTTTTCCAGAATATTTTAATAATAATTTTCTCATTATGCGTGTCGTATTTATATAGTTAGGTCCAAAACAACCCGAACTCCAATCGAAGCGTGTCGTCTGGCGTTCTTAATGTTTTACCCCCGTTTCGGACATAATGGAACTAGTTTCGAGGCTTAATTCGATCGTATATTGAAGATAGCTTTTCAAAATCAATTAATTTTAATCGAATTCCTTAAATTCATTTCTGTGCGTTTTAAGCTCGCACGGCCAAACGACAAGTCTGATCGCTACGAAACTTGAAATCTTACAATAATTCACTATTATGGATCCGATGAAACTAGTTTCGTCGAAATCCGAGATAGTGGCCACAATGGCTATTTTAACACGTTAGTTAAAATACAAAATTTTCAATTTTTAGCTATTCACTTTTAAATTCAAATTTAAATGTTAACAATCTTCATTGTTGTTTAAATAAAATCTAAATCAATTTCCGATATCATTTCCATTCACATTAATTCAAGAATCCAATTATTCAATAATTTCCAAAATTGAATTTAAACAATTTAATTATCCAATAAATCACAATAATAATCACTAAATATTTATTTCTAACCATTTTATCCAATAGTTATATTAAATTCAATAATTTAAAAATAGTTAAAAATACGGGTCGTTACAGAAATCATAGTCGTAATTTTTCTCAATATAGCCTATAAATTTTTTCACACTCATAATTAGTTGGTTAAATCAATGTATAATCTTTATATATTATTTTAGCCAATTTTATGGCATCGTAGATAAATAAATATCCTAAAAAGTTAATATAACATTTATATTTATATTCTCCATTTTAATTTATAGCGTTTATAAATTAATTCGATAAAGTTAAATTTAGAATATGATGATAGATGTTTTTGACTCCCTAGATGTGAACTAACCACTCGGTAATATATGAACATTTTAAATATTAAAGTCACTAAGGACTTTGTTGAAACCCAATATTGGATATGAGTTCGGTTGCTCAGAGATCACCTATGTGAAAATTTTGTTTTTAATCTTTTTTAAGTTACACTCTAAGCAACAATATATTATGTACATTATGTTTCTGTATCATCACTATGTCGCTAAGACATCTATTGCTTGATCTATTTTCAAAACTCTAATAACATCCATTATTAATTGCGAAGTCCATGCTTATAACTTATAAGTCATTTGATTCAATTCAATAACATTTATCGATTAGACATATTGCTCTGGCTAGAGATTTAAATTATAATTGAATCCCAATTACGTTGAAACTAACATTCTATGTTGAAGGAGATGAATTCTCTATTGCATAAAGTTTCACTTCGTATGTTTTTGACTAATATCCTACTATGACCGTAATATGATCCTAATTGCCGTGTGACTGATCATAATCAAAGTATTATTCATATGATATTCGCAGTACTCATTAGTTGAGATTACTACACATTATCACGAAAGATCTTCTGTTTGACTTGGACATAATTAATCTATAGAAGATTGTCATTAAGTCATCAAGTAATTATTCTAGATAACTGCAAGTACATGATCCCATGGTACCCCAACGTCATGAGTAAATCACCGTTCATCATATTGAGAGTATTATGTACACAGGTCTCACAGATGTATCAACAACCCATTCTCAAAATATCCTGACTATGAATATTTAATGAGAAGTATCTATTCGTATGATCCAATACAGATGGTTACCAATACATTTGCAATTGTGATCGACAAAATATTTTATCTTAGAGATTTTCTATTTGTTTATATTTAACCTATTTAAAACATTACTTATATTGCATATAATGACACAAAATAGAAAACAAAACCAAAAGCGTACTTTAATTTTTTTTTAAAGTTACATGTATTGATAAGTAGTACCCAAGAAGGAATCCTTTCGATATTTAGGGTCAATCCTGCAATATGATGGTGAGATTGATGAAGATGTTAGTTCTAGAATTCGAGCAGGATTGGTGAAATGGCGACCATCGTCTGGCATTCTCTGTGACAGGAAAGTTCCACAAAAGCTTAAAGGAAAGTTCTACGGAACGACAATTAGGCCTGCGATATTGTATGGTGTAGAATGTTGGCCTATTAAAAGACAACACATCCAGAAGATAAGTGTATCAAAGATGCATATGCTGCGATAGAGCTGTGGTCATACAAGACGAGACTGAATTAGGTATGATGATATACACGACAAACTTGGAGTAGCACCAATTAAAAAGAAGCTAGTCCAACACTATTTAAGATGGTTTGGACATCTTCAATGGAGGCATTCCGAGGCACCCGTGCGCGTTGGAATTATCGGCCTCATCGAATGCTCAAAAAGAGTAGAGGTCGACCAAGGTTGACATTGGAGGAAATAGTAAAAAGGGATTTGAGGGATTAGAATATATCCAAAGAGCCGGTGTCGGACAGAAGCGTGTGGAAGTTAGCGATCCACATACTAGATTCATGAGCTAGGGGTTTTTTACTTAAGGTTGGTTTAGGGATAGTAATATAAGTTTTAGATTATATGACCAGTGAATAGGAACCAAATACGTAGTGTTTGGTCTTCGATCCCTATTACTATTAGTACCATTATTACTATTAGTAGTAGTATTATTATTATGTTTTTTAATTTCTTTATTTATTTATATTTTGCTGTTGTTGTTGTTGTTATTTGTTTATAATTATTTTACTTTATTTTATTTTTATCTTTATTTCTATTTTCACATATGTGTGTGCGTGTTTAAATCTAATTTTGTTATTATTACTTTTAAATTGACTTTAGAATTAATTTTGGGTTTCATCTCTAACCGACCCCAACTTGTTTGAGAATAATGACTTAATTGTTGTTGTAATAATTTACATATGTTATGATCATATAAGAAATTAGATAATTTCTCATAAAGCGTCGCTTTAACTCTATCAATGAGATCGCTATTAAGGTTGACAAGGAACCGAGAATCAAGGCATAGTCCAAACAAACTTCGATAAACATCTTAACATGCTTGAATCATTCCAATTTCATAGTGGAATTATCAAGGCAAACAACTTTACCAAGATAACAAAAAATCCATCAAATTCCAATTAGCAACCAGGGGAACTAAACGGTAATTAAACGAACCGACTTGCGAGCAATGTCGACCATTGGGCTCCACTGGGAATGAAATGATTCACCATGTATTGTAATTTGGTCAAACT
Organism: Allium fistulosum; assembly: GCA_030737815.1. NCBI lineage: Eukaryota > Viridiplantae > Streptophyta > Magnoliopsida > Asparagales > Amaryllidaceae > Allium > Allium fistulosum. Next base: position 999,464,863 of record CM060903.1, read on the forward strand.
CAAGAATATGATGTCTACTCTTTGTGCTACAAAACTCAAAGAAAAATAAGGATATTTCATATCTAACCTTAACCATCCCCATCAACTTTTAAAGATGTTTAAGATGATTGAAGACGTCGTTTTAAGAAAGATTCTAGTCCTTAAAAAACCTGACCAAGCGGTCTTTCCAATAACTAGCCTCACCAATAATCGAAGGGGCACAAGGGCTTCACCGGTAAAGTCAATATCGAAGTGGATAGGCTCAAAGGATCCGGTGTTTCTTGGCTTGTCATGAAACAAGAAGGGCGATACGGGCTTTTTAGTGGAAAATTCAACAACTAAAGGTGTTGAAATAGACCAACACAAGTTGAATAATACATGTAGTTGGAAGTGGAGATGCATCCATAGAAACAATAGCGTCATGACATCTAGAGAAGCATGAGCTACCAAAGTAATAAGCTCGTTAAAACCAAATCAACCTCGTCAAGATCCTCTCAATATGAGTATTGATACACAAATAACCCAATAGTGTATAACAAATGAGTTTATCCATTTTCTTAGAGGTGCTAAATGCACCGTATTTGGTACTCTATTTTACCCAAAAAATTCATCTGGTATCGTCGAGTGGTTGTGAAGTAGCTCGGCGTTATACTGCCGAATGAAGTAAAAAAAAAAAAATTAACTAAATTTCATTCGGCGGTATACTATTGAGTAAAACCGGGTAATTTAGACATGGTGATATGTTGCATTTAGCACCACTCTTTTCTTATTACTGAAAAACGAGAACTTACCACTCGATAGCATTAACTTATCCAGGTAAGTTAATGGATGAATCAAAATTCAAAATTCATAGGTCAATCTTTACTATGTATGAATGAGTAGGAAAATTTTAGAGCTACATAGGACTTGTTCAAAATTATATCAACAATGAGAACTTGCATTTGAATATGAAAATGTTACTCAACACAGAGCCAAGTGCATAGCCTTCTATACGAATGCAGGCTGGCAATAGCAGGAATCAAGCAACTGAATGATATAACTTATTGACACACAACAAAAGGATCGAAACTATTTCAAAAATAATTTTAAAAAAATAATTTTTATTTAATTGACGTCTCATGTATATATAACCTCTGTCGCAGCTTATACAATCTAAATTCCCAACTAAAACTCAATTTGGCACCATCGATGATAAAATATTCTCAAATTACATTATAGTTCATCTTTTGGCGATTCAGTTTCAGTCCGAACTGGTTCTTTGTTGCTGTTAATGAAGTTAATGATATCTGCTGCTGCCCTTTCTCCTTCATATTTTGATACTTTGCCGCTAGCAGAAGTGAATATTAAAGTTGGATAGCCCTCTACATCATACTCAATCGGAACATCATTTGCTGTAGCGTCCTATAACATCGATAATATTACATTAGAAAATTTGTATAATAATATCTAAGTATCTAACTCAAAACTGCTGTAAAGAAAGTTTACCATCTTTGCAATAACAACGTCTGTGTCTTTCTCCAAGGCAATAGCTACCTCATTCAAGATAGGGACTAGCATTTTGCAATGTGCGCACCATGGTGCATAAAACTCAAGTAGAACTGTCCATAAAAGAAATGATTTTGTTCAGCAGTGTCACAAATATGCACATATAAAAGTAACAATGCAAAGAGCATAAATTGAAATAACAAATAAGTATGCATATAGAATATAAAGCATACCATTCTTTCCAGAGTTGACGAACTCTTTGACATTGTAAGCTACAACCTTTTTGACTGGTTTGTTGTTAACTTCAGGGATTGGCTCTGATTTTATATGTTCTTTCAAACTTCCCTCCTGAACATGGATAATAATGCAGTATAAGATTGTACAGTGGGTTTCGGTGTACAAAGTAATCAATACAAGAAAAAAAGCAAATAAATACCTTGTATTCGTTTAGAAAAGTAGCAATCTGACTAGGTTCGACTTTTGTTATGAGATATTTCTTACCATCATTTTGTTGAATGAAAATGAAGGGTCCGTCACTTTGATCGACACCAAAATACTGTTTATACATAAGGGATAATTAGTATGTATGCATTATGTATGTATGTATGTATGTTATTATTTATGATATCACGAAATGGATAGAGAATGATTTACCTCGATGGCATCTTTACTATCCTCGTTTAAATCACTAATCAAGAACTGCATGTTTTTCCCTTTGAAACTTGCGGCAACTTCGTAAAATTTTGTTTTTAAGTCAACAAAATTGTTGGCAGCATGGCTCACGAAAAAGAAAACCTGTTTACCAAAAAAAAAAGTACAAGAAATCATTCGCTGACAGTAGAGAACTCATATTGTTATTTGGAATGTAACCTTAACTATATGATAACCTTAAATATATGGTTTGATCCTTGGATTAACAATAAACGCTTGTGGGATATATTAGTGTGAGATAGTTTCGAGTTATATGGAGTAGGAACAGTAATATTGAATCTCTATCAATAGAAGTGGTGAATGGAGATGTGATTTATGGTCACAAACCAGAGAACTATCCAGTATTATTAACAATATTTTAATTAATAGAGCATGATCTGAATACAAATCGGTTTGAAATTTGATAACCAATGGGTTCTCTCTAAAATCAAGTTGGGAATGGGTAAGGTTTCATTTTCCTAAAGTTCAACGAGCGAAGACTGTAAGAGACCAAATCAACTAAAAGAGAATGACATTAATTGCATATAAAATTGTGAAGAATAGAGTCCAGACAAAAGACAGATTAATCAAGTGGGACATTCAAATTAGTCCAACTTGTGTACTTTGTTAGTTGGAGGACGAGGACAAGGATAACCCATAAACTAATCGACCTGGTGCCTGTCCAGAATCAAATTGGGTAAGATGCATAAGGTTTCATATGAATTGAAAAGTTGAATTATTAAGTGTTACTTATAAAATAGATCGGAATAAGATATATTATTCGAATTAGCCTTGTTGCCTATATTTCACATATGGAAAGTGACAGATAGAACGATATTCCAAAGTATAAAAAGGAATAAATTTGAGTTGTGCAAACTGATTGAGGAAGTTTGGAAATTCTTATGAGCAAGTCAAGGACATCCAAGCAAAGAACTGAGAAAAAGATTCAGATGCTAGAGTTATGAAATATTGAACTAATAGATGGAATAGATTGAGTCTACATGGAGATGCAAATGAAGTCTGAAATGAGCGACCTTTTGTGGTTTTATATTGCTTGATTATATTGGCATATGCTTTCACGTATTATGATTTTATCTGCTTTTACTCTTGGTAATTGACCTAACGACTTATTTCAGCTGTCAGTACAAATTTACTAATTTCGAAGAGGAAAAAAAAAACATGACAGCATCACCGTAGACTAGCTTCCATTTATTTACAGGAAAAAGAAACGATTAAACAAGCTGAATACTATGTTAATGCAAAATGATTGTGATTTTAAGATCAGATATTCACGGATAGTATGACTGTGGAAACCGAGTTTGATATTTGTGGTTTTAAATTCAGGCAATCTAGTGGTTAATGTGATAAATCTCCGAAAAATGGAATTACATTTGGTATTTGCAGGTGTTATAACAATCAAGGAATGATGTGTGCATATTACAATAAAAATGCCAAAATCTTACTTTGGGATCTTGACTGGCGAAGAATTTGATAAGATTGGCCTCGTTGGATGGATCTTCGTCTACTGTAGTAACAATGGGCGTGCTGGCAACTTCGATGAACTTTTGTAGAGCTTGCACATCAAAGTCCTGCCAATATGCATTAGACTTACAACTCATGGTAACCAAGTAATAAACCAACTCTTTTCTTTGCTAAATGAAATTGCATGCTAGCTGAATTTTATACCTGAGTATCAACTAAAAGTTCATCAAATGGCTTGAACAGCCTTACAAAGGGTGCCTTAGCTTCTAAATCTCCTTTAGGAAGAAACTTAATATCTGTTGTATGACAGAAGTCATAGGAGGAGCGCAATTTCTCTGCTGTAGCCATGAAGTTTTCAAACTCCGTGCCAGATAATTCAGGGAACACACCCACCTACAAAGTCGGAATGAGTATTAAGTATTTGACAATCAAAAGTAAAGGTGCCATCTTTTCTTCTTCTTTTTTTCGTAAAAGAAGTATTTTTCACTTATAGAATGTGAATGAGCTGGAAAATAAAATTGTTATATATTAGCTGAAATTCTTTTCAAATAAAGTCAAAAGATAACAATAAAACTTGTTTTTATTTTCGCATCAGTTTGACATTCGGAATTTTGTTTTCAAGAAGCAAAAAACTTGCTTTCTAAAAGCTATCACAAGGTTACGAGGTCTTGGAAAAGCAACTTACAATAGTAACTTTCTTTTCAGTAATGAAGCTCTTAGCATCTTCTTCAGATTTGATTTCCAGTGAAACAGGACCAGATAGTTTCTTTAAATAAGCAACTATGCGATCGGACTCACTAGGACCTTTGTAATCTTCAATGCTCTTCCCTCCATTTCTGAAGATTTTGATGGTAGGGTAGCCCTGGACCTCGTACTTAGCAGCAAGCTCTTTGTTAGCTTCGGCATCAGCATCGACCTTAGCAAGAATTAGTGGAGGATCTTGCTTCTGAAGCAATGATGCAGCCTTCTCCCACTACATGAATATAAATACATAGGGTCAGCAGTCTGGATCCTGAAATTATTTGTACATGTTTCAAGAGTTGAAATTTTTTTATTTGTTAACTAGAATTAGTACCTCGGGAGCTAATGCCTGGCAGTGTCCACACCTGTGAGATCAAAGAAGTTTACACAGTTTAAATAGGCGCGTGTTGTGAGATCAAACTTCTAAGAGAGAATGCCTTATTTATGTATATGTCAGTTTGAGTCATGAAATCATATCATTTATAGAAGAAGATAACAAGACAAACAAAAAGATTAACTAAGCTTATTCGCAGTATGGAAACTTCAAACCTCCATAAATGAAACAATAAAAATAGGCCAAAAATTGTAAATTTAAAGCTTAAAGTTGTAACATTCACATAAAAAAGGTAACAGACCTGAACTATAAATAATTTGAAACCATTTAAGACTTCGTATCTTATTATAACCAGTTGATTCGTCAGTATATTGTCATATGACTTAAAATTAGCTCGGTTTGTATTCCTAAAACAAAATATAATCATTCTTACAAAGCTATACATTGTCAATGACTTAATGTTCACTCTGTTATCTGTTGCTTGTCATATGTTTGGTTATTTTGAAAATAGGTACTAAATAATATTTATTTTAAAACAAAGTTATGTATTATAGAAAAATAATACTGTGGAGTAAGAAATGGAAGGAGATTCTGAATATTAGGTCCTAATAATAATTGAAATAGCACAAGGTCGCCGATCATGAATGTTTCGAATTTGGGCATGAGTACAAATGAAACAAATTTCGTTCAGAAATTTATGTATGGAAAACAAAAATAATTTAATGAAAAAAACAAAAAAGGGAAAGCAAAATCAAGTTACATTATATTCTATAGAAAATCTTTGAAGCTCGATCATGGAGGATATAACTTTACATCATTCAAAGAGTAAATTAAACAACAATAGATATACAATTATTTTTTATTTTATTTAAAATTTTTAAATAAAAAAACTTACTTACCAAGGGGCGTAGAATTCAACAGCGATGAAGGAATTTCTGGCGATTGTCCCCTCAAAATTGGATGAATCAAGTGTGAGAACTACTTCCTCGGCTTCAGTTTCTTCTTCTCCCCTAACTAAACAATTTGAACTAAGGATGGAAAAAATTGTAAAAACTATAAATAGCAGCACTCTTGATTTAGAGGCCATTAAACAAATTCTTTAGTACTGTTCAAGACTTTTCAGTGAAACGAAATTCCGAAAGACCACGTATTTATAACAAGAAAAATGTGAAAATTTGGCACAAATCCTTGTTTTGAAATATACTTTTTTGTAGGTCCTTTCAATTTGGTTTGCACACTAATATTTGCACCACTAATATTAAAGGCCTGTCCATGAGGTAAAAACGCTGAAATTTTTTGTCCTTGACAATAATTTCCTGTTTAGTGCAATTACCAATTTTAACATTTACCCATCAAACATTTGCAATTCACCTTCTTCTTTTTTTCATTTTTTTAAGCTTATTAATTATGAGCAAATTGCAAAAATATCCAATATCAATTTATATCCACGGATATAGATATCTAATATCTACAAATATTTTTGGATATGGACTGAATATGTCACTATCCGCATCCAAAAGTGGATGTTGATAAGCCTATAGTTAAGCCCCTCACAATTTATTATTAAAAATTATATACATACATGTGTCTATACACACACATGTGATAATCAAGCTGCACGTCATATTTCATCTGATCTTGTCTTTCATGAGAGGACAAAACATATAGATGTAAATTGTCACTTTTTTAGTGAAAAAGTGCAATCACGAGAAATAAAAACTCCATTTGTCAAAAGCAATGACATATATTTTCACAAAAGCACTTGACAAGACTAGCCATCTGAACATACGTGATAAGTTGGGTTCTATAAATTTATTCGAACTCAACTTGAAGGAGAGTGTTGAGAAATATGAATGATAGCCTCAGAATATTTCATCTAGGCTGAAAACAGAAAACAAATAAAAGGTTAACATCCATTATACAGCTGTTAGCTATGCTGGGTATTTTGTTGTAATTATGATGTAATTAAGCAATTATAATTTAGAAAATAAGCAAGGGCTAGTGGAATTATAATTTGAAAATAAGTAACGATTGGTGGAATTATAATTAAGGAAATAAGTAATGGCTAGTAGAATTAAGCTACATATAATCATATACAAAGAGCTTGTAGAATCAGAAAAAAAATTTGCAATAAAATTAATGTTCCATCATATTTTCTCTTCTCCTTTAAGACTCAATAATTAAGTCTTTCTTACATTGTTAATTTCAATATGCTCTACCATTAATTGATTCTAAAAGAAGTTATTACTGTGCTTATAATTAAGGTTTTGGTTTTTTATATTCGCACTCCTCGGTTATGTAAAACCGTATGACTATTTCTTTACTCAGTCTTGCATAATGGACCAAAGCAGGTGTGTGCAGTATTTTCTCCAAATTAATTTTAATTCCTAGTTAAGTGGCGTTACAGATGGTTTAGATGTGTGTATATAGTAACACATTTTATTTTAGGACGTAATCCCTTTAAATTATATGATCCTTATTCAAAACTGAAGTCCCCAATTTACAACTATCTTATTATTGTATTCTAGGATATAATAAGTGTGTTGCTAAAAGCACACGGTTTCCCTCTTCCTAGTACCATAGAAGAAAAAAATAAACGCGTACATTCGTTTTGTATAGCGAACAAATACCGACCAACGCTGTTTTCCATGACCGTTAAAAGTCGAACTATTGTTGTTCGATGCTTGATCGCTATAGAAAATGGTTTTGGTCGGTGTTTGTTTGTCGAGAAAAAAAAGTAGAAAATGTTGCCTTTGGTAGCCCCTTTAACAAGTCTAGTATTGCGAAGAATATAGTGTAAAATTCTATGGTAGTTTTTAGCAATTGCACTAGAAAGAGGAAAAATAAGATACCCTTAGCAACACACTATAATAATTAAATTCTTGTGCATATTACAAATAAATTTAAACATTCGTGGAAATGCTAAATACATGTGAATTTCACAATTAAGGCTTAACATCAATTCTCAATTATGAATAATTATCATTTAATTTATTGCTGATTATAGTTATATCGATCAATATGCTTACTAAACTCATATAAACATCTTAATATCAAATCTTAAAAGCAAATAAGCTAACCTAAAAGAGTATTTGATTATGTATCAATACTTTAACAAAGAACTGGACTGGAAGTTCTGTTACATAATAGACATGAATAAAGCAAGAAATTTAACAAACATGACATATAATTATTTTAATATAAACAAAATAACAATTTTTGCGTAATAATTAGGAAAAACAATTAAATTGCTACTACTTATTTTACTGGTGGACGTACCACATTTTTGCAAATATATATATCACAATTAAATCTTGAAATTCTAAATAAATATCATTTAATTTGTTGCTGACTACAGTTTTATTGATTGAGATGCATAATAACTTTGAATAAATAGTACAGATATAATTAGCTACCCAACAAAAGTATTTAATTATGTATCCACAATGTAGTAAAGCTTTGAACTTGAACTTATGATATTAGACATATATTAATGCCATTTAATAGATATAAATCACAGTATTTAGATTAACCTGAAAACTACCTCCTTACATCACTTCTGATTTGTCAGGTGCAATTGTAGAAAATGAATATCAAGGTTCCAGGTATGCAGTTCATTCTCTTAAATACCCAGGCTTAAGATTTATGCCACTTTTCCAAATCTCATCATGTTGTTATTATTAAGTATGAAACTTACTTAGCACTTGAGTATGGCACATACAATGCATGTACATTTACAAAAAGATTATTTAATTAAAAATACATGGAACTGAAATAATCACAACATTTCTAACCCGATTCTGAATTATAAGACCATTATCAACAACAAACCTATTCGGTTATCCATTTTTATTAATTTTACACGGAACGAATGAGCTCTGCACACGGATAATGTATGAACTAGCAAGCAGATCAGTTGAAAAAGAGACGGGAGCAAAATAAAATGACGATTGCTACGCTGTTTTAATTTACCAATGAAACGTATGACTCACTTTTATTTAAACCAGCGAAGTCTTTGCCACGGCTAAGCGAACAATCAATAGCTGATTGCATGGGGGTAGTTCGGTTGACTTTTTCCGTAGAACAAGTCAATGCTGGTTGCGCTTAAAAAACAATGGAAATACGAAGAAAGAATTTAAATAAAAAAAATGTTGTGCTTTGTTTTTTTACTGAAACCATCATCAGTTAATTGAAATTAAATTAAGGGTGTCAAAAAGCCTGTTAAATATTCAGCAATACTAGTAACCTATCATAAAAGGCAGTGTGTTAAATATTCATCGGTATCCATAATCGTTCATGCTATAAACACAGTATGTTTTGCAGTTGGGGAAAAAATAAAAAAAAATTGCCTTTTTGTTGAAAAGCTGAGATGGAATGTGGACTAACGATCAAAGGGGTTTAAAAAATTTGGGTAAGATCTGCTGAAGCAGGTAGCCTTAACCGTATGTGTTAGAGAAAAGCCCGAGGGCTGATCCCGTCCCTGTCTGGGGAGATGCCAACCGTCTCTCCTTTCAACGAACACAACATGCCTTTCCATTCGGCTATAAATAAACAAAGAAAAGTAATCAGACTACATGATGTGGGACTAAATGAACAACCTTCAAAAAGTACAAACCACCTCTCCCTGAAATAATTGGTCACAAGGTGCAAAACATCAACGAATTCTGCTTCATAGAAACGCGTGCGCTTATGTCTATCTATTTATTCTGAATAACTGGAGTCACTCGTATGAACTCTTATTTGTGGTGTAAGTATGAAAAACAATATTCCAATAGGATGCTTCAGAATGTGATATAGAGCAAAAATTTATAATTATTTGTTTCAAACTGAACGTAAAAGTTTGCAATTTTTAATTTGAATTGCAGAATGTTTATATCAAATTTTTTTTTATCAAATTATGTGAGATATGAATATTGCTGGAAATGTGATAAATTAAGTGGTGAAAACAAAATTTTAGTGGGATGTTTCAAATCTGAAAATAGTGCAGATAGTTGATCTTGCATGTAAACTACAAATATTTGCAATAGCTGTTTGTATTGTAAAATTTTGAAATAAATAATTGAATTCACTGTAACATATAACATATAAAACATACGATTTAATGATGGCATTGAAATTTCAGTAGGACATTTCAAATGAAGGATATCATTATTTTAAGTCTGAATTAATATGAAGGTGACTTTCCCTAGAAGATGACCATTTCACCCGACTTAACTATAGAGAACCGATTTGAAAGGCATGTTTAGGAGGACGTTCAATGGAATAAGCTTGAAAATGAGAACTTCAACCTAACTTTCTTTATTTCTTCTTTATTATAGAAAAATAATTTTACTAGCGTGGCCAAGTAGTGTCTAACTAACCGTTATTCGGTATATTCACAAGAGAAATTTTGATAGAATTGAACTAATAAATGATGAAGGAATGGATGTCGGATCCAAAAACGATCGAGTACAAAGAACAATCAAAGGGAAAGATGCAAAAATTGGCTATGTCCGTGGATGGATCAACAATCAGTACCGATCCATAAGTTTGATCATTTTTCCTCAATTCTTAGTGCATGATAAAGATATCAAGGAAAGATGAAAATAGAGAAATTTGGCCAAGTCTATGGATCATTATCGATCCATAGTTCTCTCAGTGACACAAATATTATCAGTGAATATATGAAGGAACAAGCTTGGTAGCATCGAGGAAAGTTGACTCAAGGAATGAAGTAACTAAGTTCAAGGGAAATGGTGAGAACTCAAGAAAACATTGAAGGTTATCGATTGACATTGATCCATACCGATTAAGGTTTGGTTTGGTTCGCAAGTATGACTAGCAAGCCGATTAAGGCGTAGACCGATCCGATCAAACTTGACCTAGGTAATCTACAATCGGCCCACACATGTCGGTCCAAACTCGAGCTGGCCATAAGCCAGCTCATCTACTCAGTAGCACATCAGGTCTACAACTGGCCGGCTCAACCCGAAGCGGCTTCAACAGCTAGCTCACCTAACAAGGATAGTGATGAGTTAAAGGTATGCCCTAGGGGCAAATATGCAATTTGTTACATATATCTAACTTGATGACTAACACTACTAGAAAATGGCTAAATAATGACCAGGGGGGCGACGGCTTCCGACGGGCCGTCGGAAGCTGTCGGAAAATCGCGATTTACAGCCCCCAGCCGAGCCTCCTCCTTCATCATTTTCATACGAATTTTTTAATCCAAAATCCCCAAATCTCTTCCCCAAGCTGCCCATCATCAATTTCGAGCTTTCGGATCCTCCCCGGCTGCGTAATCAACGTCTATTGCTCTCTAGCTCAGGTATAATCTCTTATTTTCGCTAAAAATCTAATTTTTACCATAAATCCAGATTTGCATAAGTTGTTAAATTAGGGCCAATTGGTGATTGAAATTGTTTCCAATAGTGTTATGATAGTTTCTAGCATTCCATGGTATTCTTGTTTCATCTTTTATCGTGAAATTGTGAAAAACATGTATAATTTGTGGTTGTTCGTGTATATGTAAATCGTTGTGTATGCCTTGATTCTACGATTGTATGTGTGTGTAGCGCTGCTATCATTGTATTGTGTTAGTTGGAATAAGATAAAATGAATGCACAAGCTAGGAATATTATATTGTGCACGTATTGACTTATGCAACAAAAAAAGCGTCGAACGAGCCTTAAGTTGATGTAATACGTCGAATGAATGTGTTAAATTAAAATATATTTTTGTAAATGTGAACAGTTAGTAAAACTGTATTTTTTCGTAAAATGCGCACATCTAATTGACAAATGTCCCTTAGAGAGTTTTTGGCCCCGTCCGACGAGTGTTGTACATGATCGTTGTATAAATAGTCGTTTTTTTTCGAAAAACGACCATTTATATTCATCTGGTACAATGTTTGTTGGATTTGTCCCTGTATTGGACAAGTTATGAACACAGTAAGCATTTATATTTTGTATGCTACTTCGTTTCAAACGGTTCATAAAATTTCGGCCTAACCTTTTTTTTTGTTTCCTGCGTACACGCAATGTGTACATTGCAGGGAACAAAAGGGAAATGCTGCCGAAATTTTGTTGAATCGTTTGATATGAAGTAATATACGAAATGTAAATGCTTACTGTGTTTGTAATAGGAAGTAGGATGCCTGATCATGGAAAAAAAATATTTTTGTACAATTTTTTGTATCGATACGTTAAAAAATAAAATGTGCCCTATTTGAAAATATTTTTAAATTTGTAAAGTAGTTCTTTAAATTCAAATATTATACGTACGACCATTAAATTTGTGTCATTTATTTAGCAATTTTTATTAAAAATACAATGAAATCAGCTTATCGTTGGAACAGTAGACCCATTATGAATCAGGTATAACACACTTCCATTTCTATTTCCATTTCAGTCATTAATTAAGCAATTTATACCGTTGATGTCATTTACATATGAAATATATTTCATTATCATGTTATTATTCTCTTATATAATGATGTGTATATATGTCACAGGTTTATCATAATGTCATATAGAGGTAGGAGCTCTTCTCGATCATCAGGAGACGATGGTAGTGGCCCATCGCAAGGTCCACAGCGTCCAGTAGTTTCGTTAGTCCCTAGAGCAGAAGGGTAAGAATTAAATTTTATTCAACATCTTATTTTTTTATGATATACGTACGTACTTATCTGTATCGTATTTAAAACAGGAGGTTCGACCTACTTCCCTCGAAGGTTGTGCTAGATGTCTCTAGAGCTTCTTATCGCAGTAGGATGAGTGCTTGTTGGCCGAAGTGGGATAACATCCCTCCCCACATCATAGAGTGTACATGGCAGGATGTCCTAGTATGTATATTTTTCGGTTTTCCATTTTTAATTCGTTTTTGTCGTTTTTCTACTGTTTATCGTTCACAGTGTAATCTTTTTTTGCTTTTTATCGTGAAACACAGGCTGAGATAGACATCTAGACAGACGATATGTTGTTGGCACGAGGATACTGGATGAAGAAGATCCGCAAGAATTATAGGGACTCGATATCTGAAATTAAGAAATCTGGTAAGAAACCACGGTGGATGGGGGAAAGCGTATGGCAAGCATGGTTGGCATATTGGGAAACTGACGAGGCGAAGGCAAATATACTAAATTGTTTTGAATTATTAATTTGACGTGATCGAAAAATATGTATCAAATTTTGAATGTACAGGCAGAGTCGGATAGAAACTCTGCAAACAGAAATAAAAATCTCGTCACTCATCGCGGAGGGTCGAAGTCATTTCAGTAGTATCGGCAGGAGTTGGTAAATTTACTGAATGATAATTGTAAATAGTTTATGCTATATAATTTTAAATGTATAATAATTGTATGTAAAAATCAACTTCAGGAAACTGAGGCGCATGGTCCCGTGGGCTATATGGACGTGTTCACTCGTACGCATGCTGTCGAGCATGTAAATCCGGACGGGACTGTTTCGTATACATGGCACGACGATAAATCCAGCAGGAGCCATGTAAGCATATTTCATTTTATGCAGTATTAGTAATTGTTCTGCTTGTTAAACTATAATGAAATAAGATATGATGTTATTAATTTGTTAATGCAGGAAAAGTTTATGGAGCAGCGCCAGAAACTCCTTGCTGATACGGGTCGAGATCAGCTGACGACTGATGAGGAGGATGCTATTTTTGAGTCCGTTATGGATCCATCAGAGCATGGCAGACGATACAGATTTGACAACCAAGTGGTAAATAATTTATTTTACTGCTAATTTGATATTTAAGTCATAATTAATTAAATCGTACATGAACTCAAAAATCTTAAAAATGAATACCAAATATTTTGGTTATGCAAAATAAATAAGCAAATCAATATGATTTCAGAAGCCTACTACAAATTCATACATGGGTGACAATACTCGGTAAATGAAAACATAGGGTTTATAGAAAATTCAAACGGTTTATAATTAGTAATTTTGAAAACAAAACTGAAACCTTTTTGTTTACATTTTTCCATAAATTATTAAAATACTTAAGTTTTTTATATTTTTCTAGATATCCAATTCATTGTCAGCTTCATTCAGTCTACACTTACATAAACATGCATAAACTAAATTAAATAACATTATCACACAACTAATCATTCACATACCTGCACATACACTTACAGAGATCACACAGCTAAATTAAATATTTACTGCAGGCCAGCAGTCAGAGACGGGGTCAGCAGACTAGAGCTCAGATCGATCTAGCAGAGATCGAAGATTTGCGGGCTAGAGTGGCCCAGCTGGAGGAGCAGAACCGCCGACAGGCCATACAGACCACACGGTTGCTAGACCAGCGTATCGTCGAGTACATGCAGCAGTATGATGGCCGCTTTCCTTCCTCTGCTGGCTCTGGATCTAGAGGAGAGTGATTGATTGCTTGCTTTTTCAGGTATGTTTTTTTAGTTTTATATGATTTGGTAGACGGTGGAGGTAGTTGTTGATTTTTGTATGATTATATTTGATACACTTGGTTATGTAGTTGCATGATGATGTGGATGTTGATGATTTTGTGTTATGTTGTGTATATATGACATGGTAGAACACTTGTTGTTGGGGTTGTTGTGAATGTTGGAATGGTTATGTATATTATGTATTTTATTTTGATGTAATTTGATGTATTTGTGTGTTTGATGAATTTTGTGTAGTTTGGGTTTTGATATTTGGTTGGAATATTGTATACTGGATTCTGCAGTATTGGTTTAATAGAGTTTGGATGTGAAATGTGGATGGAATGCTATATTGCAGCAGGAATTAAAAAAAAATACAGCAGATTTCCGACGGCTTCCGACAGCTTTCAGGTAACAGTTTTTTGACGGCTTCCGACAGCATATAGACCATTTTTTCTGACATCTTCCGACTGCTTCCGACAGGTGTCGGAATCCGTCAGAAGCCATCGGAGGCCGTCGGAAAAATGTTCGGCGCCCTGTGTCGGAAGCCATCGGAAACACTGCGCCCCGACGCCTTATTTTCCGACGGCTTCCGACGTCCGTCGACGGTTTTCAACCGTCGGAAAATGCTGTTTTCCTTGTAGTGTAATCTTGTTCGAAATAAAAGGTGTATTCCTTTTATTTTATACTTGATATAATGTGTTATGTTAATTAATTAATTTAATCAAAATTATATTTAATAGAAAATCCATAAATTGTACGTTATTGTGATAATAGTTACAGAGTGTTGTAATTATGAGTAATTTATCATAATGGAAGTAAATATACCATTTTAAATATTCCTAGTCAAGATGTATTGAGACTGGATATTGATACATCCATTTAGACTATAGTACGTAACCCTTTCCAAATGTTGGGCAGCATATTACTCATTGCTACAAGATGCACCCCGGAGTTACGTACTAATAGTTATTGGATAACTATGGAATGACTCATTCGATAGTTTTCCATTGGTTAATATAACTAAGGTCAAACAAAAAATATCGATGCGACAATATTACACAATTCCCTCGACTTAAAAATACTTTCGAGCTTCAATGTGGAAACTCCGCTTTGATTATAGTTCAATCATTGCACAACATTCATCAAACGACTATAGTTGGGTCAAGTGGAACCATTAGAAGTGAAACACTATTCAAAATATGGTTTGTCTCCTTGTTTATATGAGGTTAGTATCACGGTCAACTGAAGTCAACTCAAAGTAAAAGTCTTTGGTTAGAGCATTTCAGTTAATACTTAGTGATATTTTGAATCAAGGATTTTGTGTTTGGACTATAGAGTTAAATAAGATGCTATTGAAATTTCGATCATTACCAAATTACATAAGTCCAAAGTGACATAATTTTGATGAAGATAATTGATGTATAGTCACAATCAGTTAATGCTTAACAAAGTAAAATTGGATTTTACTAAAACTAAGTAAGCGATGAATTTGGCCTAAATGTCACACCACATGCTAACTGACGTGTGAACGTTAATATTCGAATAGTTCGATATTTATCGCGGACCAAATTTACACCTAACGGGCCACACAACCGAAACGATGAATACTCCTATGACCAAATGATTTAATAAATTTACAGTTGTTATAATTAATTACAAATCAATTAATATTTATGAAATATTAGTTATAAAATTTTATTTTAATTTGTTGAATAATATTATTAAATTTATTTATAATAGTTATAAATATATTAATCGATATACTATATCGATATGCATTTAAATTGGATTTAAATGCAAAATATTTTGTTCGGCCTTTAAGTGGGTTTGAAGTCCATATGGGGAATGGGTGGTTCGGCTGTGATTGAGCATCATAAGGAGCAGCCATGTGATGGTTAGATGGGCTAGGGTTGAGTGGATAAGAGGAAAGAAAGAATAAGAGAAAAATGTGGATCTTGATCCTAGCTTCTCTCTCCATTTCCTCCTCTACAAAAGCATCTCAACCCACCCTATTTTTTTTACTTTCTAGAGCCTTGATCTGCATTCCCTCTGGCCGAAAATAATCAATATCCATCCCTCCATTTCCAAACACAAATCAAATAAAAAACACTATTTGATAGCTGATGGTTATCGGTTTCGTCTCAAGATGTACTAATAGGCTTTGGAGATAAGGTAATTTCTGGTCTATAATTTTAACTTAATGTCCAAATAGTTCATATATTATATATTGTTTTGTTAGTTACGCGACGGTCTAATATATCGATATATCATCACATTTAAAATGGTTATATGATTATATATTTATATATATGTAAATAATAAAAATTTGTGATACACACCAACCATTATTGCTCATGGCAATAATGATAAAAAAATTGGTTTTTTATTATTTAATTAATGTAATATTTATTATTTATATTTACAAATATTATAATTTGAATATAACATCTTATATTATGCAAAATATGGTTTTATAATTTTATCTATTCAGTTTCGTACTTAAAATATTATCAACATAAGTAAAATAATTTATATATATAAATTTATTTATTATTATTTAAATATTATTTAAATCAACTAATTATGTAAATTATTTATACCATTATATATGCATATATATATATATTAAAAAATATGTTTTATATTTTATAAAATTAATTTATACATGATATACTTTAGGTATAAAGATAAAATTATATGTACATGTATATATATAATTTAAATATTTAATATTAGCCGAAATAAAAAATTGATTTTAAAATTGATTTTAAAATTTAAATTATAAAATATATATAATATTTAAATATTAGATATTACTTAGATTATTATTGAAATGTTTCAATTTGAAATTTACTTCCAAAAATATTTTATTAATTTATATTAATTTCCATACGAAAATTAATATATATAAATATTTGAAAATAAAAAAAATAAAAAATAACCAACTTTTGCCGTATGCAATTAATAGGCATATATTTATTTTATCTACTTTATATATACATAGTTTATTCAAATATATTTATGTGTATATATATAATTTTATTATTAAATTAATTACAAGAGATATACATATATATTATATACGTTTAATTTAAGAAAATTGATTTTGATTTCGAATTTCTAGTAGAATAAATAATTAAATTTTTAATATAACTTTAAATAATTTCCAATATGTACATATACATTTATATATTATAAATACTATATATGTGTGTTTATTTAAATATTTATAAATAAGTTCAAAATAAAATATAGATTCATATATATATGTATATATATATATGCAATATTTTAAATACATAAACTAAAGTATATAGTCATACAATTGGACGATATATTTATGTTTGCAGGAAAAATGAACAAACACCTCCAATTAAATTATCAATAATAGATTCAACAGAAAATAAATAAGGAGAAAGTAAAAGACGCGCAGATCTATAGCGGTTTAGCCGTAATGGACCTATATTCACTGTTCATATTTATTCCTTTTCTTATAGTTTTTCTTTTACAAGAGTTTTAAGATGTAATACAACAGATTATGACAGGAGATCTGAAGCTCGATTCGGTTATTTCTATAGCATAGGGACTCAGGCTTCAAAATGTTGTTTTTGTGAATGCCAAATACTTGGATATTTATAGGGGTAAAGAGGCATGTGATTAATCTGAAAGGTTGGGAAATTTCCATGTATAACTCACCCAAATCAGATACTTTCGCATATAAAAAATATGATTGCTAATCTCCAAATATATATAGATTTTATTCCATATACAGAGTTCATAAATGTTAATGTTCTTGTAGGATTAAATTAACCCTAAATGGGGGAATAGGGTTTATAATAAATTCACAATAATAATATAAATTACAACACAGATAATATTAGAGTAAATGCGGAAATAAAAGCAACACTCAACTTAACCCAACTTTGGCAAAACCTGCCTACTGCTGCCCCTAAGGTTTTTACTAATATCAAACAATAAACCGCTCACAGACCCTGTAAAATTGTGACTATCGCTAACCTGATCGTTCTAACCCTACACTCAAAACTCTACTACAACTCTATTGCCGAGTTAAGAATACCCCAAGCTACGCCCCATAGTTCGATCATAGTTAAAACTAGGGTTTTATTAAATTAAAAACAAAATATGATTAAAATAAAAAAACAACCCTAATTACAATCTCAAATACAAAAAGGGTACGACCCAAAAAATATGCAATAATTTTTTTTAACACGTATCTCTTTTATTTTATAAATTGTTTTCTTCTTTCAGCCCGATCCTCTTTCTTCGTTCTCGGATTAGAGTTTTATCTCTAGAGGCAATAAAAAAATTAAATTGATGAATTCATGCCTTCTTCTTGTCTCTATTGATTGAGTGCCTTGCTGGATGAATTCGATCGCTCCCTTTGGCCGAGTTCTTTAATGTCTCAAGTTGGAATGATTTGGTATGATTTTTCTAATTTAGGTTTTTTATGCTAATATGAACTCGACGTGGAATTGCCAATGATGATTTTGATTTTATAGTGGATTGATTCCGCATATTTTGAATAATTCTGGTTTTAATTTTTCAGTTTGAATCTTTCCACTTGACATGCTTGGTCACTGATTTTCTAATTGATGCTTATATGATCTCTGACTTGTTCAATTTTCTGATATATTTCAAATGTTTTGGTTGAATATTTCAACATGTGTATTTTCCTTTGCTATTTTCTGATCGTTTTCCCTGTTGCAATACTGTACCTTTTCAACCTGAGTGTTTAACTGTGTCTAGATACAGTAGTTGTTGATGATCCTTGTTGATTGTGGAATGAGATGACAGCTTGAATATGATGATATTGGTGTTATTGGGTTTGTTGGTTGTATAGTGGTTAGTCGTTGCATTTGAAATTGTGCCGGTTGTTGTTGTAATTTAGGTTGTTCATTGGCTATATGTTGATGATAGAGTTGCAGGAGAAATTTGATTCTATGTTGTTGTGTGTGTGCGAGCTAGTATGATTTGATCTGCTTGTAGTTACATGCTCCCTTGTTGCACTTGTACTATTCTATTTTGAATCTTATGTGTGCATGACCTTTTGCTTGCCTATGTGCACCTTGTACCTGAATATTTGTGTTCCTAATGTGCATTTGTTTGTTGGTCGACCCTATTTAGCCTCTGCATGCCTGATGTGCACTTCCCTGTTTCTGCCTTGTGTTGACCTTGCTTTTGCTGTTGCATGTATGCATTCACTTCTATGTATACTTATATTTTTGACCGCTCTTTTATGTGTTATTGCACCAGTTTACTATGTATGTGCATCCTTGTGTATTTCATTTTGTTGCACTATGTCTATATGCTTGTTGCACTTGTACTTTTGATTTCTGGTGCATGTACTGAATTGTACCTCATTCGCTTGAGCTTTTGTTTTTGCTTTTGATGTTTCTATGCATGTTTGTATGCTGGTGCACTTTTGTGTATGCTTGTATTCTGGCCTGCCTCTTTTCTACTGTTGTGTTTGGTTGCTGCACTAGTGTACTATGTGCATATATGCTGATGTTAAGCTATTTAGCTAACCTTGCACTGCTTGTGTTGAGCCTTTGGCCTTCACCTTGTTTTTGTCCTTGAAATTTAATTGGAGCAAGTGTGTTTTGTGCGTGTGCTTGGCCTTATGGCATGTATAGTGATACCCTGTCCATGTCGTAGGTTGCTTGAGTACATTATTGATATTTTTGGTGCCTATTTTAGAATATGAAAAGAACAAAACCATTAGACTGAGACAATGTCAAGTTCAAAAAAAACTATTTATATTTTTGCAATTTGAATTTGTTTCTTTTTATTACGTTGTTATTTGACAAGTAAAGCAGTTGATTTGAGAGAAAATAGTTGAAGCTAAAAGATAACATATTGAATTCTAGTAGTGAGTGTGTTGTATATAAGAGTGCGTTGTATATGAGAGTGTTGTATATGAGAGTGAAAAATAACGTTGTATATGAGAGTGTAAAATAGAGTGGAAGCTACGTTGTAAATGTATACTATTTGAAATTTTATTAAAATACGATTTCATTTGTTTACTTCTATATGTGATTTTATAATAGTCCTGTATCAAACACATTTAGAAATATATATATATATATATAAATATTATCATCGAACAAAAATCATAAACTGTTATATTCTATAGTTCCAACACCCATGCAAGCACCTGATATTACAACTATTAAATACATTCGTAATTTGGTCGCTTATGCGTTTATTTGGTCGAGACAATTATTTCATTCTACGAGTTTCGGACACAAAAACAATACAGGACTATGGATATTTGATCCATATAAAATCATATATAAATGTTGTATGATGAACAATCATAGTTCATAATATACGATATTTCAATGAAATTAGTCCATTCAAAAATTAGCAAATAAATTGTACCGTGAGATCGGGTATTCATTTTGATCGATTACAATAAAGATTTTATTGTGTTAAACATAACACTTGACTAAAACTACAAGATAGATCTAAGAAATCGATCGCGGAAATGTCAGTTTGACCAGTTTACGCAAAGTGCTACATATTTGATGTCCTGAAATGTTAAGGATTATCAAGTGCGCTTTTGTAAAGAGTCCATTATGATGTTGTAGTATGGGTATTCTTTTGAATAGCTCGACCATTCAGAAACAAAACAAGTGTACAAGAGCAGATGTGATTTAAGGTACAGTTGGGATGAAAGAGTGAATGGTCACTTCTACTTCATAAAGAAACATTGAAAACCAGAATTGTATTAATAATAATTGATATTTAACATTGGAATGAGAAATATGATTTCTATTCCGAATTGTATTTTCATATTGAAAATTATTTTCCATGATATTATTTCTTTGAGTTCAAGATATTTTATCAAAGAACTCTTCATTGTAAACTAGCTGCAGTATATGAAATAAATAATCTATATTTAGTGAATGATGGACCTTTGAATTTAGTACGATATTATAGTAATGGCGAAAATAGTGAGAGTGTGCCATATAGCACTTATTGATTGCATCAAATTACAAAAATTATTTTCGTAAAACATATCGAATATTATTTATGAAATAATGACTTTTATTTGATGTTGACTGAAAAATAGACGTAGTTATATTTTAATGTAAATATTATGAATATTTGTTATGAAATAAAACTATAATATGGTTTTTTTTTCACAACAAAAGCGATGCATTGGGAAATATTGAAGTATCTAAAATTATTTTGAATTATAGACTAAGCCATAGTTTTGAGAAATAATTTTTGTTATATGATTATGAGTCATATAATACTAGTTAATTATATCCCAAACAATTAAAGGCTACGCACCCATTTAGTGGGAATGCCATAAGAGTTGATGAATTCTTCTAATTGATACATAAAGATGCATGTAATGGTAAGTCTATTAATACCAAAATGGTTCCATATACTCTGTCATATTCACCGATGAGTTGTCACAGACATGGACATGTGTATTTGATACACATGTATAAGTCTATGATAGCTCATAGAATATGAAACGGAAGTAAATAAAATAACATGTGATAGAAATGATTCGATTTGATCGAATGGGTGAGTAAATTGCAAAGAGTTCTGTAAGTACCTAGTATGAATAAAGATTCAGTCTCAAATGTCACTACTTCCTATAATACATAATGATGTATTGATAAGGAGTTGTCGAACTTTATTGGACGAAGCTTGATTAATATGAGTGAAGTTGAGTGAAACTCTTTCTATAAGGTGTGTACTTAAGATTAGTACATAAGGTTAAAATTAATATCATCCAAAGAATAGTTTACAAAACCATACAAGACAAGTGTTTATAAGAAACTCTACATATCCTAGGCCAAGAAGTTGACGGACTGTGCGAGTTGAAAGACTGCACGTAATAATTATACATAAAGGATCTTCTTAGAATCATCCCAAGGGGATTTTGGGAATGGTAGTCATTAGGTGACTAATTTATGTTGTGAACATAAATATATTGTGAACTAATGTAAAAACAGTTTTATATAAGACAATTCATAAAATGTTTATGAATGCCCATTACGTTGCACTAAGAGACAACTATTGTTTCAAGAAATACCAACTTCATAGAGAAGGGATTTCTTTAAGAAATTATTGGTACAAAATGAATTTGGATACGATCCAATGATAAAAATGATTACAAGGGATGAAATGAAATTGGCCGAACCTAAATGAACACAAATATATTAGAACGTTCAATGAGTATTCTTGTACATTAAAGAGAAATTGTGAGTTTCTAGTCAATATCAAGAATAAATAATCCTAGGTTGTTTAATTAAACCATTAAGAGTATTGACTCTATAATATGGTATGATGTGTAAATCCAAAATAGATTCTAAGTGCATTATCAAATAATGATTTTGATAGTTGTATCCGAAGGGATATGATCCATTAGTCGCAAATGTGCCTTTAAGAGAAAGACAGTTGCTGTTGGAATATAGTGAGCCACATTGATAAAAATAATAACGTGAATTTCAATTGTCGAAATTAACATAACAGATTCACCATTCAATGTGCTCAAGTTGGTTCGGATTTTACTTATAAAATTATTGCCAAGCATGACTTTATATTTTGGTACGTATGTGTTGAAATAGAAAATTCCGAATAATGATTTAAAGTAGATTGTTTACACATAATAACTAAAGTGCCTCGAAGTCAGTGGGAGCGATTTTGACTTTGTGAGTTCTTAAATATGATCCAAGAACAGATACGAAGTGTCATTCGATAAGCATCAAAATTGAACAAATGTTTTGATGGAAATATAAAATAGTTTGGTTAATCAAAATAAAGAGGAAGCCTGTGTTTATAAGAAAGAAAGTTAAGAGGTACAAAAATATTTCTAAACCATAAGTAAACAACACACAGCTTATTGTTAACGATGCACTTGTGTTAAAATCAGCTTTAGTTATTTTAATACTCGACATTGGAATTGCAAATGATGTCTTTCATAGATAGTATAAAGGACGTTGGGAATGTCCTAAACGATATGTAAGGACACCTTTTTAAAATGTTTAATACAAAACATATAAGATGGATTCCTTATGCATTAGCAATAGGAATTATAATACATGTTATGTTGTCTACGATATTGTGATTTGTTTATGTATTTGTACATGAAGAAAACATGAAATCCAAATAGATATCACTAAATGGTTGTTTGAGGCGTTCTCATGTATTTATGAAATACTAGAGAATTGTTTACAGAATCAACAAACTCCTTATGGAGGAATATACAAACTTAGACTTCATAGGTGATATGGAGTATAATATGTCAATAATTAATTCAACTTAAGAATTTTTAAGTTGGATATGTTCCAAATAGAAGATTACGGCCGATTCAATGAAAAGGCTAAGTACATTGGCTTGAATAGCACCATAATAAAAGCAATGTATATATAATAAACACATAAATTTATAAGTGATCCAAGGGTGATTTCAAATGTTGAGAATCCCATAACATTGTTATGTGATAACAATGTCGTGATATAGTTTTAACATAATTTAGAGCTCACTAGAAGTTGAGAGACATATTCCGAGTTGTTCTATATGGTAAAACAGTTTATTCCATCGAGGAGAGTTAATTGACAGAGTAGATAATTGAAGCATAATCGCATGCTCATTCATTAAGGGACTTGCCCAATTGGTTTTGAGGAAACCGATTTGAGAAGTTGGAATAAGATTCCATAATTATCCCCTAGTGCAAGTGGGAGATTGATAGAGCTAGGGGTGTATCCTTGGGGGCAATTATGTAATTTGTTACATATATTTAACTTAATGACAATCTTGTTCGAAATAAAAAGTGTTTTCTTTCTATTATATACTTGAATGAATGTATTATATTAATCAATTAATTTAATTAATAGTATATTTACTAGAAAATCCATAAATGGCACATTTTTATGATAGTAGTTATAAATTGTTATAACCATGAGTAATTTATCACAATGAAAATAAGTATATCATTTTAAATATTCCTAGTCATGATGTATCGAGACTGGGTACCAATACATCCATTGAGATTAAAGTACATAATGCTCTTTAAATGTTGGGGCAATTGATTACTCATGGCCACTAGGTGCACCAAGAGGTTACGTACTGAGAGTTATTAGATAACTATGGAATGGCTCACTCGATAGTTTTCTATTAGTCAATATAACTAAGGTCAAAACAGAAAATATCGACGTGATAATATCACACAATTCCCTCGACTTAAGAATACTATCGAGCTTCAATGTGGAATCTCCATTTTGATTAGTTAAATCATGGCATAGTGTCCATCGAAAGACTATAGTTGCAGTGGAAGCATTAGCAGTGAAACACTATTCAAGAGAGGATTCATCTCCTCGGTTATATGAGGTTAGTACACGGTCAACTTAAGTCAACTCAAAGTCAAATATTTGGCCAAAGCATTTTGATTAATAATAATTGTTATTATTGAACCAAGGACTTTATGTTGGACTATAGAGTTGAATATGGATGATATTGGAATTTTTACCATTACCAAATTCTATAAGACCAAAGTGATATAGTTTTGACGAAGAGAATCGATGTAAAAAATAGTCACAATCGGGTAACATTTCACAAAGTAAAATTAGATTTTATCAAAACCAAGTAAGTGATGAATTTGATCAAAATGTCACACCACCTACTAAGTAATGTGTGAACGTTAATATTCTAATATTCGATATTAATCGCTGACCAAATTTACACCTAACAAGTCGTACAACCAAAATGATGAATACTCCTTTGACCAAGTGATTTAATTAATTTGTAATTGTTATAATTAATTAAATTAATTAATATTTATGAAATATTAGTTATAAAATTTTATTTTGATTTGTTGAACAATATTACTAAATATATTTATAATAGCTATAAGTATTAATCGATATATGATATAAGTATGCCTTTAAATTGGATTTAAATGCAAAATATTTTATTCATACTTTAAGTGGGTATAAAGCCCATACGGGGGCTGATTGGTTCGGCTATGATAGAGCATCATAAAGGGTGGTCAAGTGATGGTTGGATGAGCTAGGGTTGAGTAGATAAGAGGAAAGAGGGAGTAAGATTGAAATGTGGATCTTGATCCTAACTTCACTCTCCATTTCCTCCTCTATAAAAGCATCTCAACTCACTCTCATTTCTTACTTTTTGGAGCCTCGATCTACATTCCCTGTGTCTAAAAATAATCCATATCCATCCCTCCATTTCCAAACACAAATCAAATAAAAAACAAATAATATTCGATAGTTGATGTTTATCGGTTCAGGAGTGAGCGCCTTGCTGAATTGGAAACTAGCTCAAGGAGTTGATTTCGTCATTTCAAGTTAACTAATAGGCTTTGGAGATAGGGTAATTTATGATCTACAATAACAATTTAATATCTGGATAGCTCATATATTATATATTGCTTCGTTAGTTAGGTGACGATTCTAATATATCAATATATCGTCACATTTAGAATGGTTGTATCATTATATATTTATATTTATGTAAATAAAAAATTATTTTGTGATACACACCAGTCATTATTGCTCACGACAATAATGACAAAAAATTAATTTTTTTATTTAATTAATTTAATATTTATTATTATTTAAATTATATAAACATTATAATTTAAATACAACATCTTCTACTATGCAAAATATTGTTTTTAATTTTATATATTTAGTTTCTTACTTAAATATTTTTGGCATAAGTAAAATAATTTTTATGTATTTATATATTATTATTTAAATATTATTTAATCAACTAACTATATAAATTAATTATATCAACATATATATATATAATATGTTTTGTATTTTATAAAATTAATTTAGTACATGATATACTTTCGGCATAAAGATTCAAAAAATATTTATTTGTATAATTCAAATATTAAGTATTAGCCGAAATTAAAAATTGAATTAAAATTGATTTTAAATTATAATACATATATACACTATTTAAATATTAAAAATTACTCATATTTTTACTGAAAAAATTAAATTTTAAATCTACTTGCAATTTTTTTTAAATTTATATTAATTTCCACGTGAAAATTAATATATGTAAATATTAAAAAATAATAAAACTACATTTTACCGTGTGTAATATAACTGGTATATAATTTTTATATACTATATATACATAGTTTATTTAAATATATATAATTTTATTATTAAATTAACCATAAGATATATATTATATACGTTTAATTTAAAAAAAATTGATTTTGATTTTGAATTTCTAGTAAAATAAATAAATAAATTTTTAATATTATTTTGAATAATTTCAAATATGTGTACACAACGTATATATATGTATGTATGTTTATTTATATATTTACAAATAATTTCAAAATAAAATATAAATGTATACATATACATACATACATACATACATATATGCAATATTTTGAATACGTAAACTAAAGTATATAATCATACATTTGGACGATATATTTGTATAATAGATGAATTATTATGTCCGTTGAGGTGTAAATCCCAACACTTATACCCGAGCATCTTATACCTTGCACAGATTGCTATGTTCCACATGCACACACATATATGTGTGTGTATGATACACGTATATATATATATATAATATAATATTAATTTCATAATATAAAACTATATTATAAGTTGGAATAAAATAATGATTTTATTAAAAAGAAATTTAAAAATGTTCTAAATAAATTAGACTTCATAGGCCCAATAAAGATCAAAAATTGAAATTCATCGATTTCTTCCATTGGGGGTTGGCCCCGTTCCAACATACATGATGACTAAGCATAGCCCAACCCTGTGCACCTTGGCCCGATTCACCTACGACCGGTCCTCTTATACTGGCCCATACTCAGTATGGCTCCAGGTCAACCTGCCTACTCAACATTAATCCAAGTCAATTTCTATCATTAGACAAGGCTGGCTCAAGCGTGACCCGTCTTTGGCCCAACTTCATCACAGATGCCTTCGACAGGTCCTAAGAAGCCTATCTTGTCATCTCATAACCAACCTGGCACCTCTCTTGTAACTTAGTCCTTGGTCTCATTTAAATCTCTTTGAAAAACATAGGCATTAAGTAGTTGGCTCACTCATAATGGTCCACATCAAACCTGGCCCCAAACAAGCAGATCAAGACCAACTCCATCAACGGTTGATATAACGCAAGAAGGCTTCAACAACCAACTCATTTATCAAGACCAGCTTAGGCATGACTCGTCCCTAACTCGCTTCATCACTGTCCCATTCTGTTATATCACAACCGACCTTGCACGTTCTTTGCACCTTGGTCCTTAGCAGCATTTAACTTCCTTTAAGTATGATTTGCAGTCCAGTCGGAGTCACTCATCTGCCTTGCTACATAGGTGTGTAGAAGTAAATGATAAGTTGTATAACAAGCTGTATTAGGTACTATAGCAAAGCGACTAAAATCTTACCTACTCCTGTAGCATGTCGTCAACATTTAATGCTCATTAATAGCAATGCATGTGCCTAGTATAGAGAGACAACTGGCATGCTTCTTGGCCAAATGTTCTAGCCTCCCTTTACAATTGCCTTCCTTTATAGTTGTGTTCTATCAGCTAAGGTGACCAAATCAATGGCCATGTCAAGTTATTGAGATTGACCCAGAATTAGCCATGCATAGGGAACCAAGACATCATTGTTCCCTTTCAATAGAATGACTATCAGCCTTTGAACGCCTTCGAATGGAAAAAGAAGCTTGAGACCTTATATTTGAGCATCTTAGTAGTGGTGCTTATGCCATCGGTAGAGAAATAAGGGCCTCCTCGACACATTTCCGATCCTATAGGGGTGTGGCCTGGCCTAGATCAAGAGAAAGGTGGGCCAGACATTCACGATCTCCCTCCATGCATAGGGAGAGGAGATCCTTATCTCTAGGTCATCATCATCACCATCACTCTCCCATGCATCATCACCATCAATCTCCTACTCTACAGAGATGACGACTAAGCCCAGTGGCCGACGTAGACCAAACACTCCCGCGATAGAAAAATGCTAACCATTAGGAGGAAATGAATCATCTTCGCCAGCAACTCAACATTTTGCAAGCTCAGAATGCCGAGGACGAAGCTCTATCTGATGACGAGAATGAGGAGACATGTTATGAGGATACCTTAAATACATACATCCACCGACAGTATGCTTTACACCTAGTGACAAACCTAATGGGAGTGCTGGCTCATTAGATTACATAATTTCCTTTAACTCCATCACTTGGACGGCCAGTTGTCTGGCCCCGCAAAGTGTCCGCTCTTCACATCCACTCCTGCTGGACTGGCCTCCCATGGGTACTTACATCTGCAACCGAGCAACATTCATTCCTAAGCCTAGATTTGTGTAGATTTCAAGGCTAAGTTCTTTGCTTCCAAGACCCATGTCATGATGGACAGTGAGATGGCCAACTAACATTTAGCAGGAGCCAACTTAGGCTAGGGATATCGATAGGAATAGGCTGATCGTGGTTCTTTGCTTAAGGGTCAGATACAAGCTCAAAATCTAGAAGGAATTATAAAAGCAACCGGCTGCATCCCCAACATATTTCTAACAACAGGGGAATGACATCATGAGGGTGGAGAACGCTAATCTTTTAGAAAGTGATGATGAGGCATTGAGGCATAACGTTCAAACAAGGCCGATCCCTTTGAAGCTTCATACCATCGAGGTAATGGTCAATAAAAAAACAACACGCGAGGTGTAGAAGATGGAACCTGCTACAAGCTTAGGTATGCTTACTGTGCCATCTTGACTCGAGATATAGAATCCACATATCTTACAATCAGGGACCTGGTACCATTCCAAAAACCGTCACCACTCGAATCGAGAGAAGGGAGGGACCTTACGACAATGGCAAGTACTGTGAGTTCTATCAATCAATGACCAATTCACCAATGACTGTAAATACCCAAGAATCAAATAGAAAGGCTGATCCAGGAAGGGATACTTTGTAGAGTATGTTCGACATCAGACTCAATGAAGAGTGGCTCGAAACAATCAATCGGCTCAATAGTTAAAACTATGCCAGCACGTGCCAGGTGAAATGGGTGAGTTACAAAAAAAATTTCATTTTGGATCTTATTGGGTCTATGAAGTCTAAATTTATTTAGATCTTATCTAAATTTATTTTAAATAAAATCAATATTTTATTTAATTTATAAATATATTTATATTTATTATTATGTTTATAATATATATTATAACATGTGTATCATATACACATGTTTGTGCACGTGCACGTGCAACATAAGTAGTGTACATAGTTTAACATGTCTATGTACAAGTATTGGGAATTTCACTACAATAGACATATTAACCCCTCCACGTACACACGTGTTATCTGATATATGTATGCATGTGTCTATATATATAGTTTTATATATAATATAAAATAATGTTTGTATAATATAAATGTTTATATCTATTATATATATATATTTATTTATATGTGTATAATTGAAATTATAAGATAAAGTAATTTTTAAATATCATTATAAATAATTAGAATGTAAAAAAAATTCAAATTTTAAATTTTAGATCAAGATTAGTGTAATAATATATTTAGATATTTCAAATTCAAACCAATATATTAATTATATATATTTTATTTCTCAAATAATTATTTTAAATTCATATACATATATTTTATATACACACGAGCGTGTATGTATATATATGTATTAAATTAGTAATTTGAATACATATATAATAACTATATATATAAAGACAAGCACCATTATCCAGTGGTTAAGTGATTTGGCTTTGGTGCGAGAGGTCACAAGTTCGAAACTTGCGTAGCGTGATTCGAACGTTTATTAACATGTGATATGTTGTCACAGTAATTTGTTTTATATAAAGTACCATTTCAAAAAAAACTATATATATAAATAAGTCTTAATATGAATAAATGATAAAGTTATATATATATATATTAACATATCCACGGCCCTATTAATATTAACAAAATTGTTATTTTTTAATTATAAAATGCTTATGGATTTAAAATAGTTATTTACTAAAAAATTCTGTACGAAAATAACAATTTTTTCTTCAAAAACTACTTTAATACATAACAATAATATCATTAAATACTTATATGTATATTTTATAATATCTGTATATATATGTTTACATTATATAAATTAGGTATAATATCTAAAATAAGTTACAATATAATATTAGGTTCTATACACACACACATGCATGTATATATACAAAAATATTACTTTTCAAAAACTACAATACATTTAAATTCATAAAATAAATTAAGATATATATTATATACTTATGTATTTATTTTAAAATTTTGTTTAAAAATCATTTCTAATTTTATTCTTATTTACAACCGTGACTTATATGTTATTATATATACATATAAAACAATTACTTAAATATATAAACATATATTATCATCCAAGACATACGTGGATTCGTGATAATTTATATACTATCTAAGCATATAATGACATATCAACAATTATCTATATATATATATACATAAAGGATTTGCCTTGTCTAAAGCCTAGATGAAACACCTTTAAACGTTGAATTGAAGAACTCTTTGAATCAATATCCAGAATATAAAAAGAGCTACCAATCTGAATGCAATAATCACCGATCTTCTATTTGTATTTGAATTGTGTTTTAATGGCTTGAAAATTAGTGGAGAAGAGTAATAGGATGGCCAGACTGATATGGTTAGGATGGACCAAAAATTAGAAAAGGGAAAGTGGATTTTTGAGATTTATAAATAGTGTAGACCAAAGAAGCAAAAGGAGATCTAGATCCAACATTTTCTACTACTATTTCATCTTAGTTTGAATCAATATTGAACCCCCTACACTCCCTATAGTGGCTGGCCATAACATGCCCTATCTGGGTATCCTAATACCTCAAGCCTGATCAAATAAATATGAATTTAAATCTAATTCAATTACACATCGATATCATATATCGATGTGAGTTTACAACCATTATACACATGCTATTTAATACTAATTAATTTTATGATTAATGTTTCATAAATTTAATTAATTTATTATGGCCAAATTTATCACTTACGCAGCTTCGATAAAATCCAAATTTACTTATTTAAGCATTACTTGGTAGTGATAATTATTTACACCAATTCTCTTCATCAAAATTATATGACATTTGGACTTATGGAATTTGGTAATGGTCGAAATTCCAATATCATCTATATTCAACGTTATAATCCAAACACAAAGTCCTTGGTACAATAATAACAATTATTATCAATTGACTGGTCTGGCCAAAGACTTTGACTTCGAGTTGATTTCAATTGACCGTGATACTAACAACATATAACTACGAAGACAAATTCTGTCTTCAATAGTATCTCACTCCTAATGCTTCCCCTCGACCCAACTATACTCATTCGATAAACATCGTGCCGCGATTTAATTATAATCAAAGTAGGGTTTCCACGTTTAAGCTCGATGGTATTCTTAAGTCAAGGGAATTGTGTAGTATTATCACATCAATATTTTATATTTGACCTTAATTATATTAACCAACAGAAAAATGTCGGTTGAGTCATTGCATAGTCATCTAATAACTATCAATAGGTAACCCCTTGGTGCCCCTAAGCAGCCGTGAATAATATATTGCCCAACATTTGGAGAGTGTTACGTGCTCTAGTCTGAGTGAATGTATCGATATCTAGTCTCGATACATTTTGACTAGGAATATTTAAAAAGGTATGTCTATTTTATTATGATAAATCATTCATGATTACAACACATCGTAAATACTATCACAAAACATATCATTTATGGATTTTGTATTAAATATACTTCTTAATTAATTAATTAATTAATTAATATAACACATTATATCAAGTATATAATAGGATGAAAACACCTTTTATTTTGAACAAGATTGATTATAAGTTAGATATACATAACAATTATATAATTGCCCCTAGGGCATACCCCTAAATTTATCAATCTTCCACCTATACTTAGGACCAGTTATAAAATCTCTATCCTATCCCTTGGATCAGTCTGATGAGAACTTATCGAGTTAGTCCCTTCATGAATAGATATGTTATGTTGTTTTAATTATCTACTCTGTCAACCAATTCTTTCTGATGATGAAAGATTATCTTTGTCGTGTGGAACTAATTTGAGTATGTTTCTCAATTTCTAATGAGTTCTTATCATATATTGTTATCATATAGAAATAATGTACTATTCTTAATACTTGGAATCAACCCAACTCAGTTATAAATTTGTGCATTTATACATATAATTGCTTTTATTTTGGTGTTATTCAAGGCGATGTACTTAGCCTTTTCATTAAATCAACTGCAATGTTTCATTTGGAACACTTCTAACTTAAATCTTCTTAATTAAGGTTCGAATATGAATTTAATATTGATATTATACTCGATAGCACTTACGAAGTTCGAGTCTGAACACTCCTTCATAAGGAGTTTGTTGTTTATACAAACAATTCTATGGTATTTCGTTTGAGAACACTTTAAACTACCATTTAATGATCTTAATTTGGATTTGCTATTTGCTTTATGCATCAAATACATAAGCAAAATACAATTACAACATGTACAATTATTCCTATTTTCAATACTTGAGGAATCAGTCTTACATATTCCAAATAAGTTGTCTTTGAATATCATTCGGGACATTCCCAACACCTTTTATACTTATTATAAAAGATATTATTTACAAATCCAATATCAAGTATTAAACAACCAAACTATAACTTATTTTAATATAAGTGTGACGTTAACAATCAATAGTATGTTGTTCACTTATAGTTAAGAAATATCTATGTACCATTTAATGTTCTTTCTTATGAACGCTTGCTTCCTCTGCATTTTGATTGAAAATCAAACTATTCAATATTTCAACCAAAATACTTATTCAATTCTGATGCTTATAGAATGATACTTTCGTATCATTTCATGGACCATGTCCGAAAAACCCACAAACTAAATATCACTCCCACTGACTTCGAGACACTTTGGTTGTTATGTGCAAAGAATATATTCTAAATCATTAATTAGAATTTTTATTTCAACATATATGAACAAAAATACAAAGTCATACCAAACAATTGTTTTGTAAATAAAATTCAAATTAACAAGAGCACATTGAATGGTAAGTCTATTACGTTACTTTCAATAATTGAAATTTATGATTTTATTCTTATCAATGTTGCTCATTATATTCCAATAACGTTAGTCTTTCTTCTGAAGACACATTCACGACCGACATATCATATCCCTTTGGGTACAACTATCGAAATCATATTTTGATAATTATAACGACCCGCAATTTTATCACTTTGAATTGTAATATTTAATTTATTTTAAAATTCAAATAATTGTTTTTAAATGATAAACAAATCATTTTAATTATTATATAATGATAATATGTGATTTATAATGGTTTTATAAATATATAAACTTATTTTATAAAGATAAAAAAACTTCGTCGCATTTTAGCGGATTGACGTCGTATTTTTATTAGTGGATTTGAATATTATTTAAAATGGTTTTATAACTTAAATAATCTTGTTTTAATTATTGAAAGATGATAAGAAATTTTTTTCAAGTTTTGTTTATCTAAATAAATAGTTTGATTTAAAAACTAAAAATATAACAAGAATTCGGATTCATAATTATCAACATTAAGTACGTGCATATACATCTACACATACAAATATAGGATATAAAACAAAAATGGTTTACTTTTGAAAAAGCAAACTTACACATCACCTTATGAGGTACATGAATGGCACATGGAAGGGGAGTGGGCTAAGCACATGGTTGTGTAAGAGATATTTGTATAAATTTTTCTATAAATAGCCAAGCACCCCTTTCATAATTTACACACACTTCTTCTTCTCTTCTTCTTCTCTTCTTTTCTTCTCTTTATTTAATGGCCTTAGGCTGTGAGTTTTGTATAGTGAGGGGCGCTTAGTCCATGGGTTTTTAGAGGAAGGAGGAGGGGTAGGCCAAGCTATGGTGATGGTGGAAGAGGGAGGCCGTGAGCTTAAGGAGGGGAGGTGATCATGGACTTGTGTTTTAGAAGAGAGAATAAATTGTTTAGGTAATTTTTATATGGAGTAGAGGATGTTAGAGAAGTGTTGAATGTTGGTAAAAAGAGATTTGGTTTAAAAATTGTGAGTTAATCTCACTTTGAATCACTTGATAATCACTTGTTTATATTACCTAATCACTTAATCTTGCTTGCTATTAGTGATAATAATAGACATTAACTACTTAAAGTTATACCATTGATCATATGCTAAAATGATTGCTTATAAGATTCTTTAATATGTTTGGATGATGATTGGTTGATTATGTAAAATTTTGGTTGTGATAGATATGATTATTATGATTCATAAGTTGAAAATCATATATGATGAGCAATAATTTCTATGTGAATTAATAATACATATCTTGTGAAAAGTTATTCACATTATACTCAAAAGAATATGTATAAAACATATATTAGGCCTCTTTGTTTTTAAAACCAAAAGAAGTATCATTTTAAAATATTGGAATTTACTTCGAAAAAATAAAGAAATGGAAAAGTGGAGTTTTGAAATAGATTTGGAATTTGTTTAAAAAGAAAGGAATTTGAAAGTGGAGTTTTGAAATTATTTAGAGAATAAAATCTATGGTTTCATTTATGAAAAAAATAGTTTTAAAAGGTGGAAAATGATACAGAAATATCATAGGGTTTAAAATGAAGGACTTTGAATTAAAAAGGTTGAAAAAATGAATATTATAATAATATATTATTATAATAAGTGAAAAGAAGTAAAATAGATTTTTAATAAATAAAATTGTAAAATATTATTTTTAATTGGTTAATAATAGTTTATTATATTATTAAAATGATTTAAAAGTGTTTTGGATAAGTTTTATAAAATTTGACTAAAAGGTAAAAAATAAGTCGTCGCGTTTCGGAGTTCGCAATTTCGCAACATAAAAAGTTAAACGGATGTGTATGATAAAATATAAGTCGGAATTCTTTGAAATAAAATTTTCCTAGACCTTGGTGGTTATGGTTTTCAAATGAAAATGAAAATCAAGATTTCTTTTAGTAAAGTTTGAGATATGTCCAAATCAAGTTTTCAAAATCGTCGCGTTTTAGCAGCTCGTAAAATATAGTTTTCAACACTTTAAAAATGGATATTTTAATCATTAAAAATATGAAATAAATTCCATAAATATGTTAAAAAGTTTTAAAAGGGATCCAAGTTATAAAAATGGATATATATATATATATATGTATATGTATATATAATGGATTAAGCGTTTTATCTACAAAGCTTTTAAACCACTAGTCATCAGAAATTTAACAACTAAATTTGGCAATTTTTGAATATAAGGTTTAAACTTTAATTTCTCTTCCCAAATCTTTTGTAAATTTTTTCCAAATAATTATACATGTATTTTTATGGTTTAGAGTCTATCAAATAACTTTACAACCTTATGTGTGATAGAAAGGTAGTCTCTAGGTTGAAGTTTAGGAAACTAGTTGTATGCTCTCCTTAGCTATCTAGACTGGCCCGATGGAAGGGATAGTAAATTTTATTTACTCGGACCATATTTTCCTAAGATAAAAGTAAAGATTTATAAAATCGTATTTTATAAATAAAGTGGTAGATTTATAAATGGTGTTTTATAAATAAAAGGATTTATAAATGGCATTTTTATAAATAAAAGTAATAAGTGTTATAAAAGAGGTTTTATAAAAGAATAGATTTTTTACGTGAAATTTAATAAGTGGAAATATTTTCCAAGTAAGATAAAAGAAAGAGATTTAGAGTTTTCCAAAAGGTAAACAAGACCTTTAAATAAATTTTGGTGGTATAGAGAACATTCTAGTTAAACTCGGTATTAAATTCCGAGGAGGGAACTCGTACTATCCATGTGAATTTACAAGGTGATTTTGCCGCTATTCGACAAATAGTGCAGGTTGAATACAGAAATTAATATTACGTATAATTAGTCTAATCTTTATGGATTCCTTTCACTCAATACTGACCGATTTAGGTTTATAGTGAACGATCTCTTAAATAATATTGTTTTTAACGCATTATAGATATGTTTTGGAAATATGAAATCTCCCTTAAGACTGGAATTGTACTAATAATAGAATATGCAAATATTTTCCTAAGTAATTTAAAGAAAATTGATTTGAAGATTTTTAAAAGTTAAAAGAGGTTTTAATTAACTAAAGAAATTAACAGAAGAGGCTTAACAGTTATGTATACACATATACACATCTTTTTATCGATAATTAGTTTGGAGAGACTGGGATCAGATTTGGGTGATTCCTATCCGAAAACCACTTCGAACCAATATATGCATTCGAAAGTGAAGATGTGTTGAAGAAATGATTTTGAAGACCAGAGATCATCATAATTTAGGCTGTTTCGACTAACCTCTGGGGTGATTCCCATATTTTATATATTATGGCAGTAGTACTTTCATTTTGAAATCTTCGATGCAAGGACTGCTCGCTACTAATCTAAGAGGTGATTACCAAATAGGATGTAGTAGGAGTACCTTCGGTTTGTCCTGTCCCTATACAACTTGTATGGATGAGTGTTTGACATTGCATTTCTAAGACCACATACATTGGTTTTTACAAACGTACATCTGTTTGGTGGTGTAGGAGGTAACCCCTGTTATACTTAACACACTTCCCAGAGGCATATGAACTCGGCGGTTATACTTTTGTGGAAATCAATTAGTGTGTTGTTAGAAATGGTGATGTTGCATTCAAAGTGGGATTTGTTGTTTTGAGAAAGGTAAAACGTTACACCAAGCCTCACACATCGATAATAGCCAAAATAGGGTAGACACAGCAGGGCTATATGGGTCGCACCCATTAGGATATGGTCCCCACATTTCTAGATTACTCTGTATATGTCGAGTTTGTTGTGTATACTATGAGTCGTCTCGGATAGATTGAGAACAACTGGAGTGATGTCATATTCGGTACTGTCTATGATAGAGGTAGGCTGGTCTTGTGTTATTAGAGGGTAGCAGGGCTGTGCCTCGATACATTCCTCTAGAGATGTGTTGTACAGAAGTTAGTCCCTTACCCTATCATTGTTGGAATCCAATCTCTAATATGTGCCTTTAACGGAGTTGATTGTATACCTAAGTATGATGTCGAATTTAACAAATGTAACAATTTTGGTTATTTTAATGTTATTTGAAAGGATTTTCAAAGCAATGTCATTAGAAATAATATCAAATGATTTGATAAAAATGTTCCGGTTATCATAAGATAAAAACCCATTTGTGTTTATGTGCAGCGTGGTCTTATGATATAATCTTCTTTTCAAAGGTTTTGTTTGGCATCAAAGCCGATCTATGACACTGCCATATATATATTTATGATTTGCGTTTCTCACGCTAGTTTGCCAGGCCGACCTGGGTATTTTTAATACTCAGGTCAGACCCAAGTAAGTTTCAGGGTTAGCTTAAGACACTAGGAGTTTCTAGAGGAGAGCTGGAGATCTTCATCAACCTATTATCGTAGATTATATTCCTACTGCATTTGTTTACTGTTTTGTATTCAGCATTTTTAAGGATAAATATTTATAACTATCCAAGCTGAATAGGCTCTGATGTATGTATTTAAAATTTTAAGCTAAAGATTATTGAAATAATATATGTTATTCCATTCATGTGAGATTCTATTCTGTCTTTATTTTCTTTTTACCCTTAACGGTCCACCTTTTCATTCAATTTGAGTTGGACAAGTGTGGTTTATTGTCAACTTAAAATGTATGGAAAACTAGGTCATTATATATAATAACATACTTGGAATCCTTTCGGATTTGTGCATCATACCATATGGTAGACTTAATACCCTTAATGGTTCAATTAACAATTAAGGACAAACTATTCTCAACATTGATAAGAAACTCATAATTTCTCTTCATTGTGTAAGAATATTTATTAGACGTTTTAATGCGTTGTGTTCATTTAGGCTTTATTAATTTCATTTCATCCCTTGTAATCAGTTTTATCCTTGGATCATATCCAAATCCTTTTTACCACCAATAAATCTAAAAGAAACTCCTTCGCTAGGACTTTGGTATTTCTTGAAACAATAGTTGTTTCTTAATGCAACAGAATAGGTATTCATAAACACTTATGAATTTCCTTATATACAAAACTTATTTGGTTTTAGTCTATGATACTTATATTCAAAATATAAATTGATCATCCAATGACTACTATTCCCAAAATCCTATTGGGGTGATCCATACAAGATCCCTTCGAATAATTATTACGTGCAGTCTTTCGACTTGCACAACCTGTCAACTCCTTGACCTAGAATATGTTAGGGTTTCTTATAAACCCTTATCTTGTATGATTTGTCAACTATTGTTTAGATGAAATTAATTTTAACCTTATATACTACTCTTAAGTACACGGCCTTTAGAAAGAAGTAAACTCAACTTCACTCATTATTTATCTTACTTTGTTCAACAAAGTTCGATTACTCCTCATCGATGCATCATTATGTATCATAAGGAGGAATGACTTTTGAGATGGAGTCTTTAGTTATTTTAGGTACGCTTGGAACTCTTTCCAATATACTCACCCATTCAATCAAATCGAATCATTTTATTTGCTATTACATGTTATTTTATTTACATCCATTTTATATTTTATGAACCTATCGTTAATTTAGCGACCTGTAATTTTGAACACTTCATCTTTGAATATCGTAACTTTTGAAATATTGTTATGTGTTATAAAAGTGATTTTATACCTTTGTTAAACTCCTTTTAATTAACAACTAACAAAAGAAACTTATTTTTGACATTTATTTACAAAAATAAATACTTTGAAGAAATATTGATAATGTGGTCTAAAATCGTTTTGTCAATAAACAGCTTTTTATTCAATATAAGTTGCTCAAACTTTTTGTACATGTCTAAATAACATATGAAGTTGTTAACAATTAATAAAAATATTTTCACTAATTGTGGTTAATTAAATCTATCTTTTGAAAGCTTCTAGAAGGTGTGAGGTGGAGAAATTTGAGAGGGAATATTTTCCATGGAAAGCAAGGTGAAAATTTAATCACATGGAAGCACATGGAGGCGGTGAGGCTTAGCCGGCTAGAAGAGGTGAGGGGGAGGTTATGGTGATCCCTTAAATGCCTATATAAAGGACCCTAATGCTAATGAAACCCTTTCAGAATTTTACATAAAAATCAACCAGCTTTACACTCTCTATTCTCTTCATAGATTCCTAAACACAAAGTAGCTCAAATTCTATCCAAACTCTAGTATAAGCCTTATAACACATAAGAACAACTATTAGAAACTTATGGCTAGCATACTTGGAGCACAACACCCCAAAGCACCCTAGGCTGTGTGCAAAACGAGGCAAAAATAGCCTAGGCCCTAAGTAAAGCAAGGTGAAGGTAGGACGTTTGGGTGCTTGCAAGGTTGAGGTAAGAAGTGAAAAGCTTATGATTAGTTGTTTAGTTGCCGAGGGTGAGCCAACTCACCCTTTGAATGAACATGAAGTGTATGTAATGTTTTTCTTAACTATAATTATGTGTTTAAAGTTATATTACTATATCTTGTTGTGATTTTTTCTTTGGAAAGAAAATGAAATATATAAATAATGAATTTAGACTCGTATGACTTTCCACTACTTGTTGCATGGCCTTGACATAAAGCACATAGGGTTTGGTTGGACTTTGATTTGAATTGGACTTGAGTTTGGAATGGTTTTGTAGCGAGTGGCCACTATAGTAGCACTTAGGAAATG
The DNA here is from genome assembly GCA_030737815.1 of Allium fistulosum. NCBI lineage: Eukaryota > Viridiplantae > Streptophyta > Magnoliopsida > Asparagales > Amaryllidaceae > Allium > Allium fistulosum. The sequence continues at coordinate 999,504,828 of CM060903.1, forward strand.
CTCTGTGTTCGGCGTTTTCTATAGAATTCAGTAGAGAGATCCCTAGGGTTTTCTGACCATGATTCTAATGTATATTGAGTAGTGATTACAACAAAAGGATTGGGTGCATATCGGAAAATGGAAAAACTTTCAAGTATATAAAACTACCCCCATTCACTATCATTTACAGCACTCAAAGTTAATACTTCTCAAACACTATGGTTGCTGTTTTGAACTTTAGTTGTCTAAAAGCGACTTTTAAATTATGTATTTTTCTTCAACCATTTTACAAGTCTTCTTTAACGTATATTACAGTATTTTAAAAATGGTTTGGAATTTAATATATTTTTAATAATTATTATGAATTATTAAAGTAGATGGTTTATTTTTAAATAAAAGAAGACATGCTTTTTGAAGTTTTTAAATAAATTATAAAACAGTTATTTTTAAGTAATATTTTAATAAATATTTAAACCATAATAATAAGTATTTTAAAGTATTGTTATTTATATATAGATTTTAGAAAATTATTTGATTGTTTTACTAAAGTAATATAAAGCTTATGTAATATCTTTTAAATATTTTTTAATGTTTTATTAAATATGTTAGCTTATAAATAAATTAGTATACAAACATACATACATACATATGTATGTATGTATATTATTTTTAAAAGGCTTTTAAAGCATAAACAAATGTTTTGCAAATGGGTTTAGGAGTTGCTTAAGTAGCTTAATCGTGATTTGTTTTGTTTACTTGTTTATGGAAAGTAATTAATACTATACTTAGCACTAAATGTGACAAAGTAGGCTTATCTATCTATGGGAGTTAAGAATGATGTTCGAGTTGGGTTTAGAAGCAACGATGCTCTAACCTACCGGCTTCACTCTTGATCGAGGGATAATAAGTTGAGATATTCAGAAGCGTATTAAGTATACGAAGCATGATTCCATTAAGTGATCGTTTTTAGAAATAGATAGTTGAATAGTCGACTAGTCAAACTTGAACATTTAACTTAGGAAGTGTACAAAAATTTCACAACTTCATACGGTTTAAGATCCACCTAGGAGGACTCATTGGTATGAAACATCTTTAGGTTTAAGAATTGTATATATATGAGATCCCACATGGAGGACTCCTTTATATACAGTTCACTTACTTTTAAAAGAACCAGAATTGAATTAACCGGAAATTCATTGATTTAGTTTTGAAGAGCGTGGGATTGGATAATTGTATTATTTACTGAATACTACTTCAAAACTAGTATATGAGTCTACATTTTGTAAGCGGTTGTGAAGGGGAATTTATAAAGCTGAATTGTCTACCCTAAGGTTAATTCCAAGGGAGAGGTCAACGTTAACATTTCAGACTAATGCTATAGAGTTGAACTGTCTATCCTAATGTTAATTCTAAGGGAGAGGTCAACATAAGCATTTGTTGGACGACTTGTGCTGTAATCCATAGAGTGATTCATATTTTGTTCGAGTGATGAAGGCTCCCATAAGAGATGCTGTATGTGACCTCGCCATCAGAAATAATAGAAAATAGAGTAGGAGCATACCCAGTAGGTTTAGAAAACCCGAAAGGGTATATCAATATCATATCTAGAGATGTTTTTCAATGTTGCTAGCGGAAGTTGATGATATTCATTATCACGTGTTAGGGCATGGACCAGCTATGTTTTACTTTGAGGTATATTTTATCTAGAAATATACGATGCTCTAAAGGTAGTTTATGATCCTTGTGCAGGAGGCGGGCTCATTTTACTAAGGGGACCTCTATGGAAAATCCTTATGTGAACGTGCCTTAGCAGTTTTAGTTGTACTTCTAATATTGTTATGTTATCAGATGCAAGCAACGCAGCTATTTTCTAATTTATATTCTACACCCTAGACATTATCTATTATATCCCTGTATCTACTTATCAGATGGTTTGGTTTCTTTTATGGGGAAAACCATTATGTTGATTCGTATAGTCTCAAAAGTTACTGTTAAATGTATGGATGTATCTTGAGTTTCTCATTCCAGACTTATGTCTGGCACATGGTTTTTAGTTTCTCTAAATTTCTTATGTACTCTTTTGAGTTCGCTGAGTAAAGCAAGTTTTACTTTGGTTGCTTTAGAGCTTTAGGAGACGAGCTGAAGACTTCCGTTTATCTATATATTTCTATTTTCGTTGCATTAATTATTATGTATGTATTAGCATTATGAGGATATGCAGTTATAACTGTCCAGGCTAATGATAGTACTTATTCTTTATAACTCTGAAATTTCTCTAAATTTTGGAGCAACCCTTTGTAATGTATTTTTGGATATTGAATTTTATCGTTCCGCTTGTGAGATTCTGATATTGTGTTCTTTATTTTTTGTTCTATTTTCTTTTCTTTTCACTTTACCATAACAATCTATCTTTTCGGCACTTACATCCTCGGCACACGAATACTGTGGATGTATTAGTGTAACATCGAGGGTCAAAAAGTCTGGTCATTACATTTGGTATCACAGCTAAGGTTTAGCAAATACCTTGGCTTCGGTTGGATATAACTCCTTAGAGATAGGGTAAGTGACATCCTAGAATGTGGGTTAAGTGTATTATATATATATATATATATATATACAAGAGCATATTTGTATTTTTCTATAAACCAAACCCTTTTTTAGTATTTCCTTTGGAATAACTATTTATTTGAAATAAATTTATTCTTAAGTATACTAAAGATGTTTTTCTATGTTCAGATAATGAGAACTACGAGTACTAGAGTTGGTATTGCTAAAGAAGGAGGTAAAGGTAGAGGTGGAAGGTGTAGTATTATTACTAACGGTGGGAATCGAGCACAAAAGGATGGTTCTCCTATCGAGAAACCTAGGATTAATGTTATGGAAGAGGTTGTGCATGTTCGGCTATAAATGAACTTTGCTTCGCTTTACATTGACTTTGAGAGGTGGGGAATTAAGAGGTTCAATGGCAATGAGACTATCGTTAAGGTTCAAACTTGACTTAGTTTATGTGATAGGATATTCGAAGACATGAAGTTGGATGATGCGATGAAGCATCGTTTGGCATCACGACATTTGGCATATGCTACTATGGATTGATGAGGGTTCGATTACTGTAGATGTCTAGGAGAACGACTTATCTTAGGCCTAATTCAAGGAAGTGTTTGAGATGAAGTTTATTTTGGAGGCCGAAAAGACTAAGTTTTTTAGGAGCTTTCTAGGTCTGAAGCGGGGGGCTATGTCAGTTGATGAGTATAATAACAGGTTCAATGCATTATCTTGGTTCAGGTTACTTTACATATATAACTACTATATAGCAATTATATATATGCTTTTATATGTATATATATAATAAACTCAATTCATACTAGGGCATTTCATTACCCTATCTCTTAATGAGTCATACTTAACCAAAGCCAAGGTTCTCGCTTAACCTTCAGCTTCGATACCACATGTAAAGACTCCCATTTTCGACTCCCAAATGTCAACACTAATACATCAATGGTATTCATGTGCCGAGCACTCAGATGCCAAAAAGGGATTTGTTAGGGTAAAAGAAAAGAAAAGAAAAGAGAATAAGGAATAGGAGAATACAACATCATAACCTCACAATGAAATGATAACACATAATATTAAAAGATAGTACAAACTGTTACTCTAAGATACATTGTATTTTAAAGTTACAATAATAAGTACTACCATCAACCTGGACAGTTATATCAACCTATCCTCACATATGCTGATATATACAATATAGCAATATAGCAGAAGTAAGAATACTATGATAGGTAATCCTCCAGCTCCTCTCTAAAAGCTTCAAAATGTCCATAGCTAAATCTAGAAATATACTCAGAACTGACTCGATCATTATAAGAAAATAACACCCGGATCAGTTTGGTAAACCAGCGTCAGAAACTCAAGAAATATATGTGACATATAATTACACCTTCTGAGATTGCATGGAATACAAAATGGTTATCTTCTCAAACTAGCCAACCATCTACTAAGTACACATCTTGATATAATATATAATATCTAGGGTGTAGAATATAAATATAAAAAAACAACTGTTGTGTGTACGATACAACAATAATAGGTATAAAATCAAAATCGTTAAGGCGCGTTCGTGTATTGATTTTTCTACGGAGATCTCTTCAGTCTAGCCAAATCCGAACTCCATGAAGAGGATTAGAATCTTCCTTCCGAGCATCATATATCTCTAAACAGAATATACTATAAGGTAAAGATAGTTGTACAATCAATGAAATGCATGGTACCAAGCATAACCAACTCCCAACGCCCGATAGTCGAAAGCATACTGTAATATTCCGTATCTAGAGACCAAAAGCTAAGCGCTACAGATGCTGTAGTCATCTATAGTATTAACTTCTGGTGACAAAATACGACAATGCTAATGGTATCCATAGTATCAAAAGCACTTGAATATGAACAAAATCATCGATTTCAAAAACAACATTTTGCTGATTACATTTCAAAACAATATCATATCCAAGTCACAAAATCCCAAAACGTTTCCCAGGCATTGATCAAATATAATTTACAATAATACGCCAAGAGCGACATATGATGGTGCCTCCATGGATGATCAAAGCAATATAGTCATATCTTGACTTAATACACAGCGGAGTCAAAACAAAATAATATATAGTTCCTAAATTAGCTATCCGTCAGCCACCTGCTCGTCTCCGGAACTTTATTCGCCAAAACTATGAAAACCTGAAAACCTCAACTCTCAGCCTACTCAAATTAATTTTGAGAACCTGAGAGTTTAAGGGGAAACAAAAATTTCGAGTAAGACATAAAGCCTGGTGTGAATAATATTGTTCTTCTCTGTTATTTTATGTTAAGTGAGACCACGCTACATAGCGAAAAGGGTTTTCCCTTACTAACATCCTTTTAAAACATATCTTTTGCAAATCTTTTCTTCAACCAAAACTGGTTAAAATCTCTGTAAAGCATCATTATGTAAACATATATATATACCGGGTAATAAAATGAACTATCTGTTCATGCAGTTTAGTTTTCTTTGACTAACTATTAACCTTTGGCTGACTCAGGCCTACCAGACAATATATCAAAATTTATCTAACATCTTTTAGATACTCCTCTTCTTCTGGATGTTCTATCCTTAACTATTTGTTAAATTCTTCTCTTTTGGACAGTCTATCCTTAATTTATCATCTCCCAGGGTCACCTGATCCTAATGGTTTTGCGGGCTCACCAATAACCTATCTGTATACAAACATATATTCCTTCTGTTTGTATTCATAATTTTAGTCTTACCTGTGACAAAGCCCTACATACTGTAATTTTGGACTAAATTAGTTGGGGCTAATAGCTAATGTATAGGGTGCGAACCTACACTAATCCCATCTAGTATTCTAATATCTGAGTCATTTTACTTAGGGATCCCTTCCCAAAATTTTTCTTGAAAACCTTTTCAAAATAATTTAAAACCTTTAAATCAACTCAAGCAAGGAAAATTTATAATCTCTATGCTTTACTCAAAATCACCTTGCCATGTTATATATATAGACACACACACATACACTTTACCAAAAAACTTAGTTGATGAAAACATTTAACCTTTGAAAGTCTCCCTCTCAAATCTATTGAAAGTGCCCCTTTCGAAACCATTGAAAGTACCCCTTTCAAAACCATTGAAAGTACACCTTTGGAAACCAAGTAAAACCCTTTCTTTTATCTAGGCCGAAAGGCCAAAACCTTCCTTTCAAAACCATTCTCAAAACCCCATTCGAAATCATTGGAAAACATGTTTTCGAAAGCTTTAAAAACCTTAGACATCTTTCTTTTAAAACCTTTAAACATTGCCTTTCGAAACCCTTGGAAAAACCTTTTCCTTCAACCCTTTCAAAACAATCAGAAAAACAACACTTTTCGACTCCTTCGAAACCATTGGGGAACCACTCCTTCAAAACCTTTCATTAAAACCTTTCGAAGGCATTAAATCTAAACCTTTCGAAAAAATTTGGGTTGAATTTAAAACATGTGGAAAAACACCTTTCGATATCATTTTAACTCATCTCTTTCGAAACCATTTTGGGTTATACTTCAATTGAGCAAAAGAGTCATTAAATCCATTTAAGTCGAAAGCCCCTCTTTCAAAAGCATTCCAAAGTAAAGAAGTGATGGTGTCGAAACCATCCCTTCGAAAACATTGGAGAAGTGGCCAATTTTAGAAAACAAAGTACCCCTTCGAAACCCTTTAGGTCGAAAGGTAATAAGGCGACGGTAAAAGGTTTCGACATAGTCGAAAGCAGTCATTTAAAAACAAATGCGCAACCCAATCGAAACTATTTCGTTTTAAACTATTTGACCTAGTCGAAAGCGAACTAAGTCAAAAGCATCTTAGTCGAAAGCAAGAAGGCGCATTTCTCTTTAAAATCAAAGTAATGCTTCAACCCCTTCGAAACCCCTGGTTTCGACCTACTACCTTTCGCCTACCTCCAATTCACTACGTACCAGTTCTCTGATACCATGTGCATTGGTTTCGACTGTGTCGAAGGCAAAGGAATAAAGGCAGAACCTGGTGCCGAAAGCATCAAAGCAGTGAAAAACCTATTTATTTGTCCTTTTAAACTATTTCTTTTGTACCTAACCTGCCTTTTTGGTCTAAATCTGATTGGTTGCCATTTTACTTTTTCAAAAGTGCTGCCAATTTCCAGAAATAACAAATTCAACTTATTTGCAAAGAGTCCCTTCTCCTTTTAAAATATATAAAACATTTAAGTCTCATACCTTAAATAATTTTATATACCCATTAAAACACTTAGGAAAAATCTAGAAAAATTCCAGAAAATTTCTATTAACATGTTTTCTAACATATAAAAATTTCAGACCCTAAACTTTTATTAGTTACCCGTAAAAAAATTATAACCCAAAATAATATTTTCTTTACTAGAAAATTCAAATTAAATCCACATAAATTCCAAAAATTCTTAAAATTGAAACCCATCTTCAAAATATTATTTTTGATTTATACTAAAATTCGCAAGGCATTTAGATGTCATTTAATAGAGGTTTTACCTTAAAACAGATCATAAAATCAATATGAATAGCCATAATTCACCAACAAGTATATATAATCATTCCACCATTCAAAAACATGGAAAAACATTGCAAATCATTTCAGATTTCTCCTTAAAACCGAAAACAAAAAATATTAGAGATGTAAACATTATTCACCTTAGTTTTTGTGATTAAAGATATTGAGATGTGAATGGATTTGATTTGCTTAAGCTTCTTCCTAGCTTTTCCCTATCTTTTTCCCCTCTTTCCTTGTTAATGGTGGCCGACCTTTAGTCATAAATTTTTTAGAATGAAATGAAAATGTATAATCTACACAGCTAAGGGATATAGATATAGGAATAGCCTCTTTCCCATTTTACCCCTCCCCTATTTAAGTTTAAATCTTCTTTGGTTCATTAGTTTAAATGGCACGGATACCCCTTACTTAAATCAAATCCCAATCTCATAATCAACACATTATTTTATTTAATTTAACTAATTAAATATCCTAAATAATGTTATAAAAAATATGAGGTGTTACACATACTCTAGATCTGGAGTTGATATACAATCAAAGGTAAGTTAAACCTGAGATTGTGCATCCTACTCTGGTTTTAGACATTTCCGATGTTGAGGCTACATTCGACATCTCTTAAGCGAGTCTTCATTACTCGAATAAAACACGAATCCCCAAATGGATTCCATTATCTCAAACTGATCATAAATTGCCATATGGATTCGAGCATCTCGAATACATCTCGAATCTCCAAATAGATTCCCACATAAGTCCTCCGCTGAATGCTTATGCTATCCTCTATCTTGGAATAATACTTAAGATAGACAGTCCTACATTATAGCATCATTTGAAATGTTACAGGTGACCTCTCCTATGGACTTAACCTTAGGAAAGAAAATTCAACTCTATTACATTTCCCTTCACGACTGCTTCCAAAACATAGATCGCGTACATGGTTTTGGAACAGTAACGCTTTTGAGTCATCCCATATGTGTACACTCCCCCGCTTATTAGACACTCCAAAACTAATCGATAAATTTCCAGTTAACTTAACCCAAGTTTTTTCAGAAATAAATAGACAATACATAAGGGTGGAGATAATCTTCTATCTAAACAGATTTACTTATCATTTATCCTAGAAGAGCAAGATGAGTTTATACGTACAGTATAGAATCTTTGAAGATAACTGTACCATATAGATCTCGTGCTTCTTCTAGATATTTCCTAAGTTATTTTGGTCGAATTCGATGGTCGACTGATCGACTATCTAGTTAAAAGTGATTGTTTATAGAAATTAAGATTTGTATACTTAACTCATTTCTAATATTCCAACTTAATTATTTCTCATCCGAGAATGAAGCCAGGTAAGTTATAGCACTAGTTGCATATCAAATCCTTGCTTAGACACTTCGCTCTTGAATCTCACAAATAGATAAGTCTACTTTGTCGACTTTCAGTGTTAAGTATAGTATTAATGAATTTCATAAACGAGTAAGTAATCAACATGATTAACATGTTTCTAACATTCCTAACTTAACTATTCCTTAGTTAAGAGAGGAATTGGCAGGTTAGAGCTCTATTAGTCATATCCCTACTCGAACATCAATCTTAATTCTCACTAACAGATAAGCCTACTTCATTGGCTTTTAGTGTTAAGCATATTTAATTACTTAACAGGTAATTAAACAATTACCCATTTAACCATTAAGCAATTCCCAACCCCCTTTTGAAATCGTTTGCTTCTACTTTTAAAACCCTTTTAGAGACAATATACATATGTATAAGAATTTTATTTATAAAATTAGATGTTTAATATAATTATTTAAAAGGTATTATATTACAAAAGATACTTATACTTTAACAATAATTAACTAAATTTTCTAAAAACTATATTTACTTAAAAATACTTAAAAAAATTTATAATAGGTTTTAAAACATTTATCCAAAATATTACTTTAAAATAGCAAGCTTATAAAATCTTTTAAAACTTAGAAGAAAAAAGTTCTCCTTATATTTTAAACTAAAACCGCTTCCTTCAAATTCACAACTAATTCTCAAAAATTCATAAAAATCTCAAACTACTTTTAAAATACTCTAATATGAGTTAGCTAACACTTGTAAAAGGAATGAAACAAAATACATAAGTTAAAAGTCCTTTTCAAACATTCGAAGTTTAATAATCAAGGCTAGATGGGGCAGCTTTGCACAAGTGAAGTTTTGGCCACTTTTTAAGATGTTAATTAACTTTTAACTGTACAAACCTTCGATGGAAGCAAGCATACATACAATACATAGTGACTATGTGCTTTGTTTCAAATCCTAAGTGCATAAGTGCTCTCTCTACGAAGTTCAATACAAATTGCCGAACACAAAGCAATTTTTAAGTGCATCCATAACGACTATCGCTATACGTGCACTTTCAAATCCAAGTCCAAGCTAAGCCAACATTTAACTACAACATATGCTTTGTTTCAACGCTACGTTACAGGCCATACAAATCCATTCAAGTTCATTCAAGTCCATACATATGGATTACATATGTCATTTGCTTTTAAAGCAAGAATCAAAACAAATATCACGATATATGTCAATATCAATTCAAACAACATATACACAATCAACAAAAAAGCATATATGCATAATATTTTCATTCAAAGTGGTGATTAAGCCCACCTTTAAGCAAACAAACAAGCAAATCCAAGCAACCCAAGTCCAACCTTGCACCTCTTTCTTTTAGTTAAATATTATAATACCTTTAACATATTAATATCTCTTATCCACTTGAAAATTTTTAGAACCTTCCATTTTCTTTTTGAATTAAAGTTTGTTGATTATTTGTTAATGTGTCATTTGATAACTTGATAAATGCACGCGAGTTCGAACAACTTATATCGATCGAAAAGCTGTTTATCATTAAAACGATTTTCGGTCATATTATCGATTTTTCTTTGAAGAATGTATTTTTATAAACAAAATTCAAAAAAAGTTTGATATCATTATTTATTAATTAAAAGATCACTACACTAGAAAAGGCATTTTGTAGCACTGAAAAACGCTACCAAAACTTTTAGTAGCGTTTCGATAAACGCTGCGATACGACATGCAACTAAAAGTCTGAAACTTTTTGTAGCGTTGTAGAAAACATTATCAAAACTTGACCTATTGTAGGGTTTTAGAAACGCTATAAAAAGTTTCAAACTTTTAGTAGCATGTCGTATCGTAGTGTTTACTAAAACGCTGCTAAAAATTTTGGTAGCGCTTTTTCAATGCTTTAAAAGTCAAATCTCATCTATTTACATTTATTTTACTAACGTTTTTAAAACGCTACTAAAAGTTATTAACTGTTTTGTAGCATACTGTACATGCTACTATTTCATCTTAATGGCTTGTACCCTTTCCAGCTATCTCTCACATAATAGTCTTATTACGACTAGCAATCAATCACATAATCGTCGTATTCAAATAATCAATCAATCACATAATCATTGTATTCAAAAAATTAAAAAAACACACTAATCACATAATCAAATATAATATTCGTAACCATTTCGATAATATTTTTTCGACAAACTGAGCAAATTCACATAAAATCCATAATCATTCATAAACAAGTTTACATGACAAGTACTAACAAAATGTTATTGTATATATAACAATTAAAGACATATTCATTACTTGAGTACCCACCATTCTTTGCTGCAGCTGCTATTTACTCCTAGAAAGCTAATTACCTGTAGACAAGTTTAACAATCAACAAATGATTAACAAACCGTTTCATATTTAAAGTATATCAAACATCCTTAGTTGAACTTTTCTTAAATTTAAATAACTTTAATAATAGTTTTCCCTTTAAAAATACATTTCCCCTCTAATTACGTCATTTTTGGTTGGGCAAAGAACATTCATCACGCTTGACTGACTGAAGATTTTCAAACTTTTGTTTAATTTTATCTTTGCTTGGTTTAGTTTGAATGCATTTTTTATCTCCCTGATACTTTTTTTTAATTTGAGTAATTCAGGCTTGGTAAGAATGTGACTAGTTCTATGGTTCAACCTAGTAATTCCATCCGCGACTCACTTGCAGCTCAACTGCTCCAGTAATCTCAACATCCATTCCAGCCAGCATTCAGCTTTTAACCTATGCATGTGCAATCCACTAACTTGTAGCCTTTGGTCAATATGCAGTATTAGTCTACATTTCTTTTTCATGCAGCTGTCCCATAACTCAATGCAACAACTCTACAACTTCCACATGATGGCACAAATCAAAGCTCACATTTTAAAGCTATCAGCCAAACCTGTATTCACATACCTAATCCTTTATCCCAAAGCACGTAATTCCTGCAACATCGGCAATAAATTTCAAGCAATTGAATAAAAAAATTAGCTACAAAGATTCTATGGAAGTGCACAAAAATGCACGTTAAAATGAGCTTTAGTCCATTGTCCTATGAAAAATTTGTAAAAATAATGACATTTTCATAGAGATACTAAAGAACTTACAAGTGCACGATGATGAAATGGTCTAGTAAAACTATGAAATTCAAGTGGCCGCAAAAAGCTTTAAAGCCTTAGGCAATTCAGAGCATAACAATATAAATTAAAAACAGCTCGTACCACGTTACTTTAAACCCAGTTTTTTGTAAAGGGAAAGCAACTAATGCAATCCTCAAGTTAAATAATGCTCCAAATATACACAAAATGTGTAGGAAAAGGATTTTTCATTTGATGATCGCACCCTAGTCAATAACTCTGAAGCAAATCTGAACACTAGTCAAGTGCAAATGGAATTTGACCAACATCAACCCCATTCTTCACCTGAGCATCTGGTTCATCTTCCAAAACAGAATGCAAATGAGATAAGTAACTCATAGGAACAACAACATCAAGAAGTTTTAGAACCTAATATTAAAGCACAAACCAACAAATCCTCAAATGGTAATGGAATCCAAACAGGACACAAATTAAGTAGGAAAAGTACTCATGTAGAAAAAAAAACTCAATTCAAAGCCACTGTAATAACCGAATCAATAGAAAATCCAGGCTAGGAAAACGTAATAAATAACATCAAATCAAAGTCAAGAAGGTCAAAAAGAAGTAAACTGAATAATGTTAACTCTTCTAACCTTGAAATGAAGAGTACCCAATCCTATTCCTCGTGATTGAAAATATCATTGCAACAGCTCACTTCCTTACGACTTGGTCCACTAGTATTTCCCTCGGCATGAAGTTGGCATGCTCCCATTCTCCATTTACTGTTTGCAAATAGCTGCTTCTCTTCACCACCCCACAATTTATCAGCAACATTATACTGTTTCTCGCTTGCAACTGCTTCTTGTCCTCTCCTTTCATACACTGTTGTTTCATGCTAATTTCAGCAAAATTGTCTTCCATGATTCGAAAAATAACTACTTTTGAATTATCACATAAATAAGTTTGTTTTGTGTAATAATACAGTGCAACTCCCTTTACATTTCAGAAAAACCTCTTGTTTACTACAATTAGTGTGCAGTTGGCTCACAATCTAATTAAGGGTGGAGTCAGAAACTACAATAGCATTGGGCAACTCAGCTAGTAACCAGATTTTTCAATTGATTCATTATTAATAATGGATATAAAAAAAGAAATCAAGCTTGTGAATGATTAATAGAAAGGTTTCAAAAGTCACTACATCGGAAATCAAGCTTGTAAATGCTTGCTGCATCAGAAAGTTGATACTTAGTGTAAGCCAATACATGCACCAATGAAATACTACACATAAGCAATGTTGTAAAACAAATTCAAGGGATAGCTTGTTTAGTTTTCCAGAAGTGATTGCTATTTAGCATGGTTAAATGTATGATGGTCTAGACTAATGGATATGCTTTAGCATATATAGTAGTTCAGAAATTCGCTAAACACACTATTTGATCTAACTTAGCATAAACCCAAAGATTTGAATGACCAAGTAAAAGTAAGGGTATATCATTATCAATAAGACTCTCGGTAGGGGCAACTAGCTACTTGCTAATAGAACACAATAGACCAAGCATAAAACATAAAATAAAGTATATATAAAGTACGAGTGGATAAAAATAGTTTACCTTGATAATTTCTGGAGATAAAAGGCCAACATTTCAAGTCCATTAAGACGCTCCTTAAGTTGCAATTGGAAAATGTTTCGTTCCCCTGAAGTTCGTTGGTGGGTAATTTCTGAACTGACCCTTTCTCGTACCATTTCCCAACATTGCATAGCCGAGGACTTGACGAACACGACTCCTGGGTACTCTTCTAAAGTAACCTAAATGTTATAATCATTATAAGGTTATGGTTGTTATATTACTTTAAGTAAATGCATAGCATGAAGTTCACCTCAAACATTGGTCCCAGGAGTCCACCATCAATTATTTCCAAAATAACCACAAGCTTTTGTAAGATCTGACACACTATAAAAATATAACCGCAAGTTATAATTTTTCTTTTATGGTTCTAAACAAATGATAATTATTTTTATCTTATGACGATCCTTTCTTTATTGGGATGCATATGTCTTAGTAACTGAGATACCACTAGCACATATAAAATGCAACTTTGAGCATAAGTTTAATTATAAGCACACAAGCCGGTCAAATATATTCATTTTACAATTTAGTGTTTCACTATGTTAACTCCACTTAAACAAACCTATATCTATTATTGTGTTGCTATTTAAATACAGAAATTTTGGATTGAGATAAAACTTCCAGTATTTCATAAAGTGATTTAGGCGATGATAGGAAATGGAAACAAATAGCATGTCCTTGGTATTATTGAAAACGAATGTGCAATAATATGGTACAAAACTTCAGGTCCAAGCACATTTAAAAGAATGAACACATGAAAATTCACGATTATGCAATATAAGCAGCTCTAGGCTACCATATATAATTTTCAAGATAAAATAAAACATAATTAAATTATGATTTTTTATACCTAATATTACATGGAATGTGTATAAAAACAGTAGTTGAAGTTGATGTAAAGCAACTTAATGTCAGTGTTGAAGATGATGTGAAATAACACAGTGGTAGTGTTTCACCATATTAACTCCACTTGTTAAAACAATAATATGCATTGCATATAATATTTATGTAGATAGATAGACGGATATGCACAAACAACAAATAATTGTTCACCTGCAACAAGGGACATCTTCAGTTACCCATCATATGCACTTATATGCATATGAATTCAGTTACCTATCATTGCAATAATGGCGTTCAAACTATTATATGCCAATATATGTATATGAATTTAGTTACCTATCGTATGGAATTTGACCCATCAATAGCTCTAACATGACCACACCAAAGCAATATATGTCAGTTTTCGTCCTGCACTCCGATGACTTGGTGGATTCTAGAGAAGTGTATCTAGGGCCTGAGTTATTTCCTTGAAAAAATAGTGTTTATATAGAAACATAAATATTTTTTCAAAAATAATTATACTATTACCTAGTAATATTTTGGTGTTGATCCACAATCGAAGAGGGAAGGATTGAGCTCGTTGTCAAGAACAATATTAGCAGACTTTATGATTTTGTGAACTATAGATGTGGAACAGGTCTCATGCAAATATCTAACAGAATAATGAACTACATTATTTCCAAGAGGACCATAATATATTTTATCCAATAGTTGAACAAGAGTCGTCTCTTCCATATTGTTGGAAATGGTTCTCAATAGGTTTACAAAATAAAAGGATTATGGTTATTTCTATGCTAATTCCAGTAAACTAAGGAATACAATTAGAGTTTATATAACGGAATGATCATGGCATACATGTTACTACCAAGTATATAGACTTAAGAAAAGATGAAATTAAAGGCCACATAAGCAGGCAGTGGGAGGGCAATGCTGATAAAAAATGGCACAGTTTGTTTTTCTTGTTAATTTTTTATATATTCAAAATATATAATGGTAGCTCTAAGAGAAAAGAAAAAAACTATGATAGTTGTTCGCTAAATTTCAGTGCAAAGTTCAAGCATAAAACACATGTCACTACTTAGTATGTTTATCTACTTACTACACATATCATTGGAGTCGAGTCATTCTCCCCTTGTAGTTTGGTTTCCTTTTCAGGTAGCTTCTTCATTGTAAACCTGAAAATCTCCATTGTTTTTAGCTCCACATTTAGTATGTGACAAGCCATTTTAATTTTTATTAAACATGCACAAAGCTTCATTACTATTTGTTAATAGTTGTGCATGCTGTTATTAGTTGTGCATGTGTCATGTCCATTGCATTTGTACCTGCATAAAATTAATGATTAAAAAAACATTAATAATCAAGATTCATTCTAACTGTAATATACATTAGATGTATGTATATGTATATGTATATATATGTATGTATTATGAATTAAACACTTGCATGTTGTGAGAGCAATTACAAATAATATCAAAAGCACCATCATGTTCTTTGTCGCTGAATCAAGTGTAGCCATTTTTGTATCTTTGTTCTACTGTTTGATAGTTGATAATGATACTCTTCTCAATACTCTTCTCAAATACGGTCTTGCTTTTATAGACTGAGCAAAGTCAATACAACTGTTGATGTGGGGATTTTTGCTATTTTGAGTGTGACGTTAGTTATTACTAACTAAATTAGCCAACTCGGTTTTTATTTTTTTCTTTGGATTAATTCTTTCTTTTTTCTAGAAACTCCATGCATCCGTACAAAATCTTAAAACAATAGAAGAATAACAAAACAATTTAAACGTCTTACTTATTATTTCTAATTGTAGGACTGGTTCTAACATATACTTGGTTTATTAGTGCACATAATTTTAATAGAAACATCAAGATAAAACATGCAATATATCAGTTAATCTAATCAAAAAATTGAAAAAAAACATAGGATGTAAACTAATCTAGTCAAATTTAGATTATATGATGTTATATGTGGTTGAAGTGTATTTCGAAGAAGTGTATAATTATGCGATATTACAAAAGGTACATTTTCAAAAATTTGAAAGAACAACCAAGATTTATCGAAGTATGATAAATGCATACTCCCTTAAAGTTTGTAAAAAGATATAAATGAAAACTTGGGTTTCTGGATGGTAAAAATTATATATACAGGTACAACATTTTTTTGTCTAAATTTGCAATGTTTTTAGGGAATTCTGAGTATTAGGTCAAAATAATAGAAATAATGGATACTTGATACCTAGATGGCAGATTCCAAATAGCCATGTAATGCAGCGGCAGTATAAGCAAAATGCCTTAGTGTTGTGTCGAGTCGTACATATTGTTGCTATGGATACCGCTGCCAAGAATGCCTTGGCTCCTAACTTGCAAATAGTGCCTGAATCAAATTACATGATAATTATTGTATAGTATTGGTTACATTAAAGAAGCATAAATGAAATACACTTGAGATTCATCGTTTGATTTAGAATCTAGCACAACTTTGTATTTCTTATATATAGGAAATCTTGATGACTTCTTCTCCTTGCTGATTTCCACAAAGTAATCATTTACGCAAGCTGCAAATCTTGACATGTAACATAAACTCAAATAACAAGTATTATATTACTTACTTTGAAAATAACAAGATGTTTATATTTTACCTTCGATAGACTTGGCTAATTGTGATAACCCGGATTTTTGGACATCCAGTAATTGGATAATTAACTGGTTTATTCAATTAAACAGATAAAATTCTGATAATAAAAGATATCTGGTTATGTAAGTGAATTTGAAAATATAATAAAAATTGGATTTTTGATATTGGGATAAATATTTGATAATCTTCTAATATAATTACTTAAAATTTTACAAATTAACCTTTTAAAACAAATAATAATGAATGTGTGTATATATAGACATAAGAAGATTTTAAATAGAAAAAAATATTATTTTCAAACAAATTAAATATGTGTTGTTTAAATATATATATTTAAATGAGCTGATTTTAAATTGAATTTGGATTTGAAATTCAAAAGATAAATATCTTAAAATAATTGGATTTAAAAATAATTAAAAGTATGTAATAACAAGTGTTAATAGATTAGATTATGATAGTAACATGTGTAATGAGATTAAATTATGTAAATGACAAGTGTTAGTAAATTAAAACAAGTGTTCCATTTCCCTTTTATTTCTAAAAATATTTACTAAAAAAAGTATTTAATAGCTTATATTAAACATTTTCAATTTTTTCCTTCATTCTTGCTCTGTTCTATTTTTTTCTCAAAACAAATCAAAGAAAAATCCTGTACCCTGAAACCAGATTTCAATTTCTTCTCAACTTGGAAAGCAAATTAAATCAAAACAACTAGTGCAAACTTGATAAGCAAAACAAGGATTAAAACTTCAAACAAGCAAATGCAAACTCAATTCCAGATCAGATTCAAAGTTTCAGTTCAATCATCAATTTCCAGATCAAACAAATCAAAATCAAAACAGACTTTCTTTGTTCCTAAAAACAGGTGAGTAATCATATCTGTTTTAAAAAAAAAACTTTTAATCTGTTAAATCCCTGTTACATGCAGAAAACTTAAGTTTAAATAGGAAATAATGGTTTGCATGTTGGAATTAAACAATTTTATGTATATTTGTTTGTGGTTATCTCTGTGTGCATGCCTGAAATTCAAGTTTTGTGCTCTATTCTTTAACTGTTGGATGTAAATAACATTCAAAAGTTAAGTGTTTTGTCTTTAATCAGTTTTATGTTGAAATGTCTGAGCAAAACATTATTACAGTGAGTAAATCTACCATCTAAAAGTCTAAATTTATTTTTATAACTGAATGCATGTAGGATTAGATAGTCAAAAATGTCTTAATTTTTGCTTGCATAAATTGGAAAGATGTATTGCCTGGGTATATAGGTTGGGATTGCTGTGAGTATTCATGTGCACGTCTCTGTTTGATTTTAACAGACCCAAATAGCATTTTAATTCAAATTCTCTTCAACTAAGCACTTCTGGGTTATGATGTCTAAGAATAAGTTGTTTGAAAAGATGAAACATTATTTATGAAAATATTATCAAGTATGATAAACCAGTAGGATTACTGGGAAGTAAGAAATGACAGTAAAATTAAATTCAAATTTAAAATTTGATTTTTAAATTTTGAAGTTTTAATTACATAAACTGTTTCGTTTTCGAAAGTAATGAATTTTGATTTAGATTTTATGATTTTTAAAACGAGGGATGTAGAGGAATCCTTAGTTGATCGGAGTTGGAAATTTTGACAATTGCCGGCGATGGAGGAAATTTCAGAACAAGATGTTTTGCTGGAAGGAGCATTGGTCGAGGGGGAATTCGAGGAAAATGGCGTTGGAAATTCTAGGTGATTGTGGAAGCGGGTCGATCGGAAAGTAGGGTTTTAGGCTTTGGTTTGGTCGAGGTTGTTTCCATGGCCAGTGTAGTGACGTGGTGGCGCCGGAGTGATTCGGTGGAGGGGGAAAAGGAAGGAGAGGGTCTGGTGCAGCTCCAGGCCTAGCGGCGAGTGTTCCAGTGATCTGTGACGGTGGTACGAGGGGAGAGAAGGTGTCGGGTTTTCGTTCAGGCGATGGCATTTCTGTTCGATTTCGATTCGAAGAGTTGTCGTAAGTTCTGGGTGGTCGGAACGAAGGAGAAGGGTGACGATGACTTGCTGGTGGTAGCGACGTTGGTTGGAGTGGCGACGATCGAGTGTGCACGTGTACGTGTGCTCGTGTGTCAGTTTTGAGTGTTGCTGTAGTTAGTAAGAGAGAGGAGAAGAAAGGAAGGTCGGGGAAAGATCGGTTTAGTCCGGGGTTAGGTCGAGTATATTTGGTTTGGGGCTCGGGTTGTAACCGAAGTAAATAAACTAGTTTTTTTTTTTAAAGCCTTTGATAAATACAAGTTTTAATGAATTGATAAACAAGTATTCAAGAGTAAGGAATGAACAGTACTTCAAAACAAAATAAGTCAGGCGATTTCAAATTTGTATTTGCTTGATTTGGGAAAAATTCAATATTAAGTTAATTTATCGAAATAAAACCTAAGTATTTCTAATAAATAAATGATGAAATTAAGTGAGTGCTTATCACTGTAATAATCTTTAATCAATTAATCATGTAGGATAGTTATTACTTAATTAATGAGGAGTCAATTAATCAAAGTAATTAATGGTCAATTGATTTAGGAATAATTAATTAGTGGAAGTAATTGAGGATTAATTACTTAGTGAATTAGTTAAAGTATGGATTAATTAATGATTAATTAAATTAATGAAATAATTTAAGAGAAATTAATTAATTAGTGATTAAGGATTAATTAATTAAATTTTAAGGTTTATAAATTAATTTATTAGAGATTAATTAATTGGTGATTAGAGACTGACTAATGTAGGTAATTACTTAAATGATAATTACTTAATGTATGTAGAAGGATTAATCAATTGAGGATAATTAACCAATAGGATAATTACTTAATGAAATTAATTATGGATAATTAATTTAGATGGATCATTAAAGATGATTAATTAATAGGTTTGTAAGTAATTAATGTTAAGCAGGATTATAAGTGATTAAAGTAATGTAATTCATTTAAATTAATTAGAAATGGTGTGACTAATTTATCTTGCTTATGGATGATTGAATGATATTGAATGCCTCGAATTAATTGATATCTTTGATATATGATTCGTGATGCTATGTGAAATGATGTTGAGATTGAACTATGATAATATGGATTATCTATCTGTAATGGAATTGCTATGTGAATATGTACTCTAAATATGAATTAAATTGTTTTCACTTAAATAACCTGGATTAATGATGACATTGGATTCGAAGAGACCGGGATCGGGTATCACTAAATACCCGAAACCACTTCGATTAGTGTTCTGCTATAATTCTATATAGATTTGATTTGTGAACTCAATAGGCTGGTTTGGGATGATATGGATCATTTAAGCTAAGTTGGATACTTAGATATTGTTTTGTGAAAATAAAATGTGGACTATATAAGTTGTTTACTTGGAGTAAAGTACGAGTTACCCGGGTTTAAATAAGTTCTATGGATTTAAGTTTCATGTTAGATGAGTTTACTCACGCTGGTTTCCAGCCTGACCCGGGTGTTACTTTGATGTAATGCTCGGGTCAGACCGAGTATTACAGATTTCCAGGTAAGAACGTTCTGGAACTCAGGAGGCGAGCTGGATGGCAGGAACGTATGGAGTGTATTCCGCTATGTATTTAAGAGCTTATTGATAGTAGTCTGGGACAGGTGGATAACTGTCTAGTCTATTTGTGTATATGTTGTAACTCTGATGTATTGATGAAAATTAACAAATACAGTTTTCTTTGTATAACTGATATTATTATTTGATATTGTATTTTGATCCGCTGCGAATGTGAGAATCTGAGTTTTGTTTTCTATTCTTCTTCTATCTCTTTTCTTTTTCTTCTAACTATCTGGCATTTTCGGGTTCGAAAATTCCGGGTCGTTACAGTTGGTATCAGAGCCAGGTTAAGCGAGAACCTTGGCTCTATTGGGATTACTCGTTAAGGATAGGGTCAATGGTACCCTAGAACGAGTTGAGTGTATATATATATATGAGAGCGTAATTGTTATTTTCTTATATAAGGATTTTAAATGATTTTATAAGAATATCTTTTGATATATATATATATAAAATGATATTTCTTTCTAATAAATATTAAGGTAATTGGTTGTTAAAATATTGGAATTAAATTAAGTGGTAATAGAAATACAACCAAATTAAAATTGAATGAAGATAAGTTGAAATGGATCCAAATTGAAATTAAAATCTTGAATTTGTAGAAATAAAGATAATAATGAATTGGTTTCCAGATATGATAATCTTGGTTATTATCATAGATGGTTGATAATGAAATATTGTAAATGATTAAGAAAAATAAAATGTTTTAGGGAAATAAAACATTTAGGTAAGTATGACTTATAAATTGGAATTAAAGATAATTTAAAAATTGTAAATCTAAAGTTCAGAAAAAAAAAAAAACCTGAAATTGTTTTAAAGAAATTTGTTTTGAATTTAAAACCAAAGGTGGTTTAAAAATTTAAGGTATAACTTGGTATGTAAAGAAAATGTATATATGAGGATATACATAATATCAAGGATGATTTGAAATAACTCTTAGTGTTAAGTTTTAAATTGAAATGTGATATGAAAACCCAAAGTGATAAGTTTTTGAATTTAAATGGGAAGATTATTATTATAAGATTTAAAAATTTGAATGGGAATTCAAATTAGGTCAAGTTGACTAAATTAAAGTAAATTTAACTTAAGGGAAGTTAAATGAGTTTATAATGAACAACTTGAATTAGAAATTTCAAGATGAAATTAAAATTTAACTTGAGAAGTTAAACGGTTGGGTTTAAATGGGAGTTATGAGTAATCTCAAAATGGGTTTGAGATCTGGAAATTGAAATGGGATGTTGTTAATTGGTGTTTGGATGAATTTGGATGTTTATTTATCCTGATATCATTCTATTGTTATAAATAATCTATGAAACTAAGAATTTATTTTAAAGTTAGAAATGGATAATAAATTAGAATCTGAAGATTAAATTGTTTTTGAATTCTTATTTGAACTTTGTAATAAGTTAAGATAATTTTAAAATGGAATTTTGGAATTTGGATACAGAATTAAATGGTTTAAAGATTTAAGTTGTTAAATTAAAAATAAAGGTTGATTTAATTTAAAAGTAAGGGTTAATTTAACTTAAGGGATTAAATCAACATTTAAAATTTAACTCGAATTTATATAATTCGAGATGATTTTAAGTTGAGATTTGAATAGAATTAGTTCAAATGAAATTTGATTTGAATTAATTAGAATTGTGATTAAAGATGGATAAGCATAAATTTAAATGGAAATTTTGAATTAAAATAATTTGAAATAAAATTGAAGCTGGTTCAATTTGAAATTAATCCAAATTGATTTGAAATAATTTGGAATTGTGATTAAAATTGAATATGTTTAAAAATCAGATGAAATTTGATTTGAATTTGGAAAGGAATTAAGGTTAATTCAACTTAAATTGGGATTTAATAAATTTCAATGGAAATTGAAGTGTTGAGTCAATTTAAATGGAAGAGGAAATTTAAATTGAATAAAAGGGAAATTAATTGGGAATGTAGATTGGGAAATTAAACAGTTTGGCTCTGGACTATTTTTGAAATAAATTGTTTTAATACAAATAAATTTTTCCAAACTATTTACTATACAATCTTTCTTCTTAAACCCCAAACTATCTATACTTATTTTACAATTATTTTAGAATTATTTAACTATTTTGAAACTGTCTTATAAACTAATTACTATTTTTCAGTTATTTATATCTAATCACTATTTTAAAAACTATTTTGCAATTATCTAACTATTTTGTATCTACTTAACTATTTTACAGCTATTTTACAGACTAATAACTATTTTTCAACTACTTATCTATTTTAAACTTTTTCAAGATATTTTTAAATTTAATTTGGTCAGAGTTCAAACTGTTTATAATTGAAGTAATAACTAAATTGGTAATGGAAGCAATTGAGAATAAGTAAATGGAATTAAAAGAAATGAGAATAGGAAAGGGAATTGATTTGGCTAATAATCAATGAAGTTAAATACGTAGGATGTACGTATATTATTCCATTTGCATAGTGATTTGATCCAGATTCGAACACAGAATTTCGAGATAGTATTATCGATCCGAGTTGGGATTTTTTCGCTCGATTTTCGACGGCGAACCTGGATATGGATTGTTGATTGGTTCTGGATATTCTCTATCATAGTTGTGACTATGCAAGGAGAATGACGGTTTCTGATCAAGAAACCAGATCTGAGTCCGCACTAGGAAGTCGGGTGGACGATACTAGTTCGGAAGTGAAATTGTGTGATCGATTGAGCGATCAGACTGATATTGCGTACGGATGATATGAGTACATCGTACGAGTTTGAATGAAATTGATATTGGAATTTGTGGATAAGGATTGTAAAATGGTCTTTGAAATGAAAAGTATATTTGTGAAATATAATGGAATTGGATATTTCTTTGGTTGAAATTTACTTTATGGAGGTAAGTAAATGGTAAATAACTTTATAAAGAAATCAAACTTGAATATTTGATTTGAAAATAAATAAAGTTATATTTTGTAATATGATAAACTTCCCTTATTGAATCTAGCCAGAATAAAAAGGGTTTTGAAATATTTGAAGTATAAAAGAGGTTTTATACAAGATTGAAATGATCCAAAGATTTTCAAAGTTATATATATCTATATCTATATATATAAAGGATCTTATGAGAATGATTTTGGAAAAGGTCTTGGGAACCTATGAATTTGGTAAAGGCTTTTGATTTTTGGGAAAATTAATTTTGGATTTTGGAAAGCCTAGTTTGAGAATTATCGATTTTGGTAATCGATTTTGTGTAAAGGAGATTTTGATAAATCATAAAGGGTATGATTTGAAGATACTATAAGTATATAGTATAAAGTATTTTGAAAATAGCTCTGGGGAAAAAGGCGCTTCCTTGAAATGAACTTCTCAGGAGTACCACAGGGTGGTACTGCCTTGAGCCCCAAGGGGGGTTTCTAAAGTTGATCCTGTGAGGAGTCCGGACAAAACTAGTTCCTGAGGATTATTTGTGTAGCGAAAGTCGAGGGGCTGGTGCCCACAGAGGCATTTGAGTTATGCTGTGACAACAATTTAACTCGATGTCACTGCGATCTACTGCAGACCATAGCGGAAGTCATGTGTGCCGCTGAGAGCCAACTGTCTACGTTTGATTTTATATCGGTAGACTGTGACACTATGGTAACATAGCGAAAGTCGTTTGAGCCGCTGAGAGCCAACAGTCTGCGTTTGATTTTATATCGGTAGACTGCGACCTATGTGGAGGAGTTTCATTTTGACAGCGAAATCGTGTGTGCCGCTGAGAGCCAACAGTTACATGGACTTTTGCTGCGATGGCAACGTAACCATGGATGTAACTGCGATCTGTTGTGGGTTCCATGGTGTAATCAGTTACATGGACTTTTGCTGCGATGGCAACGTAACCCGTGATGTAACTGTGACCATGGATGGGGGTGATGATTTCCAGAGCATTTTCACCAAAGATATTTCCTCTATTTTCAAAACTGTTTTCCATATTTTCAATAAAATTATTTTCCAAGTATTTTCACTAGGTGTTGAAAACGGGTTTACCAAGTACTGATAGATTTTCAGTCTTACGTCTGATCAACGTATGACCGAATTTCTGTGAGAACAAGGATGGACTTGTTGAGACATTGAGTTATAAAAGTATTTTTATAAAAACTATTTTTGTAATACTATATAGATTTTAGAGTGTTTTAAAAATGATCAAAAGATAATATTAACTGATAATAAGTATTGAAATTTCTGGTTTTGTTCCTTTTCGAGGACGAAAAGATTCTAAGGGGGGAGGAATGTGATAACCCGGATTTTTGGACATCCAGTAATTGGATAATTAACTGGTTTATTCAATTAAACAGATAAAATTCTGATAATAAAAGATATCTGGTTATGTAAGTGAATTTGAAAATATAATAAAAATTGGATTTTTGATATTGGGATAAATATTTGATAATCTTCTAATATAATTACTTAAAATTTTACAAATTAACCTTTTAAAACAAATAATAATGAATGTGTGTATATATAGACATAAGAAGATTTTAAATAGAAAAAAATATTATTTTCAAACAAATTAAATATGTGTTGTTTAAATATATATATTTAAATGAGCTGATTTTAAATTGAATTTGGATTTGAAATTCAAAAGATAAATATCTTAAAATAATTGGATTTAAAAATAATTAAAAGTATGTAATAACAAGTGTTAATAGATTAGATTATGATAGTAACATGTGTAATGAGATTAAATTATGTAAATGACAAGTGTTAGTAAATTAAAACAAGTGTTCCATTTCCCTTTTATTTCTAAAAATATTTACTAAAAAAAGTATTTAATAGCTTATATTAAACATTTTCAATTTTTTCCTTCATTCTTGCTCTGTTCTATTTTTTTCTCAAAACAAATCAAAGAAAAATCCTGTACCCTGAAACCAGATTTCAATTTCTTCTCAACTTGGAAAGCAAATTAAATCAAAACAACTAGTGCAAACTTGATAAGCAAAACAAGGATTAAAACTTCAAACAAGCAAATGCAAACTCAATTCCAGATCAGATTCAAAGTTTCAGTTCAATCATCAATTTCCAGATCAAACAAATCAAAATCAAAACAGACTTTCTCTGTTCCTAAAAACAGGTGAGTAATCATATCTGTTTTAAAAAAAAAACTTTTAATCTGTTAAATCCCTGTTACATGCAGAAAACTTAAGTTTAAATAGGAAATAATGGTTTGCATGTTGGAATTAAACAATTTTATGTATATTTGTTTGTGGTTATCTCTGTGTGCATGCCTGAAATTCAAGTTTTGTGCTCTATTCTTTAACTGTTGGATGTAAATAACATTCAAAAGTTAAGTGTTTTGTCTTTAATCAGTTTTATGTTGAAATGTCTGAGCAAAACATTATTACAGTGAGTAAATCTACCATCTAAAAGTCTAAATTTATTTTTATAACTGAATGCATGTAGGATTAGATAGTCAAAAATGTCTTAATTTTTGCTTGCATAAATTGGAAAGATGTATTGCCTGGGTATATAGGTTGGGATTGCTGTGAGTATTCATGTGCACGTCTCTGTTTGATTTTAACAGACCCAAATAGCATTTTAATTCAAATTCTCTTCAACTAAGCACTTCTGGGTTATGATGTCTAAGAATAAGTTGTTTGAAAAGATGAAACATTATTTATGAAAATATTATCAAGTATGATAAACCAGTAGGATTACTGGGAAGTAAGAAATGACAGTAAAATTAAATTCAAATTTAAAATTTGATTTTTAAATTTTGAAGTTTTAATTACATAAACTGTTTCGTTTTCGAAAGTAATGAATTTTGATTTAGATTTTATGATTTTTAAAACGAGGGATGTAGAGGAATCCTTAGTTGATCGGAGTTGGAAATTTTGACAATTGCCGGCGATGGAGGAAATTTCAGAACAAGATGTTTGGCTGGAAGGAGCATTGGTCGAGGGGGAATTCGAGGAAAATGGCGTTGGAAATTCTAGGTGATTGTGGAAGCGGGTCGATCGGAAAGTAGGGTTTTAGGCTTTGGTTTGGTCGAGGTTGTTTCCATGGCCAGTGTAGTGACGTGGTGGCGCCGGAGTGATTCGGTGGAGGGGGAAAAGGAAGGAGAGGGTCTGGTGCAGCTCCAGGCCTAGCGGCGAGTGTTCCAGTGATCTGTGACGGTGGTACGAGGGGAGAGAAGGTGTCGGGTTTTCGTTCAGGCGATGGCATTTCTGTTCGATTTCGATTCGAAGAGTTGTCGTAAGTTCTGGGTGGTCGGAACGAAGGAGAAGGGTGACGATGACTTGCTGGTGGTAGCGACGTTGGTTGGAGTGGCGACGATCGAGTGTGCACGTGTACGTGTGCTCGTGTGTCAGTTTTGAGTGTTGCTGTAGTTAGTAAGAGAGAGGAGAAGAAAGGAAGGTCGGGGAAAGATCGGTTTAGTCCGGGGTTAGGTCGAGTATATTTGGTTTGGGGCTCGGGTTGTAACCGAAGTAAATAAACTAGTTTTTTTTTAAAGCCTTTGATAAATACAAGTTTTAATGAATTGATAAACAAGTATTCAAGAGTAAGGAATGAACAGTACTTCAAAACAAAATAAGTCAGGCGATTTCAAATTTGTATTTGCTTGATTTGGGAAAAATTCAATATTAAGTTAATTTATCGAAATAAAACCTAAGTATTTCTAATAAATAAATGATGAAATTAAGTGAGTGCTTATCACTGTAATAATCTTTAATCAATTAATCATGTAGGATAGTTATTACTTAATTAATGAGGAGTCAATTAATCAAAGTAATTAATGGTCAATTGATTTAGGAATAATTAATTAGTGGAAGTAATTGAGGATTAATTACTTAGTGAATTAGTTAAAGTATGGATTAATTAATGATTAATTAAATTAATGAAATAATTTAAGAGAAATTAATTAATTAGTGATTAAGGATTAATTAATTAAATTTTAAGGTTTATAAATTAATTTATTAGAGATTAATTAATTGGTGATTAGAGACTGACTAATGTAGGTAATTACTTAAATGATAATTACTTAATGTATGTAGAAGGATTAATCAATTGAGGATAATTAACCAATAGGATAATTACTTAATGAAATTAATTATGGATAATTAATTTAGATGGATCATTAAAGATGATTAATTAATAGGTTTGTAAGTAATTAATGTTAAGCAGGATTATAAGTGATTAAAGTAATGTAATTCATTTAAATTAATTAGAAATGGTGTGACTAATTTATCTTGCTTATGGATGATTGAATGATATTGAATGCCTCGAATTAATTGATATCTTTGATATATGATTCGTGATGCTATGTGAAATGATGTTGAGATTGAACTATGATAATATGGATTATCTATCTGTAATGGAATTGCTATGTGAATATGTACTCTAAATATGAATTAAATTGTTTTCACTTAAATAACCTGGATTAATAATGACATTGGATTCGAAGAGACCGGGATCGGGTATCACTAAATACCCGAAACCACTTCGATTAGTGTTCTGCTATAATTCTATATAGATTTGATTTGTGAACTCAATAGGCTGGTTTGGGATGATATGGATCATTTAAGCTAAGTTGGATACTTAGATATTGTTTTGTGAAAATAAAATGTGGACTATATAAGTTGTTTACTTGGAGTAAAGTACGAGTTACCCGGGTTTAAATAAGTTCTATGGATTTAAGTTTCATGTTAGATGAGTTTACTCACGCTGGTTTCCAGCCTGACCCGGGTGTTACTTTGATGTAATGCTCGGGTCAGACCGAGTATTACAGATTTCCAGGTAAGAACGTTCTGGAACTCAGGAGGCGAGCTGGATGGCAGGAACGTATGGAGTGTATTCCGCTATGTATTTAAGAGCTTATTGATAGTAGTCTGGGACAGGTGGATAACTGTCTAGTCTATTTGTGTATATGTTGTAACTCTGATGTATTGATGAAAATTAACAAATACAGTTTTCTTTGTATAACTGATATTATTATTTGATATTGTATTTTGATCCGCTGCGAATGTGAGAATCTGAGTTTTGTTTTCTATTCTTCTTCTATCTCTTTTCTTTTTCTTCTAACTATCTGGCATTTTCGGGTTCGAAAATTCCGGGTCGTTACACTAATACTTCAAACTTATCAATTATTGATTTCTCAAGATCTTGCCCTGACCAGTTAGGCAGAATAAGGTTGCACATGCACAAACATATATATAGCAGAACCAATTGTTATCATGAAAGATCTATCCCTTGCTATCTTGATACTATTATCCACATTGTAAGTAGATATTGTGATGATATTAAACGTTAGTAGAAAAATTATCATTATATAATATCTATATATAATATTATATAGGAATATTCTATTTTGAAGATTTTGAAATGTCTAGAATACCCTTCTACTTTTGACTCCCATGACAAGGATTTGTATCATTTCTATGCCCCACATTTTAACTTCTTACCTATTGATTTTACACATGTACTCCCTACCCAACCGCATACACTTACTCTTTCTTTTTCTTGAAGATATCACTGTTGACTTCCTTCTATAATCTACACCCTAAACAGCTCTGAAATCCTAAAATGTTTTTTTAGCCTAATTTCTTATTTCGTTCATGAAAATTAATAGAGCACATGAACGAAGCAAACAAATTAGGCTACTAGAAAACCAAATAACATTTAAAATAATAATACCATAAATCGGATATTGCAAGGCATTAAAAATAACAACAACATCTAAATCAGGGAAAAGTGGAGAAACCTAAACAACTAGAGTGCTAAAGGGAAAGACGGCAGCCTAAACCAGTCATATCGATGAACCAAAACACAACATCAAAGCCGGACATTCCACCGAACATTAGACAAAATATGCAAGATCAACCACAAAGTACTAATGGTGCATCCTAAAAAATGACCATAACCGAACTATGTCGACAACCCAAACTCAGACCCGAGATCGAAATAAAGTGCACTGTGGCCACTTCAAGATCCAAGACTGCAATCACTAAGAAATAACAGCCTAACTTCTAATTTCGAATCTCAACAAAAGAAAAATACCTAATTTTTAATTTTAATTTGTAAATAAACTAATTCAATTCATGTGATGAATTCAAGAAAAAGCCCTCAAAAGCCATTACACAAACTCAAAATAATAAACTCAAAATAAGATTTATTTGAGCTAAAGGTGAGAAGCCGTAGTTGGAGACTGAAATCCTTGCTTGAGGCATTAGGGTTCTGAGGAAAATTTGAAGTGGAACAGCCGGAGCCAAAGAGAAACGACAACAAGGAGATTTCTTTTAGGTGTTTCATAGCGCGTTGGAGGAAAAGAAGCAAAAAGAAATACGAGTGGCCACATAAAAAAATCACCCAAATTTTAATAATTATTGGCGGGATAAAGTAGCAGCTATTTTTATTTACGTTTAGTTTTCATAAATGAGTAACGGATGCACTTAGCATTACCGATAAATGCAATTAAAAATAAGTTCTGTTGTAGTGGATGTTTAATAAGGTTGTAAAATCATATTTATAACACTTAACTAAATTTTAAAATGTTTCAATATTCGAAGACGAAGTGTTCGAATTTTCGGGTCGCTATATTCTCCCCCACTTAGAACATTTTGTCCTCAAAATTTAAACATGAACGATAATTAATGAAGATAGAATAACAAGATACATATATTGAGTGCTGTTGAAACTATATGCAAACTAAACTGCAAACCCAAATGCATACTAAGCGACTCCATCTCAAGCGATGAGTACACTGCAAAAGATATACAATACTAAGATAAGAAGAGACCCTTAGTCTATAAGCAACTTTGGATGGATCTCCCTCAAACTGTCCTTTGTCTTCCTTGTACAATCCAGCATCCTCGCTCCATGACACTTTATAACCTTAACAAAGGAACAAGTATACATATACCCAAATAGTATTCACAATCACTAGCAACCAATGCTCATGTTTTCTTAGGTCAAAACTCTCCCATCGCCTAAGGACGATAAAAAATTTATTAAGCATATCTTACGCTCGACAGCCTTAGGTTATTACTTAAACGACTATTCATGCTATCTTATAACAAATCGAAGAGTCATTCTCACAACACTTTACAAGTTAACATAATATATCTTACAAATGTATTAAAGAATGTATGATGCACATGGATCATCCATACGCAATATTCGATCTGATTACTTGTTCGATCACAGATTTTGCTTCCAAACTAGCATAGATCAATTGACCTCTCTAGTGTAGACTTCGATTAGGTTCCTTAACTCAAAATTTCCATTCTCATATAAACTATGATAGAAAACTTCGGGATCATATCAAGAATTCATATCAAGTGTTCGCCATTAAGAATCCAGTGTAAAATCCTTGTTCAGACTGCTGTAAACCACCTTAAAATCTTATACTCGAAGACCGAATCAAGAATTGTCATGTGAATAAAACGATCTACTTATAACTTATGTACTTATCCTATTGGCTTCTTAACTGCACCAATTTTTTTAAGTCACATTCTTTTATAAAAATAGTATGTAATTCAATACTAAAACCATTTGTGAATCATTTCATAAAAACCTAACTTCGAGTTTATAAACATTTTATAATTTAAGTTCATACTCGTATAATACTCCACTACATCCTAAGAGTGTATACAAAACATCAAATTCATCTTACTTAACAAGAATGATCAATAATTTGAAATTGTTTTAACTTACTACCTTTTCAAATTAAAGTGTTATACAAACTTAACTTTATATTTTCAAAAACACTTAACTACAATTTCTATAATGATTCGAAAGTTTCTGTCTGTCCAAAATTGTCGAAAATCCAATTTTATTTTAATAATTGAAAACTACCAAACAACATATCATATCATGGAACATACCTTACTTTTCTAATGCATAGGCTACATGTATCATGAAATAACATAACAAGAAAATTTTAGAACTAAATACCGGTTTTCATTACAAACCATTTTGAAATAATATATACATATTACTTTTGTATATCAAATCATACTTTCGGGATTTAAATCAATCCACTTTAATAAAACAACTTTAGGGCATCCCTTACCACAAAACTTGAAAATGAACGCCAATGATACTACGGTCATCACTGGAATTATTTTTAATCGATAGGAGTGAGTTCGGCACATCCAAATCATGCCTTTAGGACATAACCCAAATCATTTCCAAAGTGGTATCAAATACTTCATAAATATTACTACGTATCACGATCTCAATTTCATAAACTAATTTCCTAAGTAATTACTTTCAAATAATACTTCTAATTTTTTTTTAAAAACATTTTCAAATAAATCAGGATTTAAGTTCTCAAATTCATACTTATATAAAAACTTTCTTATATAAAATCCTCACAAATGTTTTTTTTAAAACACCTTATCTTTCCTTTGGATTAAAATAAACATCTGTTACTAAATTTGAATTTTTTAAAAGTTAACTTCTAACCCAACATTATCATCGAACGCCTTATAGTCAAATTGTAAATCTCAATTCACAAGTGTTCATTTCAATGTATCAACAAATACTGTCTACCCAACCCATGCAGTGAAAAGGTACAACTGCCCATAAACTGGTCGAGCACAAATCAACAATGAACAAGTAATAGTCAATGCTCATAAACTAGCCGAGCATGGCTAGGATAATCAATAAGGGATAATAGGTAGACATCATTAACCCCTATATGAATTAAACC
Organism: Allium fistulosum; assembly: GCA_030737815.1. Taxonomy (NCBI): domain Eukaryota; kingdom Viridiplantae; phylum Streptophyta; class Magnoliopsida; order Asparagales; family Amaryllidaceae; genus Allium; species Allium fistulosum. Next base: position 999,536,713 of record CM060903.1, read on the forward strand.
ACACTATCAACTTACTTTATATATATAAGTAATATATAGTAATTACATACACACTCTCATATATATAATCCAATGTTGAGGCTATGTTCGGCAACTTTCACATGTGTCTTCATCATTCGAACAGAACACGAATAACCAAATAGGATCCATCATCTCGAAAAGATCACAAATCGCTACATGGATTCGAGCATCTCGAACAGATATCAAATCTTCATACAGACTCCTAAATAAGTCCTCCGATATATGCTAATACAGTCCTATTTCTTACTCCTCAAAATAGACAGTCCCACACGATTGCATCATTTGAAATGTTAATGCTGATCTCTTCCTTGGACTTAACCTTAGGATATACAATTCAACTCAATAACATTTCACTTCACTACCTCTTCCAGAAGATAGATCGCATATATGGTTTTGAAGTGGTTATAGTTTTGAGTCATCTCATATGAGTACACTCCCCCACTTATGGACAATCCAAAACCAATCGATAAATATTCGGTTAACTTAACCTTAGTTCTTTCTGAAATAAATAGACAGTACATAGGGTGGAGATAATCTGGATGGATTTCCTTACCATCTGTCCTAGAAGGGCAAGACAAGTTTATACATATAGTATAACATCTTCGAAGATAACTGTACGTTTAGACCTCATATTTCTTCTAGATATTTCCTAAGTTATTTTGGTTGAATTCGATAGTCGACTAATCGACTATCTAGTTAAAAGTGATTGTTTATAGAAATCACGATTCGTATAATTAAATCGTTTCCGACATTCAACCTAACTATTCCTTGTCCAAAATATTACTTTAAAATAACAAGTTTACAATGTCTTTCAAAATTTGGAAAAAAACAAGTTTTCCTTATATTTTAAAGCAAAACCTCTTCTTTATAATTCACAACTAATTCTTAAAAATTTATAAAAATCTCAACACTTTCATAATACACTAATATGAGTTAGCTAACGCTTGTAAAAAGAATGAACAAAATACAAAAGTTAAAAGTCCTTTTCAAACATTTGAAATTCAAAAATCAAGGCTAAACAGGGCAGATTTTCGCAAGTGATGTTTTGGCCACTTTTCGAGATGTTACTTAACTTTTTACTGTTCAAACTATTTATGTAAGTAAGAATGCATATAAAACATCATAAATATGGTGAGAACCCGTAAGGATCTTTCTAAAAAATCCAATACAAATTGTCGAACACAAAGCAATTCCTAAGTGCATCCATAACGACTATCACCATATGTGCACTTTCAAATCCAAGTCCAAGCTAAATCAACGTTTAACTATAATCTATGTGCTTTGTTTCAAGGCTATGCTACAATCCATACTAGTCCATTTAAGTCCATACGTATGTATCACATATGCCATTTGCTTTCAAAGCAAGAATCAAAACCAATATCACAACATATGTCAATATCTGTTCAAACAACATATACATACTCAACACAAGCATACACACACACACACACATACACACACAATATTTTTATTCAAAGTGGTGAGTAAGCTCACTTTTAAGAACAAACAAGCAAGTCCAAGCAACCCAAGTCCAACCTTAAACTTACAACCACCTTTCCTTCCTTCTTTCACTTTTGCACTTTCTTGGACTATTACAAGCCTATATTGTGCACGGTCATTGATGATAGGGGAATTTTTGCTTTGGTTCTTCAAAATCTAACTTGGTAGAAGGTGTTGTAATGTTTAAGGCTTATGGCAAAGTTTAAGTTGATTTGGATGAGTTTTGCAATTATTTTCTTTAGAATTTTTTTAAAGAGGAAGAGTGAAAGAGAGCGGTAATTTTGTGTAAATTTTTTGTGTAATGAATTCAAGGGTATGCCCCTCCTTAGCCTCGTTCTCACCCCCTCTCATGTCATGGAATGCTCACCTCCAAACATGCCCCATCACTTCTACTTTACACCTCTTTCTTTTAGGTAAATACTTTAACACCCTTAACATATTAATATCCTTTATCCACTTAAAAGTTTCTACAACCTTCCATTTGAATTTTTAATTAAAGTATGTTAATTAGTTTCTAATGTGTTCATTTTTTCATTAGACAAGTGCACACAAGTTTGAACAACTTATATTGACCAAAAAGCTGTTTATTGGTAAACCGATTTTTGGTTATATTATTGATTTTTCTTCAAGGAATATAATTTTATAAACAAACTTCTAAAACAAGTTCCCTATCATTATTTATTAATTAAAAACTGTTTAATAAGATTATAAAATCATATTTATAACACTTAACTGAAATTCAAAATGTTTCGGTATTCGAAGACGAAGTATTCGAATATTCGGATCGCTACAAGACTGATATGGTGAGGATGGAGGGAAAAAAATAAAAAATGAGGAAGTGAATTTTTTAGATGTATAAATAGTGTAGATCTAAGGAGAAAAAAGTGGATCTAGATCCACCTTTTCTCCTACTATTTCATCTTAATTTGAATTAATATTTAGCTCCCCAAACTCCCTATAGTGGCCGACCATACCAAACCTCTATTTGGGCTCCTTAACTGCTTCAAGCCTGATCAAATAAATATGCAATTAATTCTATTACAAATGCACATTGATATCGTATATCGATACATGTGTCTATAAATGTTATATATATTATTTAATATTGAATAAAAATTATAATTAATATTTGATAAATATTAATTACTTTAATTAATTTTTAACAAATATAATTAATTAAATCAAGCAGTAATAGGAGTAGTCAATGTTTTAGTTGTGTGACTCTTATGGTGTAAACTCGGTCAGCAAGTTAATATTAAACAATTCGAATATTAACGTTCACATGTCACCTTAGCTAGTGGTGTGACATTATGACCAAATTTATTGCTTACATAACTTCGTAAAATCCTATTTTACTTCTTTAAGCATTACCTAGTAGTGACAATCATTTACACCAATTCTCTTAGCCAAAACTACATCGCATTAAGACTTATAGAATTTAGTAATGGTTGAAATTACAATATCGTCCATATTCAACTTTATAGTCCAAACACAAAGTCCTTGGTTTTACGATAACAATTATTATTAACCGAACAACTATGGCTAGAGACTTTGACTTTGAATTGATTTCAATTGACCATGATACTAACCCGATAAAAGCGAGGAAACAAATTCTCTCTTGAATAACATCTCACTCCCAATACTTCCACTCGAACCAACTATACCCGTTTGATGGACATCGGGCTATGGTTTAACTACAATCAAAGTGGAGTTTTCACATTGAAGCTTAATGGTATTCTCAAGTCAATGGAACTATTTAATAATGTCATATCGATATTTTCCATTTGACCTTAGTTATATTAACTAATAGAAAACTGTCGAATGAGTCATTCCATATTTATCCAATAGCCATCAGAACATGACCTCTTCATGCCCCTAATAGCCATGAGTAATATACTACCCAACATTTATATAGCATTACGCACTCTAATCTTAACAAATGTATCGATATCCAATCTTGATACATCTTGACTCCAAATATTTAAAATGATATGTTTGTTTTATTATGATAAATCATTCATGATCACAACACATTATAACTACTATCACAAAACATACCATTTATTGATTTTCTATTAAATATACTTTAATTAAATTAATTAATATAGTATAGTATATCAAGTATATAATAGGAAGAAAACAACTTTTATTTCAAACAAGATCGTTTATCGAGTTAGATATATGTAACGATTACATAATTATCCCTAGGGCATACCCTTAACTCTATTAATCTCTCACTTGCACTTAGGGCCAATGATGGAATCCCTTTCACATCCCTTCGATCACTTTGATGGGAATAGTTTGAGTTATACCCTTCGTAAATGGATCTGCTATATTGTTTTAATTATCTACCATGTTAATCAACTCTCTCCAATGCCGATAAACTACCTTTATCGTGTGGAACTAGTTGGAGTATGTTTCTCTACATCACTTGATCTCTTATCATTACATTGTTAGCATGTAATAATAATGTAGTATTCTCAATACTTGGAATCACCCCTAGCTCAATTATAAATTTGTGCGTATATACACGCATATTTCTTTTGTTTTGGTGCTATTTAAGGCGATGTACAGCCTTTTCATTGAATCAGCCATGGTATTTCATTTGGAACATTTTCAACTTAAAGCCTCTTAATTAAGGTTTGAACATGAATTTAATATTGACATATTATACTCGATATCACCTACGAAGTTCAAGTGTAAACACACCTTCATAAGGATTTTATGTTTTTACAAACAATTCTCTAATATTTTGTAAATTCTCAAAAACACTCTAAACTACCATTTAATGATTTTAGTTTGGATATAATATTTGCTTTGTTCATCAAACACATAAGAAAAATACAATATTGTAGATAATACAACGTCTACGATAATTCTTATTGTCGATACATAAGGAATCAATATTACATGTTCCAAATAGGGTACCTTGAATATCATTCGGGACACTTCCAACACCTTTTATACTTATTATAAAAATATTATTTACAAATCTAATATCAAGTATTAGACAACCAATCTACAACTTATTTTAATATAAGTGCAATGTTAACAATCAATAATATGTTGTTCACTTACAGTTAAGAAATATCCGTGTACCTTTTAATGTTCGTTCTCATGGACACATGCTTCCTCTGCATTTTCACTGAAATTCGAATTATTGAATATTACTATCAAAGTACTTATTCAATTTGGATGCTTATAGAATAATATTTTCACATTATGTCTTGGATCATATCCGAAAACCCATAAACTCAATATACGCCCACTGACTTTGAGACACTTGGTTGTTATGTGCAAAGAATATATTTTAAATTATCATTTATAATTTCTTATTTCAACATACATAAACCAAAACACAGTCATACCAGGCAATAATTTTGTAAAATAAATTAGAATTAACATGAGCACATTGAATGGTGAGACTGTTACGTTAGTTTCAGTAATTGATATTTATGATTTTATTCTTATCAATGTTGTTCATTATATTCTAATAATATTAGTCTTCATCTTGAAGATACGTTCACGATTGATAAATCATATCCCTTCTGGTACAACTATCGAAATCATATTTTGATAACATACTTGGAATCCTTTCGGATTTGTGCATCATACCATATGGTAGAGTCAATACTCTTAATTGTTCGATTGACAACTGTCGACTATCTATTCTCAACATTGATAAGAAACTCACAGTTTCTCTTTAATGTGTAAGAATATTTATTATACATTTTAATGCGTTATGTTCATTTAGGTTTTGTTAATTTCATTTCATCCATGTAATCAATTTTATCCTTGGATCATATCCAAATCCATTTTACCACCAATAATTTCTAAATAAATTCATTCGCTATGAAGTTGGTATTTATTGAAACAACGGTTGTTTCTTAGTGCAACAGAATAGGTATCATAAATACTTTATGAATTGCCTTATATACAAAACTTACTTGGTTTTAGTTTATGATACTTGTTCAAAACACAAACTAATCATCCAACGACTATCGTTCCTAAACTCCTTTTAGGATAATCCATAAAAGATCCCCCACGAACAATTATTATGTGCATTCTTTCGACTTGCACAACTTGTCAACTTCTTGACCTATGATATGTTGGGGTTTCTTATAAACCCTTATCTTGTATTAATTTTTAAACCGTTCTTTAGATGAAATTAATTTTAACCTTTTATACTACTCTTAAGTACGCAACCATTATAAAGAAGTAAATTCAACTTCATTCATCATTTATCGTACTTCATTCAACAAAGTTCGATTACTCCTCATTGATGCATCATTATGTATCATAAGAAGGGATGGCTTTTGAGATTGAATCTTTATTCATTTCAGGTACGCTTGGAACTCTTTTCAATATACTCACCCACTCAATCAAATTGAATCATTTTATTTTCTTTCTCATTTTATTTTATTTACTTCCATTTTATATCCTATGAACTTATCGTTAATGTAGAAACTCGTAATTTTGAACACTTCGTCTTTGAATATCGTAACTTTTGAAATATGGTTTAGTTTTATAAAAGTGATCTTGTAACTTTGTTACTCTCCTTTTAATTAATAATAATTCTAGTAAACTTATTTTTGAAATTTATTTACAAAAATATATACTTTGAAGAAATATCAATAATGTGATCGAAAATTGTTTATCGATAAACACCTTTTTATTCAAAATAAGTTACTCAAAATTTTGTACATGTCTAAATATCATATGAAGTTGTTAATAACTAACAAAAATATTTTCACTAATTACGATTAGTCAAATCAATCTTTGGAAAGCTTCTAGAAGGTGTGAGGAGGAGATATTTGAGAGGAGACTTTTTCTATGGTAAGTGAGTTGGAAAGTTGATCACATGAAGGCACATGGAGGGGATGAGGCTTGGCTAGCTAGAAGAGATAAGGGGAAGGTTAGGTTGACCCCTTAAATGCCTATATAAAGGAGCCGAAGGCTAATTAACCCCTTTCACAATTTTACATAAAAACAAACTAGCTCTTTACTCCCTTTTCTCTTCATAAATTCCTAAACACAAGCAACTCAAACTCTCTCCAAACTCTAGTATAATCCTTATAATAACATTAGTATACATATAAGCCTTATTAAAGTAATATAAAGCTTGTGTAATATCTTTAAAATTGTTTTTAATATTTTATTAAATATATTAGCTTATAAATACATTAGCATGTGTATATATGTACATTATTTTTAAAAGGCTTTTAAAGTATAAACAAATGTTTTGCAAAAGGGTTTAGGAGTTGCTTAAGTAGCTTAATCGTGCTTTGTTTTGTTTACTTGTTTATGGGGAAGTAATTAATACTATACATAGCACTAAAAGTCGATGAAGTAGACTTGTCTATCTGTAAGAGTTAAGAATGATGTTCGAGTAGGGTTTAGAAGCAGTAGTGCACTACCTTTCCGGCTTCACCATTGATCGTGGGATAATAAGTTAAAATGTTCGAAAACGTATTAGGTATACGAAATGTGATTTCCATAAGCGATCATTTTTAGAAATAGATAGTCGAATAATCGACTAATCGAACTTGACCATTTAACTTAGGAAGTGTACGAAAGTTTCACGGCTTCATACGATTTGAGATCCACTAGGGAGGACTCATTAGTATGAAATGTCTCTTACTTTAAGAATTGTATGTATACGAGATACCCCATGGAGGACTCCTTTATATATAGTTTGCTTACTTTTAAAAGAACCAAAATTGAGTTAACTAGAAATTCATTGATTTATTTTTGAAGAGTGCGGGATCAGATAAGTGTATTGTTTATCGAATACCACTCCAAACTAGTACATGAGTCTTCATTTTGGAAGCGGTTGTGAAGTGGAATTTATAGATTTGAACTAGCTATCCTAAGGTTAAGTCCAAGGGAGAGGTCGGCATTAACATTTCTAACAATGGTATGGAGTTTAACTATCTATCTAAAGGTTAAGTCTAACGGAGAGGTCAGCGTTAGCATTTGTTGGATGACTTGTGTTAAAATCCATGGAGTGATTTATGTTTTTTTTGAGTGATGAAAACTCCTGTGAGGGATGCCATATATGACCTCACAATCAGAAATGATAGAAAACAGAGTAGGGGATAACTAGTGGGTTCAACGAACTTGAAAGGGTATATCGACTTCATATTTAGAGATTCTTATCGATGTTTCAAGCAGGAATCGATGATATTTAGTATCAGGCGTTAGGGCATGGAGCAGCTAAGTTTTCCTTTTAGGTATATTTTATCTAGAGATATACGATGCACGGATGGTAATTTATGACCCTTGTGCAGGAGGCCGACTTTAGTTTGCCGAGGGGGGCTCCACGGAAAATCCTTATGCGAATGTACCTTAGCAGTTTTAGATGTACTTCTAATATTGTTGTGTTATGAGACGTAAGCAACACAGCTATTTTCTTATTTCTATTCTGCATTTTAGACACTATCTATTATATCCCTGTATCTACTAATTAGATGATTTGCTTTCTTATATGGGGGAAACTATGGCGGTAATTTATACACATCTTAAAAGTAACTGTTATTAAGATGGATGTATCTTGAGTTTCTCATACCAGATTTATATTTGACACGTAGTTTTTATTTTTTGTAAATTCCTTATATACTCTTTCGAGTAGTCTAGGGAATGAAAGTTTCATTTTGATGCTTTAGAGCTTTAGAAAAAGAATTGGAGGGTTCCGTTTATCTATCTATTTCCATTTTCATTTCACTATGATTATGTCAGCATTGTGAGGATAGGTAGTTATAACTTTCTACGCTCATGATAGTACTTAGGCTTTATAACTATGAAATTACTCAAGATTTTGGAGTAACCCTTTATACTGTCTTTTTGGATATTGTATTTTATCGGTCCGCTTGTGAGATTCTGATATCATGTTCTTTCTTTCTTGTTATATTTCCTTTTATTCTTATTTTACCCTAACAATCTATCTTTCCGGCACTTGGGTGCTTGGAACAAATACCATATATGTATTAGTGTAGACGTTTAAGGGTCGAAAAGTCTGGTCGTTGCATTTAGTATCAAAGAAAAGGTTTAGCAAATACCTTAGCTTTGGTTGGGTATAACTCATTAGAGAGAGGGTAAGTGACATCCTAGAATATGTTAAGAATATTATATATATACGAGAGCATTCTTGTATTTTACTATAAATCTAACCCTTTTGTAGTATTTCCCTAGGAATAACTCTTTCTTTGAAATAACATTATTCTTAAGTATCCTAAAGATGTTTTTCTATGTTCAGATTGTAAAAATTATGAGTACTATAGCCGCTATTGCTAGATGAGGAGGTAAATGTAGAGCTGGAACGTGTAGTACTGTTACTAATGGTGGGAATCAAGCACCGAGGAATGCCACTCCTATTGACAAAAACTAGGGTGAATGTGGTGGAAGAGGTTTTGCAGGGTTGACCATAGATGAACTTTGATTCGCTTTACCGTGACTTTAAGAGGTTTGTAGGTATGAGCTTTAATGGCACTGAGACTATCATTAAGGTTCAAACTTGACTTAGTTTGTGTGATAGGATATTTAAAGACATGAAGTTGGATGATGCGATGAAGAAAATTATTTGGCATTACAACATTTAACTGATGTTGCTATAGATTGATGGGGGCTCGATTACTGTATATGTCTAGGAGAACGACTTCTCTTAGTCCTAATTCAAGGAAGTTTTTAAGATGAAGTTTATTTTGGAGGCCGAAAAGACTATATTGTTTAGGAGCTTTCTAGATCTGAAGTAGAAGGCTAATTAGTTGCTCTGTATGAGGCTGGAAAGACTATTTGTTTAGGAACTTCTTAGGGTTAGCTAGTTATTGTAGGAGGTTTATTTAGGATTTCTAGAAGATTGCTTTATGCTTGATGAATTTGACAAAGAAAGACATCAAATTTATTTGGACTGAGAAATGTGAGCAAGCATTCAAAGAGCTAATAGCAAGGTTGACCAGTGTTCCAGTTCTGACCATTCCGAATGGGGTGAGGGTTTAACTGTTTATATAGATGTTTGTGGGATAGGTTTAGGTGCAAGTTGATGTGGCACAGAAGTGTTATTGCCTACGCCAGCTGGCAACTCAAGTTGCATGAATCGAGGTATCCGTCCTATGACTTGAAGGTTTTAGTAGTTATTTTCATGTTAAAGATGTTGAGGCATCACTTTCTAGGTGAGAAGTTCGAGTTGTATATGGATTATAAATCGTTTAAGGATTTTTTCACCCAAAAGGAACTAAACATGAGGCAACAACATTGGTTGGAGTTTCTTATGGCTTACGATCTAGATATTTGTTGGGAAAGCAAATGTTGTAGTTGATGCGTTTAGTAGGAGGTATGAGGTTGTAGCAATGTACAAGTGTGCATCTAACCCTTATTGGTCGTATTGAAGACAATCAGTCGAGGGATGTCCAACATGCGAAGATAGCTAAGGCTGTGAGTGAGAATGAGGCATCCGAGAGGTGGTCGAGATTCAAGGTTGATAACCATGGTATCTTGAGGATGAGCGAAAGGCTGTGTATTCCTGATATTGATGGGATTAGGTAAGAGATATTGATAGAGGTTCATCATTAGCGACTTACGATACATCCAGGGGTTACCAAGATGTATCAGAATATGAAGCAGACTTTTTGGTGGGAAGGGATGGAGATAGATGTATTCATTTTATGAGTAGGTGTTCTGATTGCCAACAAGTCAAAGGCAGCCATCAAAAGATGACTAAACTACTTCAACCGCTTTAGATTTCGAAGTGGAAATAGGAACATATATATAGATGGGCTACCTAAGTTAAGGAAAGGTAATGAAGGTGTTTGGGTTATAGTGGATCGATTAACTAAGAGTGTGCACATCTTATTGATGAATACTACGAGGGTGAATTCTAGTTTGGTTAAGTTATATGTAAAGGAGATTGTTAGACTTCATGAAGTTCCTTGTGATATCATGAGAGATAAGCATCCAATATCCACAAGCCAGTTCTATAGAGGATTTCATGATGCCTTTGGGACAGAGCTGAGTTTGAGTATGGCTTACCGTCCACAAACTAATGGGCAAAAATAGAGGATTAACTGTGTCTTAGAGGATTTACTTTGGGATTGTATATTAGATTTTGGTGGTTCTTCAGAAGAGCACATGCCTTTTGTTAAGCTTTCATACAATAATAGTTACCAAGCTAGCATCGAAATGAAACCTTTTGAAGCATTGTATGGCAGGCCTTGCAAATATCCATCGTGTTGGGCAGAAGCTGGAGATCGTTTAGTACTTGGGCTGGATATGATTTGAGAGGTGTCTGATGAAGCAACAGAGACTCAAAAGCGAATTAAGGAAGCGTAGAATCGACATAAGAGTTATGCAAATTAGAGACACAAGGATTTGGAGTTCTCAGTTAAAGACTTTATTTTTATAAAGGTTTCTCCAATAAGAAGTGTCGTTGGTTTGGGAGGGTTAGGAAGTTAGCTCGTCATTATATAGGAACATTCCTGATTTTGGAGAGAATTAACACACTTGCGTATAGAGTCGAGTTACCGACTAGACTATTGGGTGTGCATAATGTGTTTTATGTATCGCATTTGCATAAGTACATTCTCGATCATTCTTTGATAGTGGAAGCGTCGCAACAAGAAGACTTAGAGGTTGAGTCTAATTTGACAATACTGAGGCAACATGTTCGCATTATTGATCGTGATACTAAGTGATTGAGGACAAAGGTCATGAAATTGGTTAAGGTACAGTGGAGCGAGGATTCTAGGTATTGTACTTAGAAGACGGAGAATAGTGTGAGGGAGTCATATTTGGAGTTGCTTCTAGATTAGTGGTTTCTTCTAAATATAGTTTTTGTACTGTACTCGACGCTTGAGGTGGTTTCAGTTAGCTTGCATTTTGGTTTATATATAGTTTCAATAGTACTCTATTATGTACTTGTTCTTCTTTGATTGTTGTTCTTGTTTGAATTTCGGGAACGAAATGTCTTAAGTGTGGGAGAATGTAGCGATCCATAAATTCGCTCACTTTGTTTTCGAATATCGCAACATTTGAAATATGGTTAATTGCTTTAAAGTGATTTTATAACCTTGTTAAACTCCTTTTAATTAATAACTAATGATAGGAAACTTGTTTTTGAAATTTGTTTAGAAAAATAAATACTTTGAAGAAATATTGATAATGTGACCGAAAATTATTTTATCGATAAACAGCTTTTTATTCAAAATAACTTGCTCAAATTTTTTGTACATGTCTAAATGCCATTAATAACTAATAAAAATATTTTCAATAATTATGGTTAACTAAATCTATCTTTCGAGAGCTTTTAGAAGGTGTGAGGTTGAGATATTTGAGAGAAGATATTTTCTATGGCAAGTGAAGTGGAAAGTTAATCACATGGAGGCACATGGAGGGAGGTGTGACTTGGCCAGTTAGAAGAGGTGAGGGAAAGGTAATGATGACCTCTTAAATGCCTATATAAAGGACCCTAAGGCTAATGAATCCCTTTCACAATTTTATATAAAAATAAACTATCTCTTCACTCTCTTTTCTCTTTATAAATTCCTAAACACAAAGCAACTCAAATCAACTCAGACTCTCTCCAAAATCTAGTATAAGCCTTACAACAACATATAACAACAGTAGTAACTTGTAGTTAGATGATATGGAGCATAACTCCCCAAATCACCATAGGCCGTGAGAAAAAGGATGCAAAATAGCCTAGGCCATGAGCAAAGCAAGGTTATGCTAGGAAATTTAGCTGCTTGCAAGGTTAAGTAAGAAGTGGAAGCTTGTGCTTGGTTGTTTACTTGTTGAAGGGTGAGCTAACTCACCATCTGAATGAATATTAAGTATATATAATGTTTGTTTTAACTATAGTATGTGTTTGAATTTATATTGCTATATCTTGTAGTGATTCTTGCTTGGAAAGAAAATGACACGTGTGAATGTTGTCTGGACTTGTATGAGCTTCTACGACTTATTGCATAGCCTTGACATAAAGCACATAGAGTTTGGTTGGACTTTGATTTGAATCGAACATGAGTTTGTAATGGTTCTATAGCGATTAGTCGCTATAGAAGCACTTAGGAAATGCCTTGTGTTTGATATTTGCTATAGAATTTTGCAAAAGGATCCCTATGTTTTTCTTGAAATGATTGTGATGTAAATTGATTGTAGTGATTACTACAAAAAGGTTGGACCTTAAAAAGATTGTTAGCATATCAAAAAAGGGTAAAACATTCAAGTATATAAAACTGCTAAGGTTCATTGTCATTTACAGCACACAAAGATAGCACTTTTTAAAGTTGTAGTATCCTGAACCACTTTTTAACGGCATTTTGGAACGCTTTGGTTGCTGTTTTGAACTTTACTTGTATGAAAATGACTTTTAAATTAAGTATTTTTCTTCAATTTTTATAGGGCTTTTCTAACATATCCTAGAATATTTTAAAAGTGGTTTGGAATTTAAATACATTTTTAATAATTAATTATATATTATTAAAATAGAAAGTTTATTTTGAAATAAAATAAGACATGCTTTTTGATGTTTTTAAATAAATTATAAAATAGTTAATTTTTAACTAATATTTTAAATATATGTTTAAATCATAACTATAAGTATTTTAAAGTATTTATATATATATATATATATATATTAGAATATTAGTTAATTATTATATTAAATTAATATAAAGCTTATATAATATCTTTTAAATTATTTTTAATATTTTATTGACTATCTTAGCTTATAAATAAATTAGTATACATACATACATACACACACCGATATATATATATATATGTATATGTATATGTATATATACACATACCATTTTTTTAAAGGATTTTAAAGTATAAACAAATGTTTTGCAAAAGGGTTTAGGAGTTGCTTAAGTAGCATGATCGTGCTTTGTTTTATTTACTTGTTTATGGAAAGTAATTAATGCTTACTTAGCACCAAAAGCAGATGAAGTAGACTTGATATCTATGGGAATTAAGAATGATGTTTGATTAGGTTTTAGAAGTAGTATTGCTCTAACCTACCGACTTCACTCTTGACCGAGGGATGGTAATTTGAGATGATCAGAAATGTGTTAAGTATGCGAAACATGATTTCCATAAGAGATCATTTTTACAACTAGATAATCGATTAGTCAACTAATCGAATTTGACCATTTAACTTAGGAAGTATACGACAGCTTCAAGGCTTCATATGGTTTGCGATCCCTTGAGGAGGACTCATTAGTATGAAATGTCTTTAGCTTTAAGAATTGTATATATACGAGATCCCTCGGGGAAGACTCCACTATATGTAGTTCGCTTACTTCTTAAAAACCATAATTGAGTTAATCGAAAATTCATCGATGTAGCTTTGAGGAGTCTTGAATTGGATAAGTGTATTACTTACTGAATAGCAATTCAAAACTAGTATATGGGTCTACGTTCAAGAAGCGTTTATAAAGTGGAATGTTATATAGTTGAACTGTCCATCCTAAGGTTAATTCAAAAAGAGAGGTCCATGCAAACATTTCAAACTAATTCTATAGAGTTGAGATGTCTATCCTAAGGTTAAGTCTAACAAAGAGGTCAACATTAGCATTTGTTGGATGACTTATGTTCAATCCATGCAGTATCCATGTATTTTTAGTGATGAAGACTCCTGTGAGAGATGTTGTATGTGACATCACCATCGAAAATGATAGAAAACAGAGCAGGGGCATAGCTAGTGGGTATAGCGAACCTAAAAGGGTATGCGAACTTCATATCTTGAGATGCTTACCGATGTTGCAAGCCGAAGTTGATATTCGGTATCACATGTTAGGGCATAGACCAGCTATGTTTTCCTTCGAGATACATTATCTAGAGATATACGATGCTCGGAAGGTAGTGTCTAACCCTTGTGCAGGAGGCCGACTTCAGTTTACTAAGGCGACCTCCATGGAAAATCCTTGTGTAAACGTACTTTAGCGGTTTTAGATGTACTTCTAATATTGTTGTGCAAACAACACAGCTATTTTTTTTATTTATATTCTACACCCTTTATATTATCTATTATATCCCTATATCTACTTATCAGATGGTTTGCATGTCATGTGAAGTGAAAACTATTATGGTGATTTGTACGGTCTCAAAAGTTACTATTATATGGATGCATGTATCTTGAGTTTCTCATACAGACTTATTTATGACACGTGTTATTTTTCCTAACTTCCTCGTGTACTCTTTCGAGTTGGCTAAGTAAACTAGGTTTACTTTGGATGCTTCAAAGCTTCAGGAGACAAGCTAGGGGATTCCATTTATCTATCTATTTGTTGTGCATCATTATTATGTACGCATCCGCATTGTGAGGTCTGGCAGTTATAACTGTCAAGGCTGAATATAGTACTCAGGTTTTTAACTCTGAAATTACTATAGATTTTGGAGTAACCCTTTGTACTGTTGGATATTGTATTTTATCGTTCTCCTTGTGAGACTCTAATATTGTGTTCTTTCTTTCTTGTTCCATTTCTTTTTTGTTTTATTTTAATTTAACAACCTGTCTTTCCAGCACCTAGGTGCTCGACACATGAATACCATGAATGTATTAGTGTCAACATTCAAGGTTCGAAAAATCTAGTTGTTACGGTTAACATACCACATGTGTACAAAATATACAAGTTCATGTTTGTGATAATTCATCGGCGAATATAATGAATTACGTGACACCATTTTCGTATTAATAGGCTTTCGATTGCATACATAATTCTGTAAAATCCATAGAGTTCATCAACCCACATAATGCTCCTACTTTATTGGTGCTTTGCATTTGATTGTCTAAGATATAATTCACTAGTACCCTATGATTCACAATAATATAATCAAATAATTATTTCTCAAAACTGTCGCTTCGTCTATAATTCCAAAATAGTTGCAAATATTTTAAGATACTTCTATATTTTCTAGTGCATCAATTTTGTTATGAAAACAAATACCACTATTATAGTTTTATTTTATAATGAATATTCATAATATTCATATTAAATTAAAACTATGTCTATTATTCAATCAACACTGAAAAACAGTTATTATTTCATAAATAATGTTTGGTATGTTTTACGAAAACACTTTTCGTAACTTGATGTGTCTAATAAGTGCTTGCATGTTCCCATTATTTTTGCCATTACTATAATAGCATACAAAATACATTGCTCCATTCAACAATTTAATTTAGGCTATTTATTCCATCTACTGTAACCAGTTTACAATCAAGAGTTTTAAGATCAACTATCTTGTCCATCTACTATAACCAGTTTATAATCAAGAGTTTGAACTTTGAAGATCAAATATCTTGAACTCAAAGAACTAAATTTCACAAAAAATAATTTTCTATATGAAAATACATTTTGGAATAAAAATCATATTTCTCGTTCCAATGTTAAGTATCTATTATTATTTTACAGTTCTCATTTTCGATGTTTCTTTATGAAGGAAAAGTGATTATTCACTCTCCTCATCTTAACTATGCCTTAAGTTACATCTATTCTTGTACAATGGCTTTCCTTTCTAAACAATCAAACCATTTAAAAGAAACCCTTACTACAATATCATAACGAACCCTTTAAAAAGGTGCATTTGGTCATCCATAACTTTTAAGGATATCAAATAATTTGCACTTTATGTAAACTTATCAAACTGGCATTTCAGTGATCAAATTCTTATACTTATCATGTAGCTTTTGGTCTAGTATTATATTTAATATAAGGTGTGTATTGTAATCAATCACATTGAATATATGATCACATACCATGGTTTACTTGCTTATTTCGATTGAACTAATTTCATCGAGGTTCGTACATAACGAATTATGACCATTTACCATATAACAATTATATGTAATCATATATGGATCAAATATCCATATTTTTGTATTGCTTTTAGAATTTGAAACTTATAAAAGGCAATATACGGTCTCAGTAAATAAATACGTAAGTGATCAAGTTACAAAAGTATTTAGTAGTTGTATAATGAGGCACTTACATGGGCCTTAAATTAACAACATGCAAACATTTATTCGTAAGTATATTTTATATTTTTATTTGTAAATCTTAATTCTTTGCATTTGTATATTTTAACTTATAAACATTTTATCAATTTTATTAGTTGCACAAATTTATCGATGTAGATTATTTTAACTTTGACAGATGTTCTTACAATATTAGAAAGGTTAAATGTTATCATTTCATTTTTCTAATAAGGCTCTGACTAGACTTTTATGTTTCTCAAAACCCTAAGATGACATAGAAGTTTTTTGGCTTATCCAGTGGTGTTAGGATTCATATGCCTTGGGATTCTGACATTGAGGAAAGCTCAACAAATCATAGGCCTACAAACGATGAATAACCCATTATCGGTTGTATCAAAAGCAACTCCTAACCTTGTGGTCCTTGTCCTAGTCTCATCATTACCTTGGGGAAAGCTCAACGACTAAATAGAGATTATTTATTCATACCTACCATTTTGTGACAGTCATAATGCACATAACTTAATGAAAGCTCAACAAATATGTGTAGTTACCTTACCTCATCTGTTCTATGTGTCGATAGCACTACACATAACATCCCTAGCTTGAGGATAGCTCAACAACTAATGTGTATGCAAGTAATCTATTGATATATAAATGGAAGTGGACAACCTTATGTTAAAGATTCATAATCTTTAATATATTTAACCGAGTGATATCAACTTACGGAGTAATGTATTTCTAATGGAATACTCCCACGATTCAAGTGTTGGTTACATCTAAATCAGGTATATGCACTGTACATATGTATTTATTCCTTAAGTCTATTTAGGATTTCTTATTGTTCCACCTTTAATTATACATTCATATTATATAAGATTAATTATCGTATAACATTTTATAATTTAATTAACTTATATAATAATATTATGTATGATCTTATATTAATTTTATTAATTAAATCTTAATTAATTAATTAATTTAGTAACATTTTAATTAATTTTATTTTATTCATTTTAATCATTTTAAATTGAATATGTTACGAGGAACCATGAATACATACATCCACCGACGGTATGCCTTGCCACCTATTGAAAAATACATTGGGAGCGTTGACCCATCAGATTACATAATTGCCTTCTACTCCATCACCCGCATGTGCCAGCTGTCATGCCCCACAAAGTGTCTACTCTTCCCATCCACTCTTATTAGACCGACCTCCTACGGGTACTCACATTTGTAACTGAGCAACATTCATTCTTGGGCCTAGCTTTGTGTAGATTCCAAGACCAGGTTCTTTTCTTCTAGGACCCTTGTCATGATGGCTAGTGATTAGCTAGGTAACATATGGCAGGAGCTGACTGAGAATCTTCGATCATATATGAATAGCTTCGACAAAGGGTTCACCTGGGCTAGGGGCGTCGATAGGAACAACCTAGTTATGGCCCTCTGCTCGAGAATCTAGAAGGAGTTACAGAAGTAGCTGACCACGTCCCTATTAGATTTCTATCAAAGGGGAAACGACATCATGAAAATGGAGGACGCTAAACTTTCAAACATCAATGATGAGGCCTGATGATCAAACAAAGCCGGTCCCCCATAAACTTCATACCATCAAGGTAATAGTTAAAAAAACAACAACAAGAGGCATGCAAAGGATTACACCTGCTACGAGCTAGGAATGCTCACTATGACACCTTGAATCGAGATATGGAATCCATACATCTTATAGGCAGGGACCTAGTATCATTCCAAAGACCGTCCACTACGAGGAACGGGAGAAGTGAGGAACCTTACAACAATGTCAAATACTGCGAGTATCGTCAAATCAATGACCATTTCACAACAAGTGCCATATACTCAAGGACGAGATAGAAAGGATGATCCACAAAGGGATGCTTGTGGATTATTTTGACATCAAATCGAACAAAAAGTGGCTCCCAACAATCAATTGACTCAACCACAACTGCCCAACAATAATGTCGCAGCTATATTGACATTTTGACCATCTATAGAGGCCCACACAGGGCCGATAGTAGCTGGGGGCACACTCTCGGTACCAAAGAGAAGTGGGGTCGGTCGTCCATATCTATTCATTAGAACACCGAGTGTCCAAAGCATATAGGTTGAGATAGATTAGCCTAACCCTTTTACTGCCAATGAAAAAGAAGTCGTCTCCTACCCCATCACGACCCCATGGTCATCACCGTTGCAATGGCCAACGCAAATGAACATCGAGCCTTCATGGATGGGGGTAGCTAGTTAACGTCATTTTCAAAAACGTCTTCTATGAACTCAAGCATCTTTCTTTCATCCTTATCCTCTGTGCCTTGCCCATCTATGGTTTTGGGGGTATTGGAATTGTTCCAATGGGGACTACCTCGCTCTTAAATACGTTTGGCAAAGAGCCCATTGCTGCAAAGATATAGATGAAATTTGTAGTACTTGATTGCCCATATGCTTAAAATCTTTTAGTAGGACGGCTGTCCCTCTTAGAACTTGATGCAATTGTCTCCTACAACCGGCTCATCATAAAGCTCCCAGTCTAAGGTGGGGTTGGAAAAATCTTGGGAAATTAACAGAAAGTTAGGGAGTGTGATAGGACCTCCCTTAGACAAGCAAAGAAGGGTTTCCTCATGCTTCAATAAGAATTTGCAACAATCAATAGTGAGTTACTCATGAGAACCTTCGAGTTAGTTAGTGCTTAGGTTTGTGTTGTGGCCACCCTCAGCTCTGAAGCAGAGGCATCTTCACTCATAATCAATGACCCCTTTAATGAAGTCATGTCTATTAGTGGCATGTCACCCAAGAGAGTGATTGAGCCTATTAATACTCAAACTCATGTCGAGGCCATCCTTGCTCTTGATGAAACTACTATCAGGGACATGTCACCTAGGAAAGTGGTCGAGTCGGTCAGCTTTCCCACACACACCGAGAAGGTCCTTAGCTATGAAGAGATTGATACCAATGATGTGTCGGTCAGGAGTAACCCCGAGCCTATTAATGCTTAGGTTCATGCCAGGCTTACCCAAAGCAGCGAAGCTACACTAACTGGTCATGTGTCCTAGCTGAGGATGTCATAAAGTGCATGGTTTATGTGCTGGACCAGAATGACTTAGAAATAAACTCTGATCTTTATGACAACACGCTTGATCCTCGCACGGGAGATTCAAGCAATAAAGGAGGCCCAACTACTCCACTCGAGTCAATATCTCTAGACCATGCCAACCCTAGCAAAGTTTTTCAAATTGGAACCGAGCTCAACTCAAAAATTAGAGATGAGCTGGTCACGTTCCAACATCAAAGAAAAGACGTCTTCACTTAGGGGCATGCTTATATGACCAGTATTGATCCAAGGATCATTTGCCATGCACTAAACATTGATCCTAAGGTCACCCTAGTCCATTAAAAGCGTAGGCCCTTCAAATCAGAAAGATATCGGGCTCTCAAGGAAGAGGTAGAGAAGCTGTAAGCCAACGATTTCATATGGGATGTAGAATACCCAATATCGGTAGCTAATTGAGTGCTGATTAGAAAGCTAAGTAGGTCCTCGAGAACTTGTATATACTTCTCCGACCTTAACAAAGCTTGCCCTAAAGACAACTTTCTCTTGCCTCACACCGATTAGCTAGTAGATTTGATCGTGGGCATGAGCTTCTTACTCTCATGGATGCCTATTTAGGGTACAATTAGATTGATGTGCATGACTCGGACCAAGAGCATACTTCATTTCACTAATGTCGATCTATATTGCTACCATGTCATGCCGTTTAGACTTAGAAATGCAGGTGCTAGCTACTAAGGGCTTGTTAATCGTATGTTCTCAGAAAAGTTGGTCGATCCATGGAAATGTACGTGGATGACATGCTAGTAAAGTCAGAGAAGGTCTGAGGGGCGTATACAAAACCTGGCCAAGACTTCAAAATTATGCATCAATATAACATGGAGCTGAATCCAATGAAGTGCTTATTTGCCATTCATCCTGCAAATTCCTCGACCATGTAGTAAGCGCTAAGGGAATTGAAGCCAACCCCGATAAAATCCAAGCCATCCAAGACATGCAAGTCCCTGGATGGTAAAACAAGTACAATGCCTGAACGGGATGGTTACAACTTCAGGCCGGTTTGTGTCCAAAGCTATTAACCAGTGTCTCCCCTTGTTTGACCTCATCAAGAAGGGAAGGTTGTCTGCTCAAAATGACAAGTGCACTATGGTGCTTGAAGAACTAAATCAACACTTAACTACACCCCCGGTATTGTCTAAGCCCATGCGGAGGACCTATAACTTTACATTGCAATATCCGACCACATGATCAGCGCTGCCTTAATCAGAGAAGACAAGAAAATACAACGACTGATCTACTATGTTAGTAAGACGTAGAAACAAGATACATATGGTTGAAGTAGTTAGCTTTCTACCTACTCATGGCATCCCAAAAAGTTCGACCGTGCTTCCAAGCTCATCCCATCAAAGTCCTAATTAACCAGCCACTCAAGCAAGTTCTTAGCCGGCCCGACGCAGTGTGCTAGCTATTGAAGTGGTTCATTGAGCTTAGGCAACATCACATCTCTTTCTAGCCCCACACTTCTATCAAGGGAAAATCCGTTGTAGATTTCATTGACGAGTCCTCAAGCCCAAACAACAGCAAAGATAAGACCGTTACCAATCAATAAGCATGACACTGTATGTAGATGGGGCGTTAAACGAGAAGGGAGCAACGACTATCATGGTCCTTGTCACTTCTGAAGGAAAATAACTCGGTTTTGCATTCCGGCTTGCTTTAAGGGCGACCAATAATGAAGCCAGTACAAGGCTGTTCTAGGCGATCTTAGGATGATAAAGGAATTATGCGTGGACTCGATCCATGTGTTCAGTGACTCGTCGCTAGTTATCAATCAAATTGACGAGCACTTTCAAGCCAAAGACAAGTCAGTATCCTTATATGTTGCAAATGCTAAGAATATAATCGAAACCTCCTAGGAATTCATGCTAGAACTAATACCCAGGGAAATGAATGCCAAAGTGTACCGGTTGGCTAAGTCTGCAAGCAATCCAGATGAAGTCACGCCATGAGTTTCATTGGAGATTCGAGACACTCTTTGCTATGAACCGAGGGAAACAACAATGGAGATTGACATGCCGTCGTGGATAACTGGATGGCTCCTATGACCAAATATTTACCTAATGAAGAACTTCCTACCGACTGAAAAGAAACGTAGAAAGTCCTACTAGGCTCCCTATTACATTATCATAGATGGAAAGCTCTATAGACAGAGTATTCCACACCACTTTAGTGGTGCGTGTCTGAAGATGAAGGCCGCCAGATTTTGGAAGAAATGTACAAAGGATTTTATGGGGATTATGCCGGGTGGAAAAAATTAGAAAACAATAGCCCTACAAGGCTATAACCAGCCTACTATGACCAATGATTCAATGGACTATATCAAGAAGTCCAACCGAGGTCAGTAATTTTCCAAGATCCTAAGAGCATCCCTTACCCTCTTTACTCCAGTGACATCCCCTGGCCGTTTGACATTCAGGGAATTGAATTAATAGGAAAGCTGCTAAATGCCAAGGGAGGGTACAACCATGCCATAGATGCCATTGACTACTTCACCAAATGGGTCAAGGCCGAACCCCTCACTAGGGTCATTACCCCCAAGATACAAAACTTCATCATCAAAAACATTGTTTACTACTTCAGCCTGCTAAAGAAGATCATCATCAACAATGACACCTAGTTTTAAAGCAGCCTCTTCTAAGACTTCTATGAAAGTTGCAAGATTGAGAATTACTTCTCTTCTATCGCCATACTCAAGCAAACGACTAGGTGGAGGCTGTTAATAAAACCATCAAACTAACACTATAAGAAGAGCTTGCAAGAGCCAAGGGAAACTAGCCCAAGGAACTATCATTCGTCCTATAGTCCTATTGCACCTCCAACAACACTTCAACCGGCCATACTCTCTTCTTTCTTTCCTATTGGTATGAAGCTATTTTTCCGATTGAAGTATACATCTCCTCACTTCGGCGCCTCATATATGTGAGTGAGCAAAATGATGAGCTACTCAAACTCGAGCTCGATACCATTGAAGAACGAAGAGCTAAAGTCGAACTCCACATTGAAGCCTTCAAAAGGAAGATAGTCAAGCACAATAACTCCATAGTAAAGCTCCAAAAATTCACTGTCGGCTATCTAGTATTAGCTAGATGTTCGTATACACAAAGAACCTAACTGAAGGAGTGCTTACCCCGAATTATATGGGGTCGTATGTTATCAGCACAACATTGTCAAATGACCCTTATCGCCTCTCTCGCGTGAATGGAACATACATATTCTATACTTGGAATGTAGAGCTCCTCCAGGCCTGTCACATTTGAGAACCACAATTATTGGGCTATTGTAAAAAATATTTTGTTAAGAATATAACGAAGACTTCAGAGCCAATCCTACCTAACACAACCAAGGCTATCCGGTAGGGATGGGCTATATCACTCTTCCATGTTGGGTAGTTCCATCACTATTGGCTATCTAGCGAGGGTGATTTATTACGTGCTTACTTCCTTGCTTGGGGACAACCACTGTTAAGGACCACGCGAGCCATTCAACGCTCCTCTCCTTGCCGATCGGCTATCCAACAAGGGTGAACTGTTGTGCGTTCACTTCCTTGTTTGGGGACTGCTACCGCCATAGGCTATCCAACAAGCATGAGATATTATATGCTCATTACCTTGTTTAGGGACTGTCTACTTCTTTAACCAAGGACCGCACAAGCCATGCTCCCTTCCTTGCCGACTAGCTATCCAACGAGGTTAAATTATTGTGATTAAATTTCTTGTTCGAGGACTGCCAAACCGCCTTATTGAGTTTGGGTTAGATATCTCTTCCTTGCATGCCAGGGTGCATTGACAATTGCAAGCTCGACCGCAACAGTCATGATTCCCTTGCCCATGATGTCGCTCATTCTACCAAGGGGACAGGGTACTATTTTTGAGACTGGCACTGTTACACTGAGTGACACCGAAGTTCAACATTCGTATTGCACCGCATAAAAATAAGATAGGCGCTATATCAACTGGTCGCGTTTCAACCAGAATGACCCTTGAGCCACTCAGCACTATGGCTCGTGCTGGGACTGCATGCCACTTAGTCTTCCCATATGTCATCCAAGAGAACCCTTGGCCACTCAATGCTTTAGTTTGTGTTAGGACCGCCCACCGCTCAATCCTACCGTATGTCACCTAGGAGAACCCTCAAGACCCTCGGCGCTTTGGTTCAAGCCAGGATTGGTCAACATCATCAACAACATAAGCAGGCTTAGCAACCATGTGCATGCCTTCGCATTTAGTTATGACTAAGCTTCAGAACCAGTGCTCGAATCCGTGTTTATTTAACAGATCGACCTATGATTAAGATAATTTCTTAGTCAAATTAATACACAGTTCACATGTATAGGCTGCAATCGTCACCCATTTCATTATCGTGCATTGCTATTTTTTCTATCTTATGAAATTGTACGAGTGCATGGGCTATGCCAACTACTCAAAGTGTGCTACCCTGCTAAATCACATAGGTAAGCAAGAGAAGGTAAACAATCAAGTTTTTAAGCCGATTTCATTAGACAAAATGGTTCTATTCATTCATACCAAAAATGTAGGCTCACAAAACCAGCTCCGATGGGCTTACAAAAGATAGAAAAATATTTACAAGGATGGTCTACTGGCTGACCGCATTGAGGAATTAATCTGCTCCTATGTTAAAATGGTCAGCATGACCAATCCAGTAGCCTCCATCTCGGCTGTCACCTCAGCCCGGGTCTTGGTCAGGACCTCAGCCATGAAATTTCCTATGGAAATGGGGAGGTGATAATTTTTAATAAATAGGGCCTTCACTATGTTTTTTAGCCAGTCTTCCACTTATTTTTCTCCATAGCCATAGCGGACACCATGTTTTCCAATAATCGGCTCCAACTAGATGTTGGTTTAGCTCGGCCCATAAGGCTTCGGCCTCTTTCTTGACCATCTCCAAGCTCTCTCTAAGGTCCTATGCCCTCTTTTCCACCTTTTCCCTGGCCTCGACATCCAGCCACCTCATTCACCCTTTCGGCCCTAGCCTTGGCCATCTTCAATGCCTTCTCAGCCTTCTCTCAAGCAGCTTCTATGGCCTTGGCAGCCTTCATAATTTATATGATTTCATCCTGGATGCAGATGAAGTGTTGTGAGTTATGCAGTTAAAGCCCTGCTAAATCTCCATAATATCCCTAGTATAGCCCATAGCTCTCTTTGACTGCTATCCTTTTCAATATAACACTATTAAATAGTAGATATACTTTAAGCCTCACTATTATTGGTACATTGCTATTTTTTAGCACCCGCTTTAGCAAAATTAATGTAAAAAGAATGATTTGACTAGTTCTTATTTAAACCAACTCAACAAATTTAGGGTAAAGACCTAATTTTAAGATATAAGCTCTCAATATATATTGGAAATATATTATGGTCATCAAATTTATACTGCATAAACCATGATATATGACTAAATGTTTTTGTTTTTCTTGCACAAATGATGTGAGATTGAGAATAAGTTAACTTTAAATATTTGGTTTTACACCTAATGATGCTTTTTGCATCTCCGCTAAATTCTGCTATATCCTCGCTTTATCCTAACATATCATTTTGCATCTTCACCGCTATAGAACCTCTAAACACTTTAACTACACAGGTTGTTAGGCTTGAACAACAAACATTAGAAAGATATAGTTTGCCTAAAAGAAAGTTCAAATTTTAAGGCTTACCATTAGAGTGTCCCGAGTGTGCACATTAACCACGTACTCCAAAGTGTGTCGGTTCCAGCTTGACCTAAGTCAGTGAGCATGTGATAGGAACTCTATGATAATGAGCAGAAAGGACTTCAATTGGCGTTCTAGGTCACCATCATCTCCAACGTGGGGCATCTACAAGGGAAAACCCAACTGGTACCACCACCTCCCCCTTAACAATGTTATCCCTATTATAAAGCTCCTACCGCTTAACATAAGGAGCATCGACCTCGAAAGTCGAGGGCCCATTTCCCTAAGTCCTCTTCCTCCTTTTACTCTCGGGAGAGGGAGGTCCGACTATATGGGGCTAGAGGCCACCTCGATTGCCTCTTTATTGGAGATGGAAGTCACCTGTAGAGGTGCTTTAGTAGCAGTCTAGGTAGAGATGTCAAAGGCATCAAAATTGAGCTCGTTGGCCATTGAAATTAAAAAACCAATGAATATACCAAGTGTAAGAAAAAAGAAGTAAAATACAAGTTTACCTCTGGACTTTCCCAACCCTACCTTTTAACAAGGGGTGGAATGATAAGATCGAGCGGCCTATGCTTAACCGATCAGTCCTGGCATGGGACATATCTGGTGGTACAGCATTATAACTGGGATATAAAGGATCATAAGCAGGATAGGGCTTGGAGTGGGGATGCATTATCTCTAATGCCCGGTTCCTACTGTCGTCTCCTATATTGTCCTCCTTTGAACTATCCTTAATCTCTCAAGAGACGACCAACATCCCATGTCATTTTACCAGGATGTCAACTAGCTATCATGGGTCAAAAGTTTCCCATTGAGTTATTTCGGCACTACACGGCTAAGCTTGTCATAATTGAATTGATTCCACTCTTCTAGCCCCACCTCCTTATTAAATTCGATATATCCTCAGCTCTCGTATGTAACCGGCCCGGCGTTGGGATCCAAGAATGTAATATTTATGTAATCCCACTTCTTCTTAGTCGGTCTCTTTGTCGAGGTGCCCTCTTTGCCACCATTGTTTAATGATCACTCGAGTGCCTAATCTGATAAAGGTTAGCGTCGATCACTAGGACCTTCAGATTCTAAAGGTTACGAGGGTCATCTTTAGCCATTCCACATATTCACTAAGTAACCGAAAGTTGACACTGATAGGTTCAAGAGAGGTGCCTGTCAATGGAAAGGTGAACAAGATGAAAGAAAAAAGAGAAGCAAGGAAGACTTGATAGGGGTATGAAACCATGTGTCACTTATGTCGGGGTTGACCTCGTGAGGCACAAAGAAGTACCCCCTCATCCGACTTGGGGAAGCCTTGCTCGGGATGCCTGTGAAGATAGTAGGCTTGGTGTTGGCTTGGAAGTGGAAGTAGGTGCCAACCAAATACCCGGCTTCCCTTTGCAACTGGAAGAGCATGTCAATTAAGTAATCATTCGGCTCGAAAAGGTAATGTCCTAAGCAAGCATCATAGGCCCCGCATAAGAATCGATAGCTGTTAGGAGTAAGCCGAGTAGGGGAAAGCCAACAGGCTTTAAGGACAGAGATAAGGACGAAGTGGACAAGAAGAAAGGGCCAAGAAAAGTAGCCGGAGGGAGGATGGTTTGGTCTGTACGTAGTGCTAGGATACCTTACCATTCCAACATTGCATCCATGCCTAACTATGCAATTTGCCAGGTTCACTGTTCCCTCCATTATCTTGGATGCTTTAAGACTAGAAATTTTAGCTAAGGATGATCGAGAAGTTTCCAACTGAAAGATAAGCGGCCTAGGTAAAGCTACAAGCCCTCAACATTTAAGCCTAGTGGGACTTGAGGGCAGCACCTGGGGAGGGAAGCCGAACAACTATCTTCATGACATGCATGAGCCGAGCTTTCCATGAAGACTGACTCGAGACTCAAACTTCACTCCTAAGCTAAGTTTTTAGAATTATGGCTCATATTTACTTAAACTTTAACTTAAATCCTAAGGCTACCCTTTAGGCCTAAAACCATAACCCACATCACTAATACATTTCCAACATTCGTAGATCGCTGGAAAGTTGGCCAACATAAATCGACCACCATTGACATTACAATGATGGTCAATCAACATCTAAAAGATGACCAAAGAATATAGATTCCAATAGAGAAACGACATAAAATCAAATTCAAAATAAAAAATGCTTCAAACGGAAAAATTGAAAAGAGAAAGAAAAGTAAAAGACATTTTTTCAAACAGCAAAATCGATTCACATTCATTGAAAAGCATGAAGAAGAATCAAAGAGGAAGAAGCTTACTTTTTTTATAAGAAGAAGAGCTTTAAGTTTTGATAATTTGAAGTTTTCAATGGTAGCAAAAATTCTTGGCTTTGGTAAAGAAATGGGAAAAGGAAGAATGGGGAATTCACAAGCCTACCTCCTCGATCAATGCCATTGGATCCAAAACACAAGAAGATCTCATCCATCAAGGTATAATTAATGACGTTGTGACTACAACGGTCCCCATGAATAAATAGCCACGACGTCTCTTTTAAAACGGGATCATCTTGACCAATTAGGTGTTGACATGTGGTGCATGCATTAAAAATGAAGAGCAAAAAGACTAAGCAGTGGGATCTTCATGACTTGATAATCCTTCTCCTGTTCACAAAGATGGGCTTGGGGGCAACATATTGCTCAATTTTATTATAAGTAAAAGATATGTTGGCCACCACATCTAGGTCCAGCCTGTTTTGGGTCAATTTACATAACAAGACTCAAGCCATCAAAGATAAGCTGACCTGTAATTCTAGGCTTGGTCTAGCCTAATCTAGCCTACATGCAGCTTAGCACTATCCTAGCCAATCATATAAGCAAGTCATAGATAGGCCGGCCTAGACTCATAAATCTAGCTCTCGGCCCAGCACAAGATGACAGAATCAAACTTATACGACTTGACCCGGCTCAACAACGGCTAGTTTATGGTCCAACTCTATCTCAGCCTAACTATGACTGGTTCATGCAGCCCATCCCATCACTATGTCCTGGCCTGGCCCTTCATGCTCTAGTCTTTTCATTTTCAGCTTTACTCTCAACAAGCTTTGCAACCAGCAACCGATCGTCACCATGCATAAGAAGCTTCTCTCCAGCCTTGCCACCTAGAAAAGTGTGCCAGATGTCAAAAAGTACAACGTAGTATGACTTAATATATCTACTACCGTTGCATGTCTAAAAAAAGCGTACCAACTCCTGTAGTGTGCCGCCTTTCTAAGCACAAAGCATGTGCCCGGTACGGCATCACAACTGACATGCATTTCAACCACATATTACAATCACTTTCTAGTTGTCTTCCATCAATCCAAGCGCCAGATTGATGGACGGGAATGATTCCTTCCTATTTACAGCATAATCTTAGTTATCCATTGATCTACTTCTGCTGTTATAAATACCCCTTGCCATACAACATCAAAGGGGTTGCAAATTGGTCGAATTCTAGTTGATTTTTTGCTCAAATTTAATATTTTCCAACATGTGACTCATCATAAGCTCTTAAGTTTAGTGCCATTGTAGGCTTAATTGCCGTTTTTTTATTCTTCCGTAATTCCTTGTAATTGTAAGAGACCAACATAGTAAGAGACCTTCATATTGGACGTAGGCAAGCTTAGTTGAATCACTATACGCCTAGTGTTCATTTACAATATTTATGCACTTTACTCAGTTTCTTTTTTAAAACCTAGTGTTAATAAATAACATTTGCTAATACAAATTTATTAGTCTAATTCTGAGGTTGGATAAAGTTTTAGTAAATGGATATTAAATTACCATTTTAAAATATAAATAATTATGATTATCTAATCTTACCAATGTGCTTCACATACAACCCCAAAAGCTAACAAAAAAACATGCCAAACCGTCCGAAATTTCATCACGAGTCTAATGGAATAAACCACGCATGAAACGAAGGTCATATGCTAAAGGCATGGGGATTAAAAGATGCATGGTTTAAAATGTAATCTTACTTCTTGTTATAGTAACGAGAAATTATCGTCGTCGCTCCTTCTCTATGCGTTGGCTGTCTCTAGGCACTACTAGGGTCCACCTTTTCCAAAACCAATTATACCACCACACTTCTCACTACCTACACCGCCTTGCTTAAGTGTCCTGACCATGTTTGGTCATCAAAACTGCCACTACCTCAAGAACTTCGTCGATCGATTACGACCAGCTCAACTAGAAATAGGGCATAATCCAACCATTATTGTATTCCACTTATCAAGCTCTACATCCTCATTCGATTAATTTCATCAATTGACACACTAATTGTAAAACCCCAATTCCAAACCCTAGTTCACCATTTTCACCCTTTAACCATGATTTCCCATTAATTTGAGCTTTTTATGACAAAATAACCACTTTCTTTTAATTCTCCTCATCGAGACTATTGATTTAATATATAATTTGATGGGTATTGGATAATTTTGAGTTTAAAACAAATTTTGATTAGAGCTAATCATCTACGATTAAAAGGTGATTAAGGAATCTCAGGATCAGGGAAGTAAGATGAAGATGGATTGATGGCTAAGGTTCCATAGCATCATTTAAATAGTCGCTTTGCTGGGTTGTGATTTGCATACCTAGTTTGGTCCGAAACAGTTACATACATCATTTGTGACTTGTAAAACCCTATCTCCCAAACTACGACTCAAAATTTAACAAATTTATAGTAAAAATGATCAACTCGGAAAGACCTACACTATAGTTATAAATATAATACCTAAATCATCATTTAATTAATAAAACATTTTAATTGATTTAATATTAACACTATTGAATTTATGGTTTATTACAGAAGTTCCTCCCTGTCCAAAGGTTTGGATAAGACAAGAAATTTCTTCAAGAGTTCTAATAACTGCACAAAGGCTTTATAACACGTGTCCCTTCATTTAAACTTTCGTTGTTCCTTTTTCAAGGCACCAAACAATTGGATACATTTGTCCAATGCTTTTGATATAAATCATTTCAATGTCGCTACCTTCCCATGAAAACTCTTCATCTGTCCAATGCTTTTGATATAAATCTTGTCTAAGGAAGTTTTATGTATTCCATGGCCTTGATCTACTCTGGTTGGCCTTAATTCATCTAGAGTTTACAATGAAACCCAAGAATTTTCTAGATGGTACTCCAAAAGTGAATTTTAATGGATTAAGTATCACTCCATACTTAAGGGGTATCTTAAACATTTCAGTTAGATGAGTATGTGACATATTGATTGCTTCGACTTAACAAGCGTATCATTGATATATACTTCCATTATTTGGCCAATAAGGTTTGCGAACATCTTCTTGACCAAATGTCGGTAAGTAACTTCAACATTCTTCATCCCGAATGACATGACATGTACCAGTATGGTCCCAAACCGATAATAAAACTCATGTGGGCTTAATCTGGGACATGTATCATGATTTTACTACAACTGGAGTAGGTATCTTTGAAGGATGGTAGCCGACTGCAATTTGTTCTGCCGACCAATTGGTCGATCCGTAAGAGTGAGAAGCAATCCTTTGTGCATGTGTGATTCATATTTGAATCAACACATGTTCACTGCTTCCATTCAGATTTCGAACTAGCACTGAATTAGCTCCCCGTTTTGGATATTTAGCTTCTTGAATAAAATAATCGGCTAATAGCTTATGCACCTCCTCTTTCAATGCTACAAAACTTTCTACACCTAAGCTTTTCCACTTTTGTCCCAATAATAAAGCCTTTGGGTAATGTTCAATGTATAACAGAAAATATTAGGAGAAATTGCACGCAAAGATGAATGAGACCAAGCAAAATTCATAGTTGGCTATCAAAATATCATTCATTCTCATATTCCAATTGAACTGAGTTTTGATCTTAATAGTTTATGTTGGGTAATTCTTATTGGTTAAAACAGTCTCACGAGTTATTTTAGCCTTGGCCCCATCTTGCTCTCCTTATGGGTCCCATCATTGTACACAGTATTAGTGGACCTAATTAGGAGCTTACGTTATTACTACCATGTTCCTTTTGATTTGACGCATAGTGGCTTTCCTACTACCTTATCTCTTTCTTTTAGTCGAGCTTCTCTTAGCTTTGCAACATATTATTTTCTTCTATATGTTTGGCTCTTCTAATTATTATTGTCTTTTAGTGGTAGGAAACTTCATTATTAGGCGGCAAGGGGACATTACTAACATAAATACAAATAAAATCAAGCACCCCAGAAAATTCATTGTATACCAAGATTTGATCTGTGATACCATGGGTCTGTACTCGCCAGTCATGCTAGGGGTGTCCACTAATTCCATGGTTATAATAAAGCTCCCAATGGGCCTTGTTTCTTAGCCTACAAATTCTTGCAACGATGATTTGCATAGAATAAAATTCTTGGTCAAGAGATCCATCATGTCAAAAGTTCTTTTGAGTCACCAATTTACTAAACTTTTACTATCCATAAGTAGTCGGCTCACCCACGCTAATCGAGTTATTACATCTATTGCCATGGGACCGGTGTAAGGGTATTCAACATCCCTCTCATCCCATTCACCAGACAACATCTCCTCCATTGTATAGTGAGGTAGCTTAGCCACTTGTGCTTCATCCATAAAATTTACCATTTTAGGCCCATGCTTTAACATTGTTCCATATTTCTCCATCTTTCTCAAACTATCTTCTACTGGATATGGCCCCTCAATATTTTATCTACCTTTAGTATGCGGAATGTTAAAGGCTAAGTGATAATTCATTTGGTCCTTCTAAGTTTCCGCTAGTTAGAGGTCACCAAGGAGTTTGGTTAGTGGCATTTGAAGGAGCCCAGTCCGAGTAGCAGTAGGTAAATTTTAGAAAAATTCCCAATTGGATCTTAGCGGCCTATGAAACTAACAGGTAACACCAGATCCAATCTAGTTGTTCTAATAAAATCATATTTAATTTTAATTATTACATTCTTAACTAATTAATTTGTGTTCATTAAGTACAATATGTGAATAATTATGAATATATCTAATTTATTCATATATATACATGATATGACATACATATAAAATACATAATGTGGGTAAGTGCTTGGAGTTTAAAAGAAGATGTGTATATATTAGATATAGATTTAATCACATCAGGATCTAAAGAGGAAAGAGACAAAGGCGACATTGATAATTGGTTCCACATTCCTCTTTTGCGAACATCTAATTAACACTACACCTAATCTCCACACAAAATAATGATGTGTAATAATAACATAGTTAATAAGACATATAATAAAATACAATAACATGGTTAATATATACAAATGTAGATATTGGTATTTATATCTACCATGTATATATTTTCTATACACGATACAATATATATTAACTACCTCAATTTAATAGTTTAATGTAGGATATATATATAAACAATAAAATTAAGGCAATATATATATATATATATAGTTATAAAATATTGTGTAATATATATATTAAATACATAAAATTTGATTTGACAAAATCTAATAAAAGTTGACAAGTTAAAGTTTTAAACTCCAAATTTAAGATTAAAATAACATAATTTGGCAAGATTTAAATTCAGATCTATTTCACAGTTGATTAATGTAGAATATCTTTAACTAAATAAGTAATAATATTGTAAATATATATGTGTGTGTATGTAATTATGAAGTTGAAAATAATTTCAAATTAAGTGTTTATGTTTGTGTATGTTAAATTAAACTATTTAATATAAACCATAGTGTTTTTTAGCTTATTTAATTTTACGATTTTAGAAAGTAATTTTTCCTTTTTAACTCTAATGTTGCCGAAAGTGTCTTTATTCCATTTTTTAAAGAAATAGTCTTAGTCTCCAAGTTTACTAACAATACTTTATTCATATTGTTGGGTTATTTAATATTATTATCACTTATTGAGAGCCATTAGTTTGTAACTAAATTAGTAAAATTATTTTCTAATAGCCATGTATTTTCGACTCTAAAAGTTTCATAAAATGAGTGCCTATTCTCAGAAAATAAAATAATAGGATAATGATCAGAATATACAATTGAATGCCTATTAACAAGCAAGGTGGGGAACCTGTCTTCCATTTTTTCACTAATGAAGAAATGATCAAGGAGCACTATCGAAGTAATCTCCCTGAGTTTGTGTAATAATCCTCTTCGAAATAGGTTTAATTTTTGACCCAACAAAAGTCCATCGAATCTTAGGTCCATTCCTGCATTGGTTGTTGGTTAGCATATTTGATTTCATAAACAATATATAGAGCTATTTATCTATGCTCTCAGAGTCTGTGATTGAAGGAATAAAATATAATAATAAAATACAGTACCCATCTCATAAAACCAAATCATAGGGGCACAAATTATGCATAAAAACATGTCTGTTACATAGTTTGGGTACATTATAACAACATAAATAGATAACCATAATATACAACTATTCACCAAGTTTCCACCATTTTCTCCACACTCATCGATGTACCTAACCTGTAGGTTGTATTGAGTAGGGAGTCAAAACAACAATGTCTGTAAAATGAAAATCTTATGTTTTACAATAACAGTATATGGGAAGTAATTAAACAAGTATATCTTACGTATTTATTATACTTTCCTAAGTATACCTCTATCTATAGGATAGTGGCCCTACCAGTCCAACTCCATGGCTACAAAAGCGAATGCAATGCAACTATAGAGTATATTGTGTCCAACAACCCATCTTCCTTCAAGTCATATCCTATCAATGTGAGAGAAAGTTCCTGAGCCACTTAAGACTTTTAAATAGGGAATAGGAAGATTCTTTAGTCATTTAATACATAGACCCAAGGCAAACCCCTCCTGGCACTCCTTAGTTGACATCGTAGAAAATCTATTAAGGCTACTTAATATTTCTTAGATAGGGGAGAGGCAGACCCTCTGTCCAATTAATACCTCAATCCCAAAGTAGACCACCCCTCTCCCCAACAAGGGATTTCTCCTAAAGCACTTAAAAGATAATTCTGACCATTTAGTACTTCTTAGATAGGGAAAAGGTAGACCCTAACAACCATTTAATACCTCGATCCCGAAGCAGGCCCATCCTGGAATTACCCCATATCAAAATAGAAATCCTGACCATTTAATACTTTTTAAATAGGGAAGAGATAGACCCAACAACCATTTGATACCTCTACTCCGAAGCAGGCCCGTCTTGGAACTACCTCATGCCAAAAAGGAAATCCTGGCCATTTAATACTTCTTAAATATGGAAGAGGCGGACCCAATAGTCATTTAATACCTTAATCCTAAAGCAGGCCCGTCCTGGGATTACCCAACGTTGTTTTATGAGAAATTCCCTAATTCATTTAATACTTCTTAATAAGGAGGAGGCAGAGCATAAACCAACCATTTAATACCTCAACCCTAATGTAGACTCCTCCTTGAATTTCCCCAGTCTTACCCAATTATGACATCCCACGTTAGTCTGACTGTTTGTAGGTGCTGGTAGCCAGATCAGCTGGGCAGACTTGCCATGCAAAATTGAGACTAACCTCGCATCCATTGTGGGTACTTATTATAGGTAATGTCCCACATTTGTTACAAAAGTCACACTGCTAGTAGCCAGATTAGCTGGGTAAACTTCTGTGTGATTCAACTAACCTCGCATCCCTATAACTTAGCTATATTCTCACTCCGTAAACTAAACGATGAACTATACCAACACACAAACAAATTATATATATATATATATGTATGTATGTATGTATATATGAAAGTATGTATGTATATATGAATGTTTGTATGTATGGTATATACACACTAAACCCGTATTTATGCATTTAAAGGCCTTATAACGGAGCTCCTTATTTCACCTTTGTTCATGGATTTAATTCCATAATTGTCCTTGAATCATTTTATTAGATTTATTGTTGATTTTTAATTATAATTTATTTGTCTATTTCTTTATTAAATGCCTTATTTATTATACATGTTATTGTAATTTTGGTTGGTCAATTCAAAATTTAAAAGAACACATTGTTATCACTTGTATGTATAACTTTTAACATATGGTTAATTTTTTCCGATATGTATTCAAGTAATTTATCCATTCCTTATTCGGGGTGACAAGTCATTTTAATGTGCCAACAACTGCAATTTCTATACGAGTCCCAATGCATTACAAATTTCATAATAGTTAACATCATCAATAAATTAGCTACACCAAGTAGACTTTTATATATTCAAATTGGAATCAAAATATGCAAATCAATTTTATGTTTACGACTGCTTTTTCTATACGACTGCTTTTTCTATGGAAGAAAATTTACAATTCCAAACTTTTATATTCCATTTAACTTTTTAAAAGTATCGTTTAAACGAAAAATAAAGAAAATTTATTTTAATTTTCGAAATAGGCGCTGCAAACTACGAATTAGAGGAAAAATCCCTTTTTTCCTACTTTATATGCCCATTTCTACTTTTCATATTTTGAATTCTTTGGCATCACAATCAAAATTTGAGAGGTAGAATCAAATAGAATACAAAATATTCATATTGTAATAATAATAAACCAAATTCCACAATATTAAAAATAAAACAATTAGAATTCCAACAAAGTCACAACTTACATTTTATGGGAAAATTTTAGGGTTTTGAAATTTCCCAAGTCATGGTACAAATAAAAAACAAACTATATAAGATACTATTATGGAAAAAATTAAGATTTCCACTCACAGATAATCCCAACTACAATCTCCTTGGATTTGCCTTCCATGCTATTAACTATCTCTTTCTCTGATTTATCTCCTTTTATTTTATATTATATAACAATTATAATAAGAGAATTGGGGATTAGGTATTTTTAGAATATAGATTTATAAATATAAGACTTAGTACATTTTCCCTTAACTTGCTTTCTTTAGTTCTTCCCCAAATCTTCGGATGCGTGTACTTTATTCGTTTATTTTGAGTTTTAGAAATTTTCCATGGAGGAAGAGAATTGGGCAGAATCCAAATTTAGATTTATATGGAGTAAAATGAGCAGGCTAGCCTCTCATTTATAGTTGCATGGATGCATCGGGACCCTCAAGTTAATATTCTCAAATCCGGACCATTTAAGCCAAAGAAAATCCCAACCGCCACACACTAACTGGTTGACCGGCACATAGAGGCTGTCTACTGGTGGGTCCTAACCTATTTTATTTAAAGTTATTGATTTTTTTCCTTTCTAATTTGTTTTGAATTATTTTTGATCCCAAATCTTCAAACATCGATAACTCGTTTGTTTGAACTCCGATCACAAAGCTTTATATATGAAAGTTGCTTAGAAGATTTTCACGAATGCAATGGTGCAAGTTTCATGGCAAAATTCTGACGTTTGATCAATTTTCATTTTTAGCTTTACTAATAATTAATTGATTTTCTTGATTACTCTCCTGTTTATTTTATGGGCTGTTACATTCTACCCCCATAAAAAAATTCGTCCCCGAAATTCCCAAGGGACAGTTAGTGTAACATGCGCTTTACAACCATATTATACAACTAAGTTATCTACACATCCATCTACTCAGAAAAGTGTAATGTGATTATAAATGCAACATATCTATATGTGAGCTCAACCCTAGCGTGAATGCAAGATCGTGTCATATAGGCATGTATGTAAATAACCTAAATATGCATGAAGTTCTATATGAGTGCATAAACAATAGGAAAAATTGTGGCAGCCATCCACTACCATCCAATCTAGCATCCACAATGCAACCAAAACCTATATAATACTAGATCTAGAGAGGGAAAATTTGTTAGTACCTTAGGCATTGGTTTTGATGACAACAACCATATGACATTATATAAAATATAGATATGAATGTTTTATCAAGTTATATATAGTACATAGTGCAGGATATTAGATAGGTGTTGATTAAGAAGAATGTATAGTATTAAGAGAAGATTCAAGAGGCTGATATAGAAATTCAAGAGTTAGAGATTGAAGACTCATGAGTATCTAGGATTCAAGATATCCAAATAAGTTATAGATTTATAAGTTATTTTGTTAAAATCCTGATAGCACTTCTTTGATCTCTTCTCTCATTTTTCTTAAAGGTGTTAAAATCTATTTTCTGTTTTTGAATATTCTAAATTTCAAAAATGATTTTAAAAGAACTCCTATTTTCAAAATGGCTTTCAAATGATCTCTTACTTTTTGATCTTATAATTATATACTAAGTTTTTAAGCATTTTATATTTTAATATACTTTTAAATCTGTTATACCTTGTTATAGTTTAAGTTTTATACTTTCTAAATGTTTATAAAATTTATTATGACTTTAATCTTAAAATATATGTTTACTTATATTTTATATATTATTTATTATTTTGTTCCAAAAGAGATTTATATTTAAATTCTTTAAATATTAGAAAATATTTTAGAATAATTTTAAAAAATTATTCTTAAGTTTTAATATAATTAAAATATATCTAAACTATGTTTGATTGTATAAATTATTAAAATATTTTACAAAACTTAATATATTGAAGAAAAAAAATAAAAAGAGTTTTTCAAATTTTCAAAGAGTATGTCGACATACTCTAACCCCATATGTCGATCTATGGATCGTAGATTTAAAAAATTCAAATTTTAAATGGAAGTGTCTTTTCGTCGTATCTCTACGTGAATGGACATGACCATTGTTTTTCTATAAATAGGGATAAAATCAGTGAAGTTTGGTTAACTACTTTCTTATATTTCTCTCCTCTTTTTAATCCCTTGTTTTCTAAAAGAAATTGTACTCAAACTCTTCTTAAATTTAATCAGAATCAAATCCAAACTCAATTATTCGATTCTCTATTGATTACTCTTTGGTCACTGTCATCTCTCTCTGTCAAATCATGATCAAAGTGCTATTCAAGAAGTTATAGGATCATTTGTACTTAAGATCAAGAAATTGAATCTGTAAAATCTATCAAATCATACTCTTATACTTTGTTGTGTGTTTGGTGTTCCTAAAATCCAAATGGGTGTGCTTATGTCCCATCTGAATTAAGTTAGCGTACTTGGTGTCCTAGAAATCCAAGTGGGTGTGCTCATTTCCCTTTTGAATCCAATGAGTATACCCAAAGCTCGGAAAATCTGGAGGGTGTGTCTCATAGTCTTGAAATCAAAATTGTATTGACTTTGATATTTGAAAAAAATATGTACAAGGAATTGTATGGGGCTGGATTTAGGGTAACTCCAAACCAATATAAAAATTCCTAGTGTGATCTCCTCAACTCTTTACTTTTTACTTTTACTGCATTTATATCAGTCTATGTTTGAATATATGATTGTTGATTCTGCATTGTTTAATTATAATCCAAAAAGAATTTAAAAGGATTCATAAAACTCAGTAAACACTATTCACCCCCCTATAGTGTTAAATTAGCCTTAAGGTCCATCTTCCTCAATCCTACATTTGGCATCTGAGCACTAATTTTCAAAGTATTCATAATCTTCATTTTGAAAAGTTTTAATGGCTAACAACACTATTAGTAACACTGTTAATTCACTTATAAGTAACTCCTTTACTGAAGGATAGTCTACTGCTAGACCTTCGCTTTTTAATGGTAGTAATTACACATATTGATCATGTAGAATGAAAATATACTTACAGTCAATTGGTTTAGATATTTGGAATATCACACAGAATGAGTACACAGAGCCCTAGACTTATTCTTCATAATAGACTACTGAACAAAAGGCAGTTGTACAAAGTAATACTAAAGCCACGAATATATTTTTCTATTCATTAGATAGGAATGAATTCAATAGAGTGTCTGTTTGTAAGTCAGCATTTGAAATATAAAGAACACTGCAAGTTACACATGAGGGCACTAGTAATGTTAAACAGACTAAAATTTCTATGTTTACTAATCAGTTCCAATTAATTAAAATGAGTTCAAATGAATCCATTACTGGTATGTATGGTATATTTCAAGATATAGTTCATTCACTAATTGCATTGGGTAAAAGTTTTTCTAAAGAGGATTAAGTTAGAAAAATCCTTAATTCACTTACTCGTGAATGAGACCAAAAGACTCTTGCGATTGAAGAGGCTAATGACATTAGCACTCTGAAAATTGAAGAGTTAATTGGTCATTTAATATTATTTGAAGCACAAATGGAGGGGCAGGAGAGAAAGCAAGGTGGTAGA
Organism: Allium fistulosum; assembly: GCA_030737815.1. Classification (NCBI taxonomy): domain Eukaryota; kingdom Viridiplantae; phylum Streptophyta; class Magnoliopsida; order Asparagales; family Amaryllidaceae; genus Allium; species Allium fistulosum. The sequence continues at coordinate 999,576,123 of CM060903.1, forward strand.
GAAGAAATCCATCACTTTCAATGCCACAATAGATGATTTGGATTCTGACAATGATGATGATGAGGAAATCACCTTCGTGACAAGAAATTTTAGAAAATTTCTAAAATACAAAAGGATGAATAATCTCAGGAGAAATGATAATAAAAATTCATGAAATGGAATTGAAAATGTTGTTAGATGTTTTAATTGTAATGAACTTGACCATATGTTGAGAGACTGTCCAAATTTAGAGAAATTGATAAACTCACCAAGTACTGATTCGTCCAGAATAAGGAGAAGGGCCTATACTTCTAATTTGGACGATTCAGACACTTCCTCAAGCGACAATGAACCAAATACAGAGGATGTCAATGTGTGCTTCATAGCAATAACTAATTCAAAATAGTTCAAAGAAATGGATCAAAAATAAGTACGCGTTTAAAAGTTAAATTTTAAATTTTTGAGTGGAACTTTTTTTGATTGCTTTTCATTGTTAGGAATAACCTATAGATTAATTATAATATTAAATAAATATTGTATGTATATATTTATAGGTATATTAATATTTTATATTTTTTATAATTTTGAATTAAAATAGCAATATATATATTTAAAATAATTCTTAAATTATTTACTATGGTTATATATTAGTAATAATTATAGAATAATTATATATATATATATATGAATCTCTAATTCAATTCCTCTTTTTAAAAATCAAATGATGTATATCGACATACTCAATATGTATATGTCGACATATGCACTTTGATTTTGAAATTCAAATTCAAATTTGAATTTCTCTCCATCTTTTCACCAACCACAATGCCCTGAAAAGGTGCCTATTGACCAAAGAACATGTCCATTGATTCTCTATTTAATTAGACCATCTTCATCCATTCATTTCACTTTCATTTTCAAATTCAAAAATTCATTATCTCTCTTATCTTCTCAAACTATTCTTCAATGGCTTTCTCAAGCAACACTCCATCAACCATGAGGCTTTTTAAGAAAATAAAAGGCTTTCTTTTTCATGAAAAAGAAGCCGTACAAGCCTATATGGATTATATGTCTTTTGGAAAAGTCTCTTCCAGAAGATTTGCTATTTTCGATTATTTTTCCCACTTATGATCTTTATAATCTTTGTTTACAAAATGGAATTCTTGGTTTAATAGATGCTTCCCAAAATGATTTTGTATGTTGTCCAAATTTGATAAAAATGTTTTATGCAAACTTGAAAGGGAAATTTTATGAGGGAAATGAAGAAGTGTGGAGTAGTGTCAAAGGAAAACAAATTGCTTTAAATTGTGAAATTTTAGGTAACATTCTCGAATGCAAATCTAGTGGAATAGACCTTTCAAACCATAAAATTGATATTCAAAATCGTGAAGTTTTTCATGATATTTTTGTAAGTGATGATGATTTTGAGTTTAAAAAAAAAAATTCATCCTAAAGTAAGAATTTTAAGTCTTTTATTGCAACAAAGTTTAACTCTAGGGACGGAAAATTATAACAACCTAATTCAAAAAAAATTCAAAGCTCTTTTTGTCATTTATGGTCACTACGGCATAAATTTGTCACAAGTTATTTTAGATGAACTTTTTCCTAAGAATCTCTTTAGGTATGAGAACACACTATTTCATGGTGTGTATCTTACTAGAGTATTCACATATTTTGGTCTTGACCTAAAAGGAGAGGAAACCATTCCTCAAAAAAATTTCGACTAGGCGAACATCTCTCTCATGCAAATTTCATCCATATTTGAGCCTTATGAAACACATGTAGAAAGGAACAAAGATTGGCTTGGGAAGAGAAGTAAGAAATAAGGGAAGAGGAGGAAGAGGAAGGAGAAGAAGTGGAAGTCGAGAAGGAAGAATAAGAAGAGGAAAAAGATACTTCATTGGAAAGTATCGAAATGCCATCTCATCCTTCCAACAAAGATCTTCTCAAAAATCAAGAGAAGATTGTTTTCAACCAAAAGAAGCTTAAGAGATCTTTTTCTTGAAATTCACTTCTCTTTCTAACAAAGTAGATAAATACTTTAGAAAGATCATTCAAAATATTAGTGGAAAAGCTGCATCTTCATCTACTTCCTCCCAGTTGTTTTTCTATGATTTTTTAGTTTCTAGTTTGGATTGTTCTAGTTTTCATTCTACGTATCATTTATGTTTATCTTTGGATTCCATGTAATCTTCCTTTATGATCAATGAAATCTTGTTTCTTATTGTTAAACATTGTTATTTGTCTCTGGAAAGTCATACAAGTACAATAGTGTAGGTCAAATACAATAGTATAACAAAAACAAGATAGGTTTAAACTTTATGGAACATATGTCAACGTATGCCTACCATGTATGCCGATATACAATGACCAGATTTCAAAAAAAATTAAATTTAAAAATAAAATAACTGCCAAACACCTATTCGTTTCAAACGACTTCTTACCCCTATATATATACCCATTCACTCCAGAAGATCATTATTTTCAATCTCTTTTCTTCTCCCTTTTCACTTATAAACATACCTTTTTCAGTAATGGATTCTCCACACCAAAAATTATGTAAAAATGTTGAACAAACTCTACAATCGTTCAAGGATATACTTACATTCATCCTTGGAAATCAAAGACACTTAGAACCGAGTCAAATGCAAATGATTAAAGAGCAAGGAAATCATGTTAACACCATTCGGTGGATGATTTCTTCTCTTTTCAAAAACAAACCAACCACCAATCCCGATACTACCATCAACAAACACAACGAAGATTGGAATGCCATGAAAGCAGATCTAATTTTCTGTTCTGATGGTTGGGTAGAAGTTCCTATGGATGTCTAAAACTGATTGGTTAGTCTTAAAATATGTGTGTGTGTGTGTGTATATATAAATCTATATATTAATATACTATATAAGTATGGATTGGTGTGTATAAACTTATTGGTTTGGATTAACATGTTTAGATTGGATTGCTTTGTTTGATTTGTTTGATTATATTGGTTTGAATTAACTGAATGTATGTAATGTATTTTTGTGATTAATAAAAATGATTTGTGTTATCACTTATTTCTTTTACACACATTTAATACCTTAGTTTGGGGGGGTTTGTTAGATTTTTGTTGATAATAAAGAGGGAGAAATATATAAAAATTAGGCATAGATTAAATGAGAGTTTTGTAACTTAGGGTGAGCTATAACATATTTTATATACATGGTTGTCATCATTAAAAAGGGGGAGATTGTTAGTACCTTAGGCATTGGTTTTGATGACAACAACCATATCACATTATGTGACATATAGATACTAATGTTTTTATCAAGTTATATATAGTGTAAGGTATTAGACAGGTGTTGATTAAGAAGACTGTACAGTATCAAGAGAATATTCAAGAGGTTGATATAGAGATTCAAGAGTTAGAGATTGAAGACTCGTGAGTATTGAAGATTCAAGATATCCAGATAAGTTATAGATTCATAGATTATTTTGTTAAAATCTTGATAGTATTTCTTTGATCTCTCCTCTTATTTTTCTTAGAGGTTTTAAAATCTATTTTCTGTTTTTAAATATTCTGAATTTCAAAAATGATTTTAAAAGAATTCCTATTTTTAAAATGGCTTTCAAATGATCTCTTACTGTTGGATCTTATAATTATATATTAAGAAATTAAGTTTTTAAGTATTTTATATATTAATATACTTTTAAATCTATTATACCTTGTTATTGTTTAAGTTTTATACTTTCTAAATGTTTATAATATTTATTACGACTTTAATTTTAAAATATATGTTTACTTATATTTATATATTACTTACTATTTTGTTTCAAAATAAATTTATATTTAAATTCTTTATATATTAGAAAATATTTTAAAAAGTTTTCTTAAATTTTATTTATGATTAGAATATATATAAACTATATTTAAATGATCGTACAAAGTATCGAAATATTTTACAAAACTTAATATATTCAAAACAAATTTTAAAAAGAGTTTTTCAAAATTTCAAAGAGTATGTCGACATACTCTTACCCCATATGTCTTCGTATGGACTGTAGATTTCAAAAATTCAAATTTTAAATAGAAGTGCCTTTTTGTCATATCTCTTCGCAAATGGACATGGCCATTGTTTTTCTATGAATAGGGGTTAAACGAACGAAATTTTGTCAACTACTTTCTTATATTTCTCTCCTCTTTTTACGCTCTTGTTTTATAAAAGAAATCATAATCAAACTCTTCTCAAATTTAATCAGAATCAATTCCAAACTCTATTGGTTCGATTCTCTATTGATTATCTTTATCATTTCACTCATTCAAATCACGGTCAAAGTGCTATTCAAGAGGTTATAGGATCATTTGTACTCAAGATCAAGAAAATAAGTCTGTAAAATCTATCAAATCATACCCTTATACTTTGTGGTGTGCTTGATGTCCCTAAAATCTAAGTAGGTATGCTTATGTCCCATCTGAATCAAATTAGTGTTCTTGGTGTCTCGGAAATCCAAATGGGTGTGCTGGCATCTTATTCGAATCCAGTGAGCGTACTTGGAAATTTGGAGGGTGTGTCTTGTAGCGTTAAAATCAATATTGTATTGACTTTGATGTTTGAAAAGAAATATGTACAAGAAATTGTACGGGACTGGATGTACGGTAACTCTGAACCACTATAAAAATTCCTCCTGTGATCTCTGCAACTCTTTACTTTTTACTTTTACTACATTTGAATTAGTTTGTGTTTGCATCTGTGATCATTAATTCTGCATTATTTAATTGTAATCTTAAAAGAATTTAAAAAGATTCATAAAACACAGTATACTATACTCACCTCCCTCTAGTGTTAAATTAGCCTTAAGATCCATCTTCCGCAATCCAACAAAATTTACCCGAGAAAACCTCTAGATGGGAAGCCTTCATCTTCTCTTAGTTTCCCAGGTGCTTTGTGCCAGATTAACTCCCCATTATAATCAGATCAACCTAATTTCTTTGTTATGAAGCTCCCTAACTTCATGATGCATAATAGGTGTAGTTGAATGGAGTGCTATCGGCTCCGTCTCTATATCTGCTAACTGATCGGGCTCTACTATATTGGTAGTGATGAGCAAACACCTCCTCATATGTGATACATGGGAACATTATGGACTCCGGCTAACTTAGCTAGAAGCTCCACCTGATATGCAAGTTTCCCACCCTTTCCAAAATTGAAAAAGGCCAAACAAATCTTAGTGCCAACTTCTCGAGGTTCCAAAGCTCATAACCTTCCTAAGAGGGGAAGTCTTAACAAACACCATGTCCCCAATTGAGAATTCCAACTCTTTCCTACGCTTATCAGAATAGGAATTATGTCGGTCCTAAGTGGTCTTTATTCGCTGCCTAATTACCTTAATCTTCTCTATGGTCTCAGGATCAATTGTCCAAGTAGAATTTTGTTGGTGTTCACCCACCAATAATTTGGTGATTTTCATGGCCTCATGTATATGGCTTCAAAGGGTACCATACCCATCGTTATCTGGTAATTATTATTATAAGTGAACTTTACTAAAGGTAAATGCTGCTCCCAATCCCCTTCCAAAATCTATGATGTAATCCTTCAATAAGCCTCCCAAGGTTCTATTTACCATTTTCATCTATCCATCAGTCTGAGAATGGTAAGCGGTGCTAAGATTCAATACTGTCCCTAAAGCTAACTGCAAACTCCTTCAAAATTCAATAGTGAATAAGGGATCTCTATTGTTGACAATACTAATCAGAATTCCATGTAATCAGACTAGTTCTTTGATGTAAATATATGTTGGAGATTTTGCGGTCCTATTACTTCATACCAGAATAAAGCAGGCACCTTCAGTGAGCCTATTCACTATAACTCAAATAACTTCATTGCCTCTTTGACTTCTAGCTAACCCATCTATGAAATCCATCAATATGTTTCCAACTTCCAAGCTGGAACCTCCAATGGTAATAACAGACCTTCAAGCTTTATATGTTCAGCTTTAACTTATTGACATGTCAAACACCTAGTGACATATTCTGCTGCTTACCTCTTTATTCCCGGCTAATAGAAAATCTGCTTCATGTCTCTATACATATTATCTTCACCAGGATGAATAGTTATCCTAGAACGGTGGCACTCTGCCATTACTTCCTCTAAAACATCCTCCACATTGGACTGTTCTCTATTAGCCATTTTATATTTATATATTATTGGTGTCGGTGGTATAGGGCGATTGTCACAGCTTTCCTCACTGCTAAGTCTAAAAATGCACCTTTATCTATTGTCTCTAAGTGTAAATCCACGTCATGAATCATCCCCTCCATTAGCATGTCCAAGCTCATCGAGTCTATGATTGTTACATTGGAGTAGAGCTCTAATATAATAAGTCCAAAACCACCACTAGCCATAGAAAAATTATGAGCAACCCTATTGCCAATACTGAAACATATTTGCATAGGAATTGGAATGTGCTTCACTATTGTCAAGACTAAAACTAGGGGTGAGGGTCTGATGATGAAAATTGGTAAACCAAACTAAAACTAATAAAATTGAAAACCAAAGCAAACCATCAAATTAAGTTTGGTTGGTTCGGTTGATTATCTAATTTAACCAACTAAATATGGTTCATATTGTATACTTAGAATATTCATTGTATTTTAAATAAAACATAAACATACGAATAAAGTATTCTTATTTAGTACTCTTATGCTTTTTAATAGTAATTTGGACACCTATATGATAAATAAAATTTATTTAGACCACTAGAATAATCGAAGAATCATTATAACATTAGTAATTTTGAAATTCCAATAAAAGTTTGGTCAGTTTGGTTAAACTAATACCAAACAAGTTACAGACCTATTAGAAACCAATCTAGTTTCAAAACCAAACCAAACCAAACTGACCGAAATAAACTGGTTCGGTTAGTTTATATGGTTTAACCAAAGATTGCTTACTTCTAACCAAAACCACTTTCTACAACAGTAGTAGAATGTGCATCTCCACCACCACACCTAAGATCACCATCAGTAATATAAAAGTTGTGAGCCTCTTCTCTTTCGAAAATAGTATCTCTCCCTGAAACATATATATAACATCTCCCTCTAAAAAAGAACTAATCACTAATTCATCACTACCCATGCCCTAATTCAAACCGTTACCAACTAAGATAGGCACAACCCTTGGATACCCTTATCGAGATTATTTCCGCTATAGGTTCATCCAGCCTCCTGCCATTTTTAACAGCTTCCTGGCTTAGATAACCCTTCAATTCCACCCGACTATCATCAGCATCCCCCTCCACCATGATAGAACTACCTTCTAGACCAAGCAACCACCCCATTTCCCTTCCAATTCCACTACACCTAATAAGCCCTAAACCAAAGGTTCCCTACACAACAAGGCATTTCGATCATTTTCCAATGATGATTCGTCTCTGTTTGCACCCAAATCTAAATCAAAAATAGCACCCTATACCTCTATAAAACTCACAAATCCCATGGAGTAAGTTAACCAAAACACTTCCTCATCTAAGTCGTATAATATCAAGATGCTATTTTTTTATGTCAAAACAACTTAGGAAATCAACCCTATTAGCATTTCCTAAAAATAGCTTGGAAATTGCCGGTGATGATTGACCAAAACTACAAATATCAAGACCGAGGGGTAGAGGGTTTATAAATATTATTTTTGAAACATTCACGTTTATGAGTGTACTATTTCATTGAATATGAAGACTACGTCTGCTTTTAACATCGATTTTCGCTCTTCATGTTTTGAACTCAGATCCAAATTTTACGATGCCTCTATTGCCTCAAGCCCAAACAATTCACTCTCCTTTTCAGACCAATACACCACACTAATGTGTGGAAATATATCTCGCAAAAGCCCAAATCTAGTATCTCTAATTTTCCATAGCCCTTCAATAAATAAGCATTTCAGCTTTAAATATTTAAGAACAAGTTAAAAATCATACTCTCCTCTCACAATCCAGGGCAAAATAGGATCTCCTAAGCTCGTTTGCCTCTCAGACCAAAACAGATATGATGCACTCTTATGCTCGATACGCCCATATCCAATGCATCTAATTGGGTCTCGACATTCTCTGGCTTTATATGATGTTCCACCATAGAGAAAACATATCGTTTTTCCTCTTTTTTTAATCCAAGGCCTACGAGATGGCTTAAAAACAAAGTAGTAGAGACGACTATATAAACAGACGAGTTTACCACTTATGCATACAATCGCTTGTTAAAGAGAGTGGAAAAAAATGTCATGGGACTTTGATGAGAAAAATTGAAAGAGTACGAACCATTAGATGCCATTAAGGGAGGAAAGTAGCCATTTATACTCATTTTGGTAAAAGGGGAAATTTCAATAAAAATCATTTTAATTCATTATGTACTTGATCCTTTAATGTGTAATCATGCACAACAAAATTTAAATTAAATCATATTTAAATGCTTGGTTTGCTATAATAAAATTTATTTTGGATTAAAATTTATTTTTTATAATTATTTTGATAAATTAATATGTATCATTGATAATGAACATCATATGTTCATTGATATAATAATGCCTAGAGGGAGAATATATATTACATTGGTGTACAAAATACAATAATATATGAGCATATATATACTTGATTATTAGGATTTAAAATCACATTATATATATAGACACACACAACATATATAATAAATTTTGGTTTATTTATAATTAACTTATATATGTATATAATAATTATATATATACACATATATAATTAAATAAGTTGATATAAGTGTACTAATTAAATATATTTAGCCTTTAAATTATATGACTAAGACTATATTTATTATAATAGGATCAACCCATAACTAAATATTTAATCTTACATGTATTTTTTCTATATTTATATAAATTTAAAATTCAAAGCATACCACCTAATCAAAAGGAATATTTAATTTATATTATATTATTTATAATTAACATGAAGTTATAATTTTCTAAAAATATGTTTTTAAAGAATGTATATGTTATCAAGCCTTTTGACTAGGCAATATTCGGATAAACCGGACGATTCAAACTTGGGAGTTATGAAGGCAGGCAGCCAGCAGAGATAGCCCTAGAGTCTAGAAACCAAGCACAAATAGAGCCACGGGATGGAGAATAACCGCTTAAGGAAATGGGGATCCAAAGTCTACCAAAGTGGTGGATCGATAACGATCCAACCACTTAGAATGATACCGATCCACAATCCTTTGTCAAAACTTGCCCCCACTCATATTAAATGTAAATGATGATGCCAATAGCCTATTTCAAGTTCCATTTCATCGATCCCATGCTATCTTCTATTGATCTCCATGAGCACTTGAAGTTAGCAACTCCATTCTTCCACCGATCCATCATTTGGACTCAGAAACAAGCCAATAATGATGCAAACAAGTTTGGAATTACGAAGCCTAACCACGAATTGAACCTTGACAAAGAGTTCAAGATGATCCATTTGGCAATTTATGGATCAGTAACAATCCAAGCCCATGGATTGGTACCGATCCACGATTATTAATAAGGTAGCCGTGATTTTCTCACAAATAATTGGTTTAGGCATGGAAAATTATATGGAGATCGTGGGGGTGAGATTCTAGGCTTCCTACAGTTATAAATAGGAGGAAACAACTCATTTTATGGATCCTTTTAGTTCTAGTACTCTCATACCCTAATCTCTTGTAATCATCCATGGATTTATACAGATATGTAAAACCTAGTGCTTGAAACTAATGATATAATCAATAAAATCACTAAGTGGACGTAGGCCAAGATTAGCTGAACCACTATACACGCTGTATGTTCTTTTCTTGCTCTTTTTAATTTTATTTTCTTCACTTTTTATTCTCTACAAAATCGCTTGGGTACATGTGTGATTTTGGTTCAAACATTTTGGTGCTTTTTTTGATAAGATTATTCTCACGCTACTTAGATCCATCATCTATTGTTGGATTTCTTAGACTAGAAAAATAGATCCAATCTTCTAATCTTAATATTCTACTATTTAGACTTTCAACAATCTACAAGAAGCTATTTGCCATGGCCCCAAGGAGAGACCGTTTTACCCACTCCAGAGCTGCTATGACGCTGTGAACCATAATACTTAGCATGTGGATGAAGTTTCCTAGCCAAACCAGCCAGAGATCTAGAATCCTACTAACGTCCTGATAAGGATGGGGATGGATTTTATGATAAAGCAACTGGAGGATTGGTTCTAGTAGAATCACAATGAGATGAACTAGCAGATGCAAGGGAGCTTGAGAGTGCTAAATGAGCTAACTCGGAATTGCTGTAGAAGGAGCAGAAGGGACTTAACATCTTCTAATTCAGAATCTGATAGTTCTTCATTATCTGAGAAGAGACATAGGAATATGAAGCAGAAAATGGCACAAAAGGAGGCTGGGACTTTATATCAGGAACCGAGATGAACTTGTGGTGAGAGTTTGTAGATTAGAACCGATCCAAATGGACGGATTAGTATCGATCCAACAAATGTTTGGATTAAACGCTCGCCCTTTGGATGGTGGCATGAACTTGACCTATGATCGTGCTATAGATGATCAGAATCTGGTATATCGAGCTAATGTTAATGATCCACCATACAAGAATCAAATAGTGGGAACTGTTGGACGAATGGATCTCCTGGAGTTTAGAGAGTCCAAGTATCGAGGGTCTGCCTGAGAGCATTTGTCAGGCCGAATACTCGGAATGGATCCCGATTACTGCCATTCAACCGAACTTGTAGAACTAGAGTACTTGGAGGAGATGGTCAAAAAACTTGTCAAACTAATTCAAAAGTAATGATGAGTGGGGTACTCCTCTAAGTCGAAACCCATCTATCGAGAACATTCTACGTGTGAAGTATCCATAAAGTTTTATTATGCCGACGATGTCGTTGTACGATTAAAAAACTGATCCAAGGTAGCACTTGGTGAAATACGAATGGGATATGAACTCTGCTAGAGCATCAGATGCCGTGAGACGTCGTTGCTTTCCAATCTTCCTGGAGGGAGTAGCGATGATGTAGTTCACCTAGCTCCCGCTGAGATCTATATAGTCTTTTGTAGAGTTGAGACGAAGGTTTTTAGAGCAATTCCTTCTACACAGTTCACGCCCGAAGGACGCGATGTCATTATTAAACCTATTCCAAGGTGTGGGAGAGTCGTTGAAGGATTTCTTGAATAGATTCCCTACAGATGTAACGGAAGTTATGAATGCTAAGGATGACATATTATTGATGGCATTGATTATGGGGATTCATCCTGAGATTGATTTCAGGAGCTGGTTGGAAATGAAACTCCCATTGACGATGGATATTTTCTACATGAAGGCTAATTAGTTTCTGCATTTGGAAGAGACATGCGATTTTCCTACAAGAGGTGATGCTGGGAGTTCAACTGAAGTAATATAGAGCAATATTGTTGTAAATCAGTCTATAGGGCATTCCAAAAATGTGGATGTAAATGTTGCAAACAAGAATGATGATCAGAAACAGAGTGATAATGGGGCCAGGAAGCGAAAGCCTGATAATAGGAATCATCCCAGGATTCCTAAGTATGACAGCTATATAGAGTTGAATAACTCAATAAATCTACCTAAATCCTCAAGGAACTGAGCAGCACGGGAAGCCGGCTTTGAGAGAGTCGACTGAGAAGGATAATAAGTTCGGCAAACTTTGCAGGTACTATAAAACACATGGTCATAACACCAATGAGTGTAAACACTTGCGTGATATGATCGAGGAGTTGATTCATAAAATGAAGCAGTTTGTGAATGTCCCATAGGATGGCGGGCAAGGAAATTCTAACCTTCTAGGTCGACATGCCAATGGGGGCAAGCCGGGCCTAGTGGTAAGGAGCCTAGGCAGCTTGAAAAACATTTGGTGATCAATACAATCATCGGTGGGCCACATACAACAGATAAGAGTTTGAATGAGATGGATAGGTATGTTTATGCACTGAAACATACGGAGAATGAGAGCTGCTTTACCGTAGTGGATGGAACTCTAACAAAACAATTCAAAACCATGACAGACGACACTATTTTTTGAAACAGAGACACTAGGGGTGGAAGCCCTAACGATTGACCTGCTCGTGATTACGGCCACGATTGGCCCCATGGTCGTTCAAAAAGTATTGGTTGGTTGTGGGAGTTCGATTAACATTTTATTTGAGAAAGCCTACGACCAGATGTTTTTAGAGGGCAAGGACTTGAAATCATGTAAATCTCGAATCCAGCTAATAGGATGGCTACGGAGCCAGCCGAATGTATGGAATTACCAGTGGTGCTTGGTGAGGGCGACCACAAGTGAGTGTGGGTCGTGCCTTTTATGGTGTTGAATATTTACTCTACTTATAATGCATTTTTGGGCCGACCGACCCTAGCTAAATTTAGTGTGGCTATAGCTGCTTAGTGTTTAACACTTAAGTTTCCTACAAAAAACGATGTGGGAGTAGTGCAAGGAGACCAAGGGCTTGACCACGAGTGCTATGTCGTTAAGCTAAAGGAAGTGAGGCGAAACAAGAAAGGAAAAGGTATAGAGGGACCCTCTGCATCAAGGCTTTAGACGCATAGAAACTACTGCCTAAGCCTTGGCTCGGGTAGCACAGTCTGTTCCATAAGGATATGGATCCGTGAAAAGAGCCGTTGGATGAAAGGGTAGCTCCAGCCGAGTTAACAATCAACATTCCGATCAGCCAAGATGATCCTACGTAGATCCTGAAGGTCAGATCATAGCTCGGCACAAGGTTGATGAAGGAGTTGGTTGGTTTCCTCCAAGCGAACCTAGATGTGTTCTCCTAGACACACTTTGACATGTATGTGATCTCGTTGGAGATAGCGAGCTATGTAATAAATGTAAACCCTAATTACATTCCTTGAAACTGAAGCACCGCAGCCTAGGTCCGGAGAGATCCGCTGCACTAAAAGAAGAGATGGATAAGCTGAAGAACAATGGATTCATCCGCGATGTCTTATACTCGGAATGGGTAAACAATCCGGTCTTGGTGAAGAAAGCTAACGAGAAGTGCAGGACATGCATCGACTATTTTAAATTGAATAAAGCATTCCCAAAGGACAACTTCCCGCTTTCAAAGATTTATCAATTGGTGGACTCAACAGCAGGACATAAACCGACGTTCATGGATGCGTATTATGAACACGTCCCGGACCGGGAGCATACCAGCTTTATACTAGACCTAGGATTGGACTACTATTTGGTTATGCCTTTTGGACTAAAGAATGCTGGAGCAACTTACCAATGATTGGTAAACAAGATGTTAAGAGATCAAATTGGGCGTTCAATGGAAGTCTATGTGGATGACATCCTTGTGAAGTCACAGCGCTTAGGAAACAAGGTAGACGATTTAGCAAAGATGTTCGGCATTCTTCGGAAATACGGGATGAAGCTCAACCCTTGGAAATGCTCGTTTGGCGTTGCATCAGGGAAATTCCAAGGCTTCATTGTGAATTCCCATGGAATTGAATCCAATTCAGAAAAGATCGAGGCACTAAGAAGCATCAAGGCCCCAAAGATGATCAAGGAGGTTTGGAGTTTAAATGGGAAGGTCACCGCCCTGAGTCGATTCATCTCTAGAGCAACAGACAAATGCATCCCTTTGTTCGATGTGATCAAGAAGGGAAAAAGGAATTTCGCATGGACATAGAGTGCATAGACGCATTCCAAGCTCTAGTGGATCAATTGGAGAGACCCTTCATTCTTTCAAAGATGTTGGATTTGGATGATGAGGACTTGTTTAATATCTGGCGATGTCGGTGCATGCTTTGAGTGCCACGCTCATATATGAGGATTCCCGCATCAAGCGACCATCTACTACATCTGTAAGTGATTGATGGGAGCAGAAATAAATTACCCAATGGTGGAAAATCTTGCATATTGCTTGTTGATCGCTTTAAGGAAGCTTTGCCCATACTTTCAGGCTCATTTGATCAAAGTTCTTACAACCAGCCTTTGTGACAACTCTTGCAGTGACTTAAGACTTTTGAAAGGCTGTTGAAATGGAACATTGAATTGAGCCAAAAGGATATAACCTACCACCCTTGGATAGCCATTTAGTGTCAAGCTTTGGTGGATTTTATAGCTAAATACACTGTGCGAGATGATACTTCGGAGAGCAGTGGCGAGTAGAATGCTAAATGGAAGATGTACACGGATGGTGCATCAAACGAACATTGTTCTGGTGCTGGAATTATACTTGTCACTCCCAAGGAACAATGAACAATGAATCAGAGTACGAGGCACTGATTGCGGAACTCAAAATGGCCAAGAACTGGGAGTTAAAACTTTACATATCGTTTATGATTCCCAGCTGGTAGCGTGTCAAGTTAGGAAAGAGTTTCAGGAAAAAGGAGTGAGGCTAGCTCCTTATCAAAATTAGACCCTTGAGATGCTTAGTTACATTGAATATTACATAATAACGTATATTTCTAGAGAGAAAAATGCAAAGGCCGATTCACTGGCTAAGTTGGTCAGTTCTGGAGATGCGTAGCTCATGGCCTAATCCTGGAGGAAGTATCGTCGGCTCTCAGCATTGATCATATGGATGTTGATTGGATCTTGAGGCCGAATGTGAAAAGGAGTCATGGATGAATCCAATAAAGAACTATTTGTAGAGGGGATTCCTCCCAGACAGACAGAACGTGCGATGAAAGCTCCTTCGCCAAGCTTCGAGATATATCTTTCAGCAAGGGGCACTCTATAGGAAAGGATTCTTAGTCCCAAAGTTATGATGCATCGCCAACAATGAGGCCAAATGGGGTCTGAGAGAAGTCCACAAAGGTGCATGTGGCGACCACATTGGGGGGCAAATCCTGGCAAAGAAGATTCTCCTCTATGGGTACTTCTGGCCAACTATCAACCAAGACGTAGCTGATTACACCAGAAAGTGTAACAAGTTCCATAGATTTGCCAAGATTCTAAGGTCCCCATCGATGGAAATCACTCAAATGGTCAGTCCTTGGCTGTTTGCAATTTGGAGAATCGGTATTATCGATGTGTTGTCGATATCTAAAGGTGGGGTGAAGAACGCCATCGTCGCCATCGATTACTTTACCAAATGGGTTGAGGCAGAGCCATTAACCATAATTACCAAAAATAAATTAATCAACTTCATGGTCTGAAATATCATCCGTCGTTTTAGAGTTCCATAAGTGATTGTCATCGACAACGGGACCCCATTCGACAACATTGAGTTTAAAAATTTCTGTCATCGACATTGCATAGAGAGGAGATTTGCTGCAGTGGTACATCCCCAAGCGAATGGACAAGTTGAAGCTATGAACAAGATTGTTAAGTCCATTGTCAAGAAGAGAATGGAAAAGACCAAGGACAAGTGGGTCGAAGAACTTTCATTGGCACTTTGGGCTTATCAAACGATCCACAAGTCAGAGACTGGACACTCTCCATTCGCCTTAGCCTATGGATTAGAGGCTATGATTTCAGTTGAATTGGAAGTACCTTCTCATCAAGTGACTCACTAATCCACAAACGAATGAGCAACTCCTGCTGGAGTCTCTGGGTATGCTCGACAACAAGCTTGATGAAGCTGACTTGAGAACAACTACATACCGAAGCCTGGTCGCCTGATATTACGATACCAAGGTCAAGAATTGGACCTTTATAATAGGAAACCTATTTCTCAAATGAATTTTCTCAAGACCAGGAAACCTAGGCCCGACTTATGAAGATTCGTATGTAATTGAGAAAAAGCTTGGAGATGGTACTCTCAAGCTAGCAATAGTTGATGGGATCTCACTCTCGAGGTCATGAAATAGCGAGCACTTACGATGCTATTTCACTTGAAAATAAATTTGTACATAATTGATTAAAGCCATGTAATAAGGCAGAACCTGCCATTCCGTGATTCAGCCTTTACATAGCTTAAGAGTTGTGAAACATGACCAACTCAAATGAATCTACACATGCATAATGCAGGTATGCAGGTACCCGTAGATGTGTGCTAATAAAACCTCTACGGTCCATGATCGAACCCTTGGAGTTCAACCACTCTTGGCCCCTAGAGATAGATGCCAGTCGACTCTTGCCCTTGATATGGAAACATGAGTATAAACAAAAATGGATGTGACTTGACCATCCATCCACCAACTCCTGCCCTTGATGTGGGGGCTGGAGTATAAACAAAAGTGGGCGTGACATGACCGTCCACTCATTTTCTCATGCCCAGAGTTTGGTAGAGCGTTGGAGCCTTACCTAGAGTTTGGGGAGGTTGATGAACTAAAATTGACATGACAAGACCATCTATTCGATAACACATGCCTAGAGTTTGGTAGAGCGCCAATGTCATGCCTAGACGATGGCGAGGCTAAAGATCTTTGCCCAAGTTAGGCAAGATCTTACCCAAGCTTTGACCATTGCCTGGATTTAGAGGTGGTCCAAAACGATAACATTCAAACCTTGCATGGAGTAGGCAAGGCAAAAGGTCCACGTTCGGAGTTGGGTGGGATCTCACCTGTGAACCTCGATTGATGTCCAGAGTTTGCATGATCACAAGCAAATGCCCTGGATAGGGAAGTCCTGATCACCATCTTAGGTGGTAAAAACCATGATCCTAAGTGGTCAATCCAGATTAATGCCCGAAGTTTGGCACAGTCATAACTTTCATCTCGTAAAAGGATGCTAAAATTTCCATTCAAGCCAATTCATTTTAATCGACGCCCGAAGGCAGGCACGATCACATTCAAAGTTCCCTTAAGAGAAGTACCTAAGTCATCTTTATAAGTGATCGAAGTTCGACCAAGCTCCAGGAGTGTACATGGTCATGTATGGGCACTTGGAGATAGGCATCCAAGAAATTGCTTTACGTTCACTAAAATGACGAAAAGCCGCCAAATCATGGAACAGGCTAATGACTTAGTTCGACAATAGTCATGAAAAGAGATGGACGAATGGAAAGCACATTTCTCAAATACATAAGCATTTTCGCATGAGAATTGGATGAAACAAAAGTTTTAATTCATATTCAAAATAAAGCTTGGAAGGAAAAGTAAAAGTTTTATTAATATCAGAATTCGAAAGCAAGTGACGAAGAAGAGGATATGATTTGGGTTATATGAACCCACAACTCCGATTTTCCAAGCCATGAAATCGAGACTTTTTCTTATGTCTTGGATTGATACTGATCCAAGAACTTGGTTCGGTACTGAGTTATAAAAAAATTATAATGGAGATGACCATTCATATACACATGCATGTGTGTGCGCCTATGACTATGAAGCTCTTGAAGAACATGCATGTATATATTTGTGCATAATTATATCCAACATTCACCTATTGGGATTGAAAGAAAGCATATTCAAACCTGGAAAATCTAGAAAAGGAACCGGTTCAAAACTATTAAGCTCAAGATGACAGATCATGAGAGCACATTCCTATTTTATAATGCTAGATGCTAGTAAAGCGTCGCGACAAATAGCTAGAGACACGATTCTTTATAAAAGTAATCCGAAGGTAGGACAATGATCATTCAAAGCACAAGAGTGGAATCCTTCGTAGCAATCTCGACCTGTCTCTATTTAAAGCATATTATGTTTGAAATAAGATGTACTTTGGGGGCAAGTGTTATCCAACGTTTTGATCGGTCAATATTCGAATAAATTGGATAATTCAAACTTTGGAGTTATCAAGGCAGGTAACCCGGATAGATAGCCCCAGAGTCTAGAAACCAAGTACAAACAAAGCAATGGTATGGAGATAAACCACTTAAAGAAACAAGGATCCAAATTCCACCAAAGTAGTGGATCGGTACTAATCTAACCACTTGGATCGGTACCGATCCATGATCCTCTGTCAAAACTTGCCCTCACTCCTACTACTTGTAAGCGATGATGCCAGGAGCCTATTTTAGGTTCCATTTCATCGATCCCATACAATCCTCTATCGATCTCCGCAAGCACTTGAAGTCAGCAACTCCATTTTTCCACCAATCCATCATTACTTAGAAATAAGCTAATAATGATGCAAACAAGTTTGGCATTATGAAGCTAACCATGAATCGAGCCTAGAAAAAGAGTTCAAGATGATCCATTTGGAAAACTTATGGATCGGTACTGATCATTGCCCATGGATCAATACCAATCCACGATTATTGATGAGATGGCCATGATTTTCTTACAAAGAATTGGTCTGGGCGTGGAAAACTATGTTGAGATCGTGGGGGCGAGATTATAAGCTTCCTAGATCTATAAATAGGAGGGCAAGGCTCATTTGTAAGGTTCTTATTGGCTCTAGTACTCTCATACTCTAATGTCTTGTAATCATCCATGGATTTATAACGATCCGTAAGAACTAGTGCTTGAAACCAGTGATATAATTAATTAATTCACTAAGTGGACGTAAGCCAAGATTAGCTGAACTACTATAAATGCTATATGTTCTTTTCTTGCTCTTTTTAATTTACTTTTGTTCACTTTTTATTCTTTACATAATCTCTTGGTTGTTTGTGCCATTTTTGGTTTAAACAGCACACACACACACACATATATATATGGAATTCAAATTTACTATTTAAAGCATGCTATGAAGTCAAAATTATAATTAATCCTATATTATACTATCAATTATAAAATTAAATTTTAGTCTATCAAAAAATATTTTTTTCAAAAGAAAATTTGATATAAAAACTTTTATATTTAAATTATATATCTGTGTGTGTGATTTAAATTATTCCCATAATTACTATAAAAAATATATACACATAATATTTTTAAAATAATACCAAAATATTATCTTCAAAATTAACTTCAGCCCAAAAAGCTATTTTGAATGTATAATTTGATATATATATATATATATGTGTGTGTGTGTGTGTGTGTGTGTGTTTTAAAACTAGCTATGAATAAATATTAACAAGAAAATAATCATTTTTTATTTTAAAACCAAAAATTATATATGTATACATAATTTCATGATATAATATATGAGTAATATGATTTATACCTTAACGATTCTTGTCGATTGATTACACCTTGAGTTGCAAGCAAATTCCTCTTTGGAGAATACCTTCTCCATCCATCTAGCTTATCTTGCCAAGTCTAGTTCTTGGCATTAGATCCTAATGGAAGTTTTAGATTATGAACTTCTATATTGAATGAGAGGAAGCCTTTTTCCTTTTGTAGGGATAATGAGGAAAAATACATTTTCTTTCTCCACAAGCTATTGCCAAGTAAACAATTTACAAGATAGTTACCGGATATATGTTTTGATCCCTCAAAAAACAAAGTAGGGGCTAGCCAAATATTTATTTTTTGTAAAATAAATTTTACAGCATTTATTAACAAATATTTAATTGTTCCTTTTAGTTTATTTGATCAAAAATATATAACACGTCATATATTATTTTAATTGATTTGAATAATAATTAAGGGTCCTAATAAATTAATATAACATTAATATTATTTTCTTCATTTTAATTTATCATAATTATAAATTAAATTTCTTGAAATAAATTCATTGACATCTACTATTATGTGCCCTCTGGTGTGAATTTAGCCCTCGGTCATATTTAAACATTTTAAAAATTAAAGCCCAGATGGACTTTTTTTTGAAAAGCAAGCCAGTTTCTAAGTAGTCCGTCCACTTTTTATATATCGTTAAAAAAACATGTGTGAGGCTAGATTCCCCAGTAGCTACAAACTCACACATCTAACTAGTGAAAATGACAATAAGAACCATAAAAATGGTAATATAATGTAACAACCCTGTTTTAAAGTTATAATATTAAATTAATTTAATTAAAATAGAAGTGTTGAATTTGATTTTGATCATTATTATTTTTGAAATTAAATTATTATTCAATTGAAGTCTATTTAAATAAAGGATTTGTTATAGTAAAATTTGAATTAGTTAATAAACTTCATTTTAGACAATATAATAAAATTTAAAAATAAATGGTATTCGAAACTTCAATCAGTTGGAACGATTTTCTTTTCCTTTATAGCCACAAATCTTACAAGCTTATATATATATTCAATATTTCAATCGCTGCTTTTATTAAACAAATCACTATAAATGGGGAGAGCATCGAACAGTTAACATATTAAGTAAAAAGGAGTTCAACTCATAATACATCTTAATTTATTTATATTTTTAATAGAATTTTGAGCCTATATATAAAATATTCCACTTTTGAATTATCAGCACACACCCTTTTTATTTAACATGCCTCTTTGTGAATGAATATATAAGGTTTTACAAATGCAAATTTATTTAAAATATAAACTTTACTCTCATGGCATAGTTATCATAACTTCTACTTTTCTACAAAATTTTGAAAATACTTTTTAAGGTCCTAAATGTCTTAACTTATTTACCATTTAAGATACAAAGTTACACTTGTTTCAAGTATTTCTTACATTTAAAATTTTCGAAGTTTTTGTATACTACTAATTTACATTCTTTATGACACAAGGATCTATAACAACCCTATTTTAAAGTTGTAATATTAAATTAAATTAATTAAAATAAAAGTGTTGAATTTGATTTGGATAATTATTATTTTTGAAATTAAATTATTATACAATTGAAATCTTTTAAATAAAGGATTTTTTATAGTAAAATTTGAATTATTTAATAAACTTCATTTTAGATAATATATTAAAATTCAAAACAAACGTGTTAAAAAATATGAAATATTTTAAAAGTATAAATAGTTTTATATAATTGAAATATATGAAAAGAACTTCTATTTGGTATTCAATAAAATATATAAACTGACGAAAATGAATAGTTTGTTTATATCAATTTAATGGATAATTGAATACAAGGAAATAATATTGAATTAAATTATGTTGTGTTGTTAACAAATTATATTTCGTAGAATGAAGTGTGATTTAATTTAAACTAGATCGAGATATAATTGTAATTAGATGACTAGGACTAGCAGTTAAATAATTTAAATGCAAAGGAACGAAGCACTATTTAAAAGAAAGAAAAGGAAGAACAAATAGAACACATTCCTTAAACAATGCCCAAACCCACTAAAAACCCAAACCTCCTTACATATTCCTAGATGAGTTAGCCTGCTCATTTGGCTTAACCAAAATCCCCAAGTTCACGTTTTCCTTTAGCTTGCCCTAATCCAAAAGCCCAGAATCGAAAATCATTAAAAAAAAATTGAATTCAAATGCACGCACGTCGCGACCTGGAGGGGATGGATCTTGACTTGGGCTCATCATGGAGGTCACGACAACGTCCGATGGTGGCGATTTGGGCACGACATGGAGCATCGAGGCGGTTGTTGTTGATAGGAGGGGCGCGGGCATGGTGTTGACTAGTGAGGAGGATTAGGCATGGTGATTTAGGGAGGAGCTTTGGCAATGCTATGCGTTGGTCGGTGAGTTATTGGCGCTGTCCTAGAAGCTTGTGGCAGTGTTGATGTTGAAGAAAGGGAGGAGCAGCCACGCAAGTGCAGGTGATATAAATTGGTGGTGCATATGGCTGGGGAGTTGGAAACAGTGGATGTTAGCGACAACTTTGACATAGTTCTGAAGCAATAAGAAAAGGAAATTTCGATAAGTAGTGATTTTGGTGAGTTATTCTTTTAACTCACACTACTATATTTAAATAAGTATTCTACTTTGCATGCTTCACTTAGTTTAGAAATTGCCTATGAATTGTGTAAAATTTTAGTAGCGATTGGATGAAATCGTTGAAATAAATTGCATGTAATAGGTTCAATTTGTTTGAATAATGAATTGGTTGAATTGTGTGTTCTCAATATTGGATTCGATTGCATTATCGGTTATGAAATTGCATGATTTTGAAAACCATCGAAATACGTATTATCAGTTGTAGTTAAATAATATGGTTACTGTGCATTGTTGTGTGACCAAAGTTGTTGGAAAGCAACTTGGGTCGCTAAATAATTCCATATTGTAGGATTATATTTTATAGGGCGATGTTGGCCCTAGATGTTGAATTGTTGATGAGCTTGTTGTTTGAATCTTGAGCTTATTTTGGACTATGCTACCTTCTGATTTTTAGTAGCTATTGATTGTTAGAATTTCAATTCCCTTTGATGATTTATTTTAAAGTAAATATATACAATAGTAAGTATATAAAGAGTTTTGATTTCCAAAAGAATTGAGAATAAAGTTTTAAGATTGATAATATTTTATGAAAACATATATACATATTTATAGAGATTTTTAAAAGTAATTATATATATCTATAGATTTTTGAGATAAATAAAATTATTATTTATGAAAAATATTGGTTTGATTTCTAATTTTAGTAAAGAAATTCTATTTTAAATTACAAATCTTTTAACTCTTATCTATTAAAATATAAGTGAACAAACTTGAATTGGATTTTTGTTGAATTTAGGGATTTTCTATGAAACAAAGAATTTTAATAAACCATTAAATTGTCAGATTGGTATGGGACCTTTCGTGCAATTCTTTAGTTTATTACTATATTTAGTTAAATAGAGTTTGAGTGAAAAAAGCTAGCTTTTAGTAAATACTTGAATTTACTATTTGGCATGAGACAGTTAATTAATTTTTTGTGATTAGTGGAGTGGCAGTAATTAACACTTTAGAGTTGTAGTTTTTGGGGTGTTTGGATTTTAATTAAGGTCGATAGATCCCTAGGAGATGATGACTCATTTTTCATTGACGTGAGAGTCGATACATTTTTAGATTTGGGTAGGTAGATGTAACGACCCTAATTTTGAGTAACATTATTTAGGATATTTAATTAGTTAAATAAAATAAAATAATGTACTGGTTAGGGGATTGAGATTTGTGATTAATAGAAGGGAAGTCGTGCCTTGTTAACAAATGAACTAAAATGAAAATAAGAAAGGGTAATAGGACAGAGCCAAAGTAAGAATAAGACATATCCTTATAACCTAAACCCTCATGCATTCTCACACACATTCATTTCATATATTCAAAACAAAAACTAAATAGAGGAGAGGCCAGCCACCATTAAGGGAAAAATAAGTATAAGATAAAGCAAGAATCAAGAGGAAGCTTAATCAACATTAATCCATTCTCAAATCTCAACTCCTAATCACAAAGCTAAGTTGAATAATAACTACATCTCATGTTTTTAATTGTTTTCGATTTAAGGTGGAATCCAAATTATTTTGCAAAGGTTTTGCCATGTTTTTTTGTTGTTAAAAGGGATATATATGCTTGTTGATGATTTATGCTATTTTATATGGATTTTATGATGAGTTTTAATGTGAAAACCCTAATAAATTACATCCAAATGTGTTACGATTTTAGTATATGATCAGAAATGATATTTTGGAGACGGGTTTCAATTTTCATAATTTTCTGAATTAATGTGGATTTAATATTAATTTTATAGTGAAGAAAATGGTTAATTAGGTTTAAAAATTAATTACGGTAATTATATATTGTTTTCGGGTCAAAAATTAATATATGTTAGAAAACATAAGAAAAGTAATTTATAAGAATTTTTATAGATTTTTCCAAAGTGTTTTAATAAGTATATAAAATTATTTAAGATATGGGACTTAAATGTTTATATATTTATAAAAGGAGAAGGGAAATTTTGTAAACATTTTAAATTATTTACTTCTGAAAATTTGGCAGCACTTTTAGAAAAGAAATTAGCAACCAATCATAGATTAATAGACAAGGCAGGTTAGTTGAAAAGAGTTTACTTTTTAAAAACAAAAATTAGTTTTGCCATTTTCTGTTGTTTCGCCACTTTCGACACCTTGCTTTCGATAAGTTACTTCGGCCTCCATTTAGTTGAAACCAATACACATGGTATCAGATACTTTGTAAATAGTCGATTGGACATAGGCGAAAGGTATTGAGTCAAAACAATGGGTTCTGAAAAAGTCAAAGCCTTACTTTGTTTTTAAATGAAAATTCGCCTGCTTTGCTTTCGAAATTGTTTGAAATGCGGATTACGGATCTTAAGGCTGGATTAACATTAGAGGGGGTGAATAGTGTTTAAAGGATTTTATGGAATTTTTGAAATGTTTTCAAATTAAACACATACAGATGCAATTTCACAAACACAGAGACAATCACAGAATCAGACACGGATGCAAATAGTAATGAAAACAGTAAAAGAAAGCACACACCGGAATTTTATATTGGTTCAGAGTTACCCTACATCCAGTCCCACACAATTTCTTGTGCAGATTTCTTTTCAAATATAATGTCGATATTACAACCTCGATTTCAAGCCCACAAGATACACCTTCCTGTCTTTGAGTCCAGGGCAAACTCTCTTGTTTTAACCAGGCTACAAGATCACCTAATTGATTTACGGGCTACAATCACACCCAATTGATTTACGGGCCACAATCACAACGTTTCCAATCACACTTTGATAGAGAGAGACTCGATACACTTCGATCTTTCAATCTTCGATTACAAATGATCCTATAACTCTGAATAGCACTGAGATCTTTGAGAGAGAGTGGCAGAGAATCAAACTAGAGATGAACAAGTTTGATTCACTTAGGATTTCGGCAGAATTTTGTTAAAGCATTTGAAATATAAGAGAATATTTGAGTGGAGAAGAAGGAGTGAAGAAATGAAGAAAAATTAACTTAAAATTCGTTGAAAACAACTGGTATTTATAGGAGAATAACTGTAACGACCCGACTTTTTCTCCACAGAAAGTCGTATCATCATGAAGAAAGAAAGGGATAGAAGAAGAAAGGATAGAAAAGAAGAAACAACAACACAAAAGAATCTCACAGCGGAAACGAATGAAATATAATATATCACATAGAATATTACATAGTATCATATACATCGGAGTACACAACTTATACATCACAGAATAGACAGTTATAAACTTCTGTCTATTATACAACACAAGTACATCAGTACAATACAGACTAATACAAACACAGCGGAATCATCATATATCTACACGGTGAAGCCTCCTGCTCCAAATCTCCTCCAGAATTCGTCAAAGCTAACCTGAATCCCTCGACTACTCAATACAATATTGAGTACCCAAGAGTTTAATAAAACGGAAAATAAACACTTGGGTCAGACATGGGTCTGGTGTGAGTAAACGGTTAGATTGCTTAACTTTGAAAACTTTTGAAAACAAAAGTATCACGTAAGACTCCCCACAAATAAACATGGGTAAGTTTTTACCTTACGCTAACTAAAACGTTTGATAGGAAATCTGATTGTATTATAATAGGGTCTAGGGTTTTCAAGTAAAATACAGAAATAGCTGAAATGCTTACATCTCACATTCCAACATAGTTGGGCACAACTAATACGTACGGCACTTATTGGAGTTTGGATTCCATACAATGGCAGGGCTACTGGAGTACCGCCCGTCACAGTACGTGGCCTAGATCACCGTACCGAGGAGTACGCCCGCTCCCCTGCAACACAAAGCCGGAACCATCCCTTACTGGATAATCCCGAACAAGATAACCCCGTAGTTGGCGCGACCAACCACACACTAAGCCGAAAAGAAAAGGGACCTCTAGACAGGGATCTATCTTGCTCTCAGTGGGTGCTACCCACGAAGCCTTGCTGCACCTCCCCTGTTTTAGCCATTCCCGGTTGATGAGGCTTGAGGTTACGATTACCTTTAATCAGAACATATCACTTAGAATGCTCATCGTCCGCCTGACGATGTGCTGAAAGCATTCAATCCATACAAGTTCGTTCCGGGTTCGAACGAAACCGAAGGCATTATCTCGTTACACTCGTTTTGGAATCACCCTCAGAGTTAACGACAATAACCCTTGCACTCTGAATCTTCATCTTCACTTGAGATTCACGACCTATCGTTAATTTGGATCGATGTGGTATTCGGGTCTCCAGACCTGGAATACCGGTATACGGAAACCCGATCCCGGTCTCATCGAAATCCAAAACGTATCTTTTAAGGCCAAGTTGTTTAAAGGTTTAAACATTTAAACTTATATTCTGAATGATATAAACAGATAGATAAATAACATTATCACAATAGATAATTCATATCAACATTCATCTCACAAAGCAGCATATATCATATATATATCAGAGACATACAAATCATCCAATATCAACCAATCACCCAATATCAAACATCCAGTATTAATCAATTATCTAAACAGAATTGATTTACTTTAATCAATTTAATTAACCTTTAATTAAATTAATTACTATCCTTTAATTACTTGGATTATCTTAATCCTGCTCACTATCATTAATTAATTACATATTAATTAATTAAACATCTAAATGATCTTCCTTAATTAATCTCCTTTGATTAATTATCTTTAATTACATCAAGTAATTATCCTTAACCATATACAGTAATTAACCTTTAATTACTATCATTAATTACAATAATCCTTATTAATTAATTAACCTTTTTTTATTAATTAAATAATTAATTTTAATCAACCACTTCATTAATTAATTAGACTTAATTAATCATAAACAGTAATTAACAATTTGTAATTACTTATCTTAATTAATTACTTCTTAATTAATTATATTAACCTTGATTAATAAATCTAATTAGTTAATCTTTAATTACTTCATTAAGTATTATTAATCAATTTTAATTTAACAAATAATCCTTAATTAATTACTTTTAATTAATTACACTTAGTAATTAATCTTAAATCAAAAACAATTAATTAATCACATTAATTAATTAACTAAAATAATTAAGTAATTAACTCTTAATTACTTACATAAGTAATTATCTTCTAATTACTTTATTTAAATGATCTCGATTTCTTTCTTAATTTATTACTTAACAAATAATTAATTCCATCATTTAATAATTCTTAATTAATTACTACATAATTAATTAACTCAAAAACAATTTATATTAATTAATTCCTTAATTAATAACATCATGTGATTATTCATTAATCACTTCCACTTTAATTACTCTTTTCTTAATTACAAGGAATAATATTTAAGTTTTATAAATTTGTTTACCTTCATAAGCTCGTTTATAGTTGAAGGTCTAATTTCTTTTATTCAACTCAATTTCACTTTGCAACATTTTCTTTAATTCTACAGTACAAAACATTATAGAACTAACTAAACAAACAACCTATAATATTCGAGATAACTCAGCAATTTAAACTTACGCAGCGAAACCCAAATCAAACTCGAGATAAACCCAGAAACTACTCGCGCCTATCCCAAAGCAAACCCAGCGACTCCCTGTACCCAAACCCGAGTCAATCCCTCTAAAACCCCGAGTTGTCTTCGAGTCCTCGCGATCATTCACCTACTTCGAGAAAAACTGCCAATAACACGAGACCGTCCCGAGTTTCCCCTTCGTCTTCCCCAACGAAAACGTCCAGACACCCAACGTGCACACGTGCACGTGGTGCACTTGCACCATCGCCTCCGACCACCAACGTTCATCGCGACCATCCCCATCAGTCCCATAAACCCACGCGAGCATGAATTCAAACTCACATCGATCAAATAACACGCGAGTTAAAATTTCGATCACTGATCGAAAAACTGAACGCACATTCGACCACAAACCAACCAATCGCCGACAATCATGACGCCTGGAACCCATGGCTCTCCTACCAGGGCAACGCCGCATCTCCACACCTCTATCCCCCATCTCGCGATCGCTTCCGGTCCCCTTCCCATGCCGTAAACGTCACGACATTCAAACCGAAACCAAACCAGCTAAAACCCTAAATCGTTCGAATTCGAACAATTCAAACATTGAAAAAAATTTGATTGTATTTTTCCCATGATCACAATCAATCAACCCTCCTCCATACCAAAAATCGTTCAACTCCAACATGCGGATCACCACTAATCGCTGATCAACCCAAATTCGAACAAACCCAAATTACGTTCGAATTTCCAAACTAAAATTTTTGATATGCATGCCTAAATTCATGGTTTTCCAGTACGATTTCCTATATATAATTCAATTTAGAATTTAGAGCAATTGATTTTTAACTTATATTTTAATTTCACTGTATTTTCTTCAATTCGAGGGAAATTTCAAATTATAAAATCCTAGAATTATTCTTAGATGATAATTTACATGATTACAAACAACCTTCATTTACAAATCAAAGTCCAGTTCGTATTCAAAATCAAGATATTGAAATTTTTCTCAGATTTGAAAACTGTTTATAAACACAGTAACAATCCTTTACTCTACAGGCAATTCAAAGTATTCAATTCAACATGCATTCAATTTAAAATAGATATTGCATATAACATTGTTATATCATCACAAAATCACGAAGAAATCTAAGATTAACTGTTTTTAAAATAATTTACTCACCTTTTTATTTGCAGAGAACAAAGCAGAGCACTGTTTATCACTTCCAGGCTTTTTAAATTTTGAATTCTGGCAATTTGATTTTGTTTCTGGTACTTTACATTTGAAAAGATCTGAAGCTTCATCATTGGATTTTCTTATTTACTTGTTGAAATCTGAAGCCTTTGCATTTGAATTATAGTTGAACTTCCTTTTAGTTGCAGATTTGAATTTCAGGTTGAAGAAAATTTGAGAACTGATATTATTTTTCTTTTAACTTTGATTTCAGTTTTAGAAGAAGAAAGAAAAACTGAGAGAACGTTTTGAACTGAAAAATAGAAGCAAGGTTTCTATACAACATTATATTTGTTATTTCATTTTCCAAAGAAATTTGCCACTTGTATTTTTTTAAAACTTACATGTGTCCTTTATCACCTAATTACCCTACACTTGTTACCACTAAGTGTTAATGTATTTACACATGTCCTTTTTAATATATTAAATAAATTTTTTTATTTAATTTAAATGTTAATATAAAACCTTTATACTTAATTCACTAATTAATAAACACTTACCTTAGTATATGTATATATAAACTATTTTTAGAGAAAATATTATAAAACCAATTACTCTTTGAAAAATATTTATATTTTAAAACCTTATTTACAAAAGTATTTATGTTATATTAATTATGTGAATATGGATTTATATAAATTCATTTACTTGTTTACAAACTATTTAATTTAAGAGATATTTTAAAAAGAAAGTTTATTTAAAACCATATATATACACACTTATAACCATTTTAGTCTTATACTTATTAAAAGAAAACAAGATAAAAATAAATCTTTTATTAAATCTTATTTAAACTATCATACTTTTAGAAATAATAATTATTTTATATTTTTAAAACAAATGAATTAATCTTTAACTTTTGAAAGATATTGAATTTAAAACAAAGCTTAAATCACAATATATTCCTACTATATATATATCAATAGATTAAATTAAATTTCAAAACAATTTCAAATTATAACATATACTTACATACAATTTGAAAAATTCATCTTTTAGTTAAAACAAAAGATATCCTATTCACAATATATATCAAATATATATATTATATACAGAATAAATTTTATTAGCTTTCAAAGATAAATTTTATCCATTTTAAATTATTAAAAGGATATTGATCAATATTGCCAGATTAAATATTGATTAAATTACCAATTTAAACTAAAATTATATAGGATAATTATCAAATCAATTAAATTATCAATACAGATTATTAAATTTATATTGCTAAAAAACCCAGGATATCACATTCCTCCCCCCTTAAAATAATTTCGTCCCCGAAATTAAAAGCAAAGTTAATTTAATAACCCAGCAAAGATTTTTAATTTTAAACACAAACCTATCATCCAATTCCTATCAATCAAAGCAACTAATCAAACAATCTAATCTAACTAACTATTCTGACATAAATCAGAATAGACTTCATAATACTATCTCGAGTTTTCCCGAGTAAAAATCACCGGGAGACTCGCTCTACAGAAGCTAAATAAACTACACACCATAATCCAGAGCTCCTCTCTTCTTTAGATTCACCAATCTGAACAAAATATCAGATCATACCCAAGTCCAACTCAACTTCCAAATCCATCTGAACTGCAGATTCTACAATCAGTAATAGATCATACATGTACTCCCTCAGAGATACGTGAAATAGAATGGATTCCAGATATCCAAACTGGCCGTTCAACCCTGTAGACAAAGAATTACTCCTCTCAAGAACACAAGAAAATTCCAAAATATTTTGGAGCTAGCTTCCAGACTTACCAAATCTTATAGCTCTTATAATCGAGGAAAATTTAAACAGTTTCCAATTTCCAACTCCGAATTCCAAACTCTGACTCATATCTGCATAGCTCACCAGACGATCTCGAGCTACCTCATCTCTTCCTGATCAGCTCAACCTTTGCTGATGCTTTTTGAAACAATTATGAACCAAGCACAAAATGATCTTCAAATCTGCTGAAATCCACAAACTCTACTCCACAAGAAATAGAAGACTGAACTTCCTTTTCCCAGATTTCAAAAAATTCTATACACACTTAGAAATTCACATAAACTTCTTGTAGAAATCTGAGGTTACTTCCTTTCTTGCACAGCTACTACCTTTGCTTCCGCTGCACAACTCTTATTCTGAAGTAAATGACAATGTTGATGAACTTGAGCACAAACTAGATCCACAAACAAGCGGAACATTGGTTATCTTAAAAACATAACCAACTACTCAAAGGATAGACGAGTCCTCGGTCAAGGGTACTGTCTTCAGCTATCCTTGGCTAGAGGAAACTCGAAACTAGAAGTAGAAGAGAAAACACAGATACTCCATAAAATTCTAAGATACTTCACCAAATCCTTCTCTAGGAACCAAATCGATATAAACTAAATCTTTGACCTCTTCGATAACTTTTACTTCTTCTTGAGATGTCTCAATTTCATACAAAAGATTACTCAAGATGAACTCTCAAAATAATCGCAATTCACTTTTGCGATCCTACCTAGTTTGGATTCCAAAGAAACTGTTCTCTCTTTACTAATTAAAACAGCCTTAAACTTTTCCGAACAAGGTTAACCCTTCAAGAAAACATTCACTATCTTCCCGGACTGCTGATAGAAGAACCACAAAGATTCCGGAACCATCGAAGAAACGAACCACACTGCTGCTTCCAAACTCTATCTCGACAGCACACCGAACACTCCGAGCTGCACTGCTATCACAGCTAACCAAGAACTTCTAATCCAAAGGCTTCTCAAAACTAAAACCATCAACAAACCTCTCAACGAATCTCCGAGATGGCAGACATCCAAAAGAAACTCGGGCTCCAAACCAATCGCCAATAACTTACTCTTCTTAAGGGAACAATGAGACCATGTCCGAAGAACAACTAATCGACCTTAGTCCCATACTTCAAAATAGACAAAACTCTCTTACTTGATATCAGAGAATTCCTATACAGTCGAGTCTTTCCTGCGGTAGACATCAACTGTTCCTCCAATACCTTCTTAATCTTGTTCCAAAAGAAAATCTCCTTCGGGAACATCCATAGATACTGCGTCTTATCACACAACTGCTCCTTCCTGAAGTCGCCAAGCTACCATCACTTACTTCTGCACAACTGATAGATTCAACTCTAGAATATCTGCTCACCCGAGCTCAACCAATCTTACATTCCAATAATGGACTCCGAATCTTGAAAAGGATTTTCTTCAGAGATCCGAGACATCCTTACTCCATACTGCCAACTTACTCGAGACGATATTGGGTTTACAGTCTCGATATATACTTCCAACCTCAAACATTCAAACTCCAACTATTGGTAATTGTGTTACACACACTACCACCTTATCTACCTTTATAACTTATATTGGAAAACCCAAGCAGGTAACCCAATAAATAGGTAGAAATACATAAATATATATATTTAAAATGATATATTTTTTTTATATAGAAATTATTTCTGGGTAAAATTATTTCATCTACCTCTTTAAAACAATATTGTGTCCGTTGGCCTGGTTCAAGTGTTTAGAGATCCCTATCAATAACGTTAGCTACTCGTATTGACCAGAATCCATATACCACTCAACCGATCAATTAACACAATATAAAACCATTTTTATATAACTAACAATTACGCGCTCTCAAGATAGACACCACTTCAGAGCCTAGGTATTCACTCAACCTACTGCTCTGATACCAACTGTAACGACCTAGGCTTTTCAACCTTCAGCAACGGTTCACGACCGGTAGGCTTTTCAACCATCCCAGACCCGCTGTGGCTCACAGTGATACCTCGGGTTTGCTTTTACGGTCATCCTCTCGAGTCGCAACCAACCCCAAAAGGCCTTATACTACCCCCGGGGACATGTAGGGGTAAGAGTCTCCCGTTCGCCACCTAACGCAAAGCGAGAACCCCCTATCACGCTGTAATGTAGCAAACCCGATCCCGGTCTCATCGAAATCCAAAACGTATCTTTTAAGGCCAAGTTGTTTAAAGGTTTAAACATTTAAACTTATATTCTGAATGATATAAACAGATAGATAAATAACATTATCACAATAGATAATTCATATCAACATTCATCTCACAAAGCAGCATATATCATATATATATATCAGAGACATACAAATCATCCAATATCAACCAATCACCCAATATCAAACATCCAGTATTAATCAATTATCTAAACAGAATTGATTTACTCTAATCAATTTAATTAACCTTTAATTAAATTAATTACTATCCTTTAATTACTTGGATTATCTTAATCCTGCTCACTATCATTAATTAATTACATATTAATTAATTAAACATCTAAATGATCTTCCTTAATTAATCTCCTTTGATTAATTATCTTTAATTACATCAAGTAATTATCCTTAACCATATACAGTAATTAACCTTTAATTACTATCATTAATTACAATAATCCTTATTAATTAATTAACCTTTTTTTTTATTAATTAAATAATTAATTTTAATCAACCACTTCATTAATTAATTAGACTTAATTAATCATAAACAGTAATTAACAATTTGTAATTACTTATCTTAATTAATTACTTCTTAATTAATTATATTAACCTTGATTAATAAATCTAATTAGTTAATCTTTAATTACTTCATTAAGTATTATTAATCAATTTTAATTTAACAAATAATCCTTAATTAATTACTTTTAATTAATTACACTTAGTAATTAATCTTAAATCAAAAACAATTAATTAATCACATTAATTAATTAACTAAAATAATTAAGTAATTAACTCTTAATTACTTACATAAGTAATTATCTTCTAATTACTTTATTTAAATGATCTCGATTTCTTTCTTAATTTATTACTTAACAAATAATTAATTCCATCATTTAATAATTCTTAATTAATTACTACATAATTAATTAACTCAAAAACAATTTATATTAATTAATTCCTTAATTAATAACATCATGTGATTATTCATTAATCACTTCCACTTTAATTACTCTTTTCTTAATTACAAGGAATAATATTTAAGTTTTATAAATTTGTTTACCTTCATAAGCTCGTTTATAGTTGAAGGTCTAATTTCTTTTATTCAACTCAATTTCACTTTGCAACATTTTCTTTAATTCTACAGTACAAAACATTATAGAACTAACTAAACAAACAACCTATAATATTCGAGATAACTCAGCAATTTAAACTTACGCAGCGAAACCCAAATCAAACTCGAGATAAACCCAGAAACTACTCGCGCCTATCCCAAAGCAAACCCAGCGACTCCCTGTACCCAAACCCGAGTCAATCCCTCTAAAACCCCGAGTTGTCTTCGAGTCCTCGCGATCATTCACCTACTTCGAGAAAAACTGCCAATAACACGAGACCGTCCCGAGTTTCCCCTTCGTCTTCCACAACGAAAACGTCCAGACACCCAACGTGCACACGTGCACGTGGTGCACTTGCACCATCGCCTCCGACCACCAACGTTCATCGCGACCATCCCCATCAGTCCCATAAACCCACGCGAGCATGAATTCAAACTCACATCGATCAAATAACACGCGAGTTAAAATTTCGATCACTGATCGAAAAACTGAACGCACATTCGACCACAAACCAACCAATCGCCGACAATCATGACGCCTGGAACCCATGGCTCTCCTACCAGGGCAACGCCGCATCTCCACACCTCTATCCCCCATCTCGCGATCGCTTCCGGTCCCCTTCCCATGCCATAAACGTCACGACATTCAAACCGAAACCAAACCAGCTAAAACCCTAAATCGTTCGAATTCGAACAATTCAAACATTGAAAAAAATTCGATTGTATTTTTCCCATGATCACAATCAATCAACCCTCCTCCATACCAAAAATCGTTCAACTCCAACATGCGGATCACCACTAATCGCTGATCAACCCAAATTCGAACAAACCCAAATTACGTTCGAATTTCCAAACTAAAATTTTTTATATGCATGCCTAAATTCATGGTTTTCTACTACGATTTCCTATATATAATTCAATTTAGAATTTAGAGCAATTGATTTTTAACTTATATTTTAATTTCACTGTATTTTCTTCAATTCGAGGGAAATTTCAAATTATAAAATCCTAGAATTATTCTTAGATGATAATTTACATGATTACAAACAACCTTCATTTACAAATCAAAGTCCAGTTCGTATTCAAAATCAAGATATTGAAATTTTTCTCAGATTTGAAAACTGTTTATAAACACAGTAACAATCCTTTACTCTACAGGCAATTCAAAGTATTCAATTCAACATGCATTCAATTTAAAACAGATATTGCATATAACATTGTTATATCATCACAAAATCACGAAGAAATCTAAGATCAACTGTTTTTAAAATAATTTACTCACCTTTTTATTTGCAGAGAACAAAGCAGAGCACTGTTTATCACTTCCAGGCTTTTTAAATTTTGAATTCTGGCAATTTGATTTTGTTTCTGGTACTTTACATTTGAAAAGATCTGAAGCTTCATCATTGGATTTTCTTATTTACTTGTTGAAATCTGAAGCCTTTGCATTTGAATTATAGTTGAACTTCCTTTTAGTTGCAGATTTGAATTTCAGGTTGAAGAAAATTTGAGAACTGATATTATTTTTCTTTTAACTTTGATTTCAGTTTTAGAAGAAGAAAGAAAAACTGAGAGAACGTTTTGAACTGAAAAATAGAAGCAAGGTTTCTATACAACATTATATTTGTTATTTCATTTTCCAAAGAAATTTGCCACTTGTATTTTTTTAAAACTTACATGTGTCCTTTATCACCTAATTACCCTACACTTGTTACCACTAAGTGTTAATGTATTTACACATGTCCTTTTTAATATATTAAATAAATTTTTTTATTTAATTTAAATGTTAATATAAAACCTTTATACTTAATTCACTAATTAATAAACACTTACCTTAGTATATGTATATATAAACTATTTTTAGAGAAAATATTATAAAACCAATTACTCTTTGAAAAATATTTATATTTTAAAACCTTATTTACAAAAGTATTTATGTTATATTAATTATGTGAATATGGATTTATATAAATTCATTTACTTGTTTACAAACTATTTAATTTAAGAGATATTTTAAAAAGAAAGTTTATTTAAAACCATATATATACACACTTATAACCATTTTAGTCTTATACTTATTAAAAGAAAACAAGATAAAAATAAATCTTTTATTAAATCTTATTTAAACTATCATACTTTTAGAAATAATAATTATTTTATATTTTTAAAACAAATGAATTAATCTTTAACTTTTGAAAGATATTGAATTTAAAACAAAGCTTAAATCACAATATATTCCTACTATATATATATCAATAGATTAAATTAAATTTCAAAACAATTTCAAATTATAACATATACTTACATACAATTTGAAAAATTCATCTTTTAGTTAAAACAAAAGATATCCTATTCACAATATATATCAAATATATATATTATATACAGAATAAATTTTATTAGCTTTCAAAGATAAATTTTATCCATTTTAAATTATTAAAAGGATATTGATCAATATTGCCAGATTAAATATTGATTAAATTACCAATTTAAACTAAAATTATATAGGATAATTATCAAATCAATTAAATTATCAATACAGATTATTAAATTTATATTGCTAAAAAACCCGGGATATCACAATAACGGTCATGTCCATTCGCGAAAGGTTATGATGAATAGACACTTCTTTTGAAAATTTTAAATTTGAATTCTACGGCTACCATATCGACATGGGGGGATGAGGGATGTCGACATGCCTATGTTATTTTTGAAAACAGATTTTCCTTTAAAATGATTTTTATTCTAAAACTTGTCAAAACAATTTCTAAACTTTGTAAACCATTTTGAATATAGTTTAAACTTATAAAAGAGTTTTAGAAAGTAATCTTAAAATATATAATCTATAATATACAAGTAATATCAAAAACTAAGTATAGATTTCTTTAAAATATATTAAAGCTAAAATATTAAAATCAAGAGATAGTTTAAAAAACAAGAGATGAGTTTGAAATTAATATGATTAAAAATAGTTTTTGAGTTAAGGCTAAAATATTTAAATTGATAGAGATGACTTTAAAAAGATAGTTTTGAAAAAATAAATCATTTTGAAAATTTCGTGGATTCCATTCCACTAGAGAAGGTCATGGGTTCCATCCCACTAAAGAGGTCGTGGGTTCCATCCCACTATTAAAGCGAGAAGGTGGATTCCATTCCACGATTAAAATCTGAATAAAGATTTACGTGCTATTATGAAGTTTTAACATAAATCTAGACTCTATTACTTATCTTGATATC
This sequence comes from Allium fistulosum, assembly GCA_030737815.1. Lineage (NCBI taxonomy): Eukaryota > Viridiplantae > Streptophyta > Magnoliopsida > Asparagales > Amaryllidaceae > Allium > Allium fistulosum. The sequence continues at coordinate 999,612,752 of CM060903.1, forward strand.
TTGAACTCTTAAATTGTTGATACTCATGAGTCTTCAGTCTTGATTTCTTCAATCTTGAATTCATCGGTCTTGAATCTCTATACTCAATCTTGAATCTTTATACTGTATAGTCTTCATTCTCAGTACCTACATATATATATCCTGCATATACATATATATCTAGACAATAATATTAGTATTTATATTTTATAACAAGTCCTAAGGTTGTTGTCATCAAAACCATCATCTCAGGGACTAACAATCTCCCCCTTTTAGATGATGACAACCTATGTTTATAAAATTTACTCCAACAAACTTCGATTCTACTCTGACTCCCCCTTATTCCAACAACTCCCCCTTAATCTACTAACTCCCCCTTAATCTAAGCCTATCTAACCTATTTTATAATTCTCCCCCTTTGTCATCAATAAAAAATAATCTTAAACTACATAACTCCCCCTTAAACTATGGTACTAGAAGCTAAGAACGAGTATAATATGCGAAACATAAATCTAATTTTACTATATATGATGTTACATTACACATATATATGAAACATATACACAAATATATACAAGTACACAAAATATAAAAACATTAATATAATAACAATCTAACGAGAGTCCTTGACAATTGGTGACTTGTGAATCGAACTATTAGGGTAATGGAGACAAAAGTTTCCAAGTTGTTCGCCAAATTACCATTTTTGTCAAAATAGACTTCTCCAATGCAAATAACTTTATCGTCTTCGTCCATTTGCACTTCTTCCTCTTCTTCTTCTTCGTCATCCTTTAATGGATTATGAATACGTATGTTAGAGGAATCATCTTCAATCACAATAGGGTCTATGTAACGACCCATAATTTAATCACTTTGAACTTGAATAGTTAATATTTTTGTAAATGGTTAAATAATAGATTTTATATCTAGAATACAAATTTAGATAAAACACCTCGAATGGATTTTTTTAAACCGATGTAAAATGTTAGTTTAAAGATGGTTCGAGTTATAAGGCGGTTAGGGGTACCAATTTATTTAAGAATAAGTCTGCCTAATAAAACAGAATAGTATAATTACTTACCTAATAAAAAAAGAAAGAATTATTAACCCTGCCTAATAAAACAGAATAGTATAATTACTTACCTAATAAAACAAGAAAGAATTATTAACCCTGCCTAATAAAACAGAATAGTATAATTACTTGCCTATAAACAGGAGATAATTATTAACCTTGCCTAATAAAATAGAATAGCGAAATTACTTGCCTAATAAAACAGAACAGTATAATTACTTGCCTAATGAAACGAAATAGCATAATGATTATTATATTCCATGCGGATGGTTGCCATTGGACCAAAATCTGGTCGAATCAGGTTTTGCCATGCGGATGGTTGCCATTGGACCAAAATCTGGTCGAATCATGTTATGCCATAGTTGATAAGGAGGATTCCTATTGGATCAAAATGTGGTCGAATCAAATTAAGTCATAAAGATGTTTTCTATTGGACCAAAATGTGGTCGAATCAAAATAGGCCATCAAGATGTTTTCTGTTGGACCAAAATGTGGTCGAATCAAATTAGGCCATAAGGCTGGTTTCTATTGGACCAAAATCTAGTCGAATCTGATTAGGCTATAGGAAATGACTAAAGTACCCTTCTCTTCACCTATAAATAGCCAAGTCCATATCTCATTTTAATTCATTTACAAACTAAAGAAAAGAACTAAAATTCATTATCAAAGGTGAAGTATTCCAAGTATCCATCAAAGCAAATAGGATGTGAGTATATTCCTTATTTCAATAGTTTAGTGGGTATAACTTATTCTATGAGTATAATTTAATTATTTTACAGTTAGTGTAATCTTAATCTCTTTCCTTTGGCTCAATCACATTTTAACAAATGTTGTGTTAACTATTGATTGTAAATTGTTAATAATAGTGAGTCTATTATTATTCTTGTTATTATTCTTGTTTGGTTGTTTGATTTGTGCTCGGCCAGTTTATGAGCAATAACTTTGATGTTTACTTAAAGGGAACTTACACCACCTTTTAACTTAGGATTGACATTTAGTGACTTTTTGGTGAAAAGGAAATAACACCCCTTTTAGCTATCTCATTTGATTAAGAGGGAGCTTCACCCCTCTTGGTCGTATTCTCCTTTAAAGATGATGGGTTTAAGTTATGATTTGAATGGAAGTTTTAAATATTTGCTTAAAGTATTTTGAAGGAGATTCAAAATCTATATAATGATTTAAATGGGCATTTATGGAAAGTAAGTAGTCCTATAATTGGCACTAAAAGCCGATGAGTAGATTGATCCTCTATTTGTGAGATCCAGAACCGAAGTGTCTAGGCAAGGCTAGGAGCAACCAGTGCCCTGAATTACCTGGCTTTGTTTCTGGGCGAGGGGTAGAGTAAGTCGAGAATATCGGAAACGTGACAAGTGTAGGAGAGTTGATTTCCATAAATGATCTTTATAATTATAATGGAAAACATTCGCATTTCTGGTAGACAATTGTTTTTGACCCATTTAAGTATGCTTTTGAAATATGAAATCCTCTTAATTGTTTTGTGAATATACTTATACTGATGAGATAAGTATATGGATATTTTCCAAGCATTGAAAGAGTATAAGATTTAATTTCCACATATGATCGCATTGTTATCCCCGATAGTTGATATCTTAACTATCGATTTCGATACCCTTCTTCCTTTTGTTTTTTCGTCAATCTAAGACGATTTGTTGCTCATTTAGAGCATTGATATCCTTTATCGGAAATGACTAAATAAAGAGCAAGTGGGGGCCAAGCTATGTGGGGTTTCTCCTATTAGGGTATTTTCACATCTACTCTAGATTGGTTTCAGTTGTATGTGCACGGAGATGTGAAATACTCGGATACTCGGTAAGGTTGGCGAGGTCCGGCTTGGAGGTTTCCGAGAGCCATCGTAGTTATCAAGTATATTTTCTAGAGGTATATTTTTGATAAGGAGGGCGCACCCTCCTAGTCATTGTTGGAAAAATTCCTTTTCCTTATTTTTGATTCAAATCTTTGGATTGATTCTTTCTTAATTGCATCGGGAAGTGTCTTGCGCTCTTCGCGATGTTTAATTATTTATGTCCATTCTTTTATGCTTGGATGTTGTCCTTGTGAGGGGAAATTCATTCTGCATTTTTGCGACATGGTCTCACTAGTTATTCTGTGTGTTCTATTTTTTTATTTGGAGTTTACTCATACCAGACTTATTGTCTGACCCGAATTGTTTGTTTTCCCTAAACTCTCGGGTACTCATTTATATTTGAGCAGTCCAAAAATGACAGGTTTCTTTGGGCTCTTTTGAAGATGGTGGACGAGAAGGAGGCTCCTTATCTATCTAGCTATTTATTTCCGTTGTTCTGAGATGTTGGCTCTATGTATGTATATTTAAAGGTAGGTTGTTATAACTACCTAGACTGATAGTAGTACTTTTGTTGTAACTCTGATAACTCCATGTTGGGAGTAACCTTATGTACTGTCTTATTTTATGTTATATATTTACTCGTTTCGTTGTGAGATTATTGTTATGTTCTTATATTTTACCCCATAATAACTCGTCTTTCAGATACTTGGGCAACGTCACATGAATACCATGGATGTATTAAGTGTCGTTCTCAGGGGTCAGAAAGGTGGGTCGTCATAGTTGGTATCAGAGCTTTGGTTGAGCTAACACCTTAGCCTGATTGGGGTACAACTCACTAGAGATAGGGTAAGTGATGCTCTAGAATGAGTTAATCTTGAGAGAGCATATTTGTAATTTTTATAATAATAATATTTATCCTCTGAAGTCTAGTTTTAGATCCTTTGGTGTTATTTCCTCAAACCATTTTAATCCTAATTTTGTATTCTAAAGATACTTGTTATTTGTTCAGATAATAGAAAATGAATACAAGAAGAGGAGGAAGGAGAGGATCTGGAACTAGCACGGCTACCAATGAAAGAGTACCTAGAAATGCTACTATGTCAGCTGTAGATCCGGTAGAGGAAATGTTAGTGCAAGTTCAGACCCCTATGAACTTTGCAGCTTTGTGTAAGAATTTTACCACTTTGGGCGGGAAACCATTCTATGGGATTGAAGATATTCTTAGAGTGCAGATGTGGCTTCGAACTTGTGAAAGAATATTTGGTGATCTTCGGTTGGAGGATGCGGAGAAACGGCTGTTGGCATCGCGACAACTTCAAAAGTCGGCAATGGATTGGTGGGATTTAGAAATAGCTAGCACTCTGAAGGGGGAGTTTTTTTAGGCCCAGTTCAAGGAAGTTTATGAAGCACGGTTTATTCCAGAAGCCATAAGAACTCAGTTATTTAGAAGTTTCATTGACTTAAAGCAGGGTGATATGACTGTGTCGTAGTATGAGCATAAGTTCAATGCTTTGTCCCATTTTGGACTTGGATTGATAGACAACCCGCTCAAGAAAAATGAAATGTTTGTGAATGGAATGCGACCAGAGTTCCATCGTGAAATGACCAATCATCTTATGGGTACGTTCACCAACATTATTTGCATGGCTTTGAGGTTTGAGGCTCTTGATATTAAGGAAGGAGTCCAGAAGGGTATAGTAACAACAGTAAGTGCCAAGCCTTTATCAGTTATACCAATTGAAGGAAAGCCAAACTTCAAGCGAAAGTTTAAGGGAAAGAAGCAGGGTGTAGGGAAGAAACCCGAAGATGGCGCTCCAGTACAGAAGAAGCAGACCAACTTGGCCAACATTATTTGTTTCAAGTGCAATAAGATGGGCCACTTTGCAAATCATTACCCAATTGCCACATGTTTTAATTGCGGCCAGCTAGGACATATGAAGAATGAGTGCCCTTTTCCTAAAAATGGATCTCAAGGACAGACTTTTACCATTGAAGAGATACCATCCACTTCTTCAGATCAAAAAGGGAAGCAAGTGTTGCAAAGTACATTATCCATCTATGATATTCCTGTAAAGGTGCTATTTGATACAGAGCTTCCCATAGTTTTATTTCTTATGATCTAATGGACAAACTAAACCTTAAATATGTTATCATAAGTAATCCTCTTTGACACTGTGTGTCTAAATGTACCTATTTCTTGTCGAAATCATCTCTTTCCTTTTGACTTGTTTGTTCTTGGGTTTATGAATTTTGGAGTGTTGCTGGGAATGGATTGGTTATCTAAGTTTAAAGCTATCTTGGATTGCGGTAGAAGGCTCGTTAGAGTTACTAATGCAGGAGATGTTGGTGTTGATATTACTTGTGAAGAGCTTAAGAAGTTAATTAGCAGTTTTCTCTGTTCACTCGAAGTGGCTAAAGCGGAGCTAGGAGATGTGCCGGTTGTTCGAGATTTCACAGATATTTTTGATGAGGTGCAAGGTTTACCTCCTCACCGTGAAGTCGAGTTCCGTATTGATTTGGTTCGGGGAACTAGACCTATTGTTCAACCCTTACGAAGTATGGTTCCAAAAGAGAAGAGGGAGTTAGAAAGGCAGACTTATGATTTGTTGCAGAAGGGCTTGATCCAACGTAGTACCTCGAGTTGGGGATCGTCGTCTTTGTTACAAAGGCGGATGGTTCTCTAAGGTTATGCATTGACTATCGGGAGTTGAACAGAAGGACTATCAAGAATAAATATCCTTTGCCAAGGATCGACGATATGTTTGACCAACTCCACGGTGCTCAGATATTTTCTCAATTAGATCTTGCCACCGGTTTCCACCAATTAAGAGTGGCAGAGGAAAGTGTTCCCTTAACAGCTTTTCGAACTCTTGAAAATTTCTACGAGTGGTTAGTTATGCCGTTTGGATTAACTAACGCACCCGCTTATTTTGTGGACATAATGAATCGAGTATTTCGAGATATTCTTAATAAATTTGTTCTCGTCTTTATTGATGACATTCTTATCTATTCCAAGACAGAGGAGGAACACAAATATCATCTCTGTGTCATACTCGACTTAAGAAGCCATGTGTTGAAGGCTAAGTTTTCCAAGTGCCATTTCTAGAAATATGAAGTTAGGTTTCTAGGGCATGTTATTTCGGGAGAAGGCATATCGGTGGACCCAGCTAAAGTTGTGGTGGTTCAAGACTGGAAGAAGCCAAAAAGTGCGATGGAAGTTAGAAGTTTCTTGTGGTTGGCTAGTTTTTACCATAGGTTTATCAAAGACTTCTCGAAGATTGCTTCTCATCTGACGAAGTTAACAAAGAAAGATGTTAAGTTCGTTTGGACTTCTAAGTGTGATCAAGCATTCAACGAACTGAATGAGAAGTTGACTAGCGCTCCTGTATTAACCATTCCAAATGGGAGCGAAGGTTTAACCGTGTATACAGATGCTTGTGGAACCGGATTGGGAGATATTCTGATGCAGCATGGGAAAGTTATTGCCTATGCTAGTCGAGAGCTAAAGCCGCATGAGAAAAATTATGCTACACACGATTTGGAGCTTTTAGCTGTTGTCTTCGCACTAAAGATGTGGAGGCATTATCTTTTGGGTGAAAGGTTCGAGCTATACACGGACCACAAATCCTTAAAATACCTTTTTACCCAGAAAGATTTGAATTTGAGGCAACAGAGATGGCTGGAGTTTCTCGCTTCTTATGATCTAGAGGTTATTTATACCTCTGGAAAAGCAAATGTCGTTACTGATGCACTGAGTAGGAATGTAGCAATGGTTGCAAACCTATAAGTTAAGCCAATATTGTTAGAGAGAATTGCATCCAGTCAAGAGGCAGATCCTATTTTGGCTCGACTTAAGAAGGATTTTGAAGAAGGCGTTGTTTCTAGCTTTGAGATTGATTTCCGGGGCATATTGAAAATGAATGGGGGTATTTGTGTTCCAGACTTTGATGGACTTAGGCAAGAAGTGTTAGTCGAATGCCACCATTCAAAGTTATCTTTTCATCCAGGAGTGACCAAGATGTTCAAAGATATGAAGAGGGTATTCTGGTGGAAGGGGATGAAGCGAGATATTTCAATCTTTGTGAGTCATTGTGCAAACTGCCAGCAGATTAAGAGTGACCAGCAGAAGACAGCTGGATTGCTTCTGCTACTTGAGATCCCAAAGTGGAAGTGGGAGCAGATCTCTATGGACTTTATTAATGGGCTTCCTAGGTGAAGAAGAGGTAACGATGGCATTTGGGTTATAGTCGATCGACTAACCAAGAGTGCCCATTTCATTCCTGTTAAGCTGACTAGGACTGCTACGAGTCCGGCGAGTTTGTATGTGAAGGAGATTGTGAGACTCCATAGGATTCCTCGTAGTATTGTATGTGACAGAGACCTGATATTCACTAGTAGGTTCTAGGAGGGACTGCAGACTGCTTTAGGGACTAAGCTAAGTCTAAGTACAGCTTACCATCCCCAAACAGATGGGCAGACAGAGAGATTGAACTGGATCTTGGAAGATTTATTGCGAGCATGCATTCTAGACTTCGGGGGTTCTTGGGAAGATCATTTACCCTTAGTCGAATTCACTTATAACAATAGCTATCAAGCAAGCATTAGTATGGCCCCTTTCGAAGCTCTTTATGGTCATCCATGTTGTTCTCCTTCGTGTTGGGTTGAATCTGGAGATAGACTTGTTCTTGGACCCGACATAATCTTAGAAGCCAATGAGAAGGTAGCTGATATAAGAAGAAAGATAAAGGAAGTGCAAGATTGGCAAAAGTGTTATGCAGATCAAAGGCATAAGGATCTAGAGTTCTTAGTCGGGGACTTGGTATTTGTAAAAGTCTCTCCTCTGAGAAGTGTCGTGAGGTTTGGGAAGACAGGGAAGTTAGCCCCTCGATATATTGGCCCTTTTCCTATACTGGACTAGATTGGTAAACTTGCATATAAAGTTGAGTTACCAGATCGACTATCAGATGTGCACAACGTATTTCACGTATCTCATTTACGTAAGTATGTACACGACCCTTCGATGATAGTACAACCGGGACAAAAAGTTGATTTGGAGGTTCAGCCTAACCTAACCATTCTTAGGCGACCTATTCGTATTGTCGCTTGAGATATAAAGCGATTAAGGAAGAAGGTTGTGAATTTTGTTAAGTTTCAGTGGAGTGGAGATGTTAGAGATTGTACTTGGGAAACTGGGGACTATATTAGGGATTCTTATCCCGAGTTGATATAGTTATTGTTTGTATTTGTTGTTTCTTTTTAGTGTACTCGCTAGTTGTGTTGAGGTCACTTTCCATGTATCTTTGTGTGGTATATATGATATCATTTGGGTTTCTTTGATATCTAGAGTTTATCTGATTAATTTCGAGGATGAAATTTCTTTTAAGGAGGGGAGGATGTAAGGACCCATAATTTAATCACTTTGAACTTGAATAATCAATATTTTTGTAAATGGTTAAATAATGGATTTTATATCTAGAATACAAATTTGGATAAAACATCTCGAATGAATATTTTTAAACTGATGTAAAATGTTATTTTAAAGATGGTTCGAGTTATAAGGCGGTTAGGGGTACCAATTTATTTAAGAATAAGTTTGCCTAATAAAATAGAATAGTATAATTACTTACCTAATAAAACAAGAGAGAATTATTAAACTTGCCTAATAAAACATAATAGTATAATTACTTGCCTAATAAAATAGAATAGTATAATTACTTGCATATTGAAACAAAATAGCATAATGATTATTATATTCCATGCGGATGGTTGCCATTGGACCAAAATCTGGTCGAATTAGGTTCTGCCATGCGAATGGTTGCCATTGGACCAAAATCTGGTCGAACCATGTTATGCCATAGTTGATAAGGAGGATTCCTATTGGACCAAAATGTGGTCGAATCAAATTAAGCCATAAAGATGTTTTCTATTGGACCAAAATGTGGTCAAATCAAATTAGGCCATCAAGATGTTTTCTATTGGATCAAAATATGGTCGAATCAAATTAGGCCATAAGGCTGGTTTCTATTGGACCAAAATCTTGTCGAATTTGATTAGGTTATAGGAAATGACTGAAGTACCCTTCTCTTCATCTATAAATAGCCAAGTCCATATCTCATTTTAATTCATTAAAAAACTAAAGAAAAGAACTAAAATTCATTATCAAAGGTGAAGTATTCCAAGTCTCCATCAAAGCAAATAGGATGTGAGTATATTCCTTGTTTTCATAGTTTAGTGGGTATAACTTATTCTGTGAGTATAATTTAATTATTTTACAGTTAGTGTAATCTTAATCACTTTCCTTTGACTCAATCACATTTTAACAAATGTTGTGTTAACTATTGATTGTAAATTGTTAATAATAACGAGTCTGTTATTATTCTTGTTATTATTCTTGTTTGGTTGTTTGATTTGTGCTCGGTCGGTTTATGAGGAATAACTTTGATGTTTAGTTAAAGGGAACTTACACCACCTTTTAACTTAGTATTGACATTTAGTGACTTTTTGGTTAAAAGTAAATAACACCCCTTTTAGCTATCTCATTTGATTAAGAGAGAGCTTCACCTCTCTTGGTCGTATTCTCCTTTAAAGATGATGGGTTTAAGTTATGATTTAAATGGAAGTTTTAAATCTTTGTTTAAAGTATTTTAAAGGAGCTTCAAAATCTATATAATGATTTAAATGGGCATTTATGGAAAGTAAGTAGTCCTATAATTGGCACTAAAATCCAATGAGTAGATTGATCCTCTATCTGTGAGATCCGAAATCGAAGTGTCTAGGCAAGGCTAGGAGCAACCAGTGCCCTGAATTACCTGGCTTTGTTTTCGGGCGAGGGGTATAGTAAGTCCAGAATATCAGAAACATGACAAGTGTAGGAGATTTGATTTCCATAAATGAGCTTTATAATTATAATGGAAAACATTCGCATTTCTTGTAGACAATTGTTTTTGACCCATTTAAGTATGCTTTTGAAATATAAAATCCTCTTAATTGTTTTGTGAATATACTTATACTGATAAGATAAGTATATAGATATTTTCCAAGCATTGAAAGAGTATAAGATTTAATTTCAACATACGATCGTTTTGTTATCCCCGATAATTGATATCTTAACTATCGATTTCGATACCCTTCTTCCTTTTGTTTTTGTTTCGTCAATCTAAGATGATTTGTTGCTCATTTAGAGCATTGATATCCTTTATCGAAAATGACTAAATAAAGAGCGAGTGGAGGCCAAGCTATGTGGGGTTGCTCCCATTAGGGTATTTTCACATCTACTCTAGATTGGTTTCGGTTGTATGCGCACGAAGATGTGAAATACTCAAATACTCGGTAAGGTTGGCAGGGTCCGGCTTGGAGGGTTTCGAGAGCCATCGTAGTTCTCAAGTATATTTTCTAGAGGTATACTTTCGATAAGGGGGGCACACCCTCCTAGTCATTGTTGGAAAAATTCCTTTTCCTTATTTTTTATTCAAATCTTTGGATTGATTCTTTCTTTATTGCATCGAGAAGCGTCTTGCGCTCTTTGCGATGTTTAATTATTTATGTCCATTCTTTTATGCTTGGATGTTATCCTTGTGAGGGGAAATCCATTCTGCATTTTTGCGGCGTGGTCTCACTAGTTATTCTGTGTGTTTTATTTTTTTATTTAGAGTTTACTCATACCGGACTTATTGTCTGACCTGAATTGTTTGTTTTCCCTAAACTCTCAGGTACTCATTTATATTTGAGTAGTCCGAAAATGACAAATTTTTTGGGCTCTTTTGAAGATGGTGGAGGAGCAGGAGGCTCCTTATCTCTCTAGCTATTTATTTCCGCTGTTATGAGATGTTAGCTCTATGTATATTTAAAGGTATGTTGTTATAACTACCTAGATTAATAGTATTACTTTTGTTGCAACTTTGATAACTCCATGTTGAGAGTACCCTTATGTACTGTCTTATTTTATGTTATATATTTAACCGTTTCGTTATGAGATTATTGTTCTGTTCTTATATTTTACCCCATGACAACTCATCTTTCAGATACTTGGGCAACCACACATGAATACCATGGATGTATTAAGTGTCATTCTCAAGGGTCAGAAAGGTGGGTCGTCACAGTCTGCATGATTATCCATTAGAACTTTTTGCAAATTTCTAAGAATCTTGTCTTGCTTCACTTGTTCCTTTGCCATCCTTATTTGCATGACTTGTAATTCAGTCAGTATTTGCAGAGAATCCTTCATAATTTCCTCGATCTTCATTACTCGAGCCAATATAGCTCGTTGAAATGGACCAGAATTAGGTGAAGGGAAGGAAAAGGTTGCATTTTGGTTTGATTTAGAAAAGAAGGACGTTATTTTTATATTTTCAAAAGTTTATTACAGAGAAAATGAAGTAAGAAGACATAAATGTTGTGATTATATAACCACCAAACTGATTTTAGAGGGAAAATCAAATTTTCAAATTTTACCATGTATGTCGACATGGTGGGTAGGGGCATGTCGACATCCCTTTGAAAATTTTGACAACTGTTTCGCCCCACCCCAAGACCCACATTAACAAAGAGTATTGTTGTGTAATACTGTCTGCTAATACAGAGAATAGGGCTGGTTAGGAGCGACCATCTATAGTCTTGTCTTCTATTGAATACGTCGATTAGTGCTCTATATATTTTTTCCTTTTAAGTGGATCGACATATCCAATAAATGCTTAATACAAAACTATAGGTGGCTATAGGATCTATCAGAACAAAATACAACAACTCAAATGCATAAGACATCATAGAACAGCAAACAAATATATATATATATATACATATACACACACACACACATATATATATCCTGATACATCCCAATACAATACAAAGAATACACCATAAGTGGTATGACAACCATAATACACACACAAGTAAAAACAATATACATCTCAGAGTAGCGACAAAAAGACAATACAAAAGCTATATCAAAAAGGTGATAGAAAAATGAGTCCATGCGGAAGCAGAATAGGCTAAGTTCAAATGTACCTAACCTGAAACACCTCGGTCTGACCCGAGTATAAAATACATAGGTCAGTCTAGCTAAACATATCAGTTTATAAGGATAAGCAATAATAGATGCATAAGGATAAAGGTAATGTTCTTCTTAAATAAGAAGGAACAATACTGAGTATAAGCATGAGTATAATTATGGTATGGTTACTTTAAGTGATGAGATGATATCACTTACATACACATATAATCTCAAAAGAGATAAGACAATCCATAAAATGTTAAATATACAAAGCCTCGTATCATCGGCATATCACAAATCATCAATAGTGATTTAGGGAAAAATATAACTCCTAAAAAGAAGAAATCCCAAATCCGCCATATCGGCAACTCAAAGAATCTCAAAGAAATCACCATCACAAAAATACACCATAAGGCAATTAAATATAATTCTCCAACATAAGAGAATATAATCTCAAATAAACGCCAAAAGGCAAACCTCAAATAATGCCAGTGTAGGCACTCAAATCTCAAAGATAGAACTCCCAAGAGTTCAAATTCCCGAAAGGTAATCGCCACAAATATATCGAATGGTTCAAAGGACCTATTCTGAAAAGGGGCGATACATTAGGGAAAATAGTCAAAGAAATCATCTCAAAAGTATTTTCATGTGCATGTGGCCGAAGCCTTACCAAGTACTGTTATCTCAAATGGGTACCCCGCCCGAAGGGAAAACGTCACAATGACAAATACGCCGCAATGGCAAATACGTCGCAATGGCAAACGTCTCGAAGACAAATATGCCGCAATGGCAAACGCTGCAATGGCAATGACCCGAAGGTCCAGTACTGGCATTCCACAATGGCAAATGTGTCACAAACTCTCGGGTAGGAACCCGAACAATGTTAACGTATGTCCCATACCGTACGTTCGCACTAAACAGTTTACTAACTGCTAGTAAATTTCACACTCAAAGCAGTAAAAAGTTTACCTCATCTCATCAGTAAACTCGACTCGAAGGTCAAAACGATCAAACGAACAAGTTATGAATTAACCGATAAGATAAACGCACGTGTCCCATACCACGTGTTTTACCAAACCGTTTAATTCTCCTTCTCATTCGCTCGAATAGTGCAAAAATGTGTATTTTATATATAAAATAATTTTCTTTGAGAAAACAAGCTTTTAAAACCATTTTCCGAAATCAATTTTTGAAAACAATATTTGAAAATTCCCTTATTATAGAGAATAAATATATTTTATTGCTTAAAATAATTTAAAACTATTATATAATAATTATTTTAAATGCCAATTTATTCTAAAAATTATTTCAAAATTGTTTGGAAAAACCCATGCCCGAAATCAAAGAAATCGCTCAAAACCGTCATTCAAAAACAATTAAAATCTCCAATTTTATTTTAATTACAATATTAAATTATAACTACCATTATAATTTAATATTAATAGGTAATATCCAACAAGAGGTTTTACAGACTCCCACCCTTAACAAAATTGCGTCCACGTAATTTCTAGAGAAGAGTTTATATTCAACATAATTATTTCATCGATCAAAGGAAGATAGATAAGCTCAGGTTTAAAACTTCTCACCCTCAACACAAAATGATAGAAAACCAAGATAAGATTGCTCGATTAAATCTATGGTTTCCTGAGTGGAATTATTTGAATTTGTGGACTATTGAATTTTTACGAGCAATACATCCTTATTTCGAAGGCGTTTCATTTTCGAAGCAAAACACGGATAGGATGTTACGCAATAGATAAATCGAGTGAGATCGATTCCTAAGAAGCTTCACGAACAGAGTCGGGATTTAGTCACAACTTTTATCCCGAACTCCAATCCATAAGATGATAATCGATACGACTTTCCATATAACACTACGAAGGGAGTCATACCAATATTAGATCGACAACTATTATGGAAAGAAAACCCAATAAGAGGTAGGTGGTTTTCCCCCAATACCACCAAATTCATACGACTGCATAAATACAAGTCATAAAATAATTGCACAAAGGCAAGATAAACACAAGGAATAGATTTTTAAATTCTTTCTCACTAATAAAATATTCTTAAAGTTTTCCGATCCATTATCTTCAAGATTTAAAATTCTCAATTTTCAACACTTGAAAATTTCTAAAGCTTCTTACTTAGATTTTTAAATTTATATTCATTACTCTTCATTAGAGTAAATAAAGTTTAAATTGTTTATTCTCTAATTCTTCCATAAATTTTAATTGGTAATATATATTTTCACATATGTTTCTCAAATTTTCTAAGTGTTAGAAGTTTTCGAAAAAATCGGCCGAGTCTCCTTTGTACGGAGGGCCGCATACAATATTACAAAAATGATTTATATAATAAACATCGACTATTAGGTCGGAAACACAATATATACCATCATTTAACTCTTTAAAATTAATCCAAAAACATACCTTCCTTTTTAGCATTTAAAAGCGAGTTTGCACACTCTTATATATAATCTTTTTGCTCAAAATATGTTCCAACTATCCTCTTTTCACTGTACTTAACTCAATTAGATGATAATAGTTCATAAGAAGTGCTACATTTAACTATTAAGGAGATATGGATCAATTTCATTTCAGACCTGCTGTAAAGATGACATGTTTTGACCTAGAAAACAACAATATCTGAAAAAATTTATAAATTAAAAATTGTTCTACTAAGTCTAAGCTTTCCAGCCATATAAAGATCAACAAAATCGGATTTACGGTTTGAAAGTTATGTTAAATTTACTTTCAGCTTAATCTTAGAGAATTTTGTAATAGGGCATAACTGCCTATCCACTTTCAAACCTATTTTAGACTCAGTAAAAAGCAAAATCTTTTAAGGTGGTAAAAGAAACTTTATTGCTTACTGAAAGCCCTTTAATTTGCAAAAATATTGAACTCGTTTGGAGTTATAAATCTCAAGTTATCGCTGTTTTAGTACAATACATTTCCAAACAAAATTTCAGCTTTTAAATCAATTTAAAATTTACCCAAACCATTTTAAGCTCAAACTACATTTCCATACAAGCTTTTTGCTAAATCATTTAGTAAATGATTTTCCTTTTCCCTGGAAAGCTAAGACAAACAAAATTATGATCAACTATATGTAATCATCATAAAACATTTTATTAAGTGAAAATATTTTCATTACTCCAAAATCTAACTTTAAAACAATTAATTAAAAAACACATTTTGGAAGAGATACTAATCTCTTTCATTATCAATAAGTGATTATTGATTATCCACAAAAATAAATTTTTGGGATATATATAAAAAGTTTAAAAATTATTCTCACAATTAAAATGATTACACTACATGAGTTGTTCATTTATCCAAACAATCAAAATTCACATTTCCACTTGTCACAAAAATTAAATTTCCATCTAATTATCAACATAAAACTAACTAAAGTTGATAATTAATTCAAACTTGTTTTCAAAATAATTTTTCAATTTCAAACCCACAAGTTTTAATACCATTTAAGTTTAAAACAAAAACTAGCTCACAAATTTATACTAAATGTTCTAAACTAACACTTCTTTATTTTCTCTTAAGATAGAGTTTTATATCTATCCTCTACTATTACTCAAACAACTAAGTGTCAAAAACAAATTTTATAGTCATCATTAATAACTTGTACTCAAATATTCAATTAATATTTTAATTTTTCAAATCGGAATATTCTTTTACCATAAATACATCATTTATTAATCAAAGCATCAAATGATATTTTCTTCTAATTAAGACATCCCTTTAATCAGAATTATTCACTTTTACTTACCCAAATTACCATATTCAATTTCTCAAATTTCAAATAATATAAGGGTATTTCCTCGGCAATGATTTATAGTGAATGACCTCATCGATTGGCTGCCGAGTTGATCACATGATCAAAACTGCCTCACCACTCGTCCAACACTCACTATGGTTCAATGGTTTCATTAAACATTTAAAATAAAAAAATACTCCACCATATTAATTATTTTCAAACTTTACTTATAAAAACTAAATTTACCGTGTCTAACTATCTCATCACAGCGTTTAGGAAATTCCTATCGATAACGTTGGCCAAACGCACCGACCGGAATTCTTAAAGCACCAGACGAACAACCCAACACAAAATTCATTTTCTTTAAAAAGAAATACCTCATGTATAATACTCAAAATATTCTTTGTTTTTTTCAAAAACAAAATCTAATTTCTCTTAAAAACTTATCTTCAATTTGAGAGATTTGAAAATTCAATTATAACTTATTCTTAAAATCAAAGACACAAGAAGAACTCATCGAGATATTCCTAGAATGCACGACACACAAGACTGAAGGAATAGTCTGGAGTGTTCATTATTCCGAACGGTATAACGAACCACTCAAAAGACTCATAACGAGTGCGGAATGCGGTAAGAGTAACGCTATCCTCCGCGACTCGTAGCTCATGAAAAATCGATGTAAGGTCAAGCTGAAGAATGACCCTAGCACCAATTAATTGATTAAAAAGAGATCAACTGGATATAAGAGTAAGGTTAAGATATCTTCTCGAATGAGAAGAAGAACACTAACAACATATCATTACTTCGGGTGAAGTAATTGTACAAAGTTTATCAACAATTGAGTATCCAAAGAGAATATCTCAAAAAGGGTAAGAATGGCAATATCAAATAAATTCAATGAATCACCTCATTACCTAGTGGACATCATCGTGGGAGGATGACCGAAAGGCTAAGAACCGGGAATGAAGTCAATACAATATTCGATTGCCCGATTAGGTGTCATACCCGAAACGGACTCACAAAAATCAATAGAGTCACAATGACTGGAATTCGAGATATATCATCAACATCTCGAAACTCAAGAGTGAATACAGAGACGTCGGAATCATCATTAACATTCCGAAGGACAAAAAGCAACAAATCAGCTGAATAAGGATACCTAATATAGGATTCTTTGAATCACATAAAGTGGCTTGATAATACGCAAGCCACTCCATCTCAAATTGTACCAAACTCTAAATAGAAAATGGCGTGTTAATTCACACGAAAAGATAATCTATAAGCAACAATCCCAAATCCTCATACACCTTGTCAAATATTGTGGATCCATTCAATAGGATTCACAATCCTTACAAAAGAACAAGACAAGAACATCCAAAAGCAACAACAAACTCCTCCGATACGGATGAGTGTCAAGCACCCGTATTGAAGAGGACTCAAATAAAAAAAATCACGATTAGGATTACTCCTAATATAAGATATAATCAATACAATTATGGGATACTACGGAATAAAAATATCCCTAGTCATATCCCAAACTTCAATCTCAAAGGACACGATAAGATAAAGGACACGATGATTAAGGAATTTGTAACACTTGTACTATACTTGGATATATCGTAATATATGATTCTGTTCCGTGTTTATCCTATTTTGTTATGAATTCAGCTCTGATACCAAGCTGTGACGCCCCACCCTGAGACCCACATTAACAAAGAGTATTGCTGTGTAATACTGTCTGCTAATGCAGAGAATAGGGCTGGTTAGGAGCGACCATCTATAGTCTTGTCTTAAATATCTATTGAATACGTCGATTAGTGCTCTATATATTTTTTCCTCTCAAGTGTATCGACATATCCAATAAATTCTTAATACAAAACTACAGGTGGTTGTAGGATCTATCAGAACAAAATACAATAACTCAAATGCATAATACATCATAGAACAACAAACAAATATATATATATATATACATATATACTGATACATCCCAATACAATACAAATAATACATCATAAGTGGTATGACGACCACAATATACCCACGAGTCAAAACAATTTACATCTCATAGTAGCGACAAAAAGACAATACAAAAGCTATATAAGAAAGGTGATAGCAAAATGAGTCCATGCAGAAGCAGAATAGGCTAAGTCCAAATGTACCTAACTTGAAACACCTCGGTCTGACCTGAGTATAAAATACACGGTCAGTCCAGCTAAACATACCAGTTTATAAGGATAAGCAATAATAGATGCATAAGGATAAAGGTAATGTTCTTCTTAAATAAGAAGGAACAATACTGAGTATAAGCATGAGTATAAGTATGGTATGGTTACTTTAAGTGATGAGATGATATCACTTACACACACATATAATCTCAAAAGAGATAAGACAATCCATAAAATGTTAAATATAGAAAGCCTCGTATCATCGGCATATCACAAATCATCAATAGTGGTTTAGGGAAAAATATAACTCCTAAAAAGGAAAAATCCCAAACCCGCCATATCGGCAACTCAAAGAATCTCAAAGAAATCACCATCTCAAAAATACGCCACAAGGCAATCAAATATAATTCTCCAACATAGGAGAATATAATCCCAAATAAACGTCAAAAGGCAAATCTCAGGCAATAACGCCAATAGGCAAATCTCAATAATAACTCCAAAAGGAAAACCTCAAATAATGCCAGTGTAGGCAACTCAAATCTCAAAGATAGAACTCCCAAGAGTTCAAATTCTCGAAAGGTAATCACCACAAATATATCGAATGGTTCAAAGAACCTATTCCAAAAAGGGGCGATACATTAGGGAAAATAGTCAAAGAAATCATCTCAAAATTATTTGCACGTGCATGTAGCCGAAGCCTTGCCAAGTACTGTTATCTCAAATGGGTACCCCGCTCGAAGGCAAACCGTCACAATGAAAAATACGCCGCAATGGAAAATACGTTGCAATAGCAAACGCCGCAATGGCAAACGTCTCGAAGACAAATACGCCGCAATGTCAAACGCCGCAAAGGCAATGACCCGAAGGTCTAGTACTGGCACGCCGCAATGGCAGATGTGTCACAAACTCTCGGGTAGGAACCCAAACAGTGTTAACGTGTGTCCCATACCACACGTTCGCACTGAACAGTTTACTAACCGCTAATAAATTTCACACTCAAAGCAGTAAAAAGTTTACCTCATCTCATTGGCAAACTCGACTCAAAGGTCAAAATGATCAAACGAACAAGTTAGGAATTAACCGAAAAGATAAACACACATGTCCCATACCACGTGTTTTACCAAACCGTTTAATTCTCCTTCTCATTTGCTTGAATAGTGCAAAAATGTGTATTTTATATATAAAATAATTTTCTTTAAGAAAACAAGCTTTTAAAACCATTTTCTGAAATCAATTTTTGAAGACAATATTTGAAAATTCCCTTATTATAGAGAATAAATAGATTTTATTGCTTAAAATAATTTAAAATTTTTATATAATAATTATTTTAAATGCCAATTTATTCTAAAAATTATTTCAAAATTGTTGGAAAAATCCGTGCTTGAAATCAAAGAAATCGCTCAAAACCGTTGTTCAAATTCAATTCAAATTCAATTCAAATTTGAATTTCAAATTCATCAAAACTTGTCTACCCTATTGATAGGCATCATAGCCCTCAAAACATTTCAGAAACATCACAAAAACATGAAGTAAAAGTCAAAAGTCGGAAGGAAAAAGTACAAAAATGCATAGGCAAATAATACCCAGGTCTGAAATCTTCTCTGGGTTCAACTTTCGGACATGAAATTGGTGGCCAAACTGCCTCTGATTGAACAAAAAATTGTTGTGCACTTAGTAGAAAACTTCATCTTTTAGACAAAAAAATCAATGAATTCCGACTGGAAATGAAAAAGTTACGCTGTCTCAAACATGGACTCAGGTCATGTTTGCAACAGTTTAAAAACAAGTGCCCAGGCCTGAAAACCATCTTGGGTTCAACTTACAGGCCTGAAACAGAGGACCAAACGATCTCATATTGAGCTGAAAATTGGTATGCACATGCTAGAAAACTTCATCTTTTAAACAAAAAAAATCATTGAATTCAGACTGGAAATGAAAAGGGTACACTGTCTCAAACATGGACTCGGGCCATGTTAGCAACAGTTCAAAAAAAAAACAAAAATGTACAGGCCTGAAAACCATCTCGGGTTCAACTTTCAGGCATGAAACAGAGGACCTAACGACCTCGGATTGAGTTGGAAATTGATATGCATATAGTAGAAAACTTTATCTTTCAAAAAAAAAAAGAATCGATGAATTCCAGTAAGAAATGAAAGAGTTATGCTATCTCAAACATGGACTCACGCCATGTTTGCAGCAACTCAACAAAATATGCCCAGACAAAAATCTAGGTTTTTGTTGATTTTGCAACAAAGTTTTGAACACTCAAATGACAATATTTTTCAACCAAATTTTACAGAGATGAAGTTCAACATGCAAGCTACCAAATGCAAAAAATCAGGCAGCATTTTGTTGCCGAAATCACAAGATATAAGGGTTCAAAGTAGTAATAGAAACCAGATTATAAACAAAATAAATCAACTATAGAAAATTTTATACGGCAAGCAGATTTTCACATTTTTGAGCGATTTGAGTTTTGCTCAGCTAGCGTTTGTGAGTTTTAGGAACTCGCCTTGCTGTAGAGAAGATCAAATCTTGAATTTATGAAGAAAGAGGCAAGCTATAAGGAGATTCAAGCTTCAAATAACCTGTACTGTGAAAAGAAACAACATGCAAAAGAAGATTTTCTGTAAATTAGAAAATCATCTCTGAAATTAGGAATTGGATGGAATTAAAAGGTTTGGAGTTAGATTACCTGTTGATTTATACTCTAGATTGAAAAATATT
The DNA here is from genome assembly GCA_030737815.1 of Allium fistulosum. NCBI lineage: Eukaryota > Viridiplantae > Streptophyta > Magnoliopsida > Asparagales > Amaryllidaceae > Allium > Allium fistulosum. The sequence continues at coordinate 999,633,289 of CM060903.1, forward strand.
TTAATTTGTGGAGTTAACTTGAAGTTTTGAGCTTGAATTTGGAAATTTGAGAGGTGGGTTATTGTTTTCAGTTTTCTGGTTTGAGAAGGAAAAAGGAGGTAACAAAAATGAACGTACTGGCACCTGTTTTTCCTCTTTCTCAATTATCTGGTAAGTGCTAATGGGCCAAATGGACTTAAGATTAAAAGAAAACCATTTAGCTAAAAGAATTAATTCACCTAAACAAATGTACACACATATTACACTATATTATAAAACAAAATGCATTATTCTTCCAATTTTTATATAAGAAAAATATGTAAACTTACATACTTATAAAATAAAACATTTTCCACCATATAAGAGATAAATTTATACTTTTAAAACATTTTTATTATTGAAATCCTTTATTTTACAAAATTACCCTATTTTACAAAAATACTATATTTTACACAAATAAATGTAAAAGTCTACATTTTTAACTTCTAAAATTCCACAAAAATTAATTTCTTACTTAGAAAAATATAATAAACCATTTCAAACTCAATTTTATAATTAAAAGTAAATTTTACACCAATTTCCATCTTTTTATTTAATAAACAACCTTTAAAAATCTCATACTTCTTTTAAAAATTATTAAAAGAAGTACTTGGCAATAATTAATACAATTATTGCATTTTCTCCAAATAAAACCCATTTTCCAATCATTATTAACCCAAATAAATAAAATAATGTTCCAAACTTTATTTTTCTAATTTTATTTTCAAAATTCATTGTTTATTCCAAATAAACAATTAAAATCTCCAATTTTATTTTAATTTACAATATTGAATTATAAAGGATTAATAGGTAATCTCCAAAACCAGAGTTGTTACAATTTTGTTTTTCTTTATTTATTTAAATATATATGTTACTATATCTATATTCTATATCTCAGTTATAGAATAAATACGTAGTTCTCTTCTTAATTTAATAAAGGTTGATTGATTCAAGGGATTGGTCAGAATATCAGCTATTTGATTCTTAGTGTTGATAAATTCAAGAGAAATAATCTCTTTACTTATATTATCTCTGAGAAAATGATGTCTTATATCAATATGTTTTGTTCTGGCATCATGAGTAGGGTTTTTGGATAAATTTATCACACTTGTATTGTCACTATAAATTGGTGATTTTGAAATATTTAATCCAAAATCCTTTAAGGTATGTTGCATATAGATAACTTGAGAACAAGCCAAAGCAGCAGAGATATATTCTGCTTCAATTGTTGATAGTGAGACAGTATTTTGCTTTTTATGAAACCAGAGAATGTCCTAAAAAGTGACAAGTTCCACTTGTACTTTTTCGGTCTGATTTACAAACAGCATATTTAGCATCACAATATGAGATTAAATCAAATGAATCATTTTTAGGGTTAAATAGGTCATCGTCTAAAGTGTGTTTAACATATCTTAAGATACGTTTAACAGCTTTTAAATGGGTTTCTTTGGGTTGAGATTGGTATCTTGCACAGATACAAACACTATGCATGATATCAGGCCTACTCGTAGTTATATAGAGTAGCGATCCAATCATTCCCCTATATAGTTTTTGATCAACATCTTTTGACATGTCTTCTTTATTTAAGGCTTCATTGGTTGCCATAGGAGTGGGTTTTCCACTCGCAGTGGTCATACCAAACTTACTAACTAGATCCCTAGCATACTTTTCTTGACTAATGAAAATACCACTTCTAATTGTTTTATTTGCAATCCTAAAAAGAAAGCAAGTTCACCCATATGACTCATCTCAAACTCTTTTGTCATTATTTCAGGAAACTCTTTGTTTATTTCATTGTTTGTTGATCCAAAAATTATATCATCTACATAAATCTGTACAAATTGGATATCATTTTTGTTTCTTTTAATAAAAAGAGTATTATCTACTTTAACAATTTCAAAATTTGATTGTAATAGGTAAGATCTTAGTTTATCATACCAAGCTCTAGGAGCTTGTTTCAGACCATATAAAGCTTTCTTTAATTTGTAAACATGATTTGGAAACTTTTCTTCTTCAAAAAGTGGAGGTTGTTCAACATAAACATCCTCTTTAACAAAACCATTTAGAAAGGCACTTTTGACATCCATTTGAAATAATTTGAAATTGCTGTGATTTGCGAAAGCAAGTAGAATTCTAATGGTTTCTAATCTTTCCACGGGTGCAAAGATTTCATCATATTTTATTCCTTCTTCTTGACAATAACCTTGCGCGACTAACCGAGCTTTATTTCTAATGACCTCACCTTGTTCATTCATTTTATTGTTATAAACCCATTTAGTTCCTATTATAGTTTTGTCCTCAGGTCTAGGAACAAGTTCCCATACATCATTTCTGGTGAATTGATTAAGTTTTTCTTGCATAGCAAGAATCCATGAATCATCAGATGATGCTTCCTTTGGATTTTTAGGTTCAATAGTTGATATAAAAGCTACATTACTCATCTTGTTTAGTTGATTTCTAGTTATAACAACAGATTCAATATTTCCTAGTATATTTTCTATAGGATGATCTTTTAAAAGCCTGATCCTTTTATTAGGATGAACAGTTTCACAATTTGTTTCATTTGATTCAAAATCATCTTCATCATTTATTTGAACAAAATCTTTAAATTTTCATCAAAAGATACATGCATTTTTTCTTCAATGGTGTTAGTTTTTAAATTGAAAACTCTGTATACTATACTTCTATTAGAATATCCGATAAAGATTCCTTTGTCGGATTTAGGATCAAATTTATCCAAATTGTTCTTTGTATTTAGAATAAAGCATTTAATTCCAAAACTTTAAAATAAGACACCTTTGGTTTCTTATTGAAAAGAAGTTCATATGGTGTTTTATTGGTTAGAGGTCTAATTAAAATCCTATTCAAAATGTAACAAGCTGCAGCGACTACTTCAGCCCAAAAATCTCTTGGTAATTTACTATCTGAAAGCATAGTTCTTGCACACTCTTGAATCATCCTATTTTTACGCTCTACCACTTCGTTTTGTTGTGGAGTTCTTGAAAAAGAAAAATTATGAGTTATTCCTTTTTTATTACAGAAATTCTCAAAATTTTCGTTTTCAAATTCTCCACCGTGATCACTACGAATAGTTTTAATTTTTAAAGAAAGTTGATTTTGAATTCTTTTTGCAAAAGTTTTAAAAAATCAAAAGCATCACTTTTATGTTTCAGAAAAATTTACCATGTAAATCTAGAATAATCATCTACAATTACAAAAACATATTTACTGTGATTTATTAACTGAATTTGAGATGGACCAAACAGATCTAAATGAAGTAACTTAAGCGGTTTTGAAGTTGAAATCATATCTTTCAATTTGAATGAACTCTTCCTAAGTTTTCCTAATTGACAAGCATCACATATACTATCTACTTTAAAATCCATTTTAGGAAGGCCTCTTACTAGATCAAGTTTTGAAAGTCTAGACAAGAGTTTGAAATTAAAATGCCCAAATCTTTTATGCCAAATCCAAGGGTCACTTGTGTTAGCCAAAAGACATAGGTTATCATTTGAGATTTTCTTCCTGAGAATATTAATATTTGATTTATTATCTTCGATGTGACACTTATCCTTTTCAAATTTAATTTTATAGCCCTTGTTGCATAGTTGACTAATGCTAAGTAAGTTGTGTTTTAGATTCCTAACTAATAAAACATCAGAAATAGTAGGTGTTTTAGAGTTACCGACATTGTCCATGACAATCACATATCCTTTTGAATTGTCTCCAAAGTTGACCATTCCTCCATTTTCATAAATTATGTCATTCAGTATCTCCGGATTACTAGTCATGTGTCTTGAACATCCACTATCAAGTATCCATTTTTTATTCTTGATTTGTACCATTTGTCCATTAAGTGTTGATTCTTCAAAAGCCATATAACACATCTGTTCCTACACAACACACCAATTCGGTAGATAACTTGATTTTCTATAATAACAATATGCAGACTTATGAGACAATGATGATTTGGACAGTTTTGAACTAATGTTAACAGAATCTCCAAAAATTGCCATTTTAAACTTTTTCAAAATTCAGATTATGATAACTTTGACCAATGCTATGATACCAAATGTTGGAAATGCGGATTACGGATCTTAAGGCTGGATTAACACTAGAGGGGGGTGAATAGTGTTTAATGGATTTTATAGAAATTTTGAAATCTTTTCAAATTAAACACATACAGATGCAATTTCACAAACACCGAGACAATCACAGAATCAGACAAAGATGCAAATAGTAAATGAAAGCGGTAAAGAAAAGAACACACCAGAATTTTATACTGGTTCAGAGTTACTCTACATCCAGTCCTACACAATTTCTTGTGCATATTTCTTTTCAAATATAATATCGATATTACAACCTCAATTTCAAGGCCACGAGATACACCCTCCTGTCTCTGAGTCCAGGGCAAACTCTCTTGATTTAACCAAGCTACAAGATTACCTAATTGATTTACGGGCTACAATCACACCCAATTGATTTCTGGGCCACAATCACACCGTTTCCAATCACACTTTGATAGAGAGAGACTCGATACACTTCAATCTTTCGATCTTTGATTACAAATGATCCTATAACTCTGAATAGCACTGAGATCTTTGAGAGAGAGCGATAGAGAATAAACTAGAGACGATCGAGTTTGATTCACTTAGGATTTCGGTAGAATTTTGTTAAAGCATTTGAAATATAAGAGAATATTTGAGTGGAGAAGGAGTGAAGAAATGAAGAAAAACTAACTTAAAATTCATTGAAAAAAACTGGTATTTATAGGAGAACAACGGCCATGTCCATTCGCGAAAGGTTATGACGAATAGACACTTCTATTGAAAATTTGAAATTTGAATTCTACGGCTACCATGTCGACATGGGGGGATGAGGGATGTTGACATGCCTATGTTATTTTTGAAAATAGATTTTGCTTTAAAATGATTTCTATTCTAAAACTTGTCAAAACAATTTCTAAACTTTGTAAACCATTTTGAATATAGTTTAAACTTATAAAAGAGTTTTATATAGTAATCATAAAATATATAATCGATAATATAAAAGTAATATTAAAAACTAAGTATAGATTTCTTTAAAATATATTAAAGCTAAAATATTAAAATCAAAAGATAGTTTAAAAAACAAGAGATGATTTTGAAATTAATATGATTAAAAATAGTTTTTGAATTAAGGCTAAAATATTTAAATTGATAGAAATGACTTTAAAAGGATGGTTTTGAAAAAATAAATCATTTTGAAAATTTTGTGGATTCCATTCCACTGGAGAAGGTCATGGGTTCCATCCCACTAAAGAGGTCGTGGGTTCCATCCCACTATTAAAGCGAGAAGGTGGATTCCATTCCACGATTAAAATCCGAATAAAGATTTTAGTGCTATTATGAAGTTTTAACATAAATCTAGACTCTATTACTTATCTTGATATCTTGAACTCTTGATACTCATGAGTCTTCAATTTTGATTTCTTCAATCTTGAATTCGTCAGTCTTGAATCTCTATATTCAGTCTTGAATCTCTATATTCAGTCTTGAATCTTAATACTGTACATTCTTCATTCTTAGTACCCGCATATATATATCCTGTATATACATATATATCTAGACAAGAATATTAGTATTTATATTTTATAAAAAGTCCTAAGGTTGTTGTCATCAAAACCAGCATCTCAGGAACTAACAAAAATGAATGCTTTCGACTTGGTTAACTTTCGACTGGGTCAAATTCTTTTAAAAAGAATAGTTTCGAAATAGTTTGCACCTTTTGTTTTATAAAGAAGCTTTCGAAGGAGTCAAAACCCCTTGCTGCCGCTTCCTACCTTTCTAAGAAAATTGTTACTTTGTTTTTAAAACTTAGCCACTTCTCCAATGCTTTCGAAGGGTTGGTTTCGACAAAATTACTTCTTTATTTAGGAATTTTCTTTCCAAAGAGTGCTTTTGACTTAGTTGTTTTACGACCCTTTGTTCTATTGAAAGTTAAACCCAAAGGTTTCGAAAGGAATGGTTTTAAAAGGTTTCGAAAGGTTGTTCCACATGTTTTACTTGAACCCAAATGCTTTCAAAAGGTTTGATGTATGTAAATGTTTTAGTAGGTTGGCATATAAAGCTTCCGGAGATGAGCAGGAGGCTGATGGATAGCTATTTAGGAGTTGTTTTGCTTTGTTTTATTCCGATGTATTATATTATGTCTGTTATGATTATTTAGTACTCTGGTCAACCAAGAGGGCATCTTCATATGTCGCTCTTGGCGTATTTATATAATAATTATATTTGATCTAAACTTGGGAAACGATATGGGATTATGTATTTCGATACGAAACATGTTTTGGAAATGTAATCAGAAATGTTGTTCTTGAAATCTATGATTTTGTTTCATATTCATGTGCTTCTGATATTTTAGATACCATTAGCATTACCATATTTTTTCATCAGAAGTTAATACTATAGATGACTGCAGCATTTGTAGCGCTTAGCTTTGGGCTTCAAGATAGGGGATGTTAGAACTTGATATCAGAGCATAAGTTTATGAAAAACTTTAAACTGAAATGATTTTTGAAAACATAATCCTAAGGAATTATAGATAAGATCAGGGTATAGGATAACGCTATAGTAACGTACTTGTATTTGCAATATATAAGTATACGTTATATCTCTATTCTCCTATCTCTCTTAGGCTATTCTTTTGTATCTTACGAGACTCAAATGCAGATATAGACGCTAGATGTGGAAGAGTTAACCTAGGAGGGGGAAGCACCACAACAAATGGAAATGCCAGACCAAATACAAGAAGGAACCAAGGTTAGGCACAAGCTGGAAATGTGGGTGCTGGAGTCCCACAAGTTGACATGGGAGCCATGTATCAGTTCTTTGTAAACATGATGCAAGTGGGTGTTGTTGCTAGAGTAGTTGGAGGAAATGCTGGAGGAGGAGTTCGGGGAGCTCCAGTGGTCAACTATTATGTTATTTTGAGTAAAGATTGTGTTAGGTTGGGAGGAAAGCCATTCATTGGAATTGAAAATGCTATTGAAGTAGAGAATTGGTTACTACACTGTGAGAGGATCTTTGCAGATTTAGGACTCAATGACGAGCATAAGAGAAGGCTTGCTTCTAGACAACTTCAAGGAGCAGCATTGTATTGGTGGAATAGTGTGACGATTGGAGTTAATGAGGAGACAATGACATGGGTTGATTTTAAGAGAAGGTTTAAGGAGAGATTTATGTTTGAGATTACGAAGTCTACTCTGCTCAGAAAGTTTGCTGAGTTGGTGCAGGGGGATATGACTGTGGTGGAGTATTCGACAAGGTTTGAGGAGTTGGCGAGGTATGGGTATGCTACTGTTGACACCATGATTAAGAGGAACGAGAAGTTCATAAGGGGGTTGAAGCCTAAGCTGGCAAAGCTACATTATCTCACATCAGGGACCTTGTGATGTTGTGGTAGAAATGGCTTTAAGACATGAAGAGATGCTTTCTTTTCTGGAGAGAAATAAGGCAAAGGAAGTCCAGGTGGGGTAGGGTCAGAAAAGAAAGTTTTTCCATAAGAAAGGAGCTCAGAAGGGTGGAGCCGCAAAGAAAGGAAAGTCAGAGTTTGTCTGCTTTAAGTGCGACAAGAAAGGGCATTTTGCGAGTGTATGTCGTTCTGGTGATGGGAAGAAAATGATCGGGAAGAAGAATATCAGATGCTTCAACTGCGATCAAATTGGTCATTACAATAACCAGTGCAAAGAGCCTGCTAAAAATGGAAGAGGCAAAGTATTTGCATTGGAGCCAGCTACCTCGAGGCCAACTGTAGAGGAAAAAGGGAAAGCTGTGTTGGGAGGTACGCTTCAAATTCATGGTATGTCAGTTAGCGTTCTATTTGATATAGGTGCATCGCATTCTTTTACATCTCGTTGTTTGGTAAATAAGCTTAACCTAGAACCCTCATACCTAGTCACTTCGGTAGGGGTTGCAAATATGATAGGAGAGTATGCAACATTTGGGATGAAGTGTGACCACCTAGTGTTTGATTTTTTAGGTCATACTTTTGTTTGCAGTTTGCATGCGTTTGATTTTGTTGGGTTCGGAATTATTTTGGGTATGGATTGGTTAAGTAAATACGATGCTAGGATATTTTACCATGATAGAAAAATATCGCTTAGACACCCTGACTGTAGTGATCGGATTGTATACACCGTAGAAAACCCTAGCTGTGAGGTTAATGCTTTGTTGGGTGTTGCGGAGTTAGAAGACGAGTTAAATCGAGTTTTTGTGGTTAGAGAATACATGGATATCTTTGAACCTGTAATATGACTGCCATCGAAACGAGCTATTGAGTTTCGGATAGATTTGGTGCCTGGAGTAGAAATAGTGAGTAGACCGCCAAGCAAGATGACACCTATCGAGATGAGGGAGCTAAAGGCGTAGTTGGCAAATTTGAAAGGAAATTTTTTTATCAGACCAAGCAGTTCGCCTTAGGGAGCAGTCGTAGTGTTTGCTAAGAAGCAGGACGGATCGTTAAGGTATTGATTATCATAATTTGAATGAGAAGACGATAAAGAATCAATATCCGTTGCCTAGAATTGACGATTTGTTCGATCATTTGAGTGGAGCCAAGGTATTTTCTCTGTTAGATTTAGCAACAGGTTTCCATCAGCTTAGAGCACCAGCATTCTTTGTAGATCTGATGAACTCAGTTTTCTGAAAGCACTTTGTTAGGTTAGTTTTGGTATTCATAGATCATTTATTGATATACTCTAAGGATGAAAGGGAGCATGAAGTTCATCTTAGAGTGGTGCTAGAGACGTTGAGGCAGCATCAGCTAAAGGTGAAGTTTTCGTAGTGCCATTTCTGAAAGAAGGAAGTGGAGTTTCTTGGTCATGTAGTCTCAGAGAAAAGGTTGTTTGTAGATCCAACTAAGATTGAAGCAGTGAATAATTGGAAGAGCACGAGACAATGACTGAGATAAAGAGTTTTCTTGGATTAGTTGGGTATCATCGGAGGTTCATAAAGGATTTTTCGTGTATAGCAATACCGATGACCAAGCTAACGCGAAAGGATGTGAAGTTTGTTTGGACCGATAAGTGTGAAGAAGCATTTCAGAGATTGAAGCATTATTGGCTAATGCACCTGTGTTGGTTATTCCAGAAGGGAATCATGACTTAGTAGTATATATAGATGCATGTGGAACTGGGTTAGGAGCGGTGTTAATGCAAAGCGGTAAAGTGATTGCCTACGCATCTCGACAGCTTAGACTGCATGAGCTAAGATATCCAATGCATGATTTGGAATTGGTTGCGGTGATTTTTGTATTGAAGGTGTGGAGACATTACCTTTTGGGAGAGAGATTTGAGCTGTATATGGATCATAAGTCGTTGAAATATTTGTTCTCTTAAAAGGAGTTGAACATGAGGCAGCAGAGGTGGTTAGAGTTTTTAGCTGCTTATGATTTTGGAATTGAGTACACACCAGGGAAGGGAAACAAAGTTGTAGAAGCACTTAGCAGAAAACATCAAAACGCTGTGTTGGCTATGATAGCTGAGTGGAAGGATTTAGAAGCGTTGACGGCATGCAGAGTGCAGTGGTGATCTAAAGCTGGATCTAGTGGGGTGATCATTGTGTTATCATGTCTAGAAGTTCGACCGATGATGATTGAAAAGATTGCTTCTAAACAAGAGGAGGATCTAGTATTAGTTGAACGGAACAGGAAGCTAAGGGATGGAACAGAGAGCGATGACTTGAAGGATCTTAGTCTTGACAATGGTGGTTGAGAAAGAAAGGAAGGTTATGTGTTCCAAATGTGGGAGACATAAGGAGAGAAGTTCTTAAAGAATGCCATCGTTAGAAGTTCACTATTCATCAAGGAGGAACTAAGATGTATCAGGACATGAAGAGGAGTTTCTTCTAGGAAGGAATGAAGACGGATGTAGGCGTATGGGTGAAGCAGTGTCTGAATTGTCAACAGGTAAAAGTCGAACATCAGAAACCAAGTGGGTTAATTTAGCCATTGGACATTCCAATTTGGAAGTGGGATTCTATTTATATGGATTTTGTAGATGGGCTGCCTAGATCTAATAGAGGAAATGAAAGTATATGTGTCATAGTAGACAGGTTAACCAGGAGTGCCCATTTCATTCCAGTTAAGTCAACCAGGATGGTACCTGTTTTGGCTAAGTTATTTATGAAAAATGTAGTTGGACTGCATGGGATTCCTAGTAATATATTAAGCAATAGAGATTCCTTATTCACTAGTGAGTTCTGGAGAAGTCTATAGGAAATTTTAGGAACCAAGCTCAAGATGAGTACCGCTTATCATCCATAGACAGATGGGCAAACGAAAAGAGTTAACAAAGTCTTGGAAGATTTGTTACGAGCTTGTGTGCAATATTTTAGGGGATCATGGGAAGACCATCTACACTTAGTCGAGTTTTCGTATAAGAATAATTATCAGGCTAGTATAGGGATGGAACCGTTTGAAGCTTTGTATGAAAGGCCATGCAAATCTCCCGTTTGTTGGTTAAAGACCGGGGATAAGTTGGTTCTTGGTCCGGACTTAGTTAGAGAAGCTGCAGAGAAGATTGAGTTAGTTCGGGCTAGGATGAAGGAAGACCAATCTAGGCAAAAGGGTTATGCGGACAGAAGACAGAAAGAATTGGAGTCTCTGTTGGAGATCATGTGTTCGTCAAGGTGTCACCGATGAAAGGTTTAATCAGATTTGGAAGGTTAGGAAAGTTGGCACCGAGATTCGTAGGACCATTTCCTATTGTAGAGAGGATCGGGAAGCTCGCATATATAATAGAGTTACCGAATAGTTTGGTAGGAGTCCATGATTTGTTTCATGTTTCTCATCTAAGGAAGTGTATTAGAGATCCGGAGACTACTATAGCACCGACTGTGTTAGATGACTTAGTGGTAGAACCGAACTTGACTATAGTTAGAAAGCCAGTTTGTATAGTCTCGAGAGATGAGAAGAGGCTAAGGAACAAGACAATCAAAGTAGTTAAGGTCCAATGGGGCGACAATGAGAGAGACTATACTTGGGAGACTAAGAGCAGGATTAGAGATACTTATCCTGATTTGTTTGATGGTATGTTTTATCTTTTTAATTGATTTATTGTGTACCTTATCATAATTTCGAGGACAAATTTTTTTAAGTAGGGGAGTCTCTAACGACCCTAATTTTGAATAAAATTATTTAGGATATTTAATTAGTTAAATTAAATAAAATAATGTAATGGTTAGGGGATTAAGATTTGTGATTAATATAAGGGTAGCCGTGCCTTGTTAACAAATGAACTAAAATGAAATAAGAAAGGGAAATAGGATAAGGGAAAAGTAGGAATAAGACATCACCTTATACCCTAAATAGAGGAGAGGCCGGCCACTATTAAGGAATAAACAAGCAGAAGATAAAGCAAGAAACAAGAGGAAGCTTAACCAACATTAATCCATTCTCAAATCACAACTCTTTAATCACAAAGCTAAGGTGAATAATAACTACATCTGATGTTTTTAATTGTTTTCAGTTTTAGGTGGAATCCGAATTATTTTGCAAAGGTTTTGACATGTTTTTTATTATTAAAATGGTATATGTGCTTGTAGATGATTTATGTTATTTCATATGGATTTATGATGAGTTTTAATGTAAAAACCCTACTAAATGACGTCCAAATGCCTTGCGATTTTAGTATAAGACCAGATTAATTAATGTGAATTTAATATTAATTTTCTAGTGAAGAAAAAAGATAATTGTGTTTAAAAATTAATTGCGGTAATTATATATTGTTTTCGGTTCAGAAATTAATATATTTAGAAAACATATGAAAAGTGATTTATAAGATTTTTTATAGATTTTTCCTAAGTGTTTTAATAAGTATATAAAATTATTTAAGTATGAGACTTAAATGTTTTATATATTTATAAAAGGAGAAGGGGCATTTTGTAAACATTCTAAATTATTTACTTCTGAAAATTTGGCAGCATTTTTAGAAAAGATTTTAGAAAAGAAATTAGCAACCAATCATAAATTGACAAACAAGGCAGGTTAGTTGAAAAGAGTTTACTTTTTAAAGATAAAAACCAGTTTTGTCATTTTCTGCTGTTTCGCCACTTTCGGCACCTTGTTTTCAAAAAGGTACTTCCGCCTCCATTCATTCGAAACCAGTATACATGGTATCAAATACTTGGTACGTAGTGGATTGGACATAGGCGAAAGGTATTGAGTCTAAACAATGGGTTCCGAAGGGGTCGAGGCCTTGCTTTGTTTTTAGATGAAAATGCTCATGCTTTGCTTTCGAAAAGAATGCTTTCGACTTGGTTAGCTTTCGACTGGGTCATATTGTTTTAAAAAGAATGGTTTCAAAATAGGTTGCGGCTTTTGTTATATAAAGAAGCTTTCGAAAGGGTCGAAACCCCTTGCTACCGCTTCCTACCTTTTAAAGCAAATAGTTTCGAAAGGGTTACTTTGTTTTTAAGACTTAGCCACTTCTCCAATGCTTTCGAAGGGTTGGTTTCGACACCATCACTTCTTTACTTAGGAATTTTCTTTCCAAAGAGTGCATTTGACTTAGTTGTTTTACGGTGCTTTGTTCTATTGAAAGTTAAACCCAAAGGTTTCGAAAGGAATAGTTTTAAAAGGTTCCGAAAAGTTGTTCCACATGTTTTACTTAAACCCAAATGCTTTCGAAAGGTTTGTATGTAAAGGATTTTAATGCTTTCGAAAGGTATAAGAAGAAGGTTTCGAAAGGGTGGTTTCCTAATGTTTTTGAAAGGTTTTAAATGGAAGGTTTCCAATGTTTTTGAAAGGCTATGTTTAAAGTGTTTTAAAAGAAGGATGTCTAAGGTTTTATAAAGCTTTCGAAAGGGATGATTTCAATTTTTTCGAAAGGTTGATTATGAATGGTTTCGAAAGGGTATGTTTTGGCCTTCGACCTAAGGATATAAAACAAAGTAGTTTACTTGGTTTCGAAAGGAGTACTTTCAATGGTTTCGAAAGGAGTACTTTCAAAGGTTTCGAATGTTTTCATCAATAATGTTTTGTGTAAAGCATATATAACATGGCAAGGTGATTTGAGTAAAGCAAAAAAAATATTTTCCTTGTTTAAGTATGATTTAAAGGTTTAAATCAATTTGAGAGAAAATGTTTTCAAAGAAAATTTTAAGGGTAGGTTACCCTAAGTAAAATGACTCAGATATTAAAATACTAGATAGGAGTGGTATAGGGTCGCGCCTTATACTTTAGCTAGTAGCCCCTAGCTAATATTAGTCCAAAATTCCAGTGTGTAGGGCTTTGTCATAGGTAAGACTAAAATGATGTTACACACAGAAAGGAATATACAGAGTAGAGATAGGTTATTGGTGAGCCCGCAAAACCATTAGGATCAGTTAACCCTGGAAAAAGTAAGTTAGGGACAGACCGTCCAGAAGAGAAGTATCTAACAGAAGTTAGATTATTTGTTTATTTTATCTGGTAGGCCCGAGTCAGTCAAATGTTAGTAGTTGGCCAAACAAAACTATAATGTTCGGACAGATAGTCTATTGGTTACCTGATTTGTATGTATACATGATATTGCTTTATTGTTTTAATCAGTTTTGGTTGCAGAATTATGATTAGCAAATGATATGTTTTAAAAGGATATTAGTGAGGGGAAATCCATTCCGCTAAGCGGTGTGGTCTTACTTAATATCGAACAATCGAGATATATAGTATTATTCACACCACGCTTTATATCTTATTCGAAGTTTATGTTTTCCCCCTTAAACTCTCTAGTGCTCAAAATTTCTTTGAGTTTGTTGAGGGTTGAGGATTTTCAAGTTTTAATTGGTTGGCGAATAAAGCTTCTAAAGACAAGCAGGAGGCTGATGGATAGTTATTTAGGAGTTGTTTTGCTTTGTTTATTTCGTTGTGTTGTATTAAGTCTTTATGACTATTTAGTACTCTGGTCAACCAAGAGTGCATTTTCATATGTCGTTCTTAGCGTATTTATGTAATAATTATATTTGATCTGAACCAGGGAAACGATATGGGATTATGTAATGAAACATGTTTTGGAAATGTAATCAGAAATGTTGTTCTTGAAATCTGTGATATTTTTCATATTCATGTGCTTCTGATATTTTGAATACCATTAGCATTACCGTATTTTATCGTCGGAAGTTAATACTATAGATGACTGCAGCATCTGCAGCTCTTAGCTTTGGGCCTTAAGATAGGGGATGTTATGGTAGACCTATTTCTTGGGGTTAGGTCTGTTCTAGTATAACACGGCTGTTCTTTTTGTTGTTTGGACGGGTGTTATATTGCAACCCTATCAGTTTATTTACAGTGGACCATGTTTACCTATTTCTTGGGGTTAGGTAAATTAGACCGTATCCTATTTCTTGTGGTTAGGTATGTGGCGGAGTCTATTTCTTGGGTTTAGACTCTGTGTCGCACTATTTTATACTAATAATTGACTACCATTATTATTTCATTAGTGATGATTATTTCTTCAAAGATTTTTAGTATGGATATTTAGTATCCTTTGTGGCTTTGAGGAATTTTGAATTGGTTATCACCATATTTTGAGATGACAATCCATTGGAAACTTGATATGAATTTGTGAAATGGTGATTTGTTAGATTTGTCTTATTTGAGTATTTGTTTTGGGCATATTTTATTAATGATTTATTTGGTTACTGTTAAGTCATAATTGTGATATATGTGTCTACTGGTTTGATATGCCTTTTATGGATTTTTGGGTTTTAGTCATATTTTGAGATGACTTATTTAGAGTTAAGTCATTTATGGATTTATAAAGTGGTGAATTTAATTAATATGCCTTATTATGGTTGTTTGTTTGACATATTTGATTATGGCTTATTATTTTAAGTCGTATAATTATGATGTTAGTATCTCACCTTTTTATTTAGATATAGACTGACTCATTGACTCTTGGATTTTGGGTTAGCTTTGGAGTAGACTATTTTGACATTTTCACTTTACTTCATCATTATGTATATTAACATTTAATAGTCATGTCATGTATATTATTTAGTAGTCATTTTGTACCTGTATAGTGTATGAGGTATGATGTATATTAGAGTAAGTGTAGCATTGACATTTTATAGACTCATATCTTATTTTGAAATATGTTGTATATTAGTCCACTACAATATGTGACTCTAATTCTGATTTATCTATATTATATATTATTCTGAGTATTTTTAAGTAGTGTGTTTATTACTTTGTATTAATACTATGCATGTCAAATTTTTAGTTCAGATCCTCAAAAAGATAATAAATCGTGTTAGTGTTGGTATAAAGATATATTCATATTTGATCATCCTTACATGGTCGTATTCTCCATGTTATTAGACAACATTAAGTGTAATGTTCTTTAATAATATGGTATAGTGGTAGGGTCGTTACACATAATATAATACAACCATAAAAACAATAACATAACATAATATACCTACTGCCAAAAATAACAAAAGAGAAATTTCTAAGATGGAAATAAATATACAATGATGTACTCAATCCCATCGTCTAAATCAATTGGTACAATAGTCTTGGAGGAGATGGATGATGTTGCAGTGACCTGAAGAGTGAAGAGTAGTAGTTGGCACATGCTACTTGCTGATCTCAGGAGTAGTGGTATCATCGACCATAGTTGGCATATTAATGGTACAGATATTTGCAGTAGGAGTATTAGATGAGAAAATAGTGGTAAGGCGAGCATCCAGACTGTAAACTTTCATGGGATCAAACGGGATGGGATAGGGAGAAACTAAGATGTCATAGGAGTAGATAGATGTAGGATATGAATAGAGTAGTTTTTTACCCTCAAATTTCATTTGGGGGGCTTCTGAACTAGAGCTTATTTTGGCAATGGGAGAGGGGAAGAGCAAACACTGACAACTTCTATAGGGTGGTCGGTACAAAATGTGTTCGCACGTCCGAAAGAGTGAAAGTAAGGGCAGACTGGAGGTTTCCATGAGTATAAGACATGAACGTGATTAGTCCTATTATCAAAAAGTGCTATGGAGAGGCGAGATGGAAAAAGATGATCCAGAGTGATTTTAATAAAGACTTTATAAAAACCAAGACAGTCCCTTTTTTCGTATTTTCATCAAAACATATAGCTCTATGTGGCGAGCCAAGCAGTCAAAGCCTTTTAGGGATTGTAGAGAGGATGGGATACATGTGAACTTTTCCTAGACATAAATGGACATAACGTGTTCATGGGCATTATCAACTTATGGCTCCATCGAGTGTGAATAAAAGTCTTGTGAATAATACATGGATCTTCTTCTAAAACCATTCTCTTTTCTACCTCATTTCTAAAATTAAAAAAGTACATGTCATTATCAAACCCACTTTCAATGACCCTTTCAATTTCCATTTGGCCTTAAGATGCTTCTTAACAATAGCATAAGGGAGACCATTATCTAATAAGAAACCAACAAGGGAGTTTCTCCAAAAGGCCATATTCATATCAACAACTTCTTATGTTGGCATAAGTACTTCATCAAAATTACAAGATACATTAAAATGTTTAGAAACATACCTTCCCGCATTACGCAGCTTCCTAGAGAAAAGCAAAGACCAAACAGACTTAAGAGATCTCAGGCCAGAATTGTTTTGATAAGGCACTTAAAATTATATAGTGCATTCTCCATTAGCAGCCGAATCCTTCATTTCTCTACTATTTTGCTCTACAGCCATAATTATTGACAGGGCTTCATTGCCATTGGGATTAAGCACCGCAGCCACATCACCAACAGGAACAAAATATGGTAGAAATTTGCAACAAGGCATCTTGCTCTGTATTAAGCAAGAGACTGACTAGACTGGCCTTTAGCATTATGAGCATTAATCGATGGAGGAAGAATGTCGAGCAGAAGGTAAGGCAAGGATATGTGGCTGCATAGGGACAAAGGATATGGGTTTGGCATAATTAACGTAGCTTTTAGGTTTCACTTTGTTAGAGGCTTCGTCATAGACTTCACCAGAGATGGGAAACTTTTAGGGTCACCCAGGGCTGGGGGTTTGTGGGTTTAGAAAATCTGGTAGTGGTGGTTCCCATCAATGGTAGATTAAGTGGAGGTTGACTAATAAGGGGTTCAAGGAACTTCCTTTTCATGAGTCACAATTAGAAGCAACATGAGAGGGTTAAATAGACTAGTTAGATATGGGAATGCAATGAGATGCTGGAGACGACGCGTTGATGCAGAGGGAAACGAATGAGATGAGAGATTGGAGGTTGAGAGAGAACCTTAGGTGCAACAGTAGCTATTAAGATTCATTTTGACAATTTCAATTTATCGTATTTACGGACTCCATTGAAGCACAATAGTATGCATGAGTCAATTACTTACAGATCATATAGGTGAAAGCTTATTTCTAGTCATTTAAGCAATATTACTCAGACATCTAGAGCTCGGAAAATGGTAAAATATTCTAATAATATCAGTGGTTAATTGCAAATTATAATATTAACAACCTTAGTGCTATCTGAAAAGGTTTATCAATATTCTTTGGATGATGATTTTGACTTCAATATTTAAACGCTAACAGCGGTGATACTAACATTCTACATCAGAGGAGATGAACCCTATCTTAGGTAGCATTTCAATACCAGTGGTTCAACAAATACCCAACTATGATCATAAAATGATCAACGATGTCAAGTGATTGACCATAATTAATGTGTAATTCAAAACACTTAAGATCCACAATACTCTTAAGTCAAAAGATTACGACACATCATCATGTGAAATCTTTTGTTTGACTTAGATGAAACTAACCTATAGAAGAATCTCGATGAGTTATTATGTAATTATTACAAACAACTACAAAGTGCATAAATGGTGCCCCAACAATTATGAGTAATTCATCATCCATCTCATGGAGAGCATTATAAACAATAGTCTTAACGTATATAGAAATATCTGATTCTAAAAATATCTTCACCATAAACATTTAAGGATAAGTATTTACTTTTACAATGCAATATTCATTATTATGAAAACATTTCGTAGCTATGATAAACTAAACACTTTTCCTAATGATTTCTACTTTTATATAATTAATGTGCTCAAATACATTACTTATATCACAATATATACACACACAAAAATAAACAAAAGCTTACTTTGTTTCAAACAAGATTCACCATAAGAGTTAAGTTACATAATAAATTACATAATTAATCCTAACGTAGGCACTTAACTCTATAACTTGAACACATAGATTTTATAGTTGATCAGCTAATCGAAGGTCCACGCCCGCTTTAAGTTTATTTCTGATTTTATTTACAATTGAATGTTCACAATTTAATATTTTTGATAATACCAAGAAATCACTCTAGATTTTTATAGAGTCTTCATGTATTTTTCTTAGATAGACCACCTTTTTCTTCCATAGTTTTGGGTATTTATAGCTGAACCCCTGGGACAAGGTGATAGAGTTAGCGGTATACTATAGGTGTAATTATGTGAGTGTTACATATATCTAACTCAATAACCAATGTTATTCGACATAAAATGTGTTTTCTTCCTATTATATACTTGATATATTGTTTTATATTATTTAATTGATTTAATTAAAAGTTTATATAATATAAAATCCATAAATGGTATGTTTTGTGATAATAGTTACAAAGTGTTGTGATCGTGAGTATATCATAATGAAAATAAATATACAATTTTAAGTATTCCTAGTCAAGATGTATCGAGACTAGATATCAGTACATTCGTTAAGACTAGAGTACGTAACGCTCTCCGAATGTTGAGCAGTATATTACTCATGGCTATTGGGGGCACCAAGGGGCTATGTACTGACAGTTATTGAATAACTATGGAATGACTCACTCTATAGTTTTCTGTTGGTTAATATAACCAAGGTCAAACATAAAATATCGATGTGGCAAAATTGCACAGTTCTTTTGACTTGAGAATACCATTGATCTTCAATGTATAAGCTCCGCTTTGATTATAGTGAAATCGAATCATGGCGTCCATCGAACGATTATAGTTGGGTCGAATGGAAACAATTGGAAGTGAAACATGATTCAAGAGAAGATTCATCTCCTCGGTTATATGGGGTTAGTATCGCGGTTAATTAAACTCAACCCAAACTCAAAATCTTGGACTATAGCATTTCGGTTAATAATAATTATTGTTATTGAACAAAAGACTTTGTGTTTGGACTATAAAGTTGAATATGGATGATATTGGAATTTTGAGCACTACCAAATTCCATAAGTCCAAAGCAATATAGTTTTGACAAAGAGAATTGGTGTAAATAATTGTCACTAATGGGTATTGCTAATAATAAGTAAAATTAGGTTTTATCAAAGGATGTGTAAGTGAAAATTTTAGCTAAAATGTCTCACCACTAGCTACGGTGATGTGTGAATGTTAATATTTGAATTGTGCAATATTAATCATTGACTAGATTTACATATTTCAGTCACACAACTGAAATAATGAATATTATGAATCAACCACATAATTTAATTAATTTTTTATTATTGAAAATTAATTAATATCTAAGAAATATTACTTATGAATTTTTATTTAATTTATTGGATGACGTTAGTATTTAGTAAAGTGCTTATATAAAAGTTATAAATGCACATATTGATATACGAGGTCCATAGAATGTTTAAATTTGATTTTAACAAGATAAATACTAAAATGGACTTTAAATAAGTTAAACTAATTAATATTTATGAAATATTTATTGTTAAAAATATATTTTATTTGAGTTCTTTAATTTTCATTAGTATTTAATAATGTGCGTATATAAAAAGTTATAAATGCAAGCAACGGTATATGATATCAATAAGGAATTTAAATTGGATTTAATGGAGATAATACTAATTGGATTTTGGAAATTTTTTGGATCTATATCCCAATATGGTAGTTGGTTAAGATGTAGAGAAAGGGAGGGGTTTTTGAAATTGAAACGAATAGGCAATCTTAATCAAAGGAGAGGAAAAGACCATATATTCATTACACATTTATTTTCTCCTTTAATCAGATTTCTCTCTGTCATTTTCTTTCTTCTCTATAGAAAACCATCTAGGCCAAAATTTCATCGTGGAAAAGCTTCAAAAAATTCCAAAATTTAATCAAGCAAAATTAAATAAAAAAGGATTGTTGTGGATCTAGAGAATGATCTATCAGATCTAGGAATTGTTCTATCATTCAATGTATTTCCGCAGGCTTCATCGTAAGGTAATTATATACATTTACATATCTTTTAATTTTATTTGCATCCCCTTAATTCTCTATCTCTTCCCTATATACATACATGTGTATTTTGATTTTGATTCGAATGTCTCAAACGCCCTTCTTGATACAACTATATATCCATGTCATGTTTATATAAAAAAACCATTGTTGTGCTTACTGCTATTTTGCTATGAATTCTTGTTTGTTTAACCTAGATATGAACCTTCTTATCACGGATCTGTATACACTTATATAGTCAATTTTTTGTTATTGCTATTCAAAAATAAAATAATTTTTTTTGAGTATTCTCATTAATAAGTCAGTTTTCATATTTGAAGATATTTTTTTAATGTTCACCCACAAATTGCCATGTGAATGAACTTTGAAAGAATTGGATTAATTAATCTTTGTTGACAACATAATATGATTAATTAATTGTGTTATGTTTTAAAGCATTTTATAACAAATTTTGTTAATTATAATAAAAAGGGAAAACATTAAATTAATGATTTATTCCTTGTTTTACAATTGTGTCAAATATAATACCAAATATTTGTTTAAAGGAAACATTCTATTTCATAAACCGTAGGTATATTATTTTATTTTGTTTAAAGTTTTCTTTTGGTTTCTGTATGTATAGGAGTTTATATATTTATGTAATATCATTTATGTGTGTATATTTGTATTTAACTCAAAGTTCCAAAAGGGGTTTTATGTAAGATGTAATAAGAAACTTTTAAACTACTTTAATTGGACATTGTATTCATTGATTTATTATATGTAATATAAATAAAGTCTATTTCAATTTAAACTGCCATGCAAAATGTCTATTATATATATACACACATATATACATGTGTAAACATGTATACATATATATCTTTAAGTAAAAAAATCATGTTGTAGATGAAAAAGCCATATATAAAGGGGAAATGTATTCGTTGCGGTGTAAATCCCAACACCTAAACAACATTCATATTAACTAAATACACTTTTCATATGTTGCACTTACACTATACACATGGGTGCATTTGATGCGCTCATCATAGTATACAATTAAGTAAAATTAAATTAAACAATTTCAAACAATTATAATAATATGAAGAAAATTTTAAAAGGAAAATTTAGAGAAGTCTAAATTAGTTTAGACTACATAAGCTTAGTAAAGATACAGTAGGATTTTTTTGAAATTTACCCTATTATCCCGCCTCCGACTAGCCCGGTTCCTTCAATGGTATAAGAGCTCAATTGTCTATGCGGTTAAAATTTGTCATATTAGGGCAAACTAATTAAGCTTGCCCACATAGTATATTGTCTAGAAAGGTAATTTCTAAGATTGAAATTGGGTAATCAATTACCCTGTCCTACCTGGTTACTAGTTTAGCCTGAAAGGTGAAGTGAGCCCAAAGCTTGCCGCTAATAGAAATGACCTAAATTGAATTGGGCTTTGGGCTAATTTTCAAAATTATTTTGAAATTAAAGTTAAAGAATTCAAATTTCAAAGTTAAATTTAAAATGAAATATGTTTATTATAAAAGTGATAACATAACATAAAGTTTTTAAATGTTTGAAAATAAATAAAATTTTCAAAGTGCTTGAAAATTTAAAATTTAAACATTAATTTTGAAAACTAATTTATTAATAAGATTAATAAAATAAATTGATTGAATGAGTTAATTAATTTATGTAAAAATACGCATGTATAATATATGTTGATATATATTATATCGTCTTGAAGTGTTTAAGACAACATAAGTATACAAGTATGTATGTAAAATATTTTTTCAAAATTAATGTTATTAAATAAATTTTGTTTAATTAAATAAATTAGTTAAAGGTTAAGTAATAAACTAAAAGACACGCGCGCACGCGCGTGTGCACCCACACATGTATATGGTATACAGGTATTACTATAAAAGTTATAGTGTATAAATATTCAATATAATATGTTAGAATTAAATAATAAAGAGTTAATTAATTAAATATGATTTAATTAACATATTGTTATACATAAGATTGTTTTATAAGTTAATCAAAATATAAAAGTTATATAATAATGAAACTTATATAATATGAATGTATGAACTAATGATGGAACGTTATAGAAACCTAAACGGACTTAAAAAATAAATACATACGTAAGTGTATGTATACCGTGATTTCTAATGTGTCGGCCACTTGAATCATGAGGGTATTTCATAAGAAATACATTATTCCATAAGTCGATATTACTCGATATAATATATTAAAGATTATGAATCTTTAATATAATGTTCTCATCTATCATATATATTAATAGATTACCGACGTACTCCTTAGTTGTTAAGCAAACTCAAGGTAGGGATGTTTTGTGGAGTATTATTAACATATTAAATAGATGAGGTAGGATAACTATATGTATTTGTTGAACAAACTCAACTTACATATACTATACTTAGGTCATCACGATATAGTAGGAACGAGTGAATAATTTCATTTCGATTTGTTGGGAAAACTCAAGGTAGTGAAATTTAAGACAAAGTACCATGGGTTAGGAGTTGTATATGATACAGCGGAAAAGGAGTTATCCATCATTTGTGGGGCTATGATTTGTTGAGCAAACTCAAGGTCAAAATTCCAAGACAGGTGAGTCTTAACACTCGCTAGTCAAGTCGAAAGACTTCTATGTTTCATCTTAGGGTTTGGAGAAACATAAAAGACTAGTGTAAGACTTATTTGAAAAATGGAATGATAACATTTAACCTTTCTAATATTGTAAGAATATATGTTATAATGTTATAATAATCTACATTGATAAATTTGTGTATTTAATATGATTGGTAAAATGTTTATCAATTAAGATGTACAAATGAACTGAACTAAAAATTGACAAATAGAAATATAATATACATACACTTACTATTAAATACTTCTTGCATGTTAATGTTTTCTACACCCATGAAAGTGCCTAATTTTACAACTACTTAACAGGTTCGTAACTGGTCTCTTACATGTTTATTTAGTCAAGTCCATTTATTGCATTCTATGAGTTCTGAACTCAAAAGCAATACAAGACTATGGATATTTGACCCATGTACTATCGCATATAAGTGTTATACGTGGAACAGTCATAGTTCGTAATGTACAATACATTGATGAAGTTAGTTCATTCAAAATAATCCAATAAACAGTACTGTGAGATCGAGTATTCAATTTGATTGATCATAAAAGAATCGTATTGTGTTAAATTTAACACTAGACCAAAACTACAAGATAGATCTAAGAATTCGATCGCTGAACTGTCAATTTGATCAGTTTACATAAGTGCAACATATTTGATGTCTTTAAATGTTAATAATAATCGAATTCAGTTTTATAAGGAGTTTGTTATGATATTCCAGTAAGGTTTTCTTCTGAATGATATTACCATTATTAGAAAGGAAAACGAAAGTGTAAGAATAGATATGATTTGATGTACAGTTGGGATAAAGGAGTGAACAACCACTTCTGCTTCATAAAGAAACATCGACAACGAGAATTATTATTATAATAATTGATACTTAATATTGAAATAAGAAATATGATTTCTATTTCGAAATGTATTTTATATAAGAAATTGTTTTTTATGAGATTTATTTCTTTGAGTTCAAGATATTTTGTCAAAGAACTCTCCACTATAAACTAGTTGCAGTATATGAAATAAATAGTCTATATTGAGTGAATAATGGATCTCCGAATTTAGTATGTTATTATAGTAATGTCGGAATGATAGGATGGCATATAACGTTTATTGATAGCATCAAGTTATGAAAATTATTTTAGTAAAACATACCGAACATTATTTATGAAATAATGTTTATTTTTTAGAGTCAACTAAAAAATAGACATGGTTTTATTTCAATTTGAATATTATGAATATTTATTATGAAATAAAACTATAACGTGGTATCTGTTTTTATAACAAAATGATGCATTGGAGAATAATAAAATATCTAAAATTATTTACAATTATTTTGGAATTATATACTAAGCCATAGAATTGAGAAATAATTTTTAATCATATGATACTGGTTAATTATATCTCAAACGATAACGGGCTATTCACCCATTTAATGGGAGTGCCACAACAGTTGATCAACTCTTCAGATTGACAGATGTAGATGTAAGCAATTGTAAGTCAATTAATACCAAAATGATTACACGTACTGTATCATATTCACCAATGAGTTATCACAAACATGGACATGTATATTTGATAGCATGTATAAGTCTAAAATAAGCTCATAGAATATAAAAAAAGGGAAGTAAATAATATAACATGCGGCAGAAATGATTCGATTAGATCGAATAGGTGAGTATATTGGAAAGAGTTCTGCATGTACCTAATATGAATAACGATTCGATCTCAAAGGTTACTCCTCCATATAATGTATAATGATGTATTGATAAGGAGTATTCGAACTTTGTTGGACAAAGCAAAACTAACGATGAGTGAAGTCGAGTTAAATTATTTCTATAAGGTGTATACCTATGAGTGGTACACAAGATTAAAATTAATATCATCCAAAAAATAGTTTATAAAACCATACAAGATAAGGGTTTATGACAAACCCATATATTTCCTAGGCCAAGGGATTGGTAGGTTGTGCAAATCAAAAGACCGTCCGTAATAATTGTAATGTAAGAGATCTTGTACGAACCATCCCAAGAGAATTTTAGGAAAAATAGTCATTAAATGATTAATTTATGCCCTAAACATAATTATATTATAAATTAATGCAAAATTAGTTTTACATAAGGCAATTTATAAAATGTTTATGAATTCCCGTTCAGTAGCACCAGGAAACAACTATTATTATTTATAGAGTTTAGGGTATGCCTTAGGCGCAATTATGTAATTCGTTACATATATTTAACTCGTTGACTAATCTTGTTCGAAACAAAGGTGTTTCCATTCTATTATATACTTGATATAATGTAGTTATATTAATTAATTAATTAATTAAAAGTATATTTAATAGAAAATCCATAAATGGTATGTTTTGTGATAGTAGTTACAAAGTGTTGTAACCGTGAGTATTTTATCACAATAAAAATAAATATACCGTTTTTAATGTTCCTAGTCAAGATGCATCGAGACTGGATATCGATGTATCCGTTGAGACTTGAGTACATAACGCTCTCAAAAGATTGGGCAGTTTATTACTCATGACTACTGGGGGCAACTAGGGGTTACGTACTAATAGTTATTGGATAATTGTTGAATGACTCATTCGATAGTTTTCTGTTGGTTAATATAACTAAGGTCAAACAGAAAATATCGATGTGAATAATTTACACAATTCTTTCGACTAGAGAATACTATGAATATTCAATATGAAAGCTCCACTTTGATTATAGTCAAATCATGACATGGCATCCATCGAGTGACTATAGTTGGGTCGAGTGGAAGTATTGGAAGTGAAGCACAATTTAAGAAAGGGTTCATCTCCTCAGTTATATGGGGTTAGTATCACGGTCAACTCAAGTCAACCCAAAACCAAAGTCTATGGCCAGACTAGTTATATTAATAATTATTATTATTATTGAACCAAGGACTTTGTGCTTGGACTATAGAGTTGAGTGTGGACGATGTTGGAATTTTTGACCATTACCAAATTCAATAAGTCCAAAGTGATGTAGTTTTGACGAAGAGAATTGGTGTTAATAACTGTCACAACTGGGTAACGCTTATTAAATTAAAATAAGATTTTTTCAAAAATGAGTAAGCGATAAATTTGGCCATAATGTCACACCACCTGCTAAGTGAAGTGTGAACGTTCGAATAGTTCGACGTTAATCGCTGAGCGAATTACACCCAAGAGTCGCACAACCGAATCGATGAATTCTACTAAGCCTGAATGAATTAATTAGTTTATAATTGTTAAAAATCGATTAAATTGATTAATATTTATAAAATATTAATTATAAAATTTGGATATGACTCGAGAAATAAATTTGTTGCATGTATTTATAAAAAGTTATAAACATGTTGATCGATATGAGATATCAACAACAAATTTAGTTGAATATAATTATGTATATTTAAATTGGGTTAAATGGGATCATAATCTATGAATTTTAGAGGTGAAAGCCGTTAATTTTGATAGTGGAAGGGGGAAGCTACTATGCAAGAGATTAGGGTTTTGAGATGTGTGATTGAGATCATTATTTGCTCTCTTATCCTACCCATATAAAAGTTAATCTCAAAACCCTAGTCAAAGGCTAATTCATTTTTTGGGCCACCACTTTTTTCTTCTTCCTCCTCATTTTAATTGCAGCAACTCTCCTCTAAAATCATCCCAAAAATTCTTAAATCCAATTTAAATTAAAAAAAATACTAATTTGTACTGGAAGGTTTCTAATCCTGGATTAACATTGTTCAATATGGACTCAAAGGCTTCACTAGGATGTGAACTTTTATTTATTATTATTGCTTTGGTTTCAAGTTTATCATATGAATGTTGACTTATATCCAAATCACTTGTTTGTATTCAAATCCGTAGATTATTTAGATTATGTGAGATTTTTGTGGGTACATATGTTTATTACAATTGGATTGGTTATGTACTTGTTGTAGTATTTTGTTTATTGATTTATTTTTGAATTTTTTTCTAATTTTTTTTAACTTTTATATATATTAGTATATATAAATAGATCTAGATTAAATGTATGCAAATTCGCATATTGTATCTATGTTTATATCTTGTATATATTTAATATAAAAAATTTCTTATGATGTTTTATACTTATTATGAACCATAAAATATATAAAAAAATTAAATATGTATATACATATTTTATTATTGTTTAATGATTTTGTAAATTGTTTATAATGTATAAAATAATTTATGGTTCAAAATTAAAAAAAATTATTTTATATTTTTTCTGCACCATGTAAGATGCTTACTTTAAAAATTAAAGATTTTTTAAACTTAATTTATTATTTTTTAAAATTAATTTACTTTTGGCCTACAGTCAATTATTTAATTTAAATTATAAATTCAATTGATAAATTATGGAAATTTTTCATAAGCATTAATGTTTCACTGGAACCTTTAGAAAAAATTTCAGATTTTTAGAACTTAATTATTATTTTTTATAATTAATTTATTTTCAAACTGCAGTTAATTATTTAATTAAAAATAAAATTTCAGTGGAGAAATTTTTTTAAGCTGAAAATATGCCTTATCTTTAAATTTTTTTTTAAATTTTCAACTTGATTTCAATTTTTTAAGAATTAATTTGATTAAGGGCTATTATCAACTATTTAATAATCAATGTTATTTTAACTAAAAAATTTCCTTAAATTAATCTTAACCCAAAAATATGTTTCCAGATTTTCTTAAATTATAAAACTTGTATTTTTATCAAGTGATTATTTTACATTAATTTATTATGGCAGAAACTGTTTTATTCAATAATTTATATATATATATATATTAATGTCCTATTTCGACATATTATACAAGCACATATTTGAACAAATTACACACACAAAATGAGCTATTCGTTGTAATGTAAATCCTAGCATCTATATACGGGCACATTATACCCTTCACGAATTATGATGTTACACATGCACACATACATATGTGTGTGTATATACGTTTCATATATGTTTATTTATACTTGTAACGACCCACTATTTTGGACCATTCAAATCGACAATAAAACCACACATGTCGGACTTGAATAATTCAAAACAATAGATTGTAAATAAATTTGGAGCAAATAAAATCAATCACAGAATCACAAATATAGAATATCAGAATAACTCGCAGTGGAAATAAAATACATAGTAGTTCATGAAGCTACTACAATACATAGTCTCAAAATAGATACAAAATACCATAGTCTGAAAAACAGATACAACAGAAGTCTGAATACATAAGTTCGCAAATACATAAACAGAGTTGAATAGGAAATAACTGAAATGGAAATAGACAACTAGATAGACAGATAAACTCCAGCCAATCTCTAGCTCCAGAAGATGAATCCAAAGCTGTGATACTCAGGCTGACCCGAGCGTAAAGCAAAACACAAACACTCGAGTCAAGACATACATACTTATAAAATGTAAATCAACTCAAGTGAACTGTAATAGAAATGCATCAATAACTTAAAGGATGCTTGGGATCGCCCATCCTTTATGGATCCGTTAAACTATCTACTATGTAGTAAGATACGTTATTATAATAATGTCTAAAGTAAAGTAAACTTATTTAAAAATAGCGTTAAGGCTTTACATTTTCCACCATAACACATTTTTAGGTATGCCAATAGTCTATACAGTACTGTAATACTCCGTAAACTGGAGCTACCAGAGGATACTCCATAGGTACGACACAAATCAAACTCGTAGTAAAGCACACTATGGTAGGTGACATGGCACAACTAGACAATGCCAGGGTAGATATACCAATTACACTTCCGGGCCGGTGGTAACGTAGAGCCGCAGCAATCGCCTACCTTGAGCCACACTCCCGAATCAAGGGGTGCACCCAATCAATCACAAAGTAATAGAATGTTATACGATGGAATATGTCCGATCAGAGGTGCTACCTCATTAGCCCGTCAATTGCTCCTGTTTTAGCCACCTTATGCCAACTCACGGGAGTAGGGTCCACGTTTATACCTCAAAATAGGATCGTCGCCACCATCCTACTTCATTCTGGGATCTCCACCGCGTACACAGTTGTTAAAGTGGTTTTCGGTATCGACAGAAAGTATCTCCATATCCGATCCCGGTCTCTTCAACAACAAATCGTTATTATAACCCGCGGTTATAAATTTCAAAAATGGTTTATATTTCAGATCAAAACATATTCATTTTAAACCATTTAAATCCAATATCAATATCTTTCAAAGATAATATTCATTTACAAAGTTGTAGCATTTCTAAGTTCATTCATTCAATTATAACAATTTCAAAACATTGTAATTTTAGCATTCCTAGCACTTTGAAAATGTGATGATACATATAGTATTTCGAAACCATTATCTTTTCAGAAACATCAGCACTTAGAAAACGTTACTGTACATATAATAGTGTTTCAAAAATAGTCCTTTCAGAAACAGCAGCACTCAGAAAATGTTAGTGCAGATATAGTAGTATTTCAAAATTTATTGTTTTTTTTCAGAAACAGCAGCACTCAGAAATGTTACTGTACATATAATAGTGTTTCAAAAATAGTCCTTTCAGAAACAGCAGCACTCAGAAAACGTTACTACAGATAGTAGTATTTCAAAAATTATTGTTTTTTCTCAGAAACAACAGTACTCAGAAAACGTTACTTCAGATATAGTAGTATTTCAAAAATCATTGTTTTTTTCTCAGAAACAGCAACACTCAGAAAACGTTACTGTAGATATAATGGTGTTTGGAAAAACAGTACATTTTCAGAAATGGTAACACTTGTAAAACACTACCTTAAAACCACAGCGTTTCAGAAATGCTGCCAATACAAATATGAGATTTATTATAGCATTTCAGAAACATTATAATTTCAGTTTTTCACCATTTTTAACTTATAAAACATATCTCACTTTTCAGAAATATTTATTTGGATATCATTTCACTTATAATTTTATAAAATAAAATTTTATAAATAAAATATCCAATTAAACCATAATTCATTTATTAAGTCAAAAATACACTTAAATTGCTCAACTTTTAATTTAACAATAACTTGATACTTTATTTACTTTTAAAATATCCATTTCATAAATAAAATATTTTATTTCCAAGTTAAGCCTAAAATTCCATTTAAACCAAATTTTCAATTATTAAGTCAAATCACATTTTAATTTACATTTTAATCATTAATTGACTTATACAAATTTAACTTATAGAAGAATCACTATAAAATTTATTTAAATAATTTAAATCCAATTTAAGGTAAAATCTCATATATTTTAAATTCCAAATACTTAGAATTTTCAGAATAATCTTTATATTTAAAATTAACCACTGGTTTGTATAATATTTTCTAACTTAGGTCAAGTGAATACGGATATATATCATTTCAATCCGAAATAAAAATCCCGGGTTTGATCATTTCAAACCCGCAATCCTAAGTCAAATAAAAATCGCTCGAGCTTATCATTTCAGCTCATAACTACTTTTCCCTATTCTAAAGTCCGTTCGGGTATGTATTATTTCAACCCATAGTGAGGGAACTTGTAGTGTGAGAAACAGAAATATAAATAAACAGTAAAACATAGCATGTTATATCAGGTGATTAAACAGGTATATAATCAGGTTATAACATCATATAATATCATATCACAGGCATATATGAAATTACTATCAACATGGCATATTACTACTACACATTCACATGACTTTGTTTCACAATTTTTATAAGTACGAAGTCGAGAGTGATAAACTGACCTTCTAAAGCTAGAGATGACAATTCAAAACACAAGAACAAACTCCGAAAAGCACGACAAAGCACGACAAAGCACGAATCAAATTCGAGGAGATGTAGCACCCAAATCCAAATCTTGTAAACAAATAAAATAACACATACATAAGAAAATATTCAACACAAAAGAATTTGAATTAAAACAAAGCAAAATATGAAAAAAAATGGAATAAATGGCTTAACCCAAAACAAGTGGGCTCGGCCACATACACAAATAGGCTAGATCACATGAATATGGCTCAGCCGCCATGGTTTAAATGCAAGTATGCTCGGCTATGGGTAGCAAATAGGTACGGCATGGTGGTAGGTGAAGGGTTGGCAAACTAAAAGTCAAGTGGGAGGCTAAAGGTCAAAGGGAAATGAAGGGTCAAGTGCTTTGGTGGTTCGGCCTAGCAACATGGTTCGGCCCTATGGCTAACATGGTCGGTCATAAGGTGCTAGGGGTCAAGGAAAGTATGGAATGAAGGCTTTGGGATGGATTTGGTCACGGGCAAAGGAGGGAAAGTAGTGAAAAAGGGGTGGCCGAGGCAAACAAGAGGAAGGTGATGTTTATATAGGGTTCGGCTATGGTTTCAAGTATGGTATGGTGATGGATTTCGATCTATGGGTCACGACAACAACATGGGGTGATGGTGGGATGGTGGAAGCCGGTCATGGTTGGTGGTGTGGTGGATGTAACGACCCAGAATTTATGTCATTTGAAATTCATATATTTAATTGATTTTAAATATTCACAAGTTAATTTAATAAGCTGAATAAATTATATTTCGAACATATAGATTTAATTTGATAATTGAACGGTTAATATAATATTTGAAATTGTGTAAATAATTGAATATTGAAATTAATGTGTATAAAAATGATTTGTAAAGTTGAATTAAATCTTATTTGAATTAGAATGATGTTAGAGAACTTTTAAAATTGATTTAAAAGTTAAATTACAGAAATTGAATATTTTAATATTTAATTGACTAGTAAAATAGCCATTTGTCATACAGTCTCGGATTTCGACAAAACTAGTTTCATCGGATTTGTAATGTTATATTATTGTAAGATTTAAAATTTCGTGTCAATTGGACTTACAGTTTGTCCGGGGCAAGCTAAAACGCGTAGAAATCTGTTTAAGTAAATTTTAAATTTAAATAGTCGATTCGAAAACCTATCTTCCAAATACGATCGAATTGGCTCCCAATATATATTCCATTGCGTTCGGAATAGGGGTAAAACATTATAAACGCCAGGCGGCACGCTTCGTTTGGATTTCGGAATTTTTTGGATGAATAGTGTTTTAGAATTTTCTATAAAAGGACCTAGAATTTCCATATTTTCACTAAAACCTAATCAAATTAGGGCTAGCCGCCGCTTCTATTTTAATGGCCAGAAATGGCGCAACTTCCTCCTCCATTATCTCTCCATCCATCAACTTTTAGGCCGAGACTTCAACTAGAGATTTGTATAGGGTAGTGGGATCTAGGGGATCAATGGTCAAGATTGGATTTAACGCGACGGATTGTCAGAAAATCGAGCTTGAATGCTTGACATTCGCACATGATTTTCCACGTATATACACAGCCGAGCTTCAAATTGTTCGTGGTGAAGGTGGAGTCGAGTACGAGCTTCGACGTGGAGGTAGTTGATCGTCGTGAAGATGATCGAAGTGGGCCCGATAATTCGTTGAAAACTAGCGGCCTTGGGTTTGCTCATGTACGTGAGTTTGAAAGGGGGGAGAAGATGATAGGTGCGGCTGAGATCTTGCCTTTTGAAATCAACGGTGAAGATTAAAGCTAGGTTAAAAAAAATAAAAATAAAAATTGAAATTGATTTTATATAAATTCGTATGATCTTTAAAATAGCGTAACTTCTTCATACGAGGTCCGTTTTTGACGAAACAAGTTGCGTTGGATCCGTATTGATGAGCACTACATTTTAGAGCTGGTTTGGAGTTGATTGGAGCTAGTGTGAATTTGAGGTAAAATTAAACGCTCGTTTAATTTTATTCGTAATAAAACACTGCAACTGCTATTGGACACAATGTGAGTACAACCCACTTTTTCTGACTCACTGATATGTTTATATAAGTGAAAATAAATATTATTTATGATGATTGATGATTGTTTGGATGATATATGATATATTGATTGGTATTTGAATATATACCTACCTAGTGGAGCAGATGACCCTATACGTTTCCATGTATGAGCGGACGACCCTTTGTACGCACGTCTGCCTTGAAGCGGATATTGTACACATATTCTAATATGTATATTTGTTGTAGGTGACAGGTTGGAGGGATCCAATTGGATTCCTCACCACTGTTGATTTATTTACAGATATTTGTGATATATTCTGTTATCATGTGATATATGATGTTTTAGTTGCTATGATTGATGTATTTGGTGCTGTTGCAGCATTAGGCCTATTTCGGAATAATAAAATTGTTTAAGTGATGATTTCGAATTTAAAAGGATTTTCAAGTGATTTGAAAATATATAATTTTGAATTGTTAAGGAATGGATTTATTTTGAATAAATAAAAGTTATAATTTTTATGCTATAAAAATTATGATTTTTGAGTGAAATAATTAGAATGTGATTTTTGAAATGTGAAGTTAACTATTTCGTGAAATAGTATAAATTGAGATTTTTGAAATTATTATTTTAAATGGGTTATGCATAAGATTTATAAAATCAAAATTTTATAAATCAAAAGAGATGAAATTATAAACGAGTTTATTAAGTGTTAAAATGAAGTATAATTGAATCTTATAAGTAGATAAGATTTATGAATTTGTAAAGTTATAAAAGGAACGAATTTTGTAAATAAACGAATTATCAGTAATTAACTTATAATTTGGATTTTTGGTATATAATTGAGTTATAAATGAGTTTGGTAAATAAAGGGAATTTATAAATTGAAGTTTTATAAAATAGAAATGGAATTTATAAACATTGTTTTATAAATCCGAAATCAATTGATTTTGATAAGTTAAATATAGAAGTTTATTAAAAGGACTATATTCGCGATTTTTGACAGTGAATTATCCTTTTAAATTTAATGTGCAATAGTAATGAATTTGATTAGAGAAGCATATCCATGATTTTGGACAGTGGATTATCCTTTAATAAATGTGTAGAAATATTGGATTTGCTAAATGAAGTATATTCACGATTTTGGACAGTGAATATATTATTAAATAAAATGAATGTTTTTGAAAAGTGATATTTTAAATGGTTTAAAGATGTTTTAAAATGTGTTGAGTATCGAATACATAGATTTCAACATTCATTGTTGAAATTGACGTTTTCGAGAAGAAAGGAAATGATGGACTATAACACTGTTGTTATAGTAAATGATTTTCGAAAAGGAAATATTTTTGTATAGTATTGGGATTTATGTTCTATCTTATTTTCGAATCCATATACTGTTGATTTTGGGTTGTCGTAACGATGTTTTACGCAACATTCGTTTTGACCCAAATAAATGTGTTTAAAGAGAATGTTTTCCTTAAAAGAATGAAATATATACTTAATCCTGATTTAAGTATATGTAATATTTTCTAAGTGTTGAAAATAAAGAGAATTGTGAATTACTTATTTTTAAATAAGTATATGGAATGTTTTCCAAAGTTGAAATGGCTTTGAGAATGTATCTTTTTAAAGATAATTTGAAGTGAATATTTGGCAAATGATTTAATTAATAAAAGATTAATTAAAAGGGCCTAGTGATTGTATATGGTGCTAAATATTTGTTTGTTTGCTTTGATAGTTAAATAACCGACTATCAAACATTGGCCATATTTTAGTTCCTCGACTTGATGTGGGAACTATTAAGTCGTACACTTAGTACGTAGCCTTCTGTGTAGGCTTGATTATCGTTTGTGTTGAGGATGTTGATTCGTTAGTGCGGAGTATTACTCCAATCTATCGAGCTTCCTTCTTGGCCCGAAGGATAGCAAGTTGAAAGTTGGAGACGTGATAAGTCTATGAAACTTAGTTTCTGTGTGAGGTTGAGAAACGCTTTTGCATTGTTGGTGCGAAGAGACCGGGATCATATTTATCTGAAAACTACTTCAGACCAACGTATATGCGACGATTGTGCAGGTTGCTTATGATGATATTGATATTCCGGATTTTCATAGTGGGGGACTGCTTGTTGATCGTTTGGGGGTTAAAATCCCAATATACATCCAGTAGCAGTGGTCTCTTCATTATGAAATATCCAATGCAAGGACTATTCGCTACCAATCTTAGGGATTTCCCGACAGGATGTGGTAGGAAAGTACCTTCGGTTTGTCCTGTTCCTGGACAACTTGTATGGATGTTTGTCTGACATTGCATTTCTACAGATTACGTACATTGGTTTTTACAAACGTACATCAGTTGGTGGCGGAGAAGGCAACTTCTCTTAGCTTAACACCCTCCTTAAGACGTATGAGCTTAAGGGTTGTATTTTTGTGGAAGGCAATTAGTAGTCAACGGAAATGGCCGTGTGGCATTCAAAGTGATGTGATATGTGATTGTGAAAGGTAATCGTTACCTCTCTGGCCTCATCAACCGGAAATGACCAAAACAGGGTTAGATGCAGCAAGGCTAAGTGGGTCATTCCCAATTAGGATATGATCATCCTCTTCTAGATATATCTTTACACGTTATGACGTCGTGTATCTGATTATTGTGGTTTGTATGCTAGAGGGCCCTCGGTAAAGGTCGGTAACGACCGGAGGATGACATATTCGGTACCATCTAGTTATAGAGGTGGGTCGGTCTTGTGTTGGTAGAGAAACTTTGTGATGGTTTCTCGGTACATTCTTCTAAAGATGTACTGCCGGAAGGTAGTCCCTTCACCTGGTCATTTGTATGGTAATCCAAACTCCACTACGTACCTTCCATTTTAATTGTAGAGCCTAGTATGCTGGAATTTAATAATGGTAACAATTTCAGCTATGATTAATATTATTTGTATATAGTAGACACTACTATAATATCACATGATTTGATATGAGATGTTTTAGTTATCGTAAGGAATAAACATGTCCGTGTTTATGTGTGGACTTGTCTTACGAGATACTTTTGTTTTGATAAAGGAAAAGTTTTGGTAATCTAATAAATTCAGTTGAGTGTGTTTCTCACGCTGGTTTACCAGACTGATCCGGGCGTTCTTCCAATTCAATGCTCGGTCTGACCGAGTATATTTACAGGTTCAGATTTGGTGCTTTTGGAGCTTCAGCAGGAGAGCTGGAGATCTTCATTTTCGTATTGACGTACATGTTTTACTTGATTATCCGCTGTGCTTGGTTTGTTGTTGTGTATTATCGGCATTTGTGAGGACAGGTTATTATAACTGTTCAGGCTGGTAACTCTGATTGATTGTTGTACTCTGATGATGTATGTTTATACAAAATCTGCTTTGTAAAGATCATTGATATGATATTATATGTTTTCCGCTACGATGTGAGATTCTGTATTGTTCTGTTTGGTTCTATCTTCTCTCTTTCTTCTCTTCTTCTCTCTTCTTTTCTTTCTCCTGACTTTCCATCAGTCTGTGCTTTTTGGGTCGGACATATGTGGTTTATTGTCGATTCAAAGGGTACGGATTTGCGGGTCGTCATAGTGGAGGAGATGGTCGGCTTAGGGATGGGATGGTGATAGCCGAACTTGCTTGCAACAAAAGAAAGAGAAAAGGAAAAGAGAAGAGGAAGCCATGGAAAAACTTACTTTAAATTTTTGTTAGGAAATGAAAAATGAGAAAAGAGAGATGGGAATGCCAAATGATATGTACGACTATTAGATGGAAATACATGGCTAAGAAAAGGAAAAGGAAGAGGCACACATCACACTAAAAGAAAAGAAACTTAAGTCTCTTGAATTTCCAAGACCATTTGTCAAGCCCAAAACCAAACAAGTTCAAAACTCAAACAAAACAAACAAAGTCCAAAACTAAAATAAAATAGAAATAAACATAGAAAATATAGGCAATAAAAATACTGAAAATAATTTCGTGTAAAACGCTGAAATTTATCAGATTTCAAAAGTATAAAACAGAATTTGACAAAACGAAAAGCAGAACGAATATCGAAATCAAATTCAGCTTAAGAGAATTTAAATTTAAATTTTAAAATTTCAACTGAAAGTCAAAGCTTGACCAAAGTTGAACAAAATATAAAATTTCCAAAAAATCATTATTTTATTATATTTGGAAAAAAAATTATAAACAAAATCCCAAAATACATTGGAAAATTCCAAAATTTCTATTTTTAAATGATTTAAAAATCAAAGTTTCAAATAAATTCAATAAAAATATTTGTTAAAATTTATGGGTTGTTACAATACTTATATAAATAAATAAAACAAAATTAAATAAATCTCAAACTATAATTTGTATAGTTAGAATACATATGGACATAATAATAAATCTTGCCATGAATAAATTAATGACATTTAATGTATCAATCAATTCAAATTAAAGAGAGAAAATAAGATGTTTCCCTCTTCATTTAATGCAATTAATAATTTAGTACTCTCGATTAATTCTTGTTTTAAGGAAAGAAATGAAAGGTTTCATTCACTATACATTAACTAAATGTTATGTGTATTTGATACATTATACATTTGAAATTAAAACTTCCCTTTAACTAATTTAAATAAAATAAATGATTTTATTTAAAACAAATTTAGAAATGTTCTAAATAAATTAGGCTTCATAGGTCCAACTAAGATCCAATAAGGTAAAAAATTTGAAATTCACCCATTTCTTCCACTGCGCACTGGCCCAGTTCCTTCAGTTTTAACAAATACTAACTTCGTAGCGAAAGAATTTATTTAAGAAATTATTGGTATGAACTGAATTTGGATACGATCCAAGGATAAAACTGATTACAAGTGATGAAATAAAATTGACCGAACCTAAATGAACACGATACATCAGAACATCCAATGAGTATTCTTGTACATTAAAGAAAAACTATGAGTTTCTTGTCGATGTCAAGAATAAATAATCCTCGATTGTTTAATTAAACCATTAAGAGTATTGACTGTATGATAAGGTACGATGTGTATATCCAAAATAGATCCAAGTACATTATCAAAATATGATTTTGATAACTATACCTAGAGGGATATGACCCATTAGTCGCAAATGCGTCTTTAAGGGAATGACAAATGCAGTTGGAATAAAGTGGACCATATTAATAAAAATAATACCATAAATTCCAATTATTGAAATTAACTTCACAGATTCACCATTTAATGTGCTCAAGTTGGTTCAGATTTTACTCATAGATTATGGCATGGCATGATTTTATGTTTTGTGCCGTATGTGTTAAAACAGAAAATTCTAAATAATAATTTAGATTAAACTATTTACACACAATAAACAAAGTGTCTTGAAGTGAGTGAGATCGATATTGAGTTTGTGAGTTTTTGAATATAATCCAAGAACATATATGAAAGTGTCATTCGACAAGTATCAAAATTAAATAAGTGTTTTGGTCGAAATATCAAATAGTTTGATTATCAATCAAAATGCAAAGGAAACGTCTGTTCATAAGAAAGAACATTAAAAGTTATATAGATATTTCTAAGCGAAAAGTAAATAACACATTGTTGATTGTTCGCGATGTACTTGTGTTAAAATCTGCTTTAGTTGTTTTAATACTCGACGTTGGATTTGTAAACGATATCTTTTATAGTAAGTATAAAAGATACTTGGAATGTCCCAAACGATATGCAAGGATACCTTATTAAAATGTTTAATACGGAACATGCATTATGGATTCCTTATGCATTGCCAATAGAAATTATCATACATTTATGTTGTCTATGATTTCATGGTATGTTTATGTATTTGAAACATGAAGCAAATGTTAAGTCCAAATTGACATCACTAAATGGTTGTTTAAGGTGTTCTCGCTTATTTATGAAGTACTAGAAAATTGTTTATAGAAACAACGAACTCCTTATGAAGGAGTGTTCAAGCTCAAACTTCACAAGTGATGTTGAGTATAATATGTCAATAATAAATTTAAGAATTTTTAAGTTGGAAATGTTCTAAATGAAAGAATGTGGTTGATTTAATGAAAAAGGCTAAGTACATCGCCTTGAATAGCACCATGATAATGTAATGTATATATAACAAATGCACAAACTTTATAACCGAGCCAAGAGTGATTCCAAATGTTGAGAATCCTATAACATTGTTAGATGATAACAAAATCATGATATAATTCATAACAAAGCTTAAAGCTCACTAGAATTCAAGAGACAAACTCTGAATTGTTCTACATGATAAAGGTAGTTTATCAACGTTGGAGAAAGTTGATTGACAAAGTAGATGATTAAAACATAATAACATACTATTCACTGAGGGACTGACCAGATTGATTTTTGAGAAAACCGATTGGAGAAGTTGGAATAAGATTCTATAATTGAATCCAAGTGCAAGTGAGAAATTGATAGAGTTAGGAGTATGCCCTATGGGTAATTGTATATTGCTACATATATCTAACTCGATAACCAATCTTGTTTAAGATAAAAGGTGTTTTCTTTTTATTATATACTTGATATAATGTATTATATTAATTAATTAATTTAATTAAAAGTATATCTAATAGAAAAATCCATAAATGACATGTTTTCCGACAATAGTTACAAAGTATTGTAATCGTGAGTAATTTATCACAATGAAAATAAATATACCATTTTAAATATTCCTATTCAAGATACATCGAGACTGGATATCGATACATCATTGAGACTAGAGTATGTAATGCTCTCCAAATGTTGGAAGTGTATTACTCATAACTACTAGGGGCACCGGGTTATGTACTGATAGCTAATTGATAATAATGGAAAGACTCACATTATAGTTTTCTATTACTTAACATAACTAAGGTCAAATAGAAAATATCAAAGTGACAAAATTACACAGTTCTTTTGACTTGAAAATACTATTGATCATCAATGTGAAAGCTCCGCTTTGATTATAGTTAAATCAAGACACGACATTCATCAAACGACTGTAATTGGATCGAATGGAAACATTGGAAGTGAAACACTATTCAAGAGAGGATTTGTCTCCTCGGCTATATGGGATTAGTATCGCGGTCAACTGAAATCAACTCAAATTAAAAATCTCAAGCCAAAGTAGTTTAGTTAATAATACTTATTGTTATTGAACCAAAGACATTGTCTTTGGGCTATAAAGTTGAATATGTACGATATTGGAATTTTGACCACTACCAAATTCCATAAGTCCAAAGTGATATAGTTTTGTTAAAGAGAATTGGTGTAAATGATTATCACCAATAGATAATGCTTATAATAAATAAAATAATATTTTATCAAATGATGTGTAAGTGATAAATTCATGTCACATCACTAGTTAAGATGACATATGAATGTTAATATTTGAATTGTTCAACATTAGTCGTTGACTGAATATACACCTTTGAGTCACACCACTGAAATGTTCAATATTCCGAATCAACCACACGCTTTAATTAATTTTTGATTGTTGAAAATTAATTAAATTAATTAATATCTAAGAAATATTATTTATGAATTTTCATTTAATTTATTGGATAACATTAGTATTTAGTAAAGTGCATATAAAAAAGTTATGAACACGCGTATCGATATACGATATTGATAGAATTTTTAAATTCGATTTAAATAAATTAAACTAATTAATATTTGTGAAATGTTAATTGTTAAAAAATATTTCTTGTTTGATTTGTTTGACTTCCATTGGTATTTAATAATGTGCATATATAAAGGTTAAATGTGTGCATCAATATACAATATCGATTTGGAATTTAAATTAGATTTAAATGGAGATAATACTAAATGTATTTTGAAATTTTTTGGACCCACAACCCAATATGGTGGTCGCTATGATGTAGAGAAGGGGAAGGGTTTATGAAATTGAAATGAAGAGGCAACCTTAAATTAAAAGAGAGAGAAAGTCCATATATTCATTACACATTTATTTCCTCCTTTAATCGGATTCCTCTCTATCATATTCTTTCCTCTCTACACAAAAGTATCTAGGTTGAATTTGCATGGTGGAAAAAGCTTCAAAAGATTCCAAAATTTGATCAAGCAAAATTAAATAGAAAAGGGTGGTTGACTCTTGATTGCTGCAGATCTAGATATTGATCTATCAGATTTATGAATTGTTCTATCATTTAAGGTGTTTCTCTGGGTTTCGTCCTAAGGTAATTCTATATATTTACATATCTTTTAATTTTGTTTGCATCCACTTAATTCTCTATCTCTTCCCTCTGTTCATATGTGTATATTTGGGTTTTGATTTCAATGTCTAAACCCCCCTTCTTGAAACAACCGTATATCCTCGTCATGATTAAAAAACCCTTGCTATCTTCACTACTATTTTGTTATGAACAATAATCATTTCATTTGTCTATGTTCTGCATGTTTATTTATCTTGTTTGTTTAACCTAGATTTAGACCTTCTTATCATGAATATGTACATCCTATGTCATTTGTTTTTATTATTGTTATTAAAAAAAATTAAATTTTGAAATATTCTTGTTAATAAACCAGTTTTCATATTAGAAGATTTGGTTTTGAATGTTTACATACAAATTGTTATGTGAATAAAGCTTTAAAAGAATTGCATTAATTAATCTTTATTGACAACACAATATGATGAATTAAATGTGTTATGTTTTAAATCATGCTATGACAAATTTTGTTAATTGAACTAAAAAGGGGAAACATTCTATTTCACAAACTACATGTATATTATTTTATTTTGTTTCAAATTTTGTTTTAGTTTGTGTATGTGCAAGAAATTATATATTTATGTAATATCATTTATGTGTGTATGTATATTTGTATTTAACTCAAAGTTTCAAAAGGTGTTTTGTGTAGATGTAATAGGAAAATTTTAAAATACTTTAATTGGACATTGTGTTCATTGATTTATTACATATAATATAAATAGTCTATTTCAATTTAAATTACTATGCAAAATATTTATTTTCCGTGTGTGTATAATTATTTATACATGTAAACATACATACATACACACACACACACACACACACACACATATATATATATATATATATATAATTATAAAAACTTTCATGTTTTAGATGACAAAGGCATATAGAGGGGAAATGTGTTTGTTGCGGTGTTAATCTCTAATGCTTGAATAATGTTCACATTAACTATGTATACTTTTTTTATATTACACTTACAATATACACATGGGTGCATTTGATGCACTCATCATAAATTATAATTGATTAAAATTAAATTAAACAATTTCAAACAATTATAATAATATGAAGAAAATTCTAAAAAGAAAATTTAGAAAAGTTCTAAATTAATTTAGACTACAATAGCCCAACAAAGATTCAATATGATTTTTTTTTTAAATTTACTCTATTACCCGCTTTTGACTTGCCCGATTCCTTGATAAGGTTGGAGAGATAATCCAATAAATATCTCCAAAGTCATTTCGAGAATCCAAGAATAAATATCCAATGAAGTAGGAGGGGAACTAGGTCAAAGTAGACTTATTTAAAGGAGTAACGATAAGGGTTGGTAAGTTTCGGTTGGGGATAGACTCAACAAGTCGTACTGGGTTGGTAATCTAAATACTACATTGACCTAATTTTGGGGGTCAGTTAGTTTGGGTCGGTTAGTTGGCCTAATCAATAATCGATCTGGTACTTGTCGACCCTGCCTTTGCTGATCTAGTCAAATATTATCGACCCAGCCCTATCTCTCCCATTTCTTCATCTTTTCGTGTATCGTCTACTTGCTCCTCTTTGCCTCTTTGAGCTCTACCTTTGTACAATATATTTTTAAAGATTTCCACATTGATGATCTTAATGGTTCATCGCACTTCGCCTGATGGATGACCGATGGAAGTTCACCCGTAATATATATCTTTAAATGATTAAAAGGTGGAACTAATTACTTATATGATCTTTCCAGTTATTTACACCTTCGACTAACAACTTTATCTTTGAGAGAACCTCTCTCTAACTTCAAATAGGAATTGCAAAGTTCAAAAGGAAGATGAATAAGGCATATGGGTTTATTTATTGGTGAGAATTTTGGAGGTTTAGATTTATCCATAACCCCCAAATATCTTATCCGAATTAGATTTCTCCTCCACATATTAACAAATCAGAAATTTGAATTGTTTGCCATTTCCGTTCACCTAATTATTATTGACCATATTAAATTAAAACAATTTTTAATATTTTTGACCATACTCGTTGTTATCTGGGTTTTTAACCCAGCAGGAACTAATAAAAAACAGAACAACCCTACGTAGACAGGATGGTTCAAGACTTAACCAGAAAAGCCAAGACAAGGGATCAACAAGCGCCAAGCGATACGACTAAGACAACGACTGGGATCAACGAAGCCGAGAGATCGGCATTCCTTTAATCCAATCAGTAGCTGAATGTAAACAGCTAGTGACTTGCCATAGAAACGTAACAACAATGATAAAGGGCTATGAAAACATCTCCAATTCCAGACTTCAGAAAAATCCTAAGTGGTCGGATCGTCAGTGACCCATGCCTGTCCCAAGACTTCAAGCAAACAAGCTACGAAACGCTAAGAAAGGAGGCAAG
Source organism: Allium fistulosum (assembly GCA_030737815.1). Taxonomy (NCBI): domain Eukaryota; kingdom Viridiplantae; phylum Streptophyta; class Magnoliopsida; order Asparagales; family Amaryllidaceae; genus Allium; species Allium fistulosum. The sequence continues at coordinate 999,676,578 of CM060903.1, forward strand.
GCATTGGCTCGCAAATGAGCCAAATCCTATAGGTCGCTAGCGACCCATGGCTTTGACTCGTTATGCGAGCTAAACACTTCCTAGGTCGTCTACTACTTACCTACGAGCTGATGGAGGCATGGCCTGGCCCAAATAGTCTCTGATCCATATAAATACCATCCTACCTGCACTATAAACGGGATCTTCTAGGGACTGGTTGCTGAAGCTCTGCTGGAATTATTCTTCACTCTCTACCTCCCTCACAACAATCTCTAAAGGAATACACTGTGATTCTCCAGTGGATTCCAACTCTGGAGATTCAACCTAGCTAAGAGAACAATCAAAGCCTTGTAGTCAAACATCTATTATAATAGCAATCAGTCTATAATAAAACTATAAAGTGGACGTAGGCTTCATTAAGAGCCGAACCACTATAAAAATTCTCTTTCTACTTTCTTTTACTATTCTTTCTTTATATCTGTGATCTGTGACATTGGTCTGTCGGAACATGGCTGGTGCTTTCAAACTCTAAACAGGATATTGGTCCATTTTTTGGGTCAACACTCTTATGTGTGTGTGTTATTGGTAAGGGCGTAAATCGATCGGACCGGACTGGACGGATGTGTGTTCAGTTTCTGTCCTAAATAAAATCGGACCGAACACGGGCCGGACGAGATTTATATTCGTACAATTTTTTTTGTTCTAGCTTGTGTCCTAAATGAAACTGGACGGACACGTACATACGTTTTTGAACACGGGCTCGAACGGATACGGACAGACATTGCTATTTACATCAAATTTTATGTTGTTTAATAGAATTTCCACCAGCTATATTATTTTTATCAATGTATATTGAAGTATAAGCATTTTATGAATCCTTACTCAATTAACCGACCAAATAGTTGTCATATATGTTTTGAGAAACATAGAGGATATACTGAATTATAAGAAATTCGAACGAATTCGAATGAACACGGACCGGACGAGATTTTTGCTAGTACAATTTTTTTTGTCCTAGCTCGTGTCCTAATTAAAAATTGAACGAACTCGGACGGACGTATTTCGGCCACGGACACGAACGGACATCGGACACTCGTACAAAATTAGCAGCCCTAGTTATTGGCCCAGTAAATAGTCAATTGAATATATAGCACATATATATTTTATTAGTTAATATTTAAGCATTCTAATAGTAAGATAATAATAAAATAATTAATATAACATTTACATTAATTTCTACACAATAATATATAACACTTATAAATTATTTCATTAAACTAGTTTCGATGAAAAACTGAGAGTTACGGTTGTGTGACTCTTAGGTTCGAACTCGGCCCTTAGTATTATTTAACTAAAACATTAAATTTTGTATGGACTTTGTTGAAACACAATAGTGGACATGAGTTCAATTGCTTACAAATCAGCTCGATGAAGTCTTACTTCTAATCATTTTAAGCTATACCCGTAAAAAACAAATATATATTTTGCATGTTATGTCTCTTCGTCGACATTGTGTTACTTAGACGTCTAAGCTCAGTTAATGGTCAATATTATAATAAATTTATATTTAACTACAAAGTTTTACCTTCAAAGTCACTTTAGTTCAATTCTATAACATTTATCGATTAATTGTATTGCTTTGGCCAATGACTTATGAATTCGTGTCATATTCCAATTACGATGACATTAACATTTTGTATCGAAGAAGATGAATCTTCTCTTAAGTAGTGTTTTACTTCACATGTATCAAAACTTACCCAAAAATGGCCTTAAAGTGAACCAATATCATACTACCGACCAAAATCGAAGTAAGGTCTCCACATGACAAATTCACAATACTCTCAAATCAAAATACTACCACATGTCATCATATGAGATCTTCTATCTAAATTAAACTTGCTAACCAATTAGAAACTCTCGGTGGCTCATGAAATTACTGTCCATCATATAAAAAACGTTACGCACACTAGTCTAGCCAATGTATTAATATCTCATTCTTGATAAACCTTTGACTATGAACATATAAGGAAAAAAAATCATATGATCCAAACCATGATAGACAAAATACTTTTCCTAAGGATTTCTTTTCTATTCGTATGCAATAATGTACTTAAAACATATTATATATATAATAATAATAATAAAATATAATAAAATAAAAATAAAAATCATACTTTTGTTTCGAACTAAATTCGTTATAAGGGCTAAGTATATAATCAAGTTACATAATCATCTTTAGGGTATACCTATAACTCTACCATAAACAACATCCACAACAATAGTTAAGCTGTATAAATGATCTATAGATCTATGGTGTTGTCATAGGTTGATAGGTGTGGGCTTTTGTAACCCGATGGATTTGGGAAGCCAATATGAGTATCGGCGGATTTCCATATTCTTCAATATAATCTAAGTCTCTCCTTCTTCTTTTATATTCTTCAATATGATCGAGGTGCATTTGAGGTTGGATTTTTTTACTATTACATGTAGATTATACTATGCTTGGGTTGCGGCTTGGTCCGGTATGACTCCTTGTTGTTAAGCAACATTTCAACCAAGAGAGTTCCTTCTTGGTCTATTCTCTTCTTCTCGTATGCGTCCGGTCGATTTATACCAACATTATTATGATAGTCCCTTGTAAGAATCACTTGGTAGTGTCTAGGAGCGGGTCATTAATAGTAATGCTTAGCGAAGTTTTAATTATCTCCATGGAAAGAGAGTCGTCTAGTTTGGTTATACTTGGGTGAAGAAAAGCTTTGATTCATTTCCGAAAGGAAACACAAGCGGTTAAGACAATTGAATAATCAAAGAGTGGAGTCTCGGAATGTTGTTTTCGCTCTGGAATCAACATGTCGGCTTGAAATGAAATTGAACTTCATTATCAGATCCATTTATGCCATTTCAAGAAGGATGCACATGATCAGAGATAACGAACTACACCCTCAGCTCATCGAGTGTCATGGTACCAACATGATCATGAGCATCATAATTTTGACTATCTTGAGATTGGTCACCCCTCTTTTCTTCTTCCATCATCCAGGTGAACTACACCGCTTATGGCTCGAGCGTTGATATTTCAAGCACCTCTTCCCAGAATATTTCGATCATCATGGGCTAGAGAGTTTGTAAAAACCCTTTATTCTAATACCTAAGTTCGACACCTAATATCATCCACTAGTACTCATGTGTCGATACTTAAGCATCTGAATGCAAGATCGTTAAGGTAAAAGTAAAACAATAGAACTCAAAACAATAAAACTATACTCAAATTATACCAATAAAATATAATATAACATAATCAAAATCACATCGTACATATAACCACTCTCAAAATAGAGTTTTCGAAGTTGTAACATCAAGTACATAAGTATTACCTTCAACTATGGATAAATATAACAACGTATCCGCACAATGCTGGTATATATACATCCGCCAATGTAATGGAAATAATATATAGTGGATACATCCAACTAGTAAGATCAATTGACTACCAACTAATAATCATACCGTTACCGACAACTAGACAACGTTTTATTATATGATTGATGGCGGTTGGTAATAATCGTTTACTATTTAAAACATTTTATTTATTTATTTTCACTATTTCATACAGAAAGGATCAATATAAAAAATCATTATTTTTATTGCATATTTATCTACAAATTTAATTTATTTTTTTAGATGAGTAGTAGTAGTAACAACAACAACCACGTGGAGAAAGTTAAAATATTACATGAAACAACAAAATAATTTCTAGCTATATTTTCCATTATATCATTGCCTCTTCTGTTTTCAATGTCATATAATTAAAAAGGAGAACATAAAAGATATGACAACTGTCGTTATTAGTTTTTGATCGTTAATACCTTACCACGCGGTTTGCACGAGTTAAATTGACTATTTTGATACCTTCTGATTGTAATCGGGTGGTTCATAATGATTCCCGGCCCAAACCATGCCTAAATCTACTTCGTCAATACGGTATCAGAATCAACTACTTCAAGCATTTCTAGTTGTTTATTGACCAAACAAAAAGTAAATCAGATCCCAATATGTTTAAGCGCATATTTCTAAGATCTAAAACGCCAAAAGCAAAGCTGGGCTCAAACTAATTGTAAAGTATATAACACAGAAGCATGAAAAACTTTGAGATAAAGATCTATCTTCATTAGCAACTTAAATAGCATCTTCAGCAGGAGGTTGGATAGCCTTCGCTTGGAAGTTTATTTTTTATCGGTTATTAAAAAGTGTTTGATTTCTCCCACTCCTTCAGCAGCCAAATGAAATGAATTGCTTCTGGTTTTTTTTTCAAATCTGTAAACGGGTTTCTGAAAACCGTTTATTACAGAAACCCGTTTATGGTATAATAGAGTTTTTGAAAACCGTTTAAGATTTTTAGAAAACCGTTTATAAATCCACCATTAATTACTCTAAATGACTTTGAACTATAAGATTAGCATTCATAAATTCATCAAAATAACCATTCTATAGTGTACCAGAGGTTAAGTACCCAAAAAATGATCTGTAATTTGTAACACTTCATCTGTCAGAATAGGCATCAATCTCCTAAGAGCTACCAAAAACCATGTTAGTTGTACTACTTCTCTGTTCATGCTAGCCAGCCAGCCAACCAACCCCACAAATTTTATTTATAGTCCAAGAAAAAAAAACATATTTCAAGTTTAAACCTCCTTACAAACTTATTACAAAAATAGACTTTTTTTCAGGAGATAGGAATTTGTAATTGTGCACTTTGAAATTGCGCAAATATAATATATTTTTTTAAATTATGTTTGCACAATTTCAAACTGTCCAAATACAAAATGCTGATATAGTAGAAAAAGATACTTATTTTTCCAGTAAGTTTTAAACTAGATCCAAAGTTGAAATATGTTTTTTTTTTCTTAAACTTATAAACAAAATTTGAGGTCAATCTTCATATCTTATTCTGATTCCTTCATAAGCTTTCACCATATTTGTACTAAACTCAATCAGAGCCTCAAACAAAGTAACCAACCCACTTTTCAAACTATTCAAAGTTACTTCCTCAACTTCCCTCACAATTTCCTTATGTTTATCCTTCTCCTCATCAAGTCTCTTCCTAAAAGACTCCAACAATGCAACATCATCGCCATGGTTTACATTGTCATGCTGCAATAAATTACGCCGCCGAGAGTAATCTCTACATAAGTACTCAGCCTTTCTTCTCAACCGTTCTTCTTCTTTTAACCTCTTCCATATGTTACGGACATCTACTGCAAAATTATTCATTGCTGCCATTACTGCACGTTCTTTAACACTGCTCAATGCGTTCTTCCAATCGTTCAAGATAATAAAGACATGAGGAGCTCCAATGGAGCTTGGTGAGAACGGAGCAATGCCATCGGATGTATTGGTTTCATTTTCCTGAAGCCATTTCAATGACCAATCATTTAAGCATTCTACAAATGATATCAGGGTTTTGGTCAAGTTGTCGAAATTCGAACGCCACTTTACGAATTTGAATCCTAGTTCTTTAGTGACATTCGTTGTGTCGGACCCAAGTTTTAGGGTTAAAGATTCCGTACTGCAGTTGGCTAGTGCTTGTAACTTGTTCTCGTGGCAGTCTAACATCGATTTCCACATTGCCATCAGTCTGCAAAATAAAATTCAACTAAAATATGGTTTTACTACAAGACTTAGGTAGTATATATCTTACTGCAAGTCAATATATGTTCAGTGGTTCTAACCACTGACACAGTGATGGTGGACATTGAGCGGTGTAGTTTGAATGTATTGGTATGAGTTTGTAGATTGGTACCCTTCGATTAACTCGATGAGCTGAGGGTGCAGTTCGTTATCTCTGATCATGTGCGTCCTTCTTGAAATGGCATAAATGGATCTGATAACGATGTTCAATTTCATTTCAAGCCGATGTGTTGATGCCAGAGCGGAAACAACATTCTGAGACTCTGCTCCTTGATTATCCAAATGTCTTAACCGCCTGCGTTTCCTTTCGTAAATGAATCGGAGCTTTTCTTCACCCTAGCATAACCACCTAAGAAATTTTAAAATATACGTTGGTTGCTGTGGTTTCAGCATATAAAGTTTATAATTATTTATTTACAAACGGATAAGTCGATACTATGCATTAATGTGATATGTGCAAAAACATAAGAGCAATCCAATAATGGTTTGTTCGATTATAAAAGTGAAACAAACAAGACATGGTACACCTAGATGTGGTTTGTTCAATTGAAAAAACAAGCCACGGGTGCTCATCATGATTGCTGAACCAATCCATAGGAATGGTTATTAAAACGGCAAAAAGATTGTCCTTTTAATGCATACTACATTAAAATAGCAAAGAGATTGTCATTTGAATGCATATTAGTTTATTTCAAAAACAGTTTCTATGGTTGGTTTGTGTGCTTTTGGGTATTGGGTTGTTTTGTTCAGATTTTTCGATACAAAAAATATGATGTGAACGAAACAATTGTTGAGTGGTCTAATGTAGCAAGAAAACTGAACACAGACGTATTATATATTTGGATGCTTGATATTCAAATTCACATTCATAACATCAGCATATAATATATGCATGTTTACCACTCTAACATGACTGCATTTGCATAGTATCTTCACTGCATTCTTTATAACACTTAGGGTTACGAATGGGACAACCAATCAATGTAGCGACTTCCAGTAGGTTACAGTAAAATGCACTATATGTGAATCCACTTAGATGATCATGCTAATTTTTATGGTGTTATTTTAAATATTTTCTGATGTGGATATGCTTTTCTTCATGTATGAGCCATTATGTATAATCTTTGAATATATAAATTAAGATACTTACATATTTAGAAGAGCATGAATCTGTACAGTAACAGCGCTAACTTGATCCTATTAGCTAATCAAATAATTTAAAATCGTATTTCTCTAACATGAGAAGTAAACTGTACAAAGGATGGATGTTTGTACCTTGATTTCCTCATAAAGCTTTTTCTCCCATGCATATAGCTTCTCCAAAGTGATTGATAGGTTCCCAGACTTCATACCAACTCTATTTCTTGAGGTCAAACAGTTTCGCTTATTTCTAAGTTTATGCTTTGTACTAAAATTTGATACTTTTAAACGGAATGCAGATGGCAATGTTGGAAGCCTAATAGTTTGCAGAATTCTGGACGAGAATGCTGCAGAAATATTAATAAGGTTCAGAAAGTACATACGGTAAGTGAATTTTATTTTAAAGCATGCATATCTTGGTTAATACCAAGTGAGATCATTTTACATTTATATTTCAATAAATGCTTGGAGAAAAAGGGTATGCAATGCATGAACAGCCAAAGGTAATCCACTGCAAATGAGTACATGCGATTAAACAAAAAACAGATGTTATCTTTTTCTTTCTTTTTTTATAGTTGCATTAGCTTATGAACATTGCGTTAGCTTATATTTTTCTTTCATTCTTCTAAACTAAAGGCACTTCATCACACGCTCGATAAAAGGAACTAGATTATCAATGCCTCTTTGTCAGGATTCGTTTAAGAGTTATATTCTTATTATTGGGCAATTTGAATACCCAAACCACAAAATTCTTGCACGAAACATTGGTGGCGGACAGCGGAGCAAGCTTTTAATTTTAGATAGGGCATAGTAGTATTATTGTAGTAAAAAAATGTAAAAAATAGTGAGAAGATGGTGTGTGATTAATTAAGACAATGAAAGAATACACTGAGTTGAGATGGGGCAAATTATAAAAATTAGACAAGGCCTAATCTAGAAACTCTATTTTTGTAAAACAAATTTTAAAAGTGAGGTGGGGCCATTGCACAATGGTTACAAAGGTTGACCATGGTTACATTATTTAACTCAACAAGTAATACTTATTTTTAACTTCGACTCAAACATTGAGAGGCTCATTATAGTATACAGACGTATAAAAAAAATGCAAAGAAGAAATATTAAAAATGTGGTCCTTTTCTTGACAACCAAGCACCAGAATGTCCAATGTTCTAAAATAGCATGTAGAATAAACTAACAATAACAAACTCATTATAAAAAAAAGGAAGAACTAATAACAACGAAGAACATGGCCTCAGTTTAAGCATCAAAACACTGAAGTCAATAAAACCACCTTTGGTGGAGCCATCGAGTACAATATTTTATCTAGGATACTCAAAAATGATTGAAAGCAGTTGCCTCCAGTGAGCTGCAGCTTCAAACATTTGACAGTAGAATTATATGCGACACTACTAAGTTTAATTATATTTGGTTGTTGAAACTGGAAAGTTGGTAGCACTAAAAGTGATTGGTACAAGATTTATATACACGGAGGGACAGAGGGAGATAGGATACAAGGTACCCTTTCTTTTGGCATTTGTTTATCGCCCTGTCATATATTAAACTACGTTCAAAATGCAACAAAATTTGTGTATATCTAACTCATACGAATATAACTTCCCCAAAAAATACACTCATATTGAAATTTCTATATCTTTCGAAATTTGTAAGTCGATATTAACAATTAAAACATCTGTTGTTGGAAATAGTATAAATTACCATGAGAACATGAACTTAATATTCTAAAGTATATATAGGGTATGGTGCAGAAAATTTAAACAATTCAGACACACCTCGATAAATCATATTTTTCGATTTATATTTCACTTTTCCAACCTCTAACATCCCCAAAACCTCTTCTCCGCAGGCCATTTCCAGTTCAAAAAATTTCTTTATCTCTTTTGCAACTTCAAAAAGATCTTTACTTTGCTTATCTACCATTTTACTAGCATCATTGGATCCGCCCTTTTCCAACATTGACGAACTCTCTTCTTCCACAATTATCTTTTTAGCTTTCCCATCTTCTTCCAGTTCATCTTTATTCTCTATGATCTTCACTTTATGTTCCATTGCACTGCTTGTTCCTTCGCGAAATACATTATTTTTAACATCTTCTTCCACGGTATTCAATTCTGCATCCTCTACAACTTCCTCAAGTTCCGGGATCCCTTCTCTCCTCCTAACCTCACTCAAATTACTACTGCTGCTACTACTTTTAATACTACTTCTCGGTTTCTCAAATCCCACACCAAAATAATCAGGCATATAATTCTCAAATGGAACAAAAGGATTAAAAAAATCCCAAGCCGACCCATCCGGTGGTGGAGGTGTTGGCGGCGGCGGTGATGAAGAAACAAACTCAGGTTGTCCTCTCATATAATCATTCCCATAATCGTACCCACTAAAAAAATCCCAAACAACAGGGGGGTTTTCAATAGCCATACCTGGAACTACACTATCAAAGGTACCCAAATTTTCATCAGGGTTATGTGGCGAGCTTTTCACCAACGGTTCAGACACAGAATCAGACGATAAATCGTGAGAAAGAGAAGTACAGGATCCATCCGATGACTTCGAATCCGGCGGAAGCACGATCGTTGGCCGCAAGGTCACCGCCGCGCCGACGAATCTACATATCGTGTCGCCAATTTCTGAGAGAGACGCCATGTACTTCTGATGGGATTCCGCAACGGCGAATCGGTGATTGACGGCTGCGCGGATCGAGTATTTACGCGATCTGCAGAGGATTACAAATGGCGATTCTTCGATCCTAGAAGCACCGCATCCCATTAAAACTCTAATCGTAGTTTCTGAAGAAAATGCGATGATTACTGTTTAGGCTTTTGAATTCGTTGCCTTCCATATTTTAGTTTAAATTGCTTTCGATTTTGTGAAAGAAATATTCTGTACGAGAATGAGAATGAGTAATTGCGTCAAATAAAAATAAAATAAGAAAGCAACCGGTTCGCGCCAGGTTTTTCGTTGCGACAGGGCACCCAAATTGGATTAAAAAAAAAAAAAAAACAAGGAAAGAGGCACAGGTCTCTGTTTTTAATGTTGTTATACAAAAAGTCCCTACAGAAATGAATATGTAAATTTGGTCCCTATTTTTCAAAAATAAAAAAACGCAAAGTGTGGTGCACTTTTCTGACAGAAAATACAAGATAACTTGCACTTTTCTAAATTTTGAAATATTTTTCGAAAATTTCAAAATTTTCAAAAATTTCGAAAATTTTAAAAAACGCAAGTTAACTTGCACTTTCTATCAGAAAAGCGCAAGCTAGTTTGCGCTCTCTAATTTTGAAATTTTTTTTGAAAATTTTAAAACTTTCAAAATTTTGAAAAGCGCAAGGTAACTTGCGCTTTCTATCAGGAAAGCGCAAGCTAGTTTGCGCTTTCTGATTTTGAAAATTTTAAAATTTTAAAAAGCGCAAGCTAATTTGCGTTTTTTAATTTAGAAAAAACAGGGACTTAATTTACATACTTATTTCTACAATGACTTTTCTTGTAACACCATCAGAAATAGGGACCTTTCGTGCAAACATAGATAGCCGTTTCGAGTCAATTTTATTCGTTACCGTTGGTACGTCCAAAAGTTATTGTTTCCTTACCGTACCCCTACCCCGTTTGATGAACGTTGCGAAGAGATACGGTGACCTACGATGCGTTGATCGCATCGGATGTCAACATATTAGCACCTCAACGTTCCATTTCCCTCCCCTTCCTCTTCCCCTATAAACCAACATCATCCTCCTTTGTCTTCTTCACACTATATTTCTATCTCTTCTCCTCTCTACTTTTATATTTCCTCCAATCTAAACAATGTCTAATTCGAAAACAGATTCTGATTACGAAGATGTACATGATTTGGTCATTATATCAAAGTATCAACATAGAAGAAGGAGTCATATCAGTCGACGTCAGGATATACTGATTTTATGTGTGTGGAAGACATATTAAATGGACATCAAGAACGTAATCAACAAAATTTTCGAATAAAAAGACTTTGTTTTCTTTCGTTATGCGATATGTTGCAAAATTATGATCTGACGACAGCGGAAGGAATTAGCATCAGAAAAACAAATGTCATGTTCATATACAGTATAGCTGCAGCGCTTTCAGATCGACAAATGAGCGAAAGATTTCAAAGGTCAGGTAGCACAATTTTAGTTTGTTTTCATGTTGTTTTAGATACTGTATAATTACTAGCTATGGATATTGTCAAGCCAGGTGATCCTCAATTTAATATTATTCTAGATCATATTAGAACTTTAAACTGGTACTACGTATATTTTAGAAACTGTGTTGGTATTATAAGACAGTACACGCGTAATGGCACACTTACCCGCAGATCGGATTGTTCCATATATAGGACGAAAAGGTTATGCTACACAGAATGTCTTAGCAGCATGCTCATTCGATTTAAAGTTTACTTATGTTGTGTCCACTTCAACCTGGTTATTTACCACCTTATCGTAATAGTAGATATCATATTCCTCATTTTCGTGAAACCGCAAATCAACGGCCAATGAAAATTTTAGTTTCTATCATTTAAGTTTACGTATGTTAATTGAAAGAACCTTTAAAATATAAAAGAAAAAGTTTGCTTTGAAGAACATGCCAACATACTCATTTGAAGTTCAAGTAAAATTTGTCGTATCTACAACAGCTATACACAATTTTATATGAAAATACAATAGTGGTGATCTAGATTTTATGGCTTATGATGATCTCGATTTTATTCCAAAGGAATAACATGAGCCATATTATAGTATGAGAACTGCACCGAACAGAGCAGCTGAACCGGTACAACACATAGGGTATAAAATGTTAACAATTCGAGATAACATAAAAGATGAAATTGTTGCAGCAGGGCTGCACCGAAACATTGTATGATTTTATATGTACTTCGTACTGTTGTATAATTAATTTTTGTTTATTTAGTCTTTTGTACCGTTCTGAAATTTTAACTAAACGCATATTATATATCAAAATAAATAATTAGTTAACTATAAATCAATTGAATTAAAAATCACAACTTAAATACCCCGCTCAAATACCACTCTCAAATACCCCGTTCGCAACCCCAAACGCATAACACGTTCACTCAACTTCCCCGTTCAAATGCCCCACTCAAATACCCCATTTTCGTTCCTTCCAAACGCACCCACGGTGAATGTAATTTCAGTATCACGCTTTTTTGTCTAAACATGCGTTCAAGATGCTCTTAGAAAGAATAATAAGTAGGTGAACATATTTAAAAGGTTAAATCTTATCAATAATTGCATAGTAAAAGTTTTATCCTTCTTAATTCGAGCAAAAGAAAACTATTATTTTTACTATCATTTTCATTATTGAATAGGAATTAAAGTACCACATTAGAGAATTACAGATATTTAATGAGATCGAACAACTATGTTTTTCGGTGGTTAAAAAATTAAATTTTTTATCCTATATTTTCTTTTAAGAATATGGTTTTAACATTTTGTTTCACAATTGTGCAAATCATTTTCCCTTGCCAGTATGAAACACGTGTCATTTGTTAAAAAAACTCATTCTACGTGTGAAGTGCGTACATTACACTCATGTTAAGAATAATATTTATATGCTAAAGGACAAAATATTTTATTCCAAATACTGATTTTATTCTTTAACATAAAAGTTAGGCGAAATTCAGAGAGGTCAATTGGGTAATATGCCCTTAGGGCACATGGTAACATTTCATTAAAAAAATTAATAACCTATCTACTCTTAGAGCATCTTCGATGTATGAAGCATGTAATGTCTAATTTAATCTACATGTCCAAAATGTTAAACCAATGTAATTAAAAAAAGTTGACAATGCATCAAAAAGATCTAATACAAATGTTTTTAAACAATAATTCAACACATGTACCAATCAAACTCTACAAAAATAATTTGCAAAAACTATTTTTCTATCAATTAGTTAAATTTAATTAATTGTGATTGGTTTCACATTGTGAATTGCAATATCCATGACTAGACATTGCAATTGACAATGTCCTATATTATTTGCCATATTAGATTAGAACACTATCACACATTATTGGAGATGAAATTTCAATTAACATTGTTAAGTGCTGATGTACAATATATTTAACATGACAACCACAATTGGATCGAAGACGATCTTATGTTTCAATTTTATAAATACATCTTATGCATAAAGTTAAAATTTCATTCCTAATTTGTCTTTTATAATAAATAACATTCCTTGGCTCTCAAGGATAATTTCAAATTATTTTTCATATGCCATTTATAAAGGACAAAGACTATTTCTTCTCCAATTTTAATTCATGATTAATTATGTTAATTTTTCTTTCAAACAACTATATTTGCTTCTGATTTTTGAATCTTCAACCAATTTCATTGATTCTATAATCTTCAATTAATTTAATTGATTCTATACTGTTGTGATATGTTAACAATTTTGAATTTTGATATGCATCTAACATCGATTTTAATCAAGTTTGATTTCTTTTTATATTATTTTCTATTTTGTAAAAAATTTATTTTTTATAGACTTTTTTGTTAGGATATCACTTTGATTTTGGACCGTTTGAAGATTTAATATCCAAAGTATTGGATATGAAGAATATTTTTCAGTATTACAGATGTTTGTTTACATTAACTTTTTTTAATTTGTTTGTTCATTTCAAAGTACTATGTGTAAATATCTTTCACTAATAGATCTAATTAAGTTATAATTTTGTACGGTTGTGAATTTCTAGAAATTCGCTTATATACAAAGTAACAAATATTTACAAATGTAAAATTTAGATACGAACAGTTGTAATCTCAACAAAAAAACTCTTTATATTTTTCAGTTTATGTTTGTCAACATTATTAAAATTATTTATAAAACTAAAATTTAATAATTTCAAATCATTTATTTGAATATTTAATATTCACATGCCAAAACTCTCATGTGTGTGTATATTGTTTCTTATTAATTTTTCACATTAGTTTTGTCGATATTTATGATCTTTTTGTCATAGTTTAAGTATTGATTGAAATGATATAAGGTATGGGTTTGTTATTTACGTAGTATAACAAGTAAAAGTAATTTATATAAGATACTATATGACAGGTGTGTGAAATTTATTCAATGGAATGTATAACTCACCAATAAATATCTTTGACAGTACTTTCATTATTACGTAATAAAAACTATTTTGCGTTTTTGAAAGTAACTGGTAGTGCGATTTTTATCAATTTAAAACTTTGAAAGAAAAATATTTGTCACACTTATATTTGTTAGGAAAATATTTCCTCTTTCTTTATTTTCTTTTTTTATTTTAAACTATTTGTTGTGTAATTATTTACTATTATTATAGGGTATTCAAAGTTGGTATTCTTATCTTATTTATTTTAGGTAACGATAGTTGAGCAAGCAACTTGGAAGGTGTTTTCCCTGATGATCTTAAGCTGAAACCGCCTAAAAAAGACATGGTGTAGGAAAATGACATGGTGTAGGAAAACTGTAACTACGCGCATTTTTATGTATTAGCGGATTGTAAAAATATTATTTTCACAACTAAACGGGGTCCAAATAGGCCATAACTTTGGAGAATATTGAGCTTTGACCTTTTTGATCCTTAGAATAAATTGTGGATGGTTTCTCTTGAAAACTTGTAATGGCTATAACTTTTGATAGAAGCAATTGGGTCCTACAACCACTTACAAATAAAAGATTTGAGGGTTAGCTTTTCCGTGAATTGGTCATAATAAATTTTCGGCCTTACAATTTGGGAGATATCGTAGAATTAGTTTTGATTGTTTTTAGGTAGATTTTATAAGTAATCAGTCTAGCCCATAATTAGGTCTGCAAATGATTTCGGGAACTGTGCCTATTACAGTGGTATAGACATTCCCAAATCACTTTTCCACTTCCTTAAAACAGTCCTAAACAACCATTAAATTTTCTCCTATCAAATCCATCTCAAATTCATATGAAATCAAACCTAATTAAGAGATTAAAGGTAGATTAGCATGGGACCATCTAATTACTATTTTAGGGCTTTGGATTTCATGCCATTTACTGTTCATCTTGGATCAACCTCAGTTTTGGTGATTTCAATCGAGTTCACATCGATAGGTGAGTGGTATATCATCTCACAACCTCGTTTTACACTTATATATGTTAAAAACATGCTTTTGATCTATTTTTAAAGTAAATAATATGATTTTGAACTGATTGAACTTAAAATGGTTTATTGATGGATTTAAATGATTTCAATTGGATTTTAACATATGTTTTCATATCATGGTCGATTATATAAGTTCAAGAATATGATGGATGTTATATTGATTATTTGCTATGATATGATGTTGTTTGTAAGACGTGTTCGCATGTTTGAGTTAGTTGAAATTGCTTATGGATAACGAATTTGAGACGGAATGACTTCGACGGACCGATTTTATAGTGTTTGGAGTTAGATCGATGCAAATGAGTTGCCCAAAGATTGAAGCATTCAGATCAAAGATGGATCATGTAGGAAAGATAGCTAAGTGTCAAGGAGCATCAATCGACACCGATCCATATGGATTAGTTGTGGTCGATAGACACGTGTATGTGTCATATTTTTGAGCTTAAGGACTGAAGTTTTAGGGCAAAGCAATGGAGTGGTGAGTTACTTAATGGATTTGGAGCTTCTACTTCAAGGCATGCATGAGGGAATCAACCACTGATCATGAGATGCAAAAGTGAGCATGTGCTGAGAAACTTCGAGCTTGATGGAGGAAAACGCGGTGGAGGCTTTGTGCATGACACGAGGAAAGCAAGCAAGCTAGGAAGAACCATAATTTTGGCTAAGTGTTGGCCAAGATAGATTAGCACCGACCCATATGGATCAGTACCGATCGATCCGACCTTGTGTCAGATTGAAGAGCACGACCATGGGGTATGATCGATCACATGTTCTAGATGTTGATGTTTGCGAGTTATAGTCCTTCATAGATCGATTTGGTTCATGGGTTTGATGCGAGGTTTGCATGGGCAAAATATGAGAAAGACGTGAGGCAACTCCAGAGCAAGCACGATGCTACTTCGGGACAGACATATGACCTCCTCGGGGTTGAAATGAGGTAACATCGGTGAGTTTCTAAGCAACCAAAGAAGTGACAAGATTTCAATGAATCCACTTTTTGAGTACAGTAGATCGAGTACTTTAGGTAAGAAGTGACCATGGCATCTAATGGTTGTCTGAGAAGACAAGTTTATTATAGTGTCGACTTATGAAATAGAACAAGTGATTTCTACTATTGAGACACATGCAAAAGGGATAGTCGGATAACTCGAAGATGTGATATGTGCTCGTAGAGTAGGGGTATATGAGAATGCTCACCTTTGTATCCTGGACCTTAGCTGTGGTCTAGCTTACCTTAGTGATGGTATTTATTCAAGCATCGTTGCACTCGCGATGTTGAGTGGTCACCGCCCTTAGTGATGGTCATACAAGTTATCATATATCCAACGACATCTAAGTGAGTGAAGCAAGATTTGGTTGATGGTTGTTATGTTTGCCATGATTATTGTGTTTGTTATGATTATTGTGTTTTAAAATGGATGTCATGTGATGTAGGTACTATTGAGTTAGGTACCCCGACACCCTATATTATACTTAGTATTGTATACTATATGATGACTGTAGAAAATATATTGTGTTATGTGCCAACTTGTTGGATGCATGGACATGTCAGGTATGATTCTCCCTACCATATGTTCCGACAGTACTATACTGTTTTTATACCTATTTTGAGATTGTAGATCATTTATACCAATTTTTTAGCCGACCAAAACTTATTTTGCATTGCTTTTTATCATCTCAGGAACCCTTAAATAAGTAAATTGAAATAGCAGGTATGAGATAGTGCATGGAACTGTGTGACATGCAAGCAACTATGTTTTCATATATGAATTTAAAGCTGCTATCGCTTATATTCCATTGTGTAATACTGTTGAACTATATTGGTATTTATTTATTATTGGAGGCAGTTTCCTTTGGATTTTATGTGATTAAGATATATAAATTATGTTGCCGCTATTTTGTATAACCGCGATAAACCTGATGCACTTTGATTTATTTTGGTTCATTTGGTTATATTACCATCTCCTTTTTTATATTTGTTATTATATGTCATCTATGCGGTGTGAGATATACGATATGCTCTACTTTGGATTATTGTTATTTCACCCTTGACTTCTTCCATCCGTCAATCGGGTACCGATGTAGCGCTCTTTGGGTATCATATATTTGTATATTGGGTAACGGAGGAGGAGGGAGGTCGTCATAAAAACCATCATCTTCATACCTGAATAAATCAACTCGAGAGATCAAAATGCATAAAAAATAATAGAAATATAAAAAATAAGGTCATAAAAAATTACCTTGTTTGGTTACAGATCAACTATGATATGTGTACTATGGTCGTTCACCTTTTCTAATTTGAGGGATAGTGTTTAATTTGGTACTAATTCTGATCATACTAATTGATGCAGCGCATACCAGATCCTATGTCACGAATTCATCCTTAAGTCGCGGCGAATCCCTTAGGTCGCTCCTCCTTAAGTCGAACGAAGTCTTATGTCGTTCCAACAGCTTATGTCGCAAGGCAAATCCAGTAGGTCGCTCCAGCAGCTTATGTTGCGAGCAAACCCTAGGTCGCGAATGACCTTCCTTAAGTCGCGAAACCCTATGTCGCGAATTCCTATGTCGCGAATTCCTTAGGTCGCGAGTCGCTCCAGCTTTCCTGAATCGTAGGTCGCGAGCTTCCTGAATCGCATTTCCAGTAGGTCGCGAATTCCTTATGTCGCGATTTCGTTCCAGAATCCTTATGTCGCTGCCAAAGCTTTTTAGGTCGCTGAATGCTATGCCGAAGATTCTTATGTCGCTGCCGTGTTTTACTTGCTTAAGTCGTTACTTGCTTAAGTAGCTACCTGCTTATGTTGTTAAGTTGTATTTGTTATGTCGCATTTGTTAAGTCGTGTGCCGTTTGTGTTGTATTTGTTAAGTCGCATTGTTGTTATATCGTTATTTTTCTTATGTCGTATGTGTTGTAATTTCCTATAAATTGGGGTGTGTTGTCATTTGTAAAAGAAGTTGAATTTTGAATAAAATTTGTTGAGAGCTTTGTGCCTCCTTTAAAATTGGAAGTTGAGTGTGATCTCCTTTCTCCATCTCCGGATATTCGAGTGTGCTTGAATTGACGAAGTTGAAGCCGATTCATGGAATCTCGTGCGCGAGATCAACGTCGAAGAATCGTAGATCTTCTAACGCGGTATCGTGCGCGATCAACGTGTTGAAGATAGCTAGAATTCGGTATCTCGAGAGATCAACGGATTTGGGCACTTGGGTATCATCAATTCATCAATTTATCTTGTTTCATCGATTATTTTTCCACAACTCGTGATTGAATCCTGGATAAATCTTACCGCTGGTTCAGATCTACTTCCGTGCTGCGTCATTTTGGTATCAGAGCAAGAAGACGAACTTTTCCAAGTTCGTTGGGTGTGAAGTTTCGAGATTTGAAGTTTTTGGAGTTCGAATTGAGTTGTTTGTTCATTTGGGTGTTCGTGGGATTTCAAACAAGTTGGGGAGTTTTGATTCGAGATTTTTTGGATCAAAGTGAAGTTTGTGTTTGGATTTGTTGAAGATTTATCATGCCTCCGAGACATGCTAACCGCTATCAAAATGTTGAAGATTTGTATAGAAGACAAGAAGCTGAGCAGATGGAGCAGCGTATCAATGAAAAGTTCAATGAGGGTATTGAAAAATTGGAGAAATTGATGATCGACATGAATCAAAATCAAAGGAGAACGTCACCAGTTTCGAACCAGGGTGGAAATAGGGTTTCGCCATCGGTTTCGGAAGAAAGGAGGATGTCACCCCAGTCATATCGAGATAGGAGAGATTCATCAGTTTCAATGATGCGAGACCATGGGTACCGAAATGAAGAGGGAAGAACTCAACGTGGTTTCGAAAATGAACCATATCGTGATGCTGAAAGACAAGGTAGAAGGAACATGCGTGGTCGTAGGGATGTAGATGGTCAGGATCGATATCGAAATACATCTGATTTTGAGGAAGATGGTGATGGAGGTAGTATTCATTATCGAAATCAAGGCCAAGTGCGAAATCAATATCGGGATTCAGAAAATGATCGTAAATGGGAGTCAGGTATGAGGATGGAAATTCCAGAATTCAAAGGTGGTATGCAAGCAGAAGAATTTCTTGATTGGTTGTCGAATGTTGAAGAAATTTTGGAATTCAAGGATGTGCCGGACAATCACAAAGTCCAATTAATTGCTACAAGACTAAGGGGAAGAGCTATGACTTGGTGGCAACAAACTAAACTAACTCAGGAGAGAATGGGAAAATCAAAAGTTGTTACTTGGGAGAAGATGAGAAAGATGATGAAAGCGACTTTCTTACCGTACAATTATCAATCTCTTATGTATCAACGTTTGCAGAATTTGAGACAAGGGACGAAGACAGTGAATGACTATGCAGATGAATTCTATCAATTGATTGCAAGGAATGATATTATGGAAACCGAGGAACAGCTAACGGCTAGATATGTTGGAGGGTTACGAATGCAAATTCAAGACATGGTTAATATGTTTAATCCGATGTCTGTTGCTAAAGCACATCAGAAAGCTCTAGCTTGGGAGAAATAAGGGAGACGAGGAGGTGGTGTGTTTACGAGTTCCAACAACCAGAATAAGGGTGCTAGTAGCAGTGCTAATGTTTCCAAGGCAGTCAATAAACCAATTGTCAATGAAGTGGCTAAAGCAAAGGTCAATAACAGTATAAAGTGCTATAATTGTCAGGAGTTTGGCCATAAAAGTAATGAATGTACAAAGCCAAAGAAGCGAGCATTAGTTGCAGAGGAATGTGAGTATGAGGATGTAGAAGCTGAAATTGATTATTCTCAATCACCGAAGTTTGATGAAGATGAAGAAGTTGTGTCAGGATACGAAGGGTGTAACTTGATGATGAGGAGATCATGTTTAACGCCAAAGCATGAGGATGATTCTAGTTGGCTGAGGAGCAATATCTTTCAGTCTACATGTACTATCTTGGGAAAGGTTTGTCGATTTGTTATTGATGCGGGAAGCTACGATAACATTATTTCTAAAGAAGCTATCAAGAAGTTAGGGTTGAAGACTGAAAAACACCCTAGACCTTATAAACTGGCATGGTTAAAGAAAGGTGGAGAAGTGACAGTGGGAAGATGAGCATTTGTTACATTTTCTATTGGGAAGAAGTACAAAGATGAAATATGGTGTGATGTTGTCAATATGGATGTGTGTCATCTACTATTGGGAAGACCATGGCAATATGATAGAGTTGTACAACATAATGGTCGCACCAACAGCTACAGTTTCATGTTTGAAGGTACTCAAATCACCTTAGTTCCTAAGAGGCATGAACAAAGTGAAAGCAAGTCAGAGAAGAAAATGGAACCAACTAGTCTATTATCTTCAAGAGAATTTGTTAAAGAAGTGGAAAATAGTGCTGAATTGTTTATGTTGATTGGGTATGAAACAAGTGAAGATCTTGAAATTCCTGCGAGGTTAGACCGGTGATAAATGAATTTGAAGATGTCTTTCTTATGGAATTACCCAAGATTTACCGCCACTAAGGGACATACAACATCAAATCGATCTAGTGTCAGGTGCTGTTTTACCGCATAGGCCGCATTATTGTATGAGTCCGAAAGAGCATGAAGAGTTGAGGAGACAGGTTGAGGAGTTGCTTGAGCAAGGGCGTGTTCGAGAGAGTCTCAGTCCTTGTGTTGTACCAGCTCTGTTGGTACCAAAGAAAGATGGTTCATGGAGAATGTGTACAGACAGCATGTCACTTAACCAAATAACTGTTAGATATAGATTTCCTATGCCAAGACTTGATGATCTATTGGATCAACTTAGTGGGTCTGTAATCTTTTCTAAGATCGACCTTAAGAGTGGTTATCATCAGATTCGCATAAGACCAGGTGATGAATGAAAGACAACATTCAAGACTCGGGAAGGATTATATGAATGGCTGGTCATGCCATTTGGTCTATCTAATGCACCAAGTACATTTATGAGGCCGATGAATCAAATTTTCAGACCTTACATTGGGAAGTTTGCTGTAGTCTACTTTGATGATATCTTGATATATAGTGCTAGCACAGAGGAGCACGTACAACACTTGCGAAAGGTGTTAACTATTCTTCGTCAAGAACAGTTCTATGCAGCGATGAAGAAATGCGTGTTCATGACGTCGAGTGTTTTATTTCTGGGATATGTCGTGTCCAAGGAAGGGATACAAGTGGACCAGAGTAAAGTAGCCGCAATCAGAAATTGGCCACAGCCCAAAACTATAACAGAAGTCAGAAGTTTCCATGGGTTAGCTTCATTTTATCGAAGATTTATACCGCACTTTAGTAGTGTGATGGCTCCTGTTACTGATTGTATGAAAGGAAAGCAGTTTTCATGGACGAAAGAGGTAGGATCTGCTTTTGAACAGATCAAGGAACTTTTAACATCAGCATCGATTCTAGTGTTGCCAGATTTTCAGTTACTATTTGAGTTACATACAGATGCGTCCAAAGTTGGAATTGGAGGAGTGTTGAGTCAGAAGGGTCGTCCAATTGCCTATTTCAATGAAAAGCTTTCTGGAGCAAAGATGAGATACAATACTTATGATGTGGAGTTTTATGCTATTGTGCAGGTCGTGAAGCATTGGAGACATTACTTGTTCCACAAAGAATTTGTTTTGTATATGGATCATGAAGCATTGAAACATTTACAAGGGCAGAATAAAATTGCAGCTAGGCATGCATCGTGGATAGCTTATTTGCAGCAATTTACATTCGTCGTAAAGCACAAGTCTGGAGTAACTAATCGCGTCGTCGATGCATTGAGTCGGAGGAATAATTTACTAACAACCATGTGAGTAGAGGTGATGGGTTTTGACTTACTTCCAGATTTTCTTACTTCAGATTCATATTTTTCCAATATCCTAGACAAAGTCAAGCAGGGAAACATGGATGGATATATGCTGGTTGATGGTTTTCTATTCAAAGGAAATCAGTTGTGTATTCCAGATTGCAGTCTGCGAATGAAAATCATCAAAGAATTACATGAAGAAGGACACGTGGGCCGTGACCGTACTATGCAGTTGATCTCAAAGTCTTATTTTTGGCCGTCAATGAGGAAGGAGGTTGAAAATTTCGTTCAGAGGTGCCATATTTGTCAAGTTTTAAAGGGGACCGCAACAAATGCAGGTTTATATATGCCGTTGCCTATACCTACTAAACCATGGGTGGATGTTAGTATGGACTTTGTATTGGGATTTCCAAGAACGCAACGTGGCAATGATTCTATCTACGTGGTGGTTGATCGGTTTTCAAAAATGGTACATTTTATCGCATGCAAGAAGACGGCAGATGCAGTTAATGTCGCACAGTTATATTTCAGAGAGATCTATCGTCTTCATGGGTTGCCTGAATCTATTGTATCGGATAGAGACACTCATTTTCTGAGTCATTTTTGGATGAGTCTATGGAGAATGGTCGGGACAAAGCTGAAATTCAGTAGTGCTTATCATCCACAGACGGATGGACAGACAGAAGTTGTGAATAGATCCCTAGGTAATCTATTGAGATGCCTCGTAAATGACAATTTGAAGAGTTGGGATTCAAAGTTGTGTCAAGCTGAGTTTGCACACAACCATGCAGTTAATCGTAGCACTGGGTTCAGTCCATTCCAGGTCGTTTACTCAACAATGCCTAAGGGACCATTAGATTTATCTACATTACCACAGCAGAAAGGAGTGATCAAACGAGCTAGTGATTTTGTGAATGAATTGCAAGAGTGCTACAAGGTCGTGCAGGAACGATTGCTTAAGGCGAATGAGAAATATAAGCAATCCGCGGATATTAAGCGACGAAATGTTGAGTTCAAAGAAGGAGATTTTGTATATGCAGTATTGACTAAGGATGATTTCCTATTGGTACTTACAACAAACTGGCTGCTAGAAAGATTGGTCCTTTGGAAATCGTAAAGAAGATTAACGAGAATGCTTATCGGTTAAGATTACCGGATCATATCCATACTGCCGACGTTTTCAACGTCAAACACTTGATTCCATACTATGAGAATAAGCATGTCGAAGAAGAGGAAAGTGTGAATTCGGGGTCGAATTCTTTTCAACCAGGGGAGGATGATGTAGTGCATACCAGATCCTATGTCGCGAATTCCTCCTTAAGTCACGGCGAATCCCTTAGGTCGCTCCTCCTTAAGTCGAACGAAGTCTTATGTCGTTCCAGCAGCTTATGTCGCGAGGAAAATCCAATAGGTCGCTCCAGCAGCTTATGTCGCGAGCAAACCCTAGGTCGCGAACGACCTTCCTTAAGTCGCGAAACCCTATGTCGCGAATTCCTATGTCGTGAATTCCTTAGGTCGCGAGTCGCTCCAGCTTTCCTGAATCGTAGGTCGCGAGCTTCCTGAATCGCATTTCCAGTAGGTCGTGAATTCCTTATGTCGCGATGTCGTTCTAGAATCCCTATGTCACCGCCGAAGCTTTTTAGGTCGTTGAATGTTATGCCGAAGATTCTTATGTCGCTGCCGTGTTTTACTTGCCTAAGTCGTTACTTGCTTAAGTCGCTGCCTGCTTATGTTGTTAAGTTGTATTTGTTATGTCGCATTTGTTAAGTCGTGTGCCATTTGTGTTGTATTTGTTAAGTCGCATTGTTGTTATATCGTTATTGTTCTTATGTCATATGTGTTGTAATTTCCTATAAATAGGGGTGTGTTGTCATTTGTAAAAGAAGTTGAATTTTGAATAAAATTTGTTGAGAGCTTTGTGCCTCCTTTAAAATTGAAAGTTGAGTGTGATCTCCTTTCTCCATCTCCGGATATTCGAGTGCGCTCGAATCAACGAAGTTGAAGCCGATTCATGGAATCTCGTGCACGAGATCAACGTCGAAGAATCGTAGATCTTCTAACACGGTATCATGCGCGATCAACGTGTTGAAGATATCTAGAATCCGGTATCTCGAGAGATCAACGGATTTGGGCACTTGGGTATCATCAATTCATCAATTTATCTTGTTTCATCAATTATTTTTCCGCAACTCGTGATTGAATCCTGGATAGATCTGACCGCTGGTTAAGATCTACTTCCGTGCTGCGTCACTAATGGCTTTCTCATTTCACTAATTTTAATTTTACCTGTTTCCATTATATATTGTACTAGTTCAACATAGTTTGAAATTATAATTATTTAACAATTAAATTTTTTCTTGATATTTTTTCCACTTTACTATTTTATATTGATTTATTCGTGTTTTTTCCTAAAATTGTAGAAGTAAAAGTATATCAAGTCACACACACAGAGATATATATATATATATATATATCAACTCAAATCAGAGATTGAGACCTTTGTTATAGGGGAAACGAGATGTAATTGGAAGTTCAACATGAATATCATGGACATTCTTGTTTTTAGCTCATAGTTAAACTAAGCCCGTGTATAGTGGGAGGTCGAGGGAATAATCACATCACCACCACCCACCCCACCAACTGATCGCATTGTATGCACAAAACTAAGAAGAATGAGAGTCACTAACATAAACACTCCATCGGCCTCTAATGAGTAATTTTATCCGATTTGGACTATTATGCAGTTTTGGGCTTTTAGTTCACTGTCTCCAACATACAATGATGATTAAGAAAACTTCTAATTTAAGGATTAAGGTTAATTGGATCTAATATATAGTTAACCTAGTCTCCACATTGATCAAATAAGAGATTCTCCTAATCAATCCTCTTAGAGAAAACCCTAATTTCCATCGTAAAATCAAATTGGGTTTTTGGGTATAGGAAAATCTATTAGTGAAATTGATCATTTGGATTGGGATTATATGTTAGCAGCTCAATAATTCTAACTATAATCTTATGATTGTATCGTACCTTTGAAGAAATAAAAATAGTTTAACGAATCTAAAGATGTGGGTCATTAGTATGAACCATGTTACGTTGTTCTTTTTTCTATAATTTTTTTGATAATGGTGATAAGATAGTTAGTATTGCAATTTTTATACCCTTGGTAATTAATCGATATTCCAAATCATGGATGTTCTGTGAATTTTGCACAATAGATTAATATTAAGGTTATTCATCTAGTTATGTGGTTAGTTATGAATGGTTAATTTATCAATGTTTGGAAGTAGAAGTTTCAATTATGCAATTAGATGATTTGATGGAAAAAGTGATATGGGTAGTTGGGTATTTAAAGAACTAAAATGAAGATGATATTGAATAAGAAGAATTATAAGTGAAAGAGTTAAGGGCATGCTCCAGGGAAAATCATGTAATTTGATTGCATGACTTCACTCTTATGGAAAATCTTGTTTGAAATAAAAGTATGCCCCATGATATGTGCAATAACACTGTCATGTTAGTTCCTTAAGTATTGGTTTTAATGATAACAACTAGAGGCATTATATAAAATATAATACTAATGTTTTATTAAGTTATATATAGTATATGCTGTAGGATATTAGACAGGTGTTGATTAAGAAGACTGTACAGTATCAAGAGTAGATTCAAGATGCTGATATAGAGTTTCAAGAGTTGGAGAATGAACACTCATGAGTATTGAAGAGTTCAAGATATTCCAGATAAGTTAAAATTTCATGGAATTTATGTTAAAAACTTTATAGAACTTTCCTGATCTCTCTCTCATGCTCTAATTTTGTTTTAAATTATTTTTCAAATATCCTGGTTTTAAAATAATCTTTTCAAAATATTTCTCAAAATGATTTTCAATCTCTTATGCTTATAAAGATATTATTTTAGTGTTTTTAAGTTTATATATATTGAATTTTTGTTTATACTATAATAAGTTATAATTATATTTCTTTATATATATATATATTATTTACATTATATTAAAATTTTCAAAATTATGATATAAAGTTTTGTTAAGTTTTATTATGATTGAAATATGTATAAACTATGCTTAAATGATTTTACAAAGTATCAAACTATTTTACAAAACAACGAGTTTTCAAAATAATGTTTTAAAGTATTTTTAAATTTTAAAAAGAGTATGTCGACATACTCTATGTATGTATGTCGACATAGTGGCTGATTTTTTCAAAATTTAAATCTCAATAGAAGTGCCTTTTCGTCGTATCACTTCACGAATGGATATGACCTTTGTTCCTTTATAAATACCAACTTCCAAACAAATTTTCAATCTTCATTTTTGTATTCATCTCTCCTTCTTCCACTCTCATTTTCTAGATCAAAATATACCCAAACTCTACCGAAATTCAATCAGAATCAAATTCAATTATCACTGGTTTAATTCTCCTCCATCTACTCTTTGATTTCTCTCATCTATCTCACTCAAATCAAGATCAAAGTGCTATTCAAGAGTTATAAGATCAATTATAATCGAGATCAAAGATCTGAGTCTGTAAAACTCTATCAAATCATACTGCTATACTTGTGGGTGTGATTGTAGCCTGTGAAATATATTGGGTGTGGTTGTAGCCTGTAAAATCAATTGGGTGTGCGTAGTAGCCCGTAAATCTAGCGGGTGTGCATGTAGCCGAAAATCAAGTGACTCTACCATAGGTTAGGATTCTGGAGGGTGTGTATCGTAGCCTTAAAATTGAGATTGTATTTGCATTTACTAGTTGAAAAGAAATCCATACAAGGAAATGTGAGGGACTGGATGTAGGGTAACTCGGAACCAGTATAAAATCCTGTTCTGTTCTTTACCTTTTACTTTTACTGCATTTACTATTATCTGCACTTTGATTCTGTGATTGTTAATAACATCAGTCTAAGTAGAATCTTAAAGAATTTGAAAAATATTCATATAATCCATTAAACACTATTCACCCCCCTCTAGTGTTAATTTAGCCTTAAGATACGAACTCACATTTGGTATCAGAGCTTTAATTTTCAAAGTATTCATCATCTGACTTTTGAAAAGTTTAAATGGCTACCAATACTGGTAATAGTACTGTTAGTAACACTATTAATACACTTATTAGTAACTCATTTGTCGAAGGACAATCTTCTGCTAGATATCCACTTTTTAATAATAGTAACTATACATATTGGTCATGAGAATGAAAATTTTATTTACAGTCAATTCGTTTAGACGCTTGGAATATCATACAAATTGAGTACACTGAACCCGAGACTAATTTTGCACAGTGGACTACTGACCAAAATGCAGTTGCACAAAGTAACTCTAAGGCTATGAATATAGTATTTTGTTCATTAGATAGAAAAGAAGTTAATAGAGTATTTATATGTAGTCTGCATTTGAAATTTGGAGAACTTTGCAAGTTACACATGAAGCACAAGTAAGGTTAAGCAGATCAAAATTTCCATGTTAATAAACCAGTTTCAATTATTCAAAATGAGTCCATATCTGATATGTATAGTAGATTCCAAGATATAGTATACTCGCTTATTGCACTAGGTAAAAGTTAATATGAGGAGGATCAAGTTAGAAAAATCATCAATTCACTTACTCCTAAATGGGACCAAAAGACTCTTGCAATCGAAGAGGCTAATGACATTAGCACCCTAAAAATTGAAGAGTTAATTGGCAATTTAATGTCTTTTGAAGCACAAATGTAGGGCAGTAGAGAAAGTGAAGCAATAGAGAAGAAATCTATAGCTTTTAATGCAATGATGGATGACTCAGACAGCGATGACGATGAAGAAATTGCTTTCATGACAAGGAATTTCAGAAAATGTCTAAAATAGAGGAAGATGAACAATTTCAAAAGAAATGACAATAAAAATCCAGGAAGTGGAAAAGGAATTAGATGTTATAACTGCGATGAGCTGGCCATTTAAAACGAGACTGTCCACATCCTTATAAACTCAAAACTACACCAAACACTTATTCATCCAGAAAACGGAGAAGAGCCTATACTGCAACATTAGATGATTTAGACACATCCTCAAGTGATAATGAATCAGATACAGAAATTGCTACCATGTGCTTAACAGTAATACATAATTCAAAACAAAATGGTGAAATAGGATCAGAAAAAGGTATGCTTTTAATATATTAAAAGTTTTAATTTGTTGAATAAATTTTTGGTTGCTTCATTGGTTGTTAGGAATATCCTAATAATAATACTGATTGAATATTGTGTGATTATATTTTAAATTTTAAAATTATTTTTAAAATTATTTTTCTATAAATAGGATATATATAATAAAATAGGATATAATTAAACAAAAATCATTTTTGAAAAATTCGACATGTATGTCGACATACACCCCTAGCATATGCCGACATACTTAGGAAGATTTTGAATTTCAAATTCAAATTCAAATTCAAATTCAAAATTTGAATTTTCCCTCCACCTTTTCACCTACCCCTATGTTCTGAATAGATGCCCCTTGACCAGAGGGCATGTCATTTGATTCTCTATTTATTATCTTTATCTCTATTCATTCATTTCACTTTTAAATTTCAAAATTTCATTAACTCTTTTATCTCTTCAAAACTCTTCATCAATGGCTTCTTCAAGCACTCCTTCATCTATGAGACTTTTTAAAAATATCAAGAATTTTCTCTTCAATGATCAAGAGGCTATGAAAGCCTATATTAGATATATGAAATTTGGAAAGGTTTCTACGAGAAGATTTGCAATTTTCAATGATTTATCTATTATGAACTTGATTCTCTTTGTTTACAAAATGGAATTCTCGGCTTAATTGACGCTTCTCAAAATGATTGTTTGCTGTCCACACTTGGTCTGCAAACTTGAAAGGAAAATTTCATAAGCGTAACGAAGGAGAAGTGTGGAGTTGTGTAAAAGGAACTTAATAGTTCTGAATTGTGAACTTTTGGGTACCATTCTTAGATGTAAATCTACCAGAATGGACCTTACATCTTTTAAAATTGATGATCAAAATTGTGAAGTATTTCACAATATTTTTGAAGGTTATAATGATTTTGAATTCAAAAACTGAAACTTTCATCCAAAAGCAAGAATTTTAAACCTTCTCTTACAATAAAGTATCACTCCTCGATCGGGAAATTTCAACAATCCAACTCTAAAGTGTGCAAAGCTCTTTTCAACATTTATGGTCAATAGGACATTAATTAGGCTCAAGTTACTTTAGATGAATTTTATCCCAAAAATCTTTCTAATCATGAAAACACAGTATTTCATGGTGTGTATCTTACTCAAATCTTCAGTTAATTTGGCTTTGACTTTAAAGTAAAGGAATTTGTCTCTTGTATAGTCTTTAATCAAACCAACATCACTCTTATGAAAATTCCACCCTTTTTCGTGCCATATGAAACTCTTGCAGAGAAAAAGGAAAGGTTAGCTTATGAAGAAGAGGAAGAAATTAGAGAAGAGGAGGAAGAGGAAGAAGGAGAAGATATGGATATTAAAGAAGAAGAGGAGGAGGAGGAGGAGGAGAAAACCTTCTTAGAAAGCATTGATTTTCCTCTTCGACCAACCAACAAAAACCTTCTCAATAATCAAAAGAAGATTGTTGAAAACCAAAAGATTCTCAAGCTTTCCGTTAGTAAAAAATTAACCACTATTTCCAACAAAATGGACAAATTCTTTGGAAAAGTGCAACACAAGCTTGGGATATCTTCATCATCTTCTTCATCTACATCTTTCTAGTTTAATGTGTATCTAGTTGCTTATGATTGTGTTGTATTTGGTCATTTTAGTTTGAATTTTCTTTATGTATCTTTTCATTATTTTAGTGTATGAGCTATGTATTCATCATCTAATATTAATGAAAAATTTGTTTCCTTGCTATTATATATTGTTTGTCATCTCTGGAAAGCATACAAGTATAAACATATAAGCTAAATACATTAAAATATCAAAACAAAATTGTTTTGAAAATTTCTTTATATATGTCGACATACCTTGGGTAATATGTTGCCATACAATGGTAATTTTTAATTTTTTTTAGATTTGAAAATTAAATAGACAATAAGTGCTATTCATTTCCGACGAATTTTCACCCATTTAAATACCTATTAAGACTAGAGAATCATTTGTTTCAAGTCTCTTTCTCCTTCCTTTTCATTCCTAAACTCTAATAAAAATTAATGGCTTCTCCTATCCAAAAACTAACCGAAAACCTTGAGAAAACTCTTGAATCATTCAAGAACATTCTTTCTTTCATCCTAATAAACCAAAGGCACTTAGAATTGAGTCAAATCTAAATGATCAAGGAGCAAGAAAGGAATTTCGACGCGATTCAGTGGATGATTTCTACCTTGAACAAAGAAGAACCAACCACCAATCTAGAGTATACCATCAATAAAGATGATGAAGATTGGCATGCTATCAAAACCAATCCAATCTTTGGCGCTGATGGATGGGTTGAAGTTCCTCGAAATGTCTAATTTAAATAGGTTTGATTGTATATAAATAATAATACTTGATTTGGTTTGGATTTGATTGGTTTGATTTGTGTGGATTTGTTTGAATGGTGTGTGCCATTAACTTTGTTGGATTGGATGAATATTTAGATTAATTATGATTATTTCATGATTACCTTATTTTACATATTATTTATTAATTTTATACAATCATTCTCATCATTATTGTATATAATTCTTATATATATCGATTAGTATTTTATTTAGGGGGAGTCAGGATTAAAGTAAGAGTTGGTGTTTGAATTATAGTTTTAGGTGGTTATTTTTGTTAATGACAAAGGGGGAGAAATGTATAAAATCTAGGCATGCATTAAGGAGGAGTTTTGCAACGCAGTGGGAGTTATATTATATTTTTTATAAAGAGTTGTCAACATCAATAAGGGGCAGATTGTTAGTACCTTAAGTATTGGTTTTGATGATAACAACTAGAGAAATTATATAAAATATAAATACTAATGTTTTATCAAGTTATATATAGTATATAGTGCAAGATATTAGATAGGTGTTGATTAAAAAGGCTGTATAGTATCAAGAGTAGATTCAAGATGCTGATATAGAGTTTCAAGAGTTGGAGAATGAAAACTCATGTGTATTGAAGAGTTCAAGATTTCAAAATATTTCAGATAAGTTATAGAGTCGTTGAATTTATGTTAAAACCTTGATAGCACTTTCCTGATCTCTTTGTCCTGCTCTAATTTAGTTTTAAATTATTATTCAAATATCCTGGTTTTAAAATAATCTTTTCAAAATATTTCTCAAAATGATTTTCAATCTCTTATACTTATAATGATATTATTTTAGTGCTTTTAAGCTTTTATATATATTGAATTTTTGTTTATACTTTAATAAGTTATAATTATATTGATTTTATATATATTATTTATATTATATTAAAATTTTCAAAATTATTATACAAAGTTTTATTATGATTAAAATATGTATACACTATGCTTAAATGAATCTACAAAGAATTAAACTATTTTACAAAACAACGAGTTTTCAAAATAAAGTTTTAAAGTAATTTTAAATTTTAAAAAGAGTATGTCGACATACTCTATGTATGTATGTAAACATAGCGGTCGATTTTTTCAAAATTTAAATTTCAAAAGAAGTGTCTTTTCGTCATATCTCTTCATGAATGGACATGACCGTTGTTCCTCTATAAATACCAAACTTCCAAACGAATTTTCAATCATCATTTTCTTATTCATCTCTCCTCCTTCCATTCTCTCATTTTCTAAATCAAAATATACCCAAACTCTGCCGAAATTCAACCAGAATCAAATTCAATTATCACTAGTTTAATTCTACTTCATCTACTCTCTGATTTCTCTCATCTCTCTCAATCAAACCAAGATCAAAGTGCTATTCAAGAATTATAGGATCAATTGTAATCAATATTGAAGATCTAAGTCTGTAAAACTCTATCAAATCATACTGCTATACTTGTGGGTGTGATTGTAGCCTGTAAAATCAATTGGGTGTGATTGTAGCCCGTAAAATCAATTGGATGTGCTTAGTAGCACGTAAATCTAGTGGGTTCGTTTGTAGCTCGAAAATCAAGCGACTCTATCCAGAGGTCGGGATTCTGGAGGGTGTGCTTCGTAGACTTGAAATCGAGATTGTATTTGCATTTACTAGATGAAAAAAAAATCCATACAAGGAATTGTGCGAGACTGGATGTAGGGTAACTCTGAACCAGTATAAAATTCTGGTGTGTTCTTTCCGTTTTATTTTTAATGCATTTACTTTTATCTGCACTTTGATTCCATGATTGTTTCTGTGATCGTTAATTACATCATTCCAAGTAGAATCTTAAAGAATTTGAAAAATATTCATATAATCCATTAAACACTATTCACTCCTCCTCTAATGTTAATTTAGTTTTAAGATCCCTATTCCACTTACTCACATGTCCTAGTGGTTAGGCACTCAATGTTTGGTCTATAAGGATATAAGTTTAAATCATGTGTAGCGCGATTCGAACTACTAGACATATGTTGACTTATAGTATGTTATATCCTACCTAAGATTGTTGTATAATAGTGGACTACCACTTAAGTTTATATTTTTTTTTAAAGTAGGCTTTCGGATTTATTTATATTTCACGTATATATACATAATGTTAAGAGTATATTATGATATATAAGTAGAAATCCTTAGGGAAAAGCATTTAGTCTATCGCAACTACAAAAAGTTCATAATCATGAGTAGTGAATCATACGAATAAAAACAAACACTTATCCTTTAATTTTCATAGTCATCTGGTATTTCGAAAATATGATATTGATATACCAGCAAGACTAACGTATGTAACTTTATCCATACGGTGGACAGTGGTTTACTCATGGCCGTTGGGGATAAGAGATTACATAGTTGAAATTGTTTGGAACAATTATAGAACACACTGAGAGTCTTCAATATGTTATTATTGATGGAGTTAAGGATGTGCCCTAGGAGAAATTATATAATTTGATTAAGGAGAATCTTGTTCGAAATGAAGTATGCTTCTGTGTTTTTTCTATTGTATGTATCGTCGTATTGGATATAGTTAATGTATTATGCATACGATAAATACATATAAGTAAAAGGTTCTTAGAAAAAATATTTTTATTGATTGTAGTTGCGAATAGTTCACAACCATGAGTATTGAATCAATATTTAAATACTTATTTCTTAAATGTTCCTAGTCAAGATGTGTCGAGAAAAGGAAATCGATATGTCCATTAAGATTAGTATACGTAATGCTCTCCATGTAATGAACATTAAATTAGTCATGACCATTGAGGGCACCAAGGAGTTACATACTTATGGTTGTTTGGAACAATCATTGTAACGACTCGCGAATTTATCGCTTTAATAAATTATATTTATTTTAAATTTATTCAAATGAAAGGTTGATAATACAAATAATATTATTTTGACTAATGATAAATAATAATAAATCTTATTTTGAATAGATATTTATAAAAAAATATTTTCCTCGAGATATAGATCGATAAAATGACCGAAAACTAATTTATCCGTAAATAGCTCTAAAATCATTAAACATCATACATTTATTTTTATAATTGAACTATGAAATAAAATTAATTATTTTACTTTTGGAAATTAAATGTATTTATGACATTTTTAATGCCCTTAAATATAATAATTGATTTATTGTGGTTTAATGATTTAATAATTATTTTAATTAGTCAAATAATTATTTTAAATAATGATAATTCATTTTGATTAGTTATAAAGTGATAATAAATCATTTGTAATATTTTTATAAAGATATATATTTGATTTGAAAATATAAGGAAAACAATTGATATTACTTTATCAGTATAATAGTAATTATTGTAAATGATTGTTAATATTAATTTATATGGTTTTATAATTCAAATATCATCATTTTAATTAATTTAAAATGATAAGAAATTTTTTTTAATTTTTTTTTACAAATATATGTACGTTAATTAATAAGTGAAAATGTGACTGATAATCGGTTCCTCGGATTTCAACGGTTTAACAGAAAAAAGTTGTTCGAAGACGTTGGAAGTGTTATGCACCTACATGTACATGCATATATATGTCACATGCACATGATAACATATACATGTGTACATGAACACTTATATATATATATATTACAAAATAATTAAATAATTCCTAAGACTTAACCTTTAAGTAACCAAAAAAAGCAAACATCAACTCATTGTACCGCACCATCATCACACCATCACCTCACATCACCATCACATGGCCTAAGGGGGGATCCATGCTTGTAGTGGGGGTAGGAGGGGTGTGGGCTAGGGGCGTTTTGGTAATTTTTCTTTTAAATATTTTATTCCAAGTTTTTTTCTATAAATACCCATCCACTTTCTCACATTTTTCACCATATTCTTATCATCTTCTTCTCCATTTTAAGCTTCTTTTCATGGCTTCTAAGCTTGTCAAAATTATGGCAAAATATTTAGCAAAAGAAATTTAAAATAATATAATATATATAAGTTATCAATTCCACTTCAAACGGAAACAAAACTCATCCTCTACCTTTCCAAAATCCATGGCCACCACCACACACCACCAAGGCTGAGCCCTTCCCCCTTCCCCACCAAGGTCGTGATCTCCAAAGCAAGGCTAAGCTATTTTAAAGTCAATAGTGCTAGTGATCGTGAGCGTAGATTTCGAGATAGCGGAGCTATAGCCGATTTTAGATTAGCTCAAAGGGAAAATGAAGGTGAGAACTCCTATACTACGGTATTATATGCTATTGGATGTTATATATGTTTGATTATGATTGTTGATGATGGTTGTTTAAAATGAATGATGAATATATATGCAAGTCATGGAAATACACGTCGATAAGCACAAAGGAAATCACTTTTCTCTATATTAATGAATCGGTGTATATGGAATGTTAAACCCCTTTAAATTGGTTTAATAATGAGTTTGAAATGTTTTATAAACATTTAAAAGTGTTTTGGTGAAGTCTGAATAAGAATCGGAAATTTAGCCAAAAATAGGCGCGTCGCGTATCGGTAGTTCGCGATTTTGCACCATAAAAGTCAAACGAGTGTATAGAATGGAATATAGCTTGGAATTCTTCGAGATAAGATTATTTCGAACTATTATATCCGTAGTTTTCCAACAAAGAAAGAAAATCGAGATTTTGATAAGTAGATTTTGAAATATGAGTAAAACAAGTTTTTGGAAAAATCGTGGTTTTTGCAGTTCGGAATCTATAACAGGATTTCTTTGAAATTGATATTTTAAAATTGTTTAAAAATATGAAATAAATTCTAAAAATCTTTTAAAATGTTAAAACAGTGATTTGAGTTATAAAAGTGAAGTTTCAAATGAAAAAAGTCGTTTTGATCAATATAGTTTAAAAAGTACTTTTTGCAACACTTTCCGCAGCACTTTTCTATAACTTTTAAATTTTAGTTTTAAACTTAACGATTCTTTTCCAAACCTTTTATAAATGTTTTAAAATGGATAACTAAGTGTTTTAATAATGATTCGAGGTTTTTATAACTTATTTAAAAGATTTTAAATAAATGATTTAAAGAAAAACTATTACAAATTTAGTGGTTTAATCTTGGCTCTAAAAGCCGATGAGTAAACTGGATTTTTCTATTCGTGAGATCCGAATGTGAGGTGCTTAAACTAAGGATATGTTCAGGAGCAACCAGTGCCCTGGCTCACCTGGCCTCTTCCCTGGGCGAGGGATAGATAAGGTTGAAATGTCAGAAACGAGTTAAGTATAAAAAAAGATTAAATTTTCCTAATTTAAGTTAAATACAACTTGATTGTATAGAGATGATCTTCTTATACTTAGTGTTAAAGTTCAAAGAGGGAACTCATACTATTTGTGGAATTTAAAAGGTGATTTCACCCTTATTCCGCCCATAGTATTTGTTGAATACGAGAATTAGTATTGAGTAGAATTAGATGATTTCTATAGATTCTGCTCGCTTAATATTTACTAGTTTTGGATTAACATCCTAGATAACATGGTTTTAACCCAATCAAAATTATGAGTTTTGAATTAAGAAATCATTATTAAGATGTAAATGAAATGAATTGGAAATATTTTCCTAAGTGAAAAATGAAATGATTTCGAATTATTCCAAGTTTAGAAAAGGGTTATAAGTAATCAAAGGATGTGATAAGAGAGGTTTAATGATTCCGTATATACCGGAAATAATGTTTTAGAAATATATATCTCCAGGAGAGATTTTGATAAAAAGAACTTAATCAATTAAAGAATGACTCCCTGTTCACAGAACCTTTTTTTATCGATGATTGGATCGAAGGACCCAGGGTCGAATTTGGGGTAATTACTATCCAAAAACCACTTCGAACCAATGTATGCGTTCAAAAAATGAAAACCTGATAAAGAAATTAAAGGATGATGACCGAAGATCTTTGGGGTGAAAGGACTACTTGTTGATAATTCTGCTTAGCTCCCAAATACTAAAGTAGCAGTGGTCCCTTCATTCTGAAACTCTTCGAGTTGCAAGGACTTCTCGCTACTAATCCTAGGGGTAACTCCTGATCGGATGTGGTAGGAGAGTGCCTTCGGTTTGTCCTATTCTTGGACAACTTGTATGGACGAATGTCCGACGTTGCATTTCTAGTTACATAAGTGATCTCTATGAACGTATTATCTGATTGGTGGCGGAGAAGGCAACTTCTCTTAGCTTAAAACCCTTTCCTGAAACATACGAGCTCAGGAGTTATACGTTTGTAGAAATCTGTTGTGTGACCATGGAATGACAGTGTGGCATCCAAAGTGAATTGTGCAATGTGAAAGGTGTTAGTCCATGAGTTGATGGTTTTGATGACAACAACCTTAGAATAAGATTATAAAATATAAATACTAACATTATAGTTTAGATATATATGTATATGCAGGATTTAACCATGCAGGTACCAAGAATGAAGACTGTACAGTATAGAGATTCAAGATATCAAGATTGAAGACTCATGAGTATCAAGAATATCAAGATTATCAAGTGTTCAAGATTTCAAGATAAGTATTGAGTCTAGAATTATGTTAAAACTTCATAATAGCACTGAAATCTTCACTCCATTTTTCTTTTGGGATGGAACCCATTTCTACCTTTTTAGTGGCTTACAAACCCACGACAAGTAGCTTACAAACCTACGACAAGTGGCTTACAAACCCACGAACATCCTGGTTTTGTACAAGTTCTCGAGTCCTGATATGATGAGGTATTCTGTAGGAAGAAGCTTGCAAAACTACTTCAAAATGATTTTCAAAACTACTTCATAATGATTTTCAAAACTGATTTTCAAAATGTTTTACCCTTAAAAATTATCTTTTCAAATAATTTTCAAAAAGATGTTTTAGCCTTAAAATATTCTTGTTTTTAAACTTCGTTTGTTTTAAACTATCTTTTAATTATAATATATATTTATACTTAGATTTAAATATAAAATTATAGTAAAATTATATATATATTATTCTCTATATTTATCTATGTATTTTATCTATAGTCAAGTATATTTATAAAGTTTAAATAGTTTTTAATATAAGATAAAGGTTATTTTCAAAGAAAAACAAGACATCAAAATTTCCTTTGGGATGTCGACATGCCCTAGTACCCCATGTCGACATAGTGACAGTTAGATTCAAAAATTTGAATTTCAAAAGAAGTGTCTATTCGTCATAACCTTTCACGAATGGACATGGCTGTTGTTCTTCTATAAATAGGGGTTAGTTTCAACGAATTTAATATTAGATTTTCTAGTTTTTCACTTCTCTTCTTCTTCCATATTTTCTTATTCAAAATCCTATCATTACTCTGCCGAAATCAACATTGAATCTAACTAGATAATTTCTGGTTTGATTCTCTATCACTATCTCAACAAGATCCAAGTGCTATTCGGAGTTATAGGCTTCTTTGTAATTTATCTAGCGAGAAAAGGTGTGATTGTAGCCTTGGAAATCAATCAA
The DNA here is from genome assembly GCA_030737815.1 of Allium fistulosum. Taxonomy (NCBI): domain Eukaryota; kingdom Viridiplantae; phylum Streptophyta; class Magnoliopsida; order Asparagales; family Amaryllidaceae; genus Allium; species Allium fistulosum. Next base: position 999,714,342 of record CM060903.1, read on the forward strand.
GCGAGAAAAGGTGTGATTGTAGCCTTGGAAATCAATTGGGTGAACTTGTCGCCCATAAATCAAGTATCTCTACCCAGAGGATTGTGATTCTGGATGGTGTACCTCGTAGCCTTAAAACCGAGGGTTGTAATTGTTGAATTGCTTTTGAAAGGAAATTCGTACTTAGTTGTGCGGGACTGGATGTAGGGTAGGGTAACTCCGAACCAGTATAAAATCCGGTATGTTCTTTCCTTTACTGCATTTACGTTATTTCTGCATCTGTGTATGTTTCTGTGATTATATCTGTGTCTGAATATTGCATACATTTGTGTTCAAATTAACATAATCTCAAAAAGATTTAGTAATTTCTTAAAAACACTATTCACCCCTCCTCTAGTCTTATTCCTAGCCTTAAGATCCGTAATCCGCATTCCTCACACTTGGTATCAGAGCAAGGTTTTCAAAAGTTTCATAATCTGATTCTTGAAAAAGTTTTTTTTTAAAATGGCTATATTTAAGAAATTTGTTAATGCATGTTTAGAAATATTCAGATCATCATTGTCTCTTGAGTCTGCATATAATCAAGATTCAAATACAAGTTGTCTACTAAGATTGTTTGATGTGCAGGAATCATGCTTTATGGGAGTTGAGGAATCAATCCAGAACAAACAAACTGTGTAGATCAAAAAGAACAAATGGATACTCGATAGTGGATGTTCTAGACACATGACTGGGAATCCAGATATGCTGAATGATATAATATACAAAGACGGAGGACTGGTTAACTTTGAAGACAATTCAAAAGGTTATGTGATCGGCATCGGCAAAGTCGGTAACTCTGAAACTCCTATTATTACTAATGTTTTGCTAGTTAAGAATCTGAAACACAATCTGCTAAGTATAAGTCAACTATGCGATAAAGGATATAAAATTAAATTTGAAAAAGATAAGTGTCACATTAAAGACAATAATTCAACCATAATATTTGAGAGAATCAGGAAAAAGAATATTTATATTCTTAGTATGAAAATTTCAAATGATAACTTATGTCTTTTGGCAAATGCAAGTGACCCTTGGATTTGGCATAAGAGATTTGGACATTTGAATTTCAAACTCTTATCTAGACTGTCAAAACATGATCTAGTAAGAGGTCTCCCTAAAATGAATTTTAAAGTAGATAGTCTATGTGATGCATGCCAACTAGGAAAACTTAGAAAAAGTTCCTTTAAATTAAAAGATATGATTTCAACTTCAAAACCTCTTGAATTACTTCATCTTGATTTATTTGGTCCATCTCAAATTCAATCAATAAATCACAGTAAATATGTTTTTGTAATTGTAGATGATTATTCTAGATTTACATGGACAATATTTTTGAAACATAAAAGTGATACTTTTGAATGTTTTAAGAATTTTTCAAAAAGAGTTCAAAATCAATTTTCTCAAAAAATTATAACCATCCGTAGTGATCATGGTGGTGAATTTGAAATTGAAAAGTTTGAAGAATTCTGTAATAAAAAGGGAATAATTCATAAGTTTTCATTTCCAAGAACTCCACAACAAAACAGAGTAGTAGAACGTAAAAATAGGACGATTTAAGAGTGTGCGAGAACTATGCTTTCTGATAGTAATTTACCAAAGTACTTTTGGGCAGAAACAGTTGCTACCGCCTGTTATATTTTAAATAGAATTTTAGTTAGACCTTTAACTAATAAGACATCTTATGAACTTATTTACTCAAAGAAACCTAAGGTATCTTATTTTAGAATTTCTGGAAGTAAATGTTTTATTTTAAATACAAAAGATAACTTAGATAAATTTGATCCTAAATCCGACAAAGGAATCTTTATCGGATACTCTAATAGAAGTAAAGCATATAGAGTATTTAATTTAAGAACTAATACCATCGAAGAAACAATGCATGTTTCATTTGATGAAAATTTCAAAATTTTTGAAGAAATAAATGATGAAGAGGATTTAATCACTCAAAACCAAGAGTCAACCGAAACTAATAATGAATTAAATCATCCTAATAAATGGATTAAACTTTTAAAAGATCACCCTATAGAAAATATACTTGGAGATATGCAATCTGTTGTTAAAACTAGAAATCAACTAAGTCAAATGAGTAATGTAGCTTTTATATCAACTACTGAACCAAAAAATCCAGAAGAAGCATCAACTGATGATTCATGGATTTTGGCTATGCAAGAAGAATTAAATCAATTCACTAGAAATGATGTTTGGAAACTTGTTCCTAGACCTGAAAATAAAACAATAATTGGAACTAAATGGGTTTATAAAAATAAAATGAATGAACAAGGAGAGGTTGTTAGAAATAAAGCCCGGTTAGTCGCTCAAGGTTATTGTCAAGAAGAAGGAATAGATTTTGATGAAACCTTTGCCCCCGTAGCAAGATTAGAAGCCATTAGAATTCTACTTGCTTTCGCAAATCATAATAATTTCAAATTATTTCAAATGGATGTTAAAAGTGGATTTTTTAAATGGTTTTGTAAAAGAAGAAGTATTTGTTAAACAACCACCACTTTTTGAAAATGATAAATTTCCAAATCATGTTTACAAACTTAAGAAAGCTCTATATGGTCTAAAGCAAGCTCCTAGAGCCTGGTATGATAGACTAAGATCTTACTTGTTGCAATCAAATTTTGAAATAGGTAAAGTAGACAATACTCTTTTTATTAAAAGAAATAAAAATGATATTCAACTAGCACAAGTCTACGTAGATGATATCATTTTTGGATCAACTAATTTTGAAATGAATAAAGAATTTTCTGAAATAATGACAAAAGAGTTTGAGATGAGTCATATGGGTGAATTAAACTTCTTTTTAGGATTACAAATAAAACAATTAGATAATGGTATCTTTATTAGTCAAGAAAAATATGCTAAAGACCTTGTTAGTAAATTTGGTTTGACTACTGCGAGTGGAAAACCCACTCCTATGGCAACCAATGAGTACCTTAGTAAAGAAGATCTCTGGAAAGATGTAGATCAAAAATTATATAGAGGAATGATTGGATCACTACTCTATATCACTACGAGTAGACCTGATATCATGCATAGTGTCTGTCTCTGTGCAAGGTATCAATCCCAACCTAAAGAAACTCACTTAAAAGCTGTAAAATGTATTATAAGATATGTTAAACACACCTTTGATTATGGCTTATTTTATCCTAAAAATGATTCGTTTGACTTAATATCTTACTGTGATGCTGATTATGTTGGTTGTAAATCAGACCGAAAAAGTACAAGTGGAACTTGTCACTTTTTAGGGCATTCTCTGATTTCCTGGTTTAGTAAAAAGCAAAATACAGTTTCTCTATCAACAACCGAAGCAGAGTATATTTCTGCTGCTCTGGCTTGTTCTCAAGTAATATATATGCAACAAACTTTAAAAAATTTTGGTTTAAATATCTCAAAATCACCAATTTATTGTGATAATACTAGTGCCATAAATTTATCCAAAAATACTACTCAACATGCTCGAACTAAACATATTGATATCAGACACCATTTTCTCAGAGATAATATAAGTAGAGAAGTAATTACTCTCGACTATATCAATTCTGAAAATCAAATTGCTGATATCTTAACAAAACCCTTAAATGAATCTACATTTACTAAATTAAGAAGAGAATTAGGTATTTGTTCATTAACTGAAATATAAAATATAAATAACAAGTATAATTAAAAATTAATTCAAAATAAATTAAATAGGCAAAAATTCAAGAACCATGTCGACATCCCCATAGACCCATGTCGACATATAACGTTTTTTTTTATTTTAAAATTTTTTCCCACCAAAATTCAAATAATTAGTTATATATTCTTCTTATTTTCGAAATTTTCTTCATTCTCTCTGTTCTCTTTCTGTTCTATCTTCTGAAATCAATTTATCAATGGCCTTCTCTTCCAGATCAAACATAAAATCAACTTTTTCGTTCCCATCGCCTACTTCTGTTCCGTTTCAACAAACAACGCTCGCTCGTGTGATGAAAATGGAGGATTCTCTGAAGGATACCCTTCAGTTAATGACTAAAATCCAAGTGATACAACTTCGAATGGCCAAAGAACAAGAGAGGCAAGGCAAAATCCTTAGGAATTTGCAAAAATTTCTTATGGATAATCATGCTAACCCAATCTTGATTGACGAGGACTCTTCAGGAGATCATGAACAAAAGGAAAGTGAAGAAGAAGAAGAACCAATGGAAGAAGAGCATGCGGAAGACAACGACAAAGTCATTTGCGTTGGCGAAGTATGTTTTGACAAGGACGGAAACTTGGTTGAACAACGTGGAAATTTCTGTTTCCATTATCCAAATTGTTCGATCCATAGATCTCCAATTGTCAAAGATACTCGGTAGTTTCTTCTCTTTCGTTTTCATCGTTTTGTGTATACTTGTCACGTTTTACGAAAATGTAAATTTAAAAAAATATATAATTAAAAGATGTTGTGTGTTCTTATATATGATTCCTATATATGTTATATATATATAAGTATTATATAGATACTTGGTTAGGAATGTTAGTAGTTTAGGACTAAGTTCTAGGTTTACAAGTAAGTATTGATTATCTATGATACCACTATCATTGTAATCATATAGGGTATTAGACTAAGAGTTATATAGTTTGGAGTTAGTTTGTTTTTGTTGATGACAAAGGGGGAGAAATATAAAATAGGGTAGTTAGGCATAGATTAAAGGGGAGTTATTAGATTTAGGGGGAGTTATTAGATTTAGTGGGAGTTATTAGGATAGAAGTAATATTTTATAAACAAAGGTTGTCATCATAAAAAAGGGGTAGATTGTTAGTCCATGAGTTGATGGTTTTGATGACAACAACCTTAGAATAAGATTACAAAATATAAATACTAACATTATAGTTTAGATATATATGTATATGCAGGATTTAACCATGCAGGTACCAAGAATGAAGACTGTACAGTATAGAGATTCAAGATATCAAGATTGAAGACTCATGAGTATCAAGAATATCAAGATTATCAAGAGTTCAAGATTTCAAGATAAGTATTGAGTCTAGAATTATGTTAAAACTTCATAATAGCACTGAAATCTTCATTCCATTTTTCTTTTGGGATGGAACCCATTTCTACCTTTTTAGTGGCTTACAAACCCACGACAACTAGCTTACAAACCTACGACAAGTGGCTTACAAACCCACGAACATCCTGGTTTTGTACAAGTTCTCGAGTCCTGATATGATGAGATATTCTGCAGGAAAAGCTTGCAAAACTACTTCAAAATGATTTTCAAAACTACTTCAGAATGATTTTCAAAACTGATTTTCAAAATTTTTTACCCTTAAAAATTATCTTTTCAAATAATTTTCAAAAAGATGTTTTAGCCTTAAAATATTCTTGTTTTTAAACTTCGTTTGTTTAAACTATCTTTTAATTATAATATATATTTATACTTAGATTTAAATATAAAATTATAGTAAAATTATATATATATTATTCTCTATATTTATCTATGTATTTTATCTATAGTCAAGTATATTTATAAAGTTTAAATAGTTTTTAATATAAGATAAAGGTTATTTTCAAAGAAAAACAAGACATCAAAATTTCCTTTGGGATGTCGACATGCCCTAGTACCCCATGTCGACATAGTGACAGTTAGATTCAAAAATTTGAATTTCAAAAGAAGTGTCTATTCGTCATAACCTTTCACGAATGGACATGGCTGTTGTTCTTCTATAAATAGGGGTTAGTTTCAACGAATTTAATATTAGATTTTCTAGTTTTTCACTTCTCTTCTTCTTCCACATTTTCTTATTCAAAATTCTATCATTACTCTGCCGAAATCAACATTGAATCTAACTAGATAATTTTTGGTTTGATTCTCTATCACTATCTCAACAAGATCCAAGTGTTATTAAGAGTTATAGGCTTCTTTGTAATCAATCAAGCGAGAAAAGGTGTGATTGTAGCCTTGGAAATCAATTGGGTGAACTTGTCGCCTGTAAATTTAGTATCTCAACCCAGAGGATTGTGATTCTGGAGGGTGTACCTCATAGCCTTGAAACCGAGGGTTGTAATTGTTGAATTGCTTTTGAAAGGAAATCCATACTTAGTTGTGCGGAACTGGATGTAGGGTAACTCTAAACCAGTATAAAATCCGGTGTGTTCTTTCCTTTACTGCATTTACTTTATTTCTGCATCTGTATTTGTTTCTGTGATTATATCTGTGTCTGAATATTGCATACATTTGTGTTCAAATTAACATAATCTCAAAAAGATTTAGTAATTTCTTAAAAACACTATTCATCCCCCCTCTAGTGTTATTCCTAGCCTTAAGATCCGTAATCCGCATTCCTCACAAAAGGTAATCGTTACCTCAAGCCTCACACCCAGAAATGGCCAAAACAGGGTAGATGTAGCAAGGATATGTGGTTCGCAACCATTATGATATGATCATCCCCTTTTAGATATATTTATTCCCACTATGACGTTCAGGACTTGAATTATTATGGATGTATGCTGTGAGGGCCCTCGGATAGGTTAGTAACGACCGAGGTGATGACATATTCGGTACTACCTAGTGAGAAAGGTAAGCGGTCTTGTGTTGGTAGAGGGCAGATGTTCTGTAGCCTCGATACATTCCTTTAGAGATGTACTGCCGGAAGGTAGTCCCTTCACCTGGTCATTTGTATGGAAATCCATTCTCCAATAAGCGCTAGCCATTTTGTTTGTATAACCCACGTTTGTGGCTAATTGTTGGAATTTAATCAATGTAATAATTTCAGCTAAGATTAATAAGTTTACTTGCAAATGTTTTTAAAGGAATGTCATTAAAAATAATATCCCTTATTTTTACGAATAAAGATTTGGTTATCATAAGGTAAAAACCCATTCAGTGTTTATGTGTGGCGTAGTCTTATGAGATACCTTTTAGTTTTCAAAACATGTATTTTTGAGTTCTCACACCAGTCTCATGACTAACCCGGAGTTTATTTTCCTTTTCCTTAAACTCTGGGTGCCTTAATTTTCCTGGGCAGCCTAGTTGTCAGGTTTAATTTAGAAGAAAGTTGGATGGAGCTCGAAGCATGGAGTTAGAAGCTTTTTCTGAAGATTTTTATCTATTTCCACCACACTCTTGTATTATAGTATTCCGCATTTGTAGGGACAAAAATTTATACATGTCCATGTTTAACTCTGAAAATGTATTATAAATTTCCGCTGTAAAGTTTATATTGAAATAGCATATGTGAGATTATGTTCTAGCTTTGTTTTTCTGTCTTACCCTTGAGAATCCGCTTCTCCGGCACTTGGATTTACTGCACATGAATACCGAAGATGTATTAATGTCGATTTCTGAGAGTTGAAGAAACGGGTCCTCACAATCATAGAACGACTCAACAAGAGTCTTCTATTGATTAATACAAATAATTTAAAATTAATGATCTCAATTGGTGACGTGTAATAATTTTCAAACTTGTAGGTACTGCGGACCTTAAGTAACTAGGCTATACTTTGATTATGGTCAATCACATGACATAACAATCATGTTATGACCATAGTTGGTTTTACGTTGAACTACTTGAAGTGAAACACAACCCAAAAGAGGATTCTCCTCTTTCATGGTAGAGTGTTAATATCATTGTAATTGGTAGTTGACTTAAAGTTAAAAATTCTTGGCCAGAGTAAACAGATTAATCGATAAATGTTATTGGATTAAACCAAGGAATTTAAAGTTTTTGTGCAATTAGCTATATATATTAGTAATTTTTTTTGACCATTGACCAAGCTCTAGATATCTAAGTGATACAGTGATGATGAAAAAACACGTACATGAAATGTTTTGCAAGATGTAGCTTAATATAGATTAGAAATTAGATTTTGCCTAAATAATCTATAAGCAACTGAACTTGTGCTCGATGCTATATTTCGGCAAAGTCTGTACATACTCCAGTATTTTAATTATTTAAATATTGACTAAGGGCTGAGTTCATACTAAGGAGTCAATACAACTATGTTGTTAGCTAATTTTCATGTTCGGCCAATTTTAAATTAATTTATATGTTTATAAATTAATAATAAAATTAATACAAATGTTGTGTTGATTTTTTCATTTCATTGCATTTTAATTAATTGTTTTAAACCTAACTATTAAATAAGACGATGTATAATTGTTATATGTTGATTTAATTAAAAAAATTGGGCTTAAATGAATTAATTAAATAATTAATTTAATTGTTAAATTAGTTAGGCTCGGAGCCCTTTATCCCATAAAAGGAGGCCGACCATGCATGGGTAAGAGAGGGGGCTTGGGTTTTATTTTTTGGATGGTTTAAATCTATGGATAGTTTGATATGTGGTTGGCTATAAATAACATGGGGTTATGATGCGCTACCCTTGTACTATGCAGAATGGATCTTAAAGCTAATGTAACACTAGCGGGGGTTGAATAATGTTTGTAAACTTATTACCAGTTTATATTGTGAATACCAAACTTAACAAAACAAAATCAGATTCATAGGTAGTAATATAGCTAATGCAGAAAGCACAAAGCAATAAAAGTAAAGAGAAGATACTAAGAATTTTATACTCCTTCGAATTCTCAATCCTACATCCAGTCTTAAAGTCGTACAGAATTTCCACTATAACAAACTTGCAATTCTAAGGGCGGCAAGTACACCTTTACAACTTGACTTGAATCAGGAAGCAAGCAACACCTATCCTAAATTTCCATGTTTAGCAGGACACACTTAGACCATCTTGACTCTAAATCAAGTGGCAAGAACACATATCCTGACTTTCCACTGGTGGCATGACACATTTATACAATCAAGACTTTCTATGGGTGGCAAGATGCACCTTTTGTAACAAGTAGTAGAGTAATATCCACAAGAAATTGATTCTTTTGATCACAATTTTGAGTAGTCTTTAATACATGTTCCTACAGACCTCCAATAGTAATATAACTTTTATTTCTTGAGGAATATGATAATAATAGAGAGTAAATGATAAAGAATTTATTTTGGGACTCTCTAACTTTTAGTAGTTTGCAAATGTCTAAAGAAATAGAAAGAAAGAGAGTGGATTCGCAAAATAATTATATGTGAATAATAAGACATACTTGCAAAATATGAGAATGTAAAGAGTAAGAGAAATAAGAGAGAATTAATTGAAAATTTCATTATCCAATGCCTCTAAATAAAAGATGAAGATATGTGACTTTTCACAGAAGGTGAAAGGAAATGTCTATTAGTTTAAAAATCAAAAGTTGCAACCAATGGCTAATATATCGACATACTATTTTGGATATATCAACATATCCTAGTGTAAAATGATATATATTTTTATAAAAATTGGTTTAACTCTTTTAACTTGTAAAACCGGTATATAACTTTTATAAAAAGGTTGTGGAAAATAAAATAATGAGTTTTAAATGAGAAAATTCCAAGAATTGCTAGTGATCCTTAATGGTTAAATCTAAGACTCGATATACATTAAAACAGAAAAACTATTGTCTTGTACTCTTCCACTGTTTGTTCCTTCAGTTTTCTATGTTCTCTTAGCCTTGCCTTTTTTGGATAGACAAAATATTATTATTCTACACATGCAAACCAAATTATAATGGTCGTACCACTTATACACAGTAAACTCAGGTGCAAGGCACATGCATCTAAATTACTATATGAAAATAACAATGAAACACTAGAGCCAGACTAAAGTGTCTTGACTATAAATGAAATCAGAAGACTAGTCCTCCTTAGAAGAGGAGGAACCACCATCATCAAAAGTAGAAACGGGCCCGAGAACATGGAGATACCCTAAGAAAATACTTGGATCAAGGATAGTCGTGTCACTACAGCAGTTATTTTTCCTATCCGATGTGTCGTCGGAAAACATATTGCGATTCCAATCTCCAAGGATTTCCATGTTAGTGAGAGAGAATCTATCTTTAGAAATAATGTAATAAAGACATCTATTATCACCGGGTTCACCAACGTACTTGTAGAATCTACCATGTTCCGGGTCATACATCATTTATGTCCCATCATGGAGCTAAATCAGTTCGCCATAAATCTAAGTGATATGGTCAAACAAAGGATCAACCATGGGCGAAACATCAGGTGGAGGAGGAATAAGAAGGGTAGTGTCAACAAAATGGACCTCAACAAAGGCAAAACTTTTGGGACCCATCTTCTGATCGAAGGCATAGGAAGTGGGGTTCTGTCAAATATCAAAATTGGAGTTACTTGAGCGTCCCATTTGCAAGTGCCGATGGTGTGTCCAAAAGAGTGGCAAGTGGAGCATATATCGGGTTCCCGCTATAACTAATGTCTACATTTGCTACATGTCCCTCTACTAGCTTCAATTTGAGTTTCAAAGGAAGGGGTTTATCTGAGGTGATTTCAATCAGGGCCTTCACATACACTATATGCTTCCTTGCTACAGTGTTAGTGTCAAAACAATTTAGCTTTCCTACCAGACTAACTAGCCAATCGAGGCCGATCATGGATTGCGAAATAGAGGGAATGTGAGTGAAATATGCCCAAACAGGGATAGATAGGACTTGATCCCTAGCGCTATCCACAGATTGGTTCCAAGTAGTAACAATGAAAGGTTTTCCTTCTATTAAAATTGGCTCCACCTCAAGTATACATCATAGCTCGTCTGAATTTAAGAATTTGAAGCAAAACATAGAGTTGCCGGAATGAACTTGTAAACTTCCCTTTAGTTTCCATACTCGACGACAACGGTCTCTAACTGAACTGTAAGGAAGGTTTTCATCAAGGAAGAACCCTACTAAATAATCCGACCAATAGTCTATACCTGCCCGTAGTACTTCTGGCGGAGGTACCATGACATCGTCTATTTCTTGAATTTCAAAAGTTTTAGGAGAGCATATACTGGCATTTCTAGGTAATGTTCTAAAGAGGGAAGACTATTTCTTAACCATTACTAGAGCAATTTGAAGTGTAAATAGATTCAATGGGTCACTTAAAGGAGGATTATAAATCTACTACTGCAAACAATGGGACATAGCATGGGAACATTCATGCGTATTAATACAAACATGTTTAGGGCATTCAGAGAAGTGGTTCGAATTAGAGCAGTTTGTAAAATCAAGTATTCCAACATCACTTACAACCAAATCACAACATTACTCACACGCACCATGTTGCGACCCGGACACTTGCACACATGAAACTTTTCATACACTGGTAGCAGAAAAGTCAATGGGACAGGTTGAGGTAGAACTTACAGCATTTTGGTGAGGATTAACAGACGCCAGAATAGTAGGCAAAGGCTCAACAATCGCAAGCGTTTCAGGCAAGGGGACAACAAGCCCAGCATGCCTTTGAATCTCCTTTGTTCTAATAGTCCTTTTCTTGTCTTCTTTGTCTTGATTCCTCTTAATCTTCCTGGTTTTGTACTTGATTTGTTGTATTGATTATCTTTATGTGTATACTTCATATTCTCTTGATTATCCAACACTATGTCTTGATAGTATTCTTGTATTTCTTGTCCTATATCATATATAAACTTGGAAATCATTAGTACCAAAATTTATCTTGTTGTTATCATCAAAACTAATACTTGTGGTTCAACAATCTATTCTTTTTTAATGATGACAATCATCCAAATATTCTTTGATAAAATATAAGATTAATTTAAATCCAACTCCCCCTAAATCCATTAACTCTCCTTATGTTAATGCTCCTCTATCTTTTTGAGTTTTATATTTTACACCTTTTTCTCTACCCTTTTGTCATCAACAAAAATGAGATAAAATAATTTGTATAAAATTTAGTTAACATTAATAGGGTTATGTGGTGTTTAAATATTCCTTTTAATTATAGTAAATATAAATATATTTTTTATTATAGTTTTAAGACATATAAAAAGGAATACATACATTTAAACAAACAATTATTACATACACTAGTATACAATATGCATGTTGCTTCGCCTCATTTGCTTTGGTTGTGTTAGCAACCAAAGTAAATATTATCATTTGCTTCAATCCATCCTAACAACTAAAGCAATTGATACATGCATAAAAGCAAATATGTTATTTGCTTCGTTTTCTTCTGAAGGCCCGAAGCAAATAGGTTATTTACTTCAGTTCCTTATTTATGATCGAAGCAAATAGGTAAACTTTTTTCTCTCTACAGTCGCATCATTTCTAATTCATTTTATTTGCTAAACCCAAAACTAAAATAACCCTAATTCACCCAATTGCGCATCTTTATTCCCTCGATCCGCCGCTACAAATACAAATCTAGATGCTTACCGTATGCCGACAACAATCACCGTGCCTCAAATTATCATGATCCCATGTGTTTCATGAAGGTCTGACTCTCATCTCCACACCCGAGTTCGACGCCATCGCATTCTCCTTATTCTTTTCCCTTAAATCTACTTCCCGTGTTCCAACGTCTTCGTCCTCGAAGTCACAATTCGACATACGTTTTAATTTTTGTGTAAGTTCTTTAAAGCTGTAAACACTGGTAAGACACAAAGTCGATACTTCCACTACCTACGCTCTGCTAAAGCGGCCGATGTCCCTATTTAACCCCTTCGAAGCTTTGACGGCTAGATTGGAAGAAAAGCCCGTGGTTTTTGATTAATTGACAGGAGTTAAAGAGTTTGTTCCAATACTAATGAGCCTATCAATAGGTGATTCTTTACCAAACTTAAACTCATTAGAGCAGAAATCTCCATGGAGATAAGGAAATTCAATATGCAACTTATAAGTCCAAACAAATCAATGTAATTGTCGAACGAATATGCAAGTTATAGTCCAAACCGAGTCATAGGGCTATTTGCTTGTTTAATTTCCAAAATTCTTATGTGTACAATTGTTCAAGTGTTACAACAGGAAAATCCTCAATTCAATTTAGGGTTTATAATTTAAAAGGTAAGAAATGAGAAAAGAGCATTCGACCCCTTCCATGAAGCCCTCGGGTCCCTATTTATAGAGGTTGACGGCGACGTAATGATTGGCTTCAACAACCTCGTCTTCGGCATTAATAACATCACTGAACATAAATGTCGACATTGTCATGTACACATTGACAATTTCTTCTTCGTTGATCGACCCTTTTCATAACTACATATTAGCAGTGATGAAGTACAATGTTAGCAGGATGCGGCTTTGATAACCCTTTGGAATATATTGATGATTCTCGGCATGGTTAATGATTATTGGTGACGATGACTCCATATCTTGAGATCTTCCTGATTGATGGTTGGCTGTATTACCCATTATTGAAGGGTGTCGTAGATACAGAACAGCGACGGCATAGATGATCCTCGATGACAATACTCAGTAGCTAATGAAATGCGGCATTGATAATGTCTATGGATATTGACAACGATAGTCATCAACATCGTGCATGTAGATGTGTAAAGTCTTCCAAGAGAGTCGACACGATGGAAATACTGTTCCTCGATGACATTCATGACTTGTAGTTTCCCTTATAAGATGATTCTATCGGCGATGACGCTGGGATGGAAACTTTCAATTGCCTAAACACATACAGTGTTAAGAATGAATGATACTAGTAGTGTCGACATTGATAAGAGATGGCTTTATCCAATATTGCCTCTGAAATCATGACTCTCGACGTCAATCTTATTACTATTCGACAGCGGTCGTGATTCATGGAAGACGACGTTTATGTTTTATTGTTTTGGCTTTATCATGGCTAATGGATTTTATGTGACGTCACTATACTTTGGCACTATATCTTTAAACATCTTCGACGATGGTGATATTAGTCACATTTGCCCCCATAGTGTAAAGAAACCATTGACTTTTTAAGTAAATATTCTCGGCGTAATTCTTTTTCCTGCCTTTTGGTCTTCTTGTGCTAATCTCTCCGCATATTTAAATCAAATCCAACGGCACCCATTTGCTTACTTCTTCTTACTTCTTCTTATAAATACGTAAGCTTCTCTTCCTTTTCTCCGTTACGTAGAAGAAAAACGATCATCTCAAGACGAGTCAACTTTGTGATTCTCGAATAATCCTAAAGAACAAGAGTGGTATAGGAACTACTTTATATTGAAATCGACGTTTATAACTTATAAGGAAATGACTGCTTGTATGAGGAGCAGCTTAAAGAAAAGGAGAAAGAGCTTCAGCCGTTAAAAGAGAGAACTATCTTAATTTGCGAGTTTGGTTCTTCAATCGAATCTAACGCAGTGACAGCTAAATTACATCAGAGAATAAATGATCTTGAAGTAGACTTAATAAAGAGTCAAGTTCATTGTCAATCATTAGAGCTCCTTGCAAGTGAGGGCGAAGCCATCCTTCCTTTCCCCAGTTTGGGAAGAATTACTAGATCTCGTTCTTTGGCGAGCCAAGAATTCCATACTTTGCTAAACCCGCCTCCATGCCTAAGTTATGAAACAATCTTGTCATGGAGCAAAAAGGTCAAATTTGAGATCTTACAACGTTTTGTAAGAAATGGGATGAGAAAGTTTCTTAACATATAAGCGAATACGAGAGCAAAGTTCAAAAGCTTGAACTCGGGAGATATACTTTCAAACAAAAATCGAAGAGTTGAATAGCACATTCTAAACTTTACGAGGAGCCAATAAGACTCTTCAGCGCGCTCTGAATGTCAAGATTGCTTCAATTGATGATGCAAATGCGGTTCGGAAAAAGGAAAATAAATTCAAAGAACTCTTGGATGCTGCTATTCGCCATGTTGTTGACCCCATAATTGTCCAGGATTTAGAGAAGACTGCACAAAATCTTGAACTTTAGTGATGATTTGCTTTAAACTAGCTTCATTTTCCATTTGACTTTTGTACCTACCACTTTGTACATAATGTATTAGATCATAAGTAAACTTACAATTGAATGAATGTTACCTCAAATATAGGGTATATAATCATGAATTGAATTCTGATTTTGATCTGAAATTGCTTGATGACTAGTATTTCAATTTTACATATTTGAGCTTTCCGATGTGTAGATTAACTATCTGCTCGCTTTGGGAATCAAGAACCTTGTTGATTGAGCTCGGTTTAAACGTCCGGTAGTTTGCTTTAGTAACAGAGATTCTCGTTAAATGAATTTGAGTTGAAAACCGACTTAAGGAAGCTTTGAAGCTTAATCTGGAAACTGAAGAAGACTTGAGACCCAAACTTGGTAAGAGTACTAGTAAACTGAAATCTATATCTAAAAGAAGAACGGAATTTCATATCCGAAAAAGACCAGAAATCCATATCTGATAATAATAATAGAAGTCCAGAAATCCATTTTTGGAAATAGTAAAAGACCAGAATCTCTTGTCTAGTGCCTAAGAATTGCATCTGTTGAGAGACATAAATAACCCATATTTGATGGACCTTCCTTTAGAAAACTTGACTTGATTTGAAGTGCCACTTAGCTTATATCTTGATTGATTTAGGAGCACTACTTGACTCTTGATTTTGATTGAATTGGGAGCACTACTTGGCTCTTGATTTTGATTGATCTTCCTTTTGAAGATTTCAGTGCTTTAATGAGACCTTTGATGGCAGGCACTAAAGGCTTACTCAATCCTCTCTCTAGGAGGTGCTTTAACTAGGCCACATAGGCAGGGGTTTAAGGATTTTTCGGTGCTTTAGTGATGCCATAGATGACGACACTAAAGGCTTACCCGACCTCCCTCTAGGAGGCTCTTCAGTAAGGCCTTTGATGATGGCGCGGAAGGCTTTCCCGGTGCTTTAGTGAGGCTACATGATGACAGGCACTAAAGGCTTACCCGACCTCACTCTAAGAGGCATTTTTAGTGAGGCCTTTGATGGCAAGGACTGAAGGCTTAAGGCCTTTGATGGCCAGGACTTCTTGCGGTCAAGCTTTTGATGGCTAGGGCCATTGATGGCCGGGACCTCTTGCGATCAAGCTTTTGATGATTGGGCCCTTTGATGGTCGGGACCTCTTGCGGTCATGAGCCTTTGATGGCTATGTAGATACACTTATTTTATTCAAAAGACCTTTATTGATGATTGGCTTAATATCTTTGTACAAATTGATTGAGTTTTCCTTGCCGTAGAAAATTGATGATCATTCCTTCTAAGCTCCGACATTGATTGATATCATGTCCATTTGCAAGATAATAGTGACAATATGACTTTCCATGATTCCTTTCAAACTTGGGTCTCCTTTTTTGCAAAGGCCAATAGTCAAGCTCATCCTTAGTCAGGAAATAGATGTTCTCAAGAGAAGTTGTGAGAATGCAATCTTTTGGAAGCCGTGAATTGGAGGCTATTGCTCTTGGCTGATACTTAACCATTTTTCTGCTTGCTATAGATATCTCATCTTCTATATTTAGTTTCCTCTTTGACGTCCTTTGAACTTCATTCGGGATCAATGAATGGATCATGACCTTAAGCCATTTCTAGGCGAACATGTCAAAATCACTTGTTATCTCTTCCTCAAATATAGTACCCTTGGCTTGGAATTGGATGGCCCTCCTTTTCTTTAAGAACAAATTATCCTTCTTTGACCTTTCTCTTCACAAGGCAAAAATTAGAGTGGGGCCTATATGAAATGGATTTATGCTTCAATTGTCCTGATTATAAAGGGTTGCTTGCTTCTTCTCATTTACAATTTGCAAGAATATTAATCTCAACACTTGTTTTTCATGAAGTTGAAGGTCGGTAATAACTTGATAGGTGGGCCTAATAATTTGTGGTTCAGAAGACCCTTGTTCAAATATCTTGACTCGATTAAATGGCATGGTGTTAAGGATTAAGGTTGGTTATCTTGAAATAGGATATGCTTGGTTAGGAATGTTCTTTATGCCCTAAATATGCAGGCTAGAGAAGTTCTACTCGGGGTTTCAACGAAGTCGGAGGTTCGAGCCCTCCTTCCAGCGTCAAAATATTAGAAAATAAATTTGCTAACCCCAAAAGTAGGTGGAAAGCAGAACAACTTCAAAGAGAGGCATTGTCGAGGAAATTTAAAGTCGTCAAAAAGAAGTACGCATTCATATTGGCTCTTTGTTTAGTCATCGACATCATTGAGAGTTCGAGGTAGCCTGCATAACTAAGTACAAGTCAATTGAAGGTCGACGTTCAAGTCAATATGCATGACAATATTTAAATCACAAGTTCAAGGAAATTCAATATGTTATGCAAGTTATAAGTCCAAGTAAATTAATGCAATTGTCAAACTAATATGCAAGTCATAGTCCAAATCATAAGGTTATGTCCTTGTTCAATTTCCAAAATCCTTATATGTACAATTGTTCAAGTGTTTCAATAGGAAAAATTCCCAATTCAATTTAGGGTTTACAAAGTTTAAAAGGTAAGAAATGAGAAAAGTGAATTCAGTCCCTTCCATGAAGCCCTTGGGTTCCTATTTATAGGGGTTGACAAGCGGCGTAGTGATTGGCTTCGGCAACCTCGTCTTCGACATTAATAACGTCGCTGAACATAAATGTCGACATTGTCGTGTACACATAGCTAGGCTTCGGCACTGGTTCAATAGGGCTAAATTCGGTGTCATTAAACTCAACATTAGCAATTTCCTCTTTGTTGATCGACTCTTGTCATTACCACATATTAGCATTAATGAAGAGCGACATTAGCAAGATACAGCTTTGATAACCCTTTGAAATATATTGATGATTCTCAGCATGGTTAATGACTATCAGTAACGGTGACTCTATATCAAGAGATCTTCCTGATTGATGGTTGGTGGCATTACCCATTATTAAAGAATGTCGTAGATACATAACAGCAGCGACATAGATGATCCTTGGTGCTAATACTCGGTAGCTAATGAAATGCGGCATTGATAATGCTTGTGGATATTGATGCCGACAGTCATCAACATCGCGAATGTAGATGTGTGGAGTCATCCAAGAGAGTCGACACCATGGCAATACTATTCCTCGACGACATTTATGACTTGTAGTTTCCCTTACAATACGATTTCATAGGAGACGACGCTGGGAGGGAAACTTTCAATTGCTTGAACACATACGGCTTTATCTAATATTGCCTCCGAAATCATGACCCTCGTCAATCATAGTATTATTTGGCAGTCATCATGATTCATGGAAGATGATGTTCATGTTTCATTGTTCTGGGTTTCATTGAGGCTAATGGATTTTATGCGACGTCGCTATTCTTCGGCACTATTTCTTTGAACATCTTCGACGATGGTGATATTAATAACATGTATGTCTTCTTAGCAATTCCAAGCATCTTTGCCTGCTAAGTATGATTTGATGACATTAAAAATCGCTATGTATTTAGATATGTTTTTCATATGTTTTTAGATTTGATAACATATAAAAACTGATAGGGACTTTGCAGGCAGTGAGATTTAGAGAAGCCCTTTGCCTTCAAAAGTGGATTCATTTTGCAGACTTGTGAATGTTCAAAGAACCGAGGTATACTCCCAAAAGTCCTTCGGCTATATCATAGCTTAATAATGTTGGTAAAAGAATGCAGTGATTATATATTTGCTTTACTAAAATGCTTACTTGGTACTAATATTATTTTTCTTAAGTTTCTGTTATAGAACTTTGCATCAAAAATGATTATGAATGTTATGGATACTCGATTAAACTTTCTATGAGTTCCAATGTTTCTTCCTGTAACTAGTATCAACTGAGAAAGCTGCCAAATTATTGTTGACTATTCTAGAGATTGGCTTCATAAAAGTATGACATGGTGACCATTTTGACATGTATCTTTATTCGATTATTATGAAATAAGTATAACGTGGCAACCATTTTGACAAACAATATAAGGAAAAGTATTCTAAGTTAAAGAGTTTCATTCTTAACAGTTTCCTATATGGACTATGACAGTGATCTTAACGCCTTTTCAAGTATATGGCAACTTTTTGATAGATATATCCCAATTATTACGTTGAAAGTTACATGTTTTGGAATTTGAATTCTTTTAAATTGATATGCAGGATGGTATACACTATTTTGGAAATCATTTCTACCAGCCACATGTACGATGATACTTCTTAGGGGTGTTATGGTTGCGGTAACCGTCGTTATTATCACCAACCGTAATCGTAACCGTTGTTGACGGTTATAAATTCTTATAACCGTTACCGCAACCGTCTATGACGGTTAACCGTCGTATTTTCAATTTTGAAGCATGCCGTACATATATTTTCAATTATATGCATTGTGATGATAAATTGATATAGCTCTAACTGTTTTTTGCAAATTTATTTATTCGTTTACATTAAGACACATATTATTAATGTACATGCTATTTCTTTAACTTAAATTAATAATTTTTATACTTTAAT
Organism: Allium fistulosum; assembly: GCA_030737815.1. Taxonomy (NCBI): domain Eukaryota; kingdom Viridiplantae; phylum Streptophyta; class Magnoliopsida; order Asparagales; family Amaryllidaceae; genus Allium; species Allium fistulosum. The sequence continues at coordinate 999,733,604 of CM060903.1, forward strand.
GTTAAATATTACACAAAACAATCATGTACGGTGGGTATGGTTAACCGCGGTTTTCAAAATTCGTAACCGTTACCGTTATAGATGGTAACCGCATGAACGGTTAGTACGGTTGAACGATTCAACCGTAACAGCCCTAATACTTCTTATTCTCTTTATTTTCTTTACATCACTGATTCAATGCAAACTAAACAATGGTAGCAGTAATACAATTATGCTAAAAGATTTGATGACATTAAAAAACGCTAAGTCCAAATTGCACGCTAAGTATGATTTGATGACAAAGGAGCATGACAAAAACAAATTAGGTATGTTTTATAAGTTAAAAAATAACAAAAGACTCTGAAAATTGAAAAAAAACAGCCATTTTTTTTCTCGTGCATCGTTCACCAAACACCCAAAGTATGTAGAGAATGATTTCTACATTACAAAAGAATCTTATGTCAGACACTATATACCTGCTTTTGCAAGTCGGGTTAACAAAGGAAACAAAGAAAAAGAAGACATGCACTTAAATCTCAAGGTTATATATGCAAACTGATCATATTACAGCTATTATTGAAATAATTTCGATGACTTGAATACTAAAGTAAGATAACTGTTTTGTAGGGATTTGCTATTGGAAATGGAATTACTGATCCTGGAATTCAGTAAGGCATATATAGATTACACACTAAAAGAAAAGCTGATTAATGAGTCAGATTAAACATCGCTTGGGGTATTAATGTAAGTAAACATGGTTCTCCATGCCTCTGGTTTTTGTTCTAATTTTATCTATCGTTGTATCTTCTTTCTTTTGGTTCAGTATGATGACATCAAAAGGCAATGTATAGAGAGACCATGCTATGATTTCTCAAGGGAATATTTTTAGATTTAAAGATGGTGAGAGAATCTCTATAGTTGGATACAAGCATAATCAAACTCTTATAATTTAAAAATAAGTATTTCACACAAGTATAATCAAAACATTCACACAAGTACAACCTATTTAAAACCCGTTTCATAACCTATATTTACAAACACTTGCAAAAAGAAGGTGGTTCCATTAAATATTTTTAACTTTATTTTTTCTGTTTTGCTCTCACCACAACAAGGCTATTTCTCAAATCTCAGAGTCACAGATGACATATTTTCATCAAATAATATTTCAATTTATGTTTAGCATGATAATTGAAATAATTTCTGTAGAATGAAGTCGATGATTACAGAGCTTGAGCTGTATTTAGCACATAACACAAAAAAAATATAGATTATGTTTATAAGTCAGCGCAAGCAGTTGTTTTGTTTTCTATCAACATTGCTAATAATTAATATATCATAATTTCCATGGTATTTGAGGCCTCTCAAAATTTTGAATGAAATGTTGAATATCTTATCAAAGAATTTTTTACTGTAATTAAAGGAGACTGTTGTTATTTTTGATATATCATGCATGTTGTGTATGATCTGATTATCCTCTTATCTTTTGTAAATTGGCATCATTGACCCAGATTGTAGATTAATTGGCCTTCACTTATATGATGGTCTCTTCAAGATATGCAGACCTATTTGTGTGTATTTTCTTTATGCATTCTTTTTAGCTTGACTGCCATTGGCATTTTGTGTAGTCGAATACTGCTAAGTTTAACATAACTGATGCAGCGCAGAATGTTAAAGGCATAGGTCGTTCACGACCTAAGGAGTTTGTAGGTCGTTCACGACCTAACAAGGTAGAAGTAATGGACGAGTCACGAGCTAACTGTGCCGAGTTACGACTTAAGGAGAACATAAGTCGTTTGAGGTTGATGAGTCGTATACGAGCTAACGATGCGGCTATAAGTCGTCTACGACTTATCAAGAAGCAGAAGTTCCAGCAGTTGAAGGCTTTTAAGTCGCCACCGAGTTACGACTTAGTTGAGTTGCGTGAACGACCTAACGAGTTGAAAGGTAGGACGCTGGAACGACTTACCGAGTTAAAAGTGCTACGAGCTAAAATGGAACGACCTAAGTTAGGTCGCAAGGAGCTAGGTCGCAAGAAGCTAAGGCGTGAAGTCCTTAAGTCGTAAGTCGTGTGAAACTGGCTATCTCGTAAGTCGCTACATGTTTTTAGGTCGTTACCGACCTAAGCTAAGTCGCTGAAGAACTGAAGCCGTGGATTTCTAAGCCACTTTAATCTGAACCGGTGATTCTTTAAGTCGTTAAAGTTTTATCTCATAAGTCGTTAAGTCGCGTGCAGATGCTGCTGTAATGTGTCTAAGTCGTCACCGACTCAAGTTGAGTCGTGTGTTGTGTTGTAGTTGCTATTTTGTATATATTGCTAAGTCATTTTGTATAAGTCGTAAGTCGTGACATTGGTATTGCAAAATGATAAGTCGTGTACTTATGTTGAGTCGTAGGTCGTAGGTGATGGATCGGAAACGACTTAAGACTTATGTAATTTTCTGGATATGTGTTGTAGCCTATAAATAGGCAAGTGGTGTCATTTTGTAAGGTTGTTGATTTTTGAATAAAATTCTCTTTTGTTAGCTTTGTGCTTTCAATTACAATTGGTAGTCGAGTGTATCTCCTATCTCCACCTTCGACATTCGAGTGCGCTCGAATCTTCGATTGTTGAAGTCGATTCGCGGAATCAAGTGCGCTTGATCAACGCGTGAAGAATTGCAGATCTTCGAACCCGGTATCGTGCGCGATCAACGAGTTCAGGATAGCTAGAGTTCGGTATCTTCGGATCAACGAATTCGGGCATTTCAGTATTCATTAATCCACCGACTGCTACTTTCACCGATTGAAGATTGTTTTGATTATCCGCTGCGTCAGTTTTGGTATCAGAGCTTGTTCTAACCAATCATAGTTAGATCGAGACTTGGAGCCTAATTATTTCGAAGTTTGAAGTTGTTTGGCCGAGAAGTTTGAAGTTTGAGGTAATACGCCGAGCTAGGAGTGTTGAGCCGTGGCCGAGAGAAAGAAGTGTTCATCATTGTTCGAAGTTGTTTGATCGGATTTGAATTGGAGGCCGAAACTTTGTCCATCGTGTTCATCGCGATTTGCTACAAAGTGGAAGTTTTCGATCCGTTTCATTTTGGATCAAAGTCCGAATTGTGTTTGAATTCTGAAGTGTTGAAGAGTTTGTGAAGTATTCAATCATGCCGCCAAGAAGAGCTAACCGTCATCAAAATGTTGAAGATTTGTATAAGAGGGAAGATGCAGAGCAAATGGAGCAACGTATAAGCGACAAATTCAATGAGAAGTTGGATGAAGGCATTGGGAGATTAGAGAAGCTTATGACGGAGATGAATCAAAACCGGAGAAGGGTTTCACCAGTATCTAATCACGAGAGAAGTAGAGTGTCACCACATTCTAATCAAGGGAGAAGTAATGAGAATGATCATAGAAGTGTGAGCCGAGACAGTTATAGAAATGTTGATGACCGAGATCGTGTTTGGAGGAATGTAGATCGAAGGGATGGTGGTAGACGTGAAGGGAGTAGAGATGTGGGTGGTCAGAATCGACGTCAATATACATCTGATTTTGAAGAGGAGTATGATGGTGGTAGTATTCAAGGAAGAGGACAAGGAAGAAATTACCCTGAGTATGATCACAAGTGGGAGTCGGGGATGAAGACAGAAATTCCTGAATTCAAGGGTGGTATGCAAGCGGAGGAGTTTCTAGATTGGGTGGCTAACGTTGAAGAAATTTTGATTTCAAAGAAGTTCCAGAACATCGTAGAGTGAAGTTGGTTGCTACAAGGTTGAGGGGTAGAGCTTTGGCATGGTGGCAGCAAACCAAACTTACACGTGAACGAATGGGGAAGTCAAAAGTTGAATCTTGGGAGAAGATGAAGAAATTGATGAAAGCAACGTTCTTACCTTACAATTATCAGTCATTGATGTATCAACGTTTGCAGAATTTGAGGCAGGGCACAAAAACTGTTAATGATTATGCAGATGAGTTTTACCAGCTTATTGCCAGGAATGATATTATGGAGACGGAGGAGCAGCTGACATCTAGATTCATTAGGGGATTGAGAATGCAGATTCAGGATATGGTTAATATGTTCGATCCAAGATCTGTGGCAGAAGCACATCAAAAGGCGTTGGCTTGGGAGAAGCAGGGACGACGAGGAGGTGGTGTGTTTACTAATTCTAACAATCAAGTGAAGGGTGTTAGTGGGAGTTCAAATGTTTCTAAACCTATCAGTAGACTAGTTGTGAAGGAGGCTGAGAAGGTGAAGGTTAACAATGGTTTCAAATGTTACAATTGTCAAGAATTGGGTCATAAAAGCAACGAGTGTTCAAAGCCAAAGAAGAGAACCATGATTGCAGAAGTTGAAGATGAGGATGTTGATGGAGATTATTCTAGTCCAGTTAAGGAGGATGAACAGGATATTGCGTCAGGAGATGAAGGTTGTAATCTAATGCTGAGGAGATCATGTTTGACACCGAAGCAGGAGGAAGCTAGTTGGTTGAGGAGTAATATCTTTCAGTCGACATGCACTATACTGGGAAGGTGTGTAAATTTTTGATTGATGCAGGAAGCTGTGACAATATCATTTCAACCGAGGCTGTGACAAAGTTGAAGTTGAAGACAGAGAAACATCCGAATCCATACAAGTTAGCGTGGTTGAGAAAAGGAGGAGAAGTGAAAGTGGATAGACGAGTTCGTGTACCATTCTCTATTGGGAAGAAATACAAAGACGATATCTGGTGTGATGTAGTAGAGATGGATGTTTGTCATTTATTATTGGGAAGACCATGGCAGTATGATCGAGCAGTACAGCATGACGGTCGGACCAATAGCTACAGCTTTATGTTTGAAGGCACGAAGATTATCTTAGTTCCAAAGAAGAGACAACCGGGGAAAAGTAAGTCAGAAGAGATTGAAGAGCTGAAAACTTTACTGTCTTTGAAGGAGTTTGTTAAAGAAGTTGAAGAGGAACCAGAAGTATTTTTGTTGATTGGACGAGAGAGCAGTGAAGAGGTTGAAATACCCGAAGAAGCAAAACCAGTCTTGAAAGAATTTGAGAATGTATTTCCAGATGAGTTACCAAAGGAGTTACCGCCTTTGAGAGACATACAACATCAAATCGATCTTGTTCCGGGAGCAGTGTTGCCACACAGACCACATTATCGAATGAGTCCGAAGGAACATGAAGAGTTGCGGAGGCAGGTAGAGGAATTGCTTGAACAGGGGCGTGTGCAGGAGAGTTTAAGTCCTTGTTTTGTACCAGCTTTATTGGTACCCAAAAAGGATGGAACGTGGAGGATGTGCACAGATAGTAGAGCATTGAATAAGATCACAGTCAGATACAGATTTCCGATGCCGAGGCTTGATGATTTATTGGATCAAATCAGTGGGTCTGTAATCTTTTCTAAGATTGACTTGAAGAGCGGTTATCATCAGATTCGCATTAGACCAGGGGACGAATGGAAGACAGCATTCAAGACGAGGGAAGGCTTGTATGAATGGCTGGTAATGCCGTTTGGTCTATCGAATGCACCGAGTACATTCATGAGGGTGAAACCAAATTTTCAGACCGTGCATTGGGAAATTTGTGGTGGTTTACTTTGACGATATTCTGATCTACAGTGCTAGTACAGAAGAGCATGTTCAGCATTTGAAGAAAGTGTTAATTATTCTTCGTGAAGAACAATTCTATGCTGCTACGAAGAAATGTGTTTTTATGGCGAGGAGTGTTTTATTTTTGGGGTATGTTGTATCGGAGGAAGGGATACAGGTTGACCAAAGTAAAATCAAAGCTATCAGAGATTGGCCGCAGCCTAAGACGATAACGGAAGTGCGTAGTTTTCATGGGTTGGCTTCATTCTATCGAAGGTTCATCCCACACTTTAGTAGTGTGATGGCACCTGTTACAGACTGTATGAAGGGCAAACAGTTTTCATGGTCAGAAGAAGCAGGGGATGCTTTTGGGAAGATCAAGGAGTTGCTGACGACTGCACCAATTCTAGTATTACCAGATTTTCAGTTGTTGTTTGAGCTACACACTGATGCGTCAAAGGTTGGGATTGGAGGAGTGTTGAGTCAGAAGGGGCGTCCGATTGCTTATTTCAGTGAGAAGTTGTCAGGAGCGAAGATGAGATACCGTACATATGATGTGGAATTTTATGCTGTTGTGCAAGCTATTAAACACTGGAGACATTATCTATTTCAGAAAGAGTTTGTTCTGTATACTGATCATGAAGCATTGAAACATTTGCAAGGGCAAGACAAGATTTCAGCAAGACATGCATCGTGGATTGCATATCTACAACAATTTACTTTCGTTGTGAAACACAAATCGGGAGTGACGAATCGTGTGGCTGATGCTTTAAGTAGGAGAAATCATTTGTTGACAACAATGCAAGTCGAAGTGACGGGGTTTGACGTGTTACCAGAATTATTTGTGGAAGATCCTTACTTTATGAATTTTGTTGATAAAGTCAAGAATGGGGAGACGAATGAGTTCGTGATGATAGATGGTTTTCTGTTCAAGGGAAATCGATTGTGCATACCCGATTGCAGTTTGAGAATGAAAATTGTGAAGGAGCTACATGAAGAAGGACATGTTGGGAGAGACCGTACATTACAGTTGATTTCACAATCTTATTTTTGGCCATCGATGAGGAAAGAGGTGGAGAGGTTTGTGGAGCGTTGTCATATTTGTCAGGTTTCGAAAGGAACTGCGACTAATGCTGGTTTATATATGCCGTTACCTGTACCAATTAAACCATGGGTTGATGTGAGTATGGACTTTGTGTTGGGGTTGCCAAGAACACAGCGTGGACACGTGTAAGAGTCCAAAAACTCGGCCTTCGAAAATCGGCACCCGTACTTCACTTGTACTCAAAATGCCGTAGATTCAAACGCCGAATCTGGCTTCCCGGAGCTATAACACAATTAAGTAAATAACACAGCGGAAGAAAAGAATAATACATTGATATACAATATCTGATACGACAGAGTGATACAATGAATATCAATATACATCAGAGATATGATACAAGAAATAGCAGCGGAAAAGAAAATGATAACAACAGCAGCGGAACAATATCAATAGAAATGATAACTCCAAAATGATCTTCAGACAAGAATGAATCCACAACTCCAAGATAAGCAACTCCGATGAATGAACTAGCTCCAGATAATCTACTAAACCTGAATATCTGAAAAGAAACCCAACTCTAGACTGCCCGTGTGGAAAATTGTGGGCACCCAGAGTTTAGGAAGGGAACAATAAACTCCGGATCAGTCATGGGACTGGTGTGAGAAACAAAAACAGTTTTATCTTTAAACAAACACAAAGGGTTTTAAACATTGAAATCTGCAATGCTTTTAGAAAATGAAACTACCATAAGACCTCCCGCCACACACACAATGCAAACGCAGAATTGGAGGAGATTTCTTCTTATGATAGTCAAACATGCTTACTACGCAAATCATTGGATATTATCATTAGTGCATAGTGCAGAAACATTTCGAAAGTATAATATTAATCTTAGCCAACATACGACCAGTATCGTATGCCTACTATAGCTACTATGTTCAATAGCAGGTTACCGCCACATTCCATAGCAGGTTATACAACTAAAACCGTACAAGGTTCGTATTGTTTCTTTGGATTTTCCAACAAATGGTCAGGCTAAGGAACTTCCTTCCGCCGCATGGGAACGCCTCTGGCGGGACGCCCCGAGAGACAAACTGCTCTCTGCCAAACAAGGCCGGGTTACCCCTGTAACAGGTAACTCACGAATATGCCACCTCCCGGTCCTTTGGGACCTTTATCCGAGCGCTCGTAACCATCATCACACATCATAAAGAAGGTGTATCCACATGAGTAAGTATCTGGGCTCCATACCATGATACCACCCTTTTCCAGAAGGAAATGACATACCCTAAAGGGCGCGACCCTCATAACCTTGCCGCAACGATCCTGTTTCGACCATTTCCGGGTTGTGAGGCCCTGACGAAGTCTCGTCCACAAAGCTACGCTTTGTCACAAAGCCATGCTTTGGGTCAACAGATGATCAACCTATGATCACAAAGATAAATGATCAAACAAATGATCATATCACAAATGATCAAACGATGATCATCACACAGCTACACTCAGCATGTCACATTACCAAATTGGGATATATCGCTGATAACCCTCAACTACATAACCTCTGAGCTCGTACGTCTCAGAGAAGGGTGTTAAGCTAAGAGAATAAATTCTCCGCCACCAACAGAAATGTATTTGAAAGAAATCTGCTTTATATCTCAAAGTGTAATGTCAGACATACAATCCATACAAGTCTGTTCCGGGTTCGAACAGAACCGAAGGCACTTCTCACGAAGCCCTTGCAAATCCGGATAATTTTCAAATCACGTCCAGACTTCCCATCACAAAAAGAGTGATATAAATCTCTATACCGGGAGCTACCCAGTGCAGAGACATTCGACAGGTTGTCCTTTCATTTTCGAAAATATCCGGTCTTCAACACCGATCTTCAAATGCTATCCATATACGACGTATCATTATTCGGAATGGGTTATATGACACTAAGGTCCTCTCCCGGCTAAACCGAATAATGTGCGCAATATTTTAAAAACATATGGATATTGGGATTTCAATTAAGTCACAACTTAAACCCAAATTTCCTTTCCAAATGATTTAACAAATTACCATTTTCAAATCTTTAAACAAAAAGATTTATTTAACAACCTTCAATGGTTTAAACAATTTTCCACATTTTAATCTTTTAAACAAAAGATTCATTCACAGATTTTCCAAATCAATTTCCATTTCAATTTGATTAACTCGTTAAATCTTTAAATCAAGATTTAACTGATAGCTTTCAAAACAATTTCATTTCAAATGGTTTAAACAAATCATCACTTTAAATCTGTTAAAAATAAACAGATTTGTTGAGTCAAGATTTTTTATAGAGTTTTGATTTCTGACAAAGGGATAAGCCGTGATCGACAAAAAGAAGTTATTCATTGTTTTAAAGAGACACAAAGAGCTCCATACATTAGAGGTTGATTATTTGGTATGTTAGTAGTGTTATTTATGTTAAAATCTATCCTCAAATAATCTCATACCTTCAATCTTTGAATATAAATGTATATATGTATGAGTGCACATTAACTGTGCAGTCTGGGCTAAACCGGTCGACCGGTTTAAAACAAGGCGGTCGACCGTTTTTACCCAGAATGCACAGATAACGTGCACAAGTGTACATAACGTATATATATTCAAATTCCTGTCTACTGGTCCATTTTGACCTGTCGACCGTTTTCAAACAGAAAGCAACCTTTCGTACAGACACTTCCTTTTCTTCAACGGTTGCTTCTCTTTCTCTTCACCAATGATCATGACCTTTGTTTGTACCTTTTCACAAAAGGTTACAACTGTTTATTTCTTATATAAACATCATGAAATCATTATTTCAATGAACCAATTCTATTATTCTAATCTCTATTCTATTGATCTCTGTCTTGAGCTCTCAAACATTTCAATTGCTTATTGAATCATTGAAATCATTTCATATCTTTTGATTCTATAAGTAATATACTTCCTTCAATCTTCACAAACATCATTCACATATTTTGAGGATAAGATTATAGGAAGGGTGTATTACAAGTGGCAAATCCGTGTTATCAAGAGCACAAGTTGTCAACGACAATTGTATTTATTTTTGTTGAAGTCCTCGGTGTTGTAAGAGGCACGAAATCCCGTTCGGCTGTTCGGGTGTTATAAACCTGTTCCTCCGGGTGAAGCGAGGTAGTTGGTAGTGAAATCCAGATAGAAGTCTGGGACTGGACGTAGGACGGGAGGTCCGAACCAGTATAAAAATCCCTGGTGTGATTTTACTATTTACTGCATTTACTATTCTATATCTGTGAATTGCTATATAGTTAGTTTATTGAATATTTACTTATATAGCAATTGTAAATAACATTCCGCATATATTAGTCCATATTACACGATCCGTAATCAGTGTGCACAAGCGTACACACACTTTCATTTGGTATCAGAGCATACATACATCTTTCAAGATTCAATTCATAGCTTTCTAAAAGAATTCATTCATAGTTTGGAAAATCTATTTTTCAATTCAATCTTGAAATTCCTTTAATTAAACTGAAATTTCATTTCTTATCTGAAAGCTTTTAATTCTTTTAAAACAAACAGTTTTCATTTTGAAAATCTGATTCATTCATACGAGTTAAGGTTCTTCTTGGGTTAAAATCAAATTCTCAAAAATTTACATTTAAAATGGTTTAAATTCATATAAACACATTAATAAGTTGAACAGCCTTTTTAAACCCTAGTTCCCAAATCATAGAATTCAATTTCAAATATTGAATTCAAATTTAAATCAAATTATTTAAATTTTCAAAACTCGATTAAGTTATTCAAAATAACTTTTATTTTTGAAATTCTATTTCAAAAGCTTTTCACTTTAAACCCCAAATTTCTAATTTCAAAATCAATTGAAATTAAAATTTCAATTTCAAAAACATCAAATTTAAATCATCTGTGACTTAACCGATTTCCACGTGAGATCCATATTTGTGTGTGTAACAGTGTGGTCCAGGGGTTTTACACACAATAGTGCAGCATCAATCATCACAGATATATCGATAAGCGGTATAATCGATAACGCTTATCTTCATTCACAGATTCATAGATAAAATAAATTTATCAGTCACAAAGATTACAATTCGATGTGGGTTTCGGATAACCAACTGGAATCCGACTCCCTGTCGCATCGAAATTCAAATGTCGTTCTATGGGTGAAGGGTTTCATATTCACATAGTAACATATCACAGAAACAGAAATCACAGATATATATATCACAGATAATCAATTACAGATCACATCATAAATCAGGGTATATCACAAAGCATCAATATCAGGGATATCAAACAATTCAATTCAATAGAATCCAAACATTCACAAGTGAATTTATTAATCAACTGATTAATTTAAATCAGATGTATCAATTTATTAATCTGGGTTAATTATCGTAGTTTAATTACAAATTATTTGAAGTAAATCTTACTTTCAAATTTATTAGTTAACCCTTAATTTTAACTAATCAATTTTTAAATCAATGAATCAATGAATCTTTAATTATTGAATTAATTTTAATTAATCACCGTTATTAATTGATCCTTTGATTTTTAACAATCAATTCATTCAAATTTCAAATCATTATTCAATAAATTACATTAAGTAATCATCTATTAATTACTTCATTAATTTAGCTTTTATCATTTTATAAACTAACTTTTTAAACATCTTAGATTACACATTTAAAAACACTTTGCCATGAAGAGTATTTTAAATCAAAACCCTTTAAATTCAAATATTTAAATTTATTAAAAATATTTAAATTTAAAACTTTTCTTATATTTCAAAAATCTGGATTTAAACACTTAGTTAAATTTCAGTTTTAATCTTGTCTAAATTTACACAAAAACTTAAAACTATGAAAAACTGGTTACTGTAAAACATGAAATGATTTACCCGAGTCTTCCCTATGTTTGCTTCGAGAAAAATACAGATTTACCCGAGCCAAACCACGTTTACCCGAGTATGCACTCGAGTTAAAATCTGGGTATTGTTAAACTGTGAAAACAACAACCCGAGACAGCCCTTATTTACTTCGAGGACTTTATCAATCTACCCGAGCTAACCCACGAATTCCCCGAGTCCCCCTTCGAGTCCAAGTCCCTTCTTCCCCAGATACATCACTGACACCATTTCCAGACTGTGCACGTGCACAGTGCTCTCGGCCAACTCCGATCAACCTCGCTGGCCTCACCACGTCATCGACCAACCTCGCATCCCTCTCCAACCATCAGACTTCGACCTAACACCCAGACTCGAAATCGAGCTTTAAACTCAAAGCTGGAATGGTTTAACCCATCACCGCGAAGCCTATTATCACCTCGTTCACCACGCTCCGTCCATCAGAATTCCTCCAACTCCGGTCACGACCTCGTCTACGGCCTAGCTACCACTTCCCAAACTCTCGCGCCACTCGATCCCTTGGTGGTGACGAACGAGATGAGTTTATGATTGCATAAAAACTAGGTTTAAATTTTAAATTGGGTCGCCGCCATCGCCACGGTGAACTGGAGCTTCACCCATCATTTTTCCTCGAATCTCCGTTCATCCCTCCACGTCTCGACTGAATATCGAGAGCTCCGCGACCATCGATCGCCAGAAAACAGTGAAAACCCGTTTCCAGTTCAACTTCGAACTGCTCTTAACCCCATCCACTAAAATTTGTAATTCTCGTTTCAAAAATCATGTTTTGATATACGTATTCGAATTATAATCCTGGAAATTAAAAATAACATGTTTTAATTTTTGACTTAAATAAGAATCTCACTGTAAACTTTATTTCCAGATAAGTTACCCAATATTTTGACTCAAATAAATTATTAGACTTTTGTTCATACTAAAACAAACAAATTTCACTTTAAATCCTAAGTTCAAAAATGAGTAAATCAGCAGATAGTGATTTGTTTTGCAATTTGGGTCTGGAAATAGAACAGACATATCACAGTAACAGATATGCACAAAACATTTCAACTATCCACATATATGTACTTGTAAGTATACACACAACAATATTGTTTCTAGAAGAGATCAAGCAACCAAAATCAAGTTAGGCTTTTAAAAATAGGAGTTGCTCACCTTAAAAAGAAAGAACAGGGGACCCAAGCCTGGAAGATTGAATTTGAAACTGACTTGAATTTGAGATGCTTCATTTGAATCAGGCTTTTAATTTGCTTGCTGTTCCAGTTGTAAAAATGCTTGCTTCGATTCTGTGTTTGATTTAAATTTGTTGATCTAAAGTCCACTCACTTGACTTTGCACAGAAAAGCAAAGCCTGGAATTTTGATCTTTACTCATCTTGCTTTTGTTTTATTTCTCTGTTCTTATTTTAGTTTGAGAGGAACGAAAATGAACTGATGGTAAAGGAAGTTTGATATGTATATAGAAAATGAAGTAGACAGGGTTATTATTTTGTACAAGTTGACATTTTCTCGTTTGTACAACTATGCCAGAGATTTTTCTTCCTATGGTGGCTGCATTAATTAACAGGTACCAGCTTACACTCACCTTTTTACTTTCGTTTGTACACTGCATTGCATCTTCTCACTCGGCTGGAAAATATGATTTGGTGGCTGAGATGATATAGCATTAATTGCTCTGGTACCTTATGTTCTATTTGCAAGCTTATGGATGTTTATGTACTTTCTTTTGTTTGCTTCATTTGTAAGTCTCGGCTGAGATAATATGTTAGGGTGTACTTTATTTACTTTGCCTAGCTTGCTTGTTTTCCAGTTCATACATATTCTACTTGTTTATGCATACCTATATTTAAATTTTGTTTTGTTCATATTTCATCTTTATTTCGGCTGTACATGTTACTTCTTTTGTTTTGTTGACTTACTTGTTTACTTTGTTTTTGTTTTCTAAGTGTTGTAGGCTATGGTATACTTTTGTATGCTAGAGATATATCTATCAAGAATTAAAAATGACAATTTCTATGTTCATTTGTTTTCTCCATTTATCTTACTACTTTGAAATGTAAAGAAGTTCTACTTTAAATTGTTGTTAGATTTTAACAAATATTCTACTTCTATTTTTATTAAAACTTACCTTATATTAATTTCAATTTCTAGTTCAAATATAAATTATCATTATTTACTTAATATTTATTGTCTTATATTTATTTTATAAACTCAAACCATCTTTAACCATAAATTCAAATATATATATTAAATTTGCTCGTATATACCTAAATATATATATACATTCAATATACACACATATACTCACATATACACTATTTACAATATTTTAATATCAAATGATTTATACAGAATATACTTGGATATCGGGGAAACTCGCAATAAATAAATCGATTAATTTCACTTTAAACCATTTGTTTTACTATTTTTATTCAGAATAAAATAAATTAACAATTTTAAATTCAAAAACTCAATTAATTATAAATTTAAATACTTATGAAATTTGGGGTCGTTACAACACGATTCCATTTATGTGGTAGTTGAACGATTTTCGAAAATGGCACATTTTATTGCTTGTAAGAAGACGGCGGATGCTGTTCATGTTGCTCAATTATTTTTCAAGGAGATATATCGACTTCATGGATTGGCAGAATCAATTGTGTCGGATAGGGATACTCGTTTTCTGAGTCATTTTTGGCTAAGTTTGTGGAAGATGGTGGGAACGAAGCTGAAGTTTAGTAGCGCTTATCATCCACAAACGGATGGACAGACCGAGGTCGTGAACAGATCGTTGGGAAATTTGTTGAGGTGTCTTGTGCAAGACAATCTGAAGAGTTGGGATGTGAAGTTGTGCCAGACAGAGTTCGCTCATAATCATGCTGTAAATCGAAGTACTGGGTTCAGTCCATTTCAGATAGTATATTCGAGCTTACCGAAGGGACCGTTGGATTTAACGGTAATACCAAACTCTAAGGGGACAATTAAAAAGGCTGCTGATTTTGTTGAAGGATTGGCGGAATGTCATAAAATCGTTCAGGAACGATTGGAGAAAGCAAACGAGAAGTATAAACGATCTGCAGATTTGAAACGAAGGAGTGTTGAATTTCATGAAGGTAATTTGGTTTATGCAGTGTTAAAAAAAGATCGTTTTCCAGTGGGCGCTTATAACAAGTTGAAAGCCAGGAAAATTGGTCCGGTGGAAATTTTAAAGAAAATCAACGAAAATGCGTATAAATTGAAGCTGCCAGATGATGTGTATACTTCTGATGTTTTTAATGTTAAACATCTCATACCATACCACGGGGATGAACTCATAGTGGAAGAGGATGGTGCATATTCGAGGTCGAATTTTTCTCAACCTAGGGAGGATGATGCAGCGCAGAATGTTAAAGGCATAGGTCGTTCACGACCTAAGGAGTTTGTAGGTCGTTCACGACCTAACAAGGTAGAAGTAATGGACGAGTCATGAGCTAACTGTGCCGAGTTACGACTTAAGGAGAACATAAGTCGTTTGAGGTTGATGAGTCGTATACGAGCTAACGATGCGGCTATAAGTCGTCTACGACTTATCAAGAAGCAGAAGTTCCAGCAGTTGAAGGCTTTTAAGTCGCCACCGAGTTACGACTTAGTTGAGTCGCGTGAACGACCTAACAAGTTGGAAGGTAGGATGCTGGAACGACTTACCGAGTTAAAAGTGCTACGAGCTAAAATGGAACGACCTAAGTTAGGTCGCAAGGAGCTAGGTCGCAAGAAGCTAAGGCGTGAAGTCCTTAAGTCGTAAGTCGTGTGAAACTGGCTATCTCGTAAGTCGCTACATGTTTTTAGGTCGTTACCGACCTAAGCTAAGTTGCTGAAGAACTGAAGCCGTGGATTTCTAAGCCGCTTTAATCTGAACCGATGATTCTTTAAGTCGTTAAAGTTTTATCTCATAAGTCGTTAAGTCGCGTGCAGATGCTGCTGTAATGTGTCTAAGTCGTCACCGACTCAAGTTGAGTCGTGTGTTGTGTTGTAGTTGCTATTTTGTATATCTTGCTAAGTCATTTTGTATAAGTCGTAAGTCGTGACATTGGTATTGTAAACTGATAAGTCGTGTACTTATGTTGAGTCGTAGGTCGTAGGTGATGGGTCGGAAACGACTTAAGACTTATGTAATTTTCTGGATATGTGTTGTAGCCTATAAATAGGCAAGTGGTGTCATTTTGTAAGGTTGTTGATTTTTGAATAAAATTCTCTTTTGTTAGCTTTGTGCTTTCAATTACAATTGGTAGTCGAGTGTATCTCCTATCTCCACCTTCGACATTCGAGTGCGCTCGAATCTTCGATTGTTGAAGCCGATTCGCGGAATCAAGTGCGCTTGATCAACGCGTGAAGAATCGCAGATCTTCGAACCCGGTATCGTGCGCGATCAACGAGTTCAGGATAGCTAGAGTTCGGTATCTTCGGATCAACGAATTCGGGCATTTCAGTATTCATTAATCCACCGACTGCTACTTTCACCGATTGAAGATTGTTTCGATTATCCGCTGCGTCAATAACTAATGACTTCCTTTTTGTTAAGGTAATACTTTTTGATAACAAATGGCAATTGAAAGAAGCTTTCAACATCAGGTACCAAAATACTGACTATTTATTTGTTTAGTTTGAAAGTATTTTAAATGAAAATGGTACCCCCATAGGATTTTCCAACTTATTCATGTTGTTGTAGTTTAGAAAACAAAATCCTGATGTATGCTCTTAATATTCATTAATATATTCCATAATGTATTCTTATACTTATCTTCAACTCTGAAGTATTTTGGTTCTTATTTAATTCTGTCTATAATTTTTATTTATTAATACTTTGATTGTTGCATTTTATTTTCTATGATAAAAAGAGCAGCCGATACCTTCTAAACCTGTACCTTCAGGCTTGAAGAGCTTCAAGTTTTGGATATTAAATTTCTTTACGGCTGTCCACAACTTACTATTGTTGCTCTTTATTAGGTACTATTATTTCTTCACAGTGGAACACAGAAGCTACTATATTCATATTTTTTTGTATTATCTATTTGATTCATATTTTTCAATTTCGAACATATAAATAGAAATATAGTTCTTCTTCGCCCATTTTTCGTTAGTCATTATATTATGTAAACTAACCCCTCTTGTTTGGTATTAATTTTGGTACAATACTAAATTTTAGCAGTCAATAGTGTTTCACTTCCGGTCTTCAAGTAATAAGACTTACCTATAATTCATTCTTATATGATGTGATGTCCTATGTTTTTTCTAGGTTCAAATATCTTCAATCCTGCAATTTTACTCAGCTATGAACACATCATATCTTTGCTATCCGTTGCTTCTACAGGACAACAAAAATGCTTGGCACATTAAAACATGTGAGGTTGCCCCTAAATATAAACATTTTGTTGAGGGCCTTTGGTCAAAGAATATTTTTGATAATGGGGCTGGTCTTTTAGTTCCTGTTCCTATGCCTCTTGGTGGAGTAATTATAATCGAAGAGGAGAGTATTGTTTATTGTAGTGCAACTGCATTCAAAGCTATCCCAATCAAACCTGTAGCTTCACTATAACGACCCAGGCTTCCGGACTTATCAAAATCGCCGAAAACCCATCCGATTTAAACTACAAATGAAAACTACCGATTTAATACCTTATATCGTTTGATAAATATTTAACACTGCTAAATGTATAGGATACAAATTCAATTTGTACAACTTATCAGAGGAATTTATTAATTCTACAAGGTGTGTTTAATACATACCAAATACCAATGTCTACAAATTTACCGATGCACACTCTGATGAGAGAGGCAACAATGTTCTTTACTTGCAAACTAAATAAACATGTCAATGCAGAATAAAATAATAAGTAAGAAGGTACAGGAGCATTAGCAAAATAACAACCAATAACAGATAAACATGAAATTGTTATATTACTTTTGGGGTTGCATCACTACAACTTATGACTGCCTATGTACTCTTATCTAATTGGGTATCCAATTAGATACAGGATCAAGCCAACGTAGTTCTCCTATTAGAATTATGACTCATGGAGCCTACGATGCAACAAACAAATATCCAATTTTCTAATGATATACTTAGGCTAAATCTTCATGTTTAGATTTTTGAAATTTAATTAAATCGGTTATATTCAAAAACCCTTTGAAAAGAAAAGTAACTCATAAAAGCACGCCGCACATAAACATGGATAAGTTTTTATCTTATGATAATTTAAAACCTTTTTTTATATCAAATTCTTTGATATTATAATAGTGTCTAATACAAATATATATTAATCATAGCCGAAATTATTACCATATTAAATTTTGGACCAAATCATTTAAGCTTCTACAAACAAAACCGAAGGCACTTATTGGAGATTGGATTACCAAATGAATAGCGAGGTAAGGGACAACCTTCCGTATGGTGCATTTCTAGAGGAATGCACCCGAGGCCCCTATGTTGGTCCTCATGCGAATTAAGATCGGCCTATCTGAAAATATAATATACGAATAGCACCGAGTATTACATCGCCCGACCGTTACCAACCTATCTGAGACGTCTCATAGCATACACAACATAATTGAAACCTGACGTTATAGTGGGTAGAAATTTTTAGATCTAGAAGGTGATTTCATACCCTGATGGTAGCGAGCCACTTAGCCTTCAAGCATCCCTTGTTTTACTATTCCAAGGTGTGAGGTTTTGAGGTAACTATTACCTTTCATATAGCACATATTTCACTTTGAAGGCAACTTTCTCATTTCCTAATTACATAACTGATTCCTACAAACATATAACTCTTAAGCTCGTACGTCTCAGGAAAGAGTGTTAAGTTAAGAGAAGTTGCCTTCCCTGCCACCAAACAGATGATACATTCATAGAGATCAATCAATATGATTTAGAAATGCAACATCGGACATTCGTCTGTACAAGTTGTCCAGGGACAAGACAAACCGAAGGCACTCTCTTACCACAGCCTGTCCGACATTACCCATAGAATTAGTAGCGAGTTAGTCCTTGCATACGAAAATTTCAGAATGAAGGGACCACTGCTATTTATTTATTTCAAGGGCCATTCTAAAATTGTCAACAAGTAGTCCTTCCATTATGATGATCCTCACCATCAAAATCAAGGTCTTCAATATACCTTCTTTACTTTCGAATACATAAATTGGTTCAAAGTGATTTTCCGATAGCGATTACCCAAATCCGATCCTGGTTCCTTCGAATCAATTATCGATAAAAAGATGTTTTATGAGTTGGTGATTATCATTTGATCTATTTATTTCTTTTTATGGAAAAATATCTTCGAGATATATCTATATATCTTTAAAACATTCTTATTGGTATATACGAAATCATTAAACCTCTCTTTATTAAAAAATTTGTTTTAATTAAACCTTTTTTTTTAACATGGAATAATTCCAAAGCATTTTACTTAAAACTTAACAAAGATCTCTTATTAAAAATGTAGCTTTTTAATAAGTTGCAACCATGTTATCTAAGATGGTAAATCCAATTTGTTTTTAAATTTGGAAAATTTAATCTTTTATACTTAACTCGTTTCCGACTTTTCGACCTTATCTATCCCTCGTCCCGGGGAGGCCAAGTGGGCTAGGGCACTAGTTGCTCCTGAACATCTTCTTAGTTTAAACATCTCACCGGATCTCATGAATAAAAAAATCAGGTGTACTCGTCGGCTTATTAAAGCCAAGATTAAAACATTTGCTTATAAAGCTTATCTTCGATTCATTTATTTAAACTCTTTTAAATAAATTATAAAACCTTTATATCATTTTTAAAACACTTATTTATTTATTAGAAAGCATTTATAAAAGATTTGGGAAATAATTGTTAAGTTTAAAACCATATTTTAATTGTTATTAAAAACTGCTATAAATAGTGCTGCGAATAGTGTTTTTAAAATCATATTGGTCAAAATGACTTTTTTATTATTTCAAAATTTATTTACATAATTCAAATCTATTTTAAGACATTTTAAAAGGTTTAAAAAGATTTTTCCATATTTTTAAAACATTTAATAATATTAAATTTAAAGAAATCCCCTTTTTGGATTCTGAACTGCAAAACCGTGATTATTTGAAAACTTGTTTAACTTATATCTCAAAATACACTTATTGAAATCTTGATCATTTTCTTTTGTTTGAAAACTATGGATATAATAGTTCGGAAAATTCTTATCATAAAGAATTCCTAGCTATATTCCAGTTTGTATACTTATTTAAATTTTACGGCGCGGAATCGCGAGCTGCCATTACACGACATGCCTAGTTTTGACTTGTTTTTCGTTTCCTATTCAAACTTCACCAAATTTGTTCCTAGTGTTTATAAAACATTATTAAATAATTTTAAACCATTTTCAAGATGTTTAACATTTCATATGTACCATTTCATTAATAAAAGGAAAGTGGTTTTCTTTGTGATTTTCAACGTATATTTAACATGACTTGTTAATGAAATCCAACAATCATATTAAACTACCAAACACGAATAACAATCATCACAACCAAGCATAACTAACAATATATATCATCCAATATATATATATATATATATAATAGTATAAGTGGAGTTATCTCACCCATTTCCAAATCCAAATCTTCCTACCAACATTCAAACGAATAGACAGTTCACTAAATCATCACTAAAACAACTCCACCACCCTCCTTGCTTTGGATCATCCTTCCTCCATTACCATAGCTCATGGTATAAGGGTCTAGAATTAAAGAGTTTGAACATTGGAAAATGAAGAGGTCTTTAGTTCACAATATTTGGACTCGAAAATAAGTCATTTTCTCTCGGCTTTTTGACTATGTTGCACTCAAAATTTGGAAAAGTTGTTGTAACGACCCGTGAATTTTAACGATTTAAATAACGTAATTAACTAAATTTTTATTGAAATTAAATAATAAAATTTTGCAATGAAAATTAGATATTTGAGATATGTCTATTTAAAAGTAGCAAGTGTCAGATTTTCTTCAAAAAATATGAAAGTTTGTTTACTTGTGAAATTTCAATTTAAAATTTAAAATCAGTTAATATTTGATCGAAATAAAATATTTTTGAAATCTGAATATTTTTACACAAGAGAAATATAAATCCTTTTCTGAGTGAGGCATCATTTTTCGTTTCGCCAAATTTGGACAGCTCTAGCCCCGTTTATCTTATTTTCGGTGTTTTAGCAGCATATTTGGCAACAAAAAATCAAGTTTTGATAGGAAGGTCGTATCGCTGATATCTATGTACCATTCTGTTCGTCTTGTCGTGCTGATCTCTGTAGTATATTCATTTGTGCATTTCGGTGTCCGGTACGCGGCGAAATCTGCGAAACGGTTAGTCGTATCGGTACCCGTTTGGAACCTTTTGGTGTTCTGTGTCCATTCATAATCCACCGGGAAAATGAATGGCAACTACATTTAATATTTACATAAATTTAAGTCGTGACTTTTTCTATTCCAACAGGTTGCTTTTATTCTCCGTTCGTTCCTTTTATTCTCTCCTTCTCTCATTCTTGTTTTATGTTCTGTTCTCTTGTATAAAAAAATTTATAAACCATATTTGGATCTGAGAAATCATGCACGTTTCCACCACCTTTCTTCTTGCCAAACTCATTCGTTCCTCCACCTTCTTCTTGTTGGGCACCACTCTAACCCGCCTCCACCTACCACACTGCCGCCACCACAACCCCTTCCACTGACCCTCCAACCTGCCCGTCCACTCACCTCCCTCCTTGCAACCGCGCCTTGACATCCCCCCTTCCATTTGCCAAGATCCGAGCTCAAACCCTCCCATCGTCTACATCCATCAATAGTGCACCCTTCTCTCCTCCGTGCCACCCCTTCCACCAAGTCCCTAACTGCTCATGCCTTGTCCTCCGCACCACCCTGCTGAAGCTGACCGCACCTTCCTCCCCTCGTACTTTCTCCCTCCGACCCGAACACCATAACAAACCCGACGCCTCTATCAACAGCCGAACCACTGTCGTCCTCCTTGACCCACGCCTTGCACCACACTCCATGTCACAGCAACACCGAAGTTCCTACCTGGACCATTCATGTTCGCCATCCAATACCCTCCGGTCAGCCACGTTCATCCGCAATCCACAACAACCCGACACCGCCATCTTCGCACAACCTTCCATTCACGCGGCAGTGCACCACCCAATGAACAACACTCTGCCTTATTCCCCTCAGTCACTGCCTCATAGCCGAACACCACCATCTCAATTCGACTGGCCACCCCTCCACTCGAACGCAGCCACACCACCATAGCCACTCACCGCATCTCTTTCCTTTCCACTGTAGTTCTCTCCACCCACTGCCAGTACCTGCTGTTGTGCCGCCAGCCCTGAGCCCCTCCGCTTGACCATTTCTACCAGCAACCCTTCACCTCTAGCCTTGCATCAACCTACCACTGCCTCGACTAGCTTCTACTCCTCTGGCCAATACCACTAGCCTTCATCTCCTCTTTTAAAAAAAGGCAAAGGAGGTGTGTATATATTACAAATATATGTATATATATTGTTTGCATTAATCTCAAGTTAGCCTTGATTGTTTTCATTGATTTCAGCAGTTATCAGCTTTGCTCGGGTCCGTATCCGTGTGCGTGTCCGTGTCACCATCTTTGCCATTATTGTTTTCATAGCCTCGAAAGGTGAGCGATCACTCACGATTAACATTCATATGTTATTAAATTTATATTCATATGAAATAACGATTGAAATGTGTTGTTAAAATTTAATTGGTTAGTAATTTAAATTGTTAACTATAACATGTTATTATTTGCAATTGTTTACCTATATTAATTGACATAGGGCACCATAACCTATTATATATATTATATTTAATTTGTTAATTATGATATATGCTCGTATTGATATGTATGTCATTTTATATTATGTTATTGTTCTCACACTATAAGTTCCTTGTTAGTTTGGAATTTCCTATGGGTTGAAATGATACATACCCGAATGATTTTATAGATTAGGGAAAATCGTTATGGGTTGAAATGATAAACCCAAGCGATATTATTGATTTTGAATTTTGGGATTGCAGGTTAAAATGATATATACCCGTAAATTTAAATAATTGCGAATTGAAATGATAAATATCTGTATCACTTAACCATAGGATAAAAAACTATATACGGACACCGTTAGTCTATAGTTTTAAATAAGTTCCTGAACTCTGAAAGAAATAGATGAGTTTAAATAAATATTTATTTTTTTAAAATATAATATATTGATTTTATTTTAATATATGTTTAAAATTTAGATTATTAAAACTTTATGTTCTAGAAACTTATATTTATAAGTTTTGAAAATTTAAATTATAAGATTTTATTTATAACTTTATTTTTTTTTAAATATATAACATAAGATTTTATATAAAAAATATAATAAAATTAAATTAATTTAATCAAATATAAAGAAATATAATTTATCAAATCTAATTTAATTAGTATATATATAATATGTTTAAATACTTATTTGAATTTATGTTAATATTATAAAATAGATTTTTGTGATAACTTTAATTAATTAAGATTGGAAAGATAAATTAAAATTGATTTGTAATTTAATTTGTTAAGAATTGAATTTAATAAGAATTGATTTGGATTTATTGATTTTGAGATCTAAAAGATATGATTTTATAACTTGATAACTTGATTTTGATTAAAGGTGATTAAATGAATATTTTCAAATTTAAATAAAATTGAAATTGAATATTTAATATTGATTTAAATTTTTAATTTGATATTTTATTTAAATGTTATTAAAAAATGATTTAGTGAATGTTTTCAAATTTAAATAAAATTAAAGTTGAATTTTGAAATATAAATGAAATTTATCAAATTGAGTTATTGTAAATTGTTTGAATATTTAAAACTTTGAAATCTATTGAATTGGAAGTGGTTTAAATTTGTAGTCCAAACCTGGATTTGAAATCGTTATAAATTAAAAATGGTTTTAATGAGAATTTGAATTGAATCCTTAACCTTTTTAATTGAAATTGTTGAACTGAGATTGATTTAAATTGATATTTTGGAACTAAAGCTGATTTGAATTGATTTGTGAAATTGGAAGAATAGTTTTAATTTAAAACTATATTTTGATATAAAATCTTTTAACACAAAAAATATTTATATATATATTATTTTAAATTTATAAACAATTTTTAATATATATATTTTAATATATAAACTATTTTTAATGTATAAACTATTTTAATTTATAACCTATTTTTAAATATAAACTATTATTAATGTATAATTATTCTAATATATAAATTACTTTTAATATTCAAACTATTTAAGTTGGAACTGTTATGATTTAGATTTAATGGATTTAAATACGAATACTTGATATGATGGTTTAACCTATTTTGCGGTTATGATTTTAGAAATGAATATAATTTAAAGTGGATAATGATTTCGAAAGTGATATGATTTCAAAAGTGAATTTGATTTCGAAAGTGATATGATTCCGAAATGAATATGGTATTTTGATATGAAGTATGAACTATTTGAAATGAAAATGACCAGGGTGTGAAATAAGCGTTTGGTTGTTAAAGAGACCGGGATCGGATATTGTCATACTCTCTGCCAATACCGAAAACCACTTTAACAACTGTGCACATGGTGGAGAATCCAGAATGAAGTAGGATGGTTTGGCGAACATCTGTATGAGGTATGAACGCAGCCCTAACTCCCTCGAGTCAGCTTGATGTGACTAAAACATGAGCTATACCTGGGCCAAGTGAGGTTGCACCTCCGATCGTGCATGCTTCTTCGATACCATATCTATTACTTTGTGATTTGTTTGGGTGCATCTTTGATTTTGGGAGTGTGTCTCAAGGTGGCCGATAGTAGCTGCTATGTGTTACCACCGGTCCGGTTCTGCAAAATGGTAGAATTCTACCCTTGTCATTGCCTCGCGTGTCTTGTCACATGCCTTACCGCGCCCCACTACGAGTTTGGTTTGTGTCGTACCTATGGAGTGCTCCCTTATAGCCCACTGGTTTGGTGGAGTTTACAGTATTGTATAGACTACGGCATTTATATAAAAATGTGTTAAGGGGGATATGGGTAACGCCTTAATGCTATTTTAATAGTTTACTTTACTATAGACATTATCTATGTAGCGTATTGTACTATGTATGTAGATAGTTTAACGGATCCTTAAAGGATGGAATCCCAACATCCTTTAAGTTATATTGCATTTCACTTGGACATTTCACTTGAGTTGATTTACTTGCATAAGAATGTTAATCCTGACTCGAGTGTTTTGTGTTTACTTTATGCTCGGGTCAGACTGAGTGTCACAGCATTTGAGACTCACCTTTGGAGCTTGGAGCTTTGCTTGAAAATCTATCTTTTATCTATTCAGCTTTCAGTTATTTCCAGTTTTATGTTCAGACTTGTCAGTTTCTTTTGTGTTAGTGACTTCTATGTATTTAAGATTTTTGTTGCATTTATTTCAGACTCTAATTTCTATAGTAGCTTCATGAACTACTATTTATCCATTTCTGCTGCTTATTGTTATATTACTCTGTGTCTGTGATTCTATGATTGATTTATTTACTATATATACTAAGTTTTTCCAAATATAAATTAACAGTCTGTTGTTTTGAGCAATTCAAGTCTGGTATGTGTGGGTGTTTGTCGATTTGAATGGTTCGAAATGGCAAGTTGTTATAGTTGGTATCAGAGCTCTGGTTTAGGCAAAACTTAGCTTATGGAGTAAAAAACTCATTAGAGATAGGGTAGTAATACCCTAGAATGAGTGGAATTAATCATAGAATCATTTTCGTTCAAGCTTGAAATTCTTTGTTAGAATTCTCTTTGATTGGGATTTCTTTTGAATTTTGGAACTTTCATTTTGTTCTAAAATCCATTCTTGTCTTTTCCTGTTCTTGTTCTTCTTGATACTTGATACTGGAGCATCCCATAGCTCTATTTCTGTTGATCTCTGTATTAAATTTGAGCACATTTTGCAACCTCAATTGGTAACTTCGTTCTTATGCATGACTAATCCTATCGACGGTACCGCCAACCTTAGTATGATTTGTAAAGGGGGTGAAACTCCTTTACAACAGGCGTCGATTCACCGGAGATTTCTATGTCCTCGGTTTTGATGTTGTTATTTCTTGCAAAGCTCGAACCGTTTCTCTAGTAGACGACCAGGGTTATTCTCTTGTAATCAAATGTAGATTTCCTCAGGATTTGCGGGTAGTTTTATCTTTTCACTTGATTCTCAGCCTAGTGATCTTGACTCCACCCCTGTTGTCCAACTATTTCTGGATGTTTTGGTGAAGTCACTTCTCTTCCGCCCAAGTGGGAAATTGAATTCCACATCGATCTTATTCTTGGAGCTCGATCTTGCTACCGGTTTTCACCAGCTTCGTGTAGCCGAGGAGAGCATTCCCAAGACAGCTTTCCGAATGGAGAATGGGTTCTATGAATGGTTAGTCATGCCCTTTGGATTAACCAATGCTCCTGCCTTCTTCGTCAATCTCAAGAATCGCGTTTTTCGTGATGTTCTCAACAAGTTTGACCTAGTTTTCATTGATGATATACTCGTCTTTTCTAAGTCTCGGTTGACTCGGTTAAGGTCACCGTGATTAATATAAGGCCATCCATCTTTCCTCTTTTGTAATTTAATTATCTTATCTCCCTTTCGGGCCTATCTAATTAGTTAGAATTCTCTTTAGTTAGGATCCCTCTAAATTTGAATCTCTATCCTTATTCTAAAAATCCGTTCTTGAATCATCGGGTGAGGGAGTTTCTTTGTAATTGATATAAAAATGTTTATATTGTGTTGTTTGAGTTATTAAGTTTGAAGTTTAGGTTTCGATCGATTCGTTTGGCCAACTCTATCGATAGGAATTCCAAAACACTTGAACAGAGCAAACAGACACAATATTGTTTTCAAAATTGGTAAATGAATAATTTTATGTATGATAAAGATATAATTTTTGAAATTAGTTAAATGAATTGGTTGTTAGAAATGATAGTACTAGATTATCATTTATTGTTTTGTCAACATTTCTAAACCATTAACTATTGTTGTATGTTATAAGAAGATGAAATTTTTAAACACGGTTTAAAAATTTGATTCGCAAATGAAATGAATTTATAAGGATTTGAGAATTTAATTTCCAATGTTTTTCAAAATTTGGTTTTCGAAGTTTTGAAAAAAATAAAAATATATTACTTGAAAGTTTTTTCGAACGGAAGTTGGTTCCAAAGAATTTTAAAAGAAGTAAGTCGGTACTCTCCTCTTATGTCGCTACAAAATAATTTTGATGATGACTGCAACATCATCGACATTTATTTTCGAGCCTCAAAGTGGGGAGGCCACTCAGCAGCTTTGATACACTTTTTTTTTGGAAAATGGATTTGATTTGAATTTCTTGAGTATGATTTGATGTATAATATATATATATATTTATGTGTGTGTGTATGTATGTATATATTTATATCAAAATGGTTTGAAGTGAAACCGAAAATTTAACTCTTAAGTTTTATGTTAAGTGATGGTTTTCAATTATTGAAATGAAGCAAAAACTTTGAATAATTGGAGTGTCTAAAATGAGAAATGAAATTGAAATAATTTGAAACAGTTGAACTAGGATAAAATTAATTTGTATAATACTCAATTGCATGCTAAAACATATATAACTTACCAGAAATATTCAAGAGGTTAAAATGTAATGTGAATATATAATTGAAGGTTATACAAGAGAAAATTTAAGTAATAAAAATGTTCAAACTAAATTTTTCTTAATAGAAATGTTGTAAATAAAAGGTAAATTTGTATAGTGCTCAATTACATTCAGAAACGTTAATAAAACTTCCCTGGAAAAGGTTTGAATGTAATGAGAACATGTAATTGAATAGTATACCTTATAAACTATAAGTAATAAGGTGTCGAAAAATGAAATTTGTATGGTTTTGAATTAATTGTTGTATCTGGTACTATATATTTCGAATCTATCTTTCCTTTCTATTGCTTCTATTCTCCTATCTCGTTCCTTTTCGGAGATGAAAAGTTTCGAGTGAGGAAGAGTGTAATGACCGGTAAATTTTAACGATTTAGATAACGTAACTAACTAATTTTTTCTTGAAATTAAATAATAAAAGTTTGTAATGAAAATTTGATATTTGATATACGTCTATTTAAACTTAGCAAGTGTCAGATTTTCATCAGAAAATATGAAAGTTTGTTTGGTTGTGAAAATTCAATTTAAAATTTAAAATCAGTTAATATTTGATGGAAATAAAATATTTTTGAAATTTGAATATTTTTACATAAGAGAAATGTAAATCTTTTTCTGAGTGAGACGTCATTTTTCGTTTCTCCAAATTTGAACTACTGTAACGCCCCACTCCGAGACCCACATTAGCAAAGGGTATTACTAAGTAACACCGTCTGCTAATACGGAGAATAGAGTTGGATAGGAGCGACCATCTATAACCTTGTCTTAACTATCTATTGAATACACCGACAATTGCCACTTCTTACTTAAATGGATCGACATATCCAATAAATACTTAATACAAAGACATAGGTGGCTGAAGGTTCTATCAGAATAAAATATAACAACTCAAATGTAATACACATCACAGAACAGTAGATCATCACATACATTTTCACATATACAGATACATCACAGAGTTTACAAAATGATACATGTCAAGTAGTAAAGCAAACCACAATATACAGACGAGTCAAAAGAATACATATTAGAGTTATAGCCAAAAAGGACTACACAAAAAGCTATAACAAAAAGGAGTTAGTGGAATAGTCCATGCGGAAGCAAAATAGGCTAAGTCCAATGTACCTAACCTGAAACATCTCGGTCTGACCCGAGTATAAAATACACAGGTCAGTCTAGCTAAACAAATCAGTTAGATAAACTAAATGATAATGAACATACAAGATCATAAAGTACCACAAATATCTCCAAAAGAGATAACCAAATCATCTAACATAAGATGAATCAAAACAAGCCTCATATCATAGGCAACTCAAAATAAACAAAGGATATCATATCCCAAAACAAGCCAAAAGGCAAATAATAAATACCAATAAAGGTAACACAATTTTCCATAAGGTAATCGCTATATATCATGTGGTTCAAGAACCTACCCCGAAAGGCGATACACTAGGGAAATATAATTATCAAAGAAACAAAAGATGCTCGAGCTCGGTACTATATAACAAGGATCTATATGCCCGAAGGCAACAAACCGTAGTGGCGGTACTGGACACCACTGTCTGGCGGAATGTGTCACAACTTTCAGAAAGGAACCCGTAAAATGTTAACGTGAGTCCCATACCCCACGTTCGCACTAAACGGTTTACTAACCGTTAGTCAATTTCACACTCAAAGCAGTACAAAGTTCACCTCATCTCATCGGTAAACCAGACCCGAAGGTCAAAACGATCAAACGAATAGATTAGGAATTAACTGAAAAGATGAACGCACATGTTCATAGCATGTGTTTTATCTAATCATTTAATTCTCCTCCCTCTTCGCTCGGAGTGCAAAATTGTGTGTTTGTTTTAAATAGAAATTATAAGTTGGAGGAACGAGCTTTTAATACAATTTAAAAAGATCATTTTATAAAAACCCGTGTACGAATCAAAAAGAAATCATCATAGTCAAAATGCGATAACAACTGATTGTAATTGGCACGAATCGATAAAAATTGGAAACCAAGCAAAATAGGCAAATTGGACTGAGACAAGCAGATTCAGACGTCTGAATCGTATATTTCAGACATCTGAAACTGGTGCTCAGGCAATACTTTGCCTAGGCCAAAGATGGCCAAATCATATCGGAGGCAATTGGATGAGTGATGATAGCTAGGGGTTTACGCCAAACGACTACCCAACCTTAGTGACTCACCAAAACACTCCGACCAACATGCCCAAACAACCATATAAGGATTTTTCATAGATTTTGACTTCAACACCAAAAATTGGAATATTCATCAAACCAATTCAATTCAAAGACAAATGGACAAAGATTATATGTTAGGAATTGCTACCTAACACTATCAAAGATATAGACATAGATATGAGTTCAAAAACTCACCTTTTAACCCAAAAACTCAAGAGAGAAGCTATAGAGCAAGGCAAGAACAATCACTCTTCAATTATAACCCAAGGAGCTTCAATCTAAGCTCAAGAACAAATATTTCCTAAGTTAGGGTTTATGAAATTTCAGAAATCGAAGAGGAATTGAGATGGAGAAGGAGAAGAGAATGCTTACCCAAGCTTCTCTTGGATTTTGGACTTGAATTTGAGTTTGCAAATGAATCTAGAGCTTGGAATTTCTATTTCCCATTCTTTCCCCCATTTTTGCAAAAGCTTGAGTGTTAGGAAAATAAGAATGAAGTGAAGAGGAGAGGTGGACTGAGCTAGGGTATAGAATGAGTTTGGGTGAAACCCAAACCCAAAGCCCAAAGCCCTAAGTGAAAATAGCAAAATTCAACTTACTCCAAACGTATCGAAGCTTATACTCAAAAAAGTCGCAAACAACATTTTTAACTCAATGGGAATGGTCTCGAGTCCAACTTATTGATTCTCAATCCCATTACTGATTCAGACGTCTAAAATTTCCAAACCAGACGTCTGAATCTGGAAAAATATGAGTTCTCAAACTTCATTCAGACGTTTGAAATGCACGATTCAGACGTATGAATCAGGAAAAACAGATGTTGTCAAAAACAATATTCAGACGTCTGAATCATCCATTTCAGACGTCTGAAAATGGCAATTTTAGCCTATTTCCTCTCTGGTTTGACTCGAACAATTTCAGACGTCTGAATGCTTCATTTCAGACATCTGAATCCCTGTGAGACAGTTTTTATCTATTTTTTCAAATAGACACCTCTGTATCACGATCTACAAAGACTTTTCACTAATTCGACTGTTCTTTTACTAATAGTGACTTTTTCGGACTAAAATCCGACTAACGATGCTGTACTTAAATTAAACATTTAAATATACAATCGTAAAATATGCGGGTTGTTACAGACTCCCCTGCTTAAAGAAATTGCGTCCTCGCAATACTTAAGAAGAAAATAAAGAGTAACAACCATAAAAGCATATCAACACAAAAGAAAATTGAAATAAGAAGTTCACCATAAAGAGCACGAAAGAGTAAGTCCGGATGTGTTTGCTCGATGAACTCTTTAGATTCCCAAGAGCAATTCTTAGGATTTGAGGACCATTGAACTTTCACAAGAAGAACATCATAATTTCGAAGGCATTCAACCTCTGAAGCAACGATACGAATAGAATGTTGTTCATAAGTTAAATTTGGTGAAACTTCAATTTCTTCAATTACACCAGGCTCAAGAATAGAATCGGAATCCCTAAGGTATTTCCGTAGTTTAGAGACGTGGAAAACTTCATGAGTAGCAGAAAATTGAGCCGGTGATAAAAAGTGATAAGCCACGGAACAATGCGTTCGGTGATGGGAAAGGGACCAACATATCGAGCTGCTAGCTTTCCCGATC
The DNA here is from genome assembly GCA_030737815.1 of Allium fistulosum. Classification (NCBI taxonomy): domain Eukaryota; kingdom Viridiplantae; phylum Streptophyta; class Magnoliopsida; order Asparagales; family Amaryllidaceae; genus Allium; species Allium fistulosum. The sequence continues at coordinate 999,764,677 of CM060903.1, forward strand.
GACTGAAACGCACAACACCCATCATAGGTGAAACACAAATGAACACCAATAAAGCTGGACCTAAAACCAGCTTCTCACCGGCTTCAAGCCAATACAAAGAAATCGGCATGGCCTTCCGTAGAGTACCTCGAAAGGCGCCATACCAATACAAGATTGGAAGCTATAATTGGAAGAAAACTCAATAAGAGAAATATGATCTTCCCAACATCCACCAAAATCAAGAACACATGCACGAAAGAGATCTTCAAGAGTTGATCCACACGCTCTATTTGTCCATCGAATTGAGGACGATAAGCGGTGATAAAATTAAGCTTTGTTCCCAAAGCTTTTGAAGACCCTACCAAAATCCACTAGAAAAATAATGGATCACGATTGCTACCAATAGAAGTAGGAACTCCATGCAATATAACAGGATATAGAGTTCAGCCAAAAGAGGTATAGTCAAAAAGAGAAGGACGAGCCTCAAGGCTACACAAAACAAGAGATGAACATGAATTGGATTCACGATCTTGAATCTCACAAGTGGATAAGGTCTCGAGATCATTCCATTCAGATATCATCAAAGAAACAACCGCTTGCTGCTCTCGGCTTAAGGCATCGACAACACGATTGCCCTTTCCGGAAGTATAAAAATATCAAGATCATAAGATGCAAGGAACTCAAGCCAACGTTGTTAATGCAAATTAAGTTCCTTTCGAGGAAATAAATACTTCAAAGATTTAAGATTGGTATAGAGAACAAATTTCTCTCCTAAAAGATAATGATGCCAAAATCTAAGAGCGAAAACAATAGCCGCGAGCACCAGATCATGAAAGGCATATCTAATCTCGACAAGCTTTAATTATCAAGAAGCAAATGCGATAACACATTCCCTTTGCAAGAGAATGCCACCAAAACCAATACGACTAGTATCGATATAAACAATAAAGTCTTGGTTCCCTTAGGGAAACACAAGAATAAAAGCATCGGAAAAGAGTTCTTTCAATTGATCCTCTTTCCCGGAAAGCTAAAACTTTCAAAATTATAATTAACTTCGGGTAATCATCTTTTTTAGAAAAATTTACTTTTTACAAGAATTTACTGTGTTTGACTGTCTCATCATAGCGTTTAGGAGATTCCTATCGATAACGTTGATCAAGCGCATCGACCAAAATTCTTAAATCACTCAATGGGCAAAACAACACAAAATTATCTTATATATGATAACCATGTCTCTTAAAAAAAAGATTTACAAATATTCTTTGCTCGTTTTAAGAACAAAACCCAATCATACTTATAAATATCTTATTAAAAAGATTTGCAAATTTTAATTGTTGTTTTCATCCATAATCAATAAATATAAGAATAAACAAATCGAGATATTCGTAGAATACTCATTCACAAAATGGATGAAATAAGGTAGAAGGTTCGTCAAATCGAATGACATAACAAACCACTCCCAAGAATCATAACGAGTGCGGAATGCGGTAAGTGGAATGCTACCCTCCACAACTCGCAGCTGATGAAAACCGGTGGCAAGGTCGAGTTGAAAAGACCTTAGCACCATTCAATAGATTGCTTAAGTGATAATCCTAAGACAAGCTCAAATATACCGGAAAATTCACAAACTACTTGAATGAGAGAAATAATATTCTCCTCATCAAGTGGGTTTAAAGAATAAAATGATATCACCGAATTTGAAAATCAAAATCATTAAAAACAATAGAAATCTGCTTAACAGATTGAGGATGTCGAAGAAAGATAGTCCGCTCAGGACATAAGATGTTTGCTTAATAAGGATCAAGCCAATCCTTACCCAAAAATCAATTTCGAAGCCTAAATAACGCATAACATGCAAATCGGCTCGAAAGAATAAACACATAAATAATCTCGACATTTGAACAAAGCAAACTGAGTGTTGCGGATCCACCAACCGGATTCGCAATTCTCAATGAAGTCATCAAGCCCAAGAATATTTAAAGAAAAAGAATCAACAAGTTCTTTTGATATAAAAGAGTGGGACGCACCCGTATCAAAAGAAACCAAATAGAAAGATCACGAAATAAAATAACGCCATCAAGGATAGGAGGAGAATTACCTCTGGGCTAAGAGGAACCTTCAGAAGCCTTAGCAACATAAAGCTTGCCAGGCTTGGCACTAGAAGGAGCAGTGGGGCAGATGGAAATACGATGACCTTCCTTCTTGCAATAATGGCAGAAGAGAGGCTTAGGACAATCTCCGATCATATGATCAGGGGAACCATAATTGAAACACTTCCGAATGGAAGGTGTTTCAGCAGATTGAGAGTTAGAACCAGATTCAACAGGCTTTTCCTTCTTGGAAGGGAAAAATTCCTGCTTCCCTTTTTTTGTTGGGATTAGGACTTTTGAATTTAATATGCCTCTTTTCGTTGATGTTGAAGTTTTGTTTGGCATCCACAACTTCAACATCATTATCTTTATCGGCCTCTTCAAGTCGAAGAGCGATATCTTCAGACGGGTCGAAAGGCACTTCTAATTTCAGAGGTAAAACCCTTTCGGGGTTCTTTCCTAAAGCACAGATAAACCTTTGATTCTTTACAAGATCCAAAAGTTGTTGAGCAGTCATAAATACGCCATCCAGAGAAGGACTACTGGATTGACCGGCGCTGGGACTGCCAGATCTAACCATCTCTTCTTCTTTAGGAAAGAAAGAAAAAGATAGTAGAGGAAAAAGGTTATTCTCAAAATGAGTATCAAACAAACTTGATTGATAAAATAAGGCATCACAAAAGAAAATAGGATAGAACGGTACGAAGACTCGAATTAATTCCTATGGCATGATGATTCAAAGATTCGTAACATTCGTACTACCCTTGGATGTACCGTAATATGTGTCTCTATTCTATGTTTATCATATTTTGTTCTGAACTCAGCTCTGATACCAAGCTGTAACGCCCCACTCCGAGACCCACATTAGCAAGGAGTATTACTAAGTAACACCGTCTGCTAATACGGAGAATAGAGCTAGATAGGAGCGACCATCTATAACCTTGTCTTAATTATCTATTGAATACGCCGACAATTGCCACTTCTTACTTAAATGGATCGACATATCCAATAAATACTTAATACAAAGCCATAGGTAGCTGAAGGATCTATCAGAATAAAATATAACAACTCAAATGTAATACACATCACAGAACAGTAGATCATCACATACATTTTCACATATACAGATACATCACAGAGTTTACAAAATGATACATGTCAAGTGGTAAAGCAAACCACAATATACAGGCGAGTCAAAAGAATACATATCAGCGTTATAGCCAAAAAGGACTGCACAAAAAGCTATAACAAAAAGGAGCTAGCGGAATAGTCCATGCGGAAGCAAAATAGGCTAAGTCCAATGCACCTAACCTGAAACATCTCGGTCTGACCCGAGTATAAAATACACGGGTCAGTCTAGCTAAACAAATCAGTTAGATAAACTAAATGATAATGAACATACAAGATCATAAAATACCACAAATATCTCCAAAAGAGATAACCAAATCATCTAACATAAGATGAATGAAAACAAGCCTCATATCATAGGAAACTCAAAATAAACAAAGGATATCATATCCCAAAACAAGCCAAAAGGCAAATAACAAATACCAATAAAGGTAACACAAGTTTCCACAAGGTAATCGCTATATATCGTGTGGTTCAAAGAACCTACCCCGAAAGGCGATACACTAGGGAAATATAAATGTCAAAGAAACAAAAGATGCTCGAGCTCAGTACTGTATAACAAGGATCCATACGCCCGAAGGCAACAAACCGTAGTGGCGGTACTAGACACCACTGTCCGGCGGAATGTGTCACAACTCTCAGAAAGGAACCCGGAAAATGTTAACGTGAGTCCCATACCCCACGTTCGCACTAAACGGTTTACTAACCGTTAGTCAATTTCACACTCAAAGCAGTACAAAGTTCACCTCATCTCATCGGTAAACCAAACCCGAAGGTCAAAACGATCAAACGAATAGATTAGGAATTAACTGAAAATATGAACGCACGTGTTCATAGCTTGCGTTTTATCTAATCATTTAATTCTCCTCCCTCTTCGCTCGGAGTGCAAAATAGTGTGTTTGTTTTAAATAGAAATTATAAGTTGGAGAAACGAGCTTTTAATACAATTTAAAAAGATCATTTTATAAAAACCCATGTACGAATCAAAAAGAAATCATCATAGTCAAAATGCGATAACAACTAATTGTAATTGGTAAGAATCGATAAAAATTGGAAACCAAGCAAAATAGGCAAATTGGACCGAGACAAGCAGATTCAGATGTCTAAATCGTATATTTCAAACGTCTAAAACTGGTGCTCAGGCAATACTTTTCCTAGGCCAAAGATGGCCAAATCATATCGGAGGCAATCAGATGAGTGATGATAGCTAGGGGTTTACGCCAAATGACTACCCAACCTTAGTGACTCACCAATACACTCCGACCAACATGCCCGAACAACCATATAAGGATTTTTCATAGATTTTGACTTCAACACCAAAAATTGGAATATTCATCAAACCAATTCAATTCAAAGACAAATGGACAAGGATTATATGTTAGGAATTGCTACCTAACATTGTCGAAGATATAGATGTAGATGTGAGTTCAAAAACTCACCTTTTAACCCAAAAACTCAAGAGAGAAGCTATATAGCAAGGCAAGAACAACCACTCTTCAATTATAACCCAAGGAGCTTCAATCTAAGCTCAAGAACAAATATTTCCAAAGTTAGGGTTTAGAAAATTTCAGAAATCGAAGAGGAATTGAGATGGAGAAGGAGAAGAGAATGCTTACCCAAGCTTCTCTTGGATTTTGGACTTGAATTTGAGTTTGCAAATGAATCTAGAGCTTGGAATTTCTATTTCCCATTCTTTCCCCCATTTTTGCAAAAGCTTGAGTGTTAGGAAAATAAGAATGAAGTGAAGAGGAGAGGTGGACTGAGCTAGGGTATAGAATGAGTTTGGGTGAAACTCAAACCCAATGCCCTAAGTGAAAATAGCAAAATTCAACTTACTCCAAACATATCGAAGCTTATACTCAAAAAAATCGCAAACAACATTTTGAATTCAATGGGAATGGTCTCGAGTCCAACTTATTGATTCTCAATCCCATTCCTGATTCAGACATCTGAAATTTCCAAACCAGACGTCTGAATTTGGAAAAATATGAGTTCTCAAACTTCATTCAGACGTCTGAAATGAACGACTTAGACGTCTGAATCAGGAAAAACAGATGTTGTCAAGAACAATATTCAGACGTCTGAATCATCCATTTTAGACGTCTAAAAATGGCAATTTTAGCCTATTTCCTCTCTGGTTTGACTCGAACAATTTCAGACCTCTGAATGCTTCATTTCAGACGTCTGAATCCCTGTGAGGCAGTTTTTATCTATTTTTTTCAAATCGACACCTCCGTATCATGATCTACAAAGACTTTTCACTAATTCGACTGTTCTTTTATGAATAGTGACTTTTTCGACTAAAATCCGACTAACGATGATTTACTTAAATTAAACATTTAAATATACAATCGTAAAATATGCGGGTTGTTACAACTACTCTAGCACCGTTTATCTTATTTTCGGCGTTTTAGCAGCATATTTGGCAGCAAAAAATCGAGTTTTGATAGAATGGTCATGCTGATATATGTGTACCATTTTGTTCGTCTCGTCTTGCTGATCTCCGCAATATATTCATTTGTGCATTTCAGTGTCCGGTACGTGGCGAAATCTGTGAAACGGTTAGCCATATCGGTACCCGTTTGGATCCTTTTGGTGTTCTGTGTCCTTTCATAATCCACCGTGAAAATGAATGGCCACTACCTTTAATATTTACAGAAATTTAAGTCGTGACTTTTTCTATTCCCACAGATTGCTTTTATTCTCTACTTCTCTCATTCTTGTTTTCTGTTCTGTTCTCTTGTATAAAAAAATTATAAACCATATTTGGATCTGAGAACTCATGCACGTTTCTTCCACCTTTCTTCTTGTCAAACTCATTCGTTCCTCCACCTTCTTCTTGCCGCGCACCACTCCAACCCGCCTCCACCTACCACACTACCGCCACCACAACCCCTTCCACTGACCCTCCAATCCGCCTGTCCACTTACCTCCCTCCTTGTAATCACGCCTCGACGGCCTCCCCTTCCATTTCCCGATATCCGAGCTCAAACCCTCCCATCGCCAAAATCCATCAACAGTGCACCCTTCTCTCCTCCGTGCCACCCCTTCCACCAAGTCCCTAACTGCTCGCACCTTGTCCTCCGCACCACCCTGCTGAAGTTGACCGCACCTTCCTCCCCTCATACTTTCTCCCTCCGACCCGAACACCATAACAAACTCGGCGTCTCTATCTACAGCCGGACCACTGTCCTCCTCCCTGACCCATGCCTTGCACCACACTCCACGTCACAGAAACACCGAAGTCCTGAACCATTCATGTCCACCATCTAATATCCTCCGGTCAGCCACGTTCGTCCGCCCTCCACAACAACCTTCATCTCCTTTTTTATATTAAAAAAGATACAAAGGAGGTATATATATTACAAATATACGTGTATATATTGTTTGCATTAATCTCAAGTTAGCCTTGATTGTTTTCATTGATTTCAGCAGTTATCTGCTTTACTCGGGTCCGTATCTGTGTGCGTGTCCGTGTCACCATCTTTGTGACGCCCCACCTCTATACCCACGCTAGACAAGGACACTACGGGGTAATGCCGTCGACTAGCACGGAGAATAAGGCTGTTGAGGAGCGACCATCCATGTAATTGCTTTGTGCGAGTACTGATATGCCAGATAAAAATATAACTTTTCATCTCAAGAGGAAATCCGACATACCGATACAAACTCAAAGCTACTACACGGTGGCTATGTATATATACTTCGGAAACAAATATAAAAATAAACATAACACAAATCAGTCATAGATAATTCATATCACAAAGGAGGAAATAGATATGAATATAACACATGAAAGTGTTCATCAGAGTAGTGGTCAAACAAGATCCACAATATCACAAAAGAAAAGATACAAGTGCTAGACAACAGAATATGTATACATCAATGAGTCACTATATCGAATGTATACAACCAAAAACTACTATTGCTAAAGTAGTTAGCCAAAAGTCAGATGATAGTCCCAGATAAGAAGTCATGAGGAAGCACCTGAAAAATCTCAGTCTGACCCGAGTATTATTTAATAAGAAAATAATAAACGGATCAGTCTAGCTATAAATATCAGATAAAGTGATATAGAATAAGAGATATGACAAAAACATATGATAACCATAAAACCATACTGTGATAAGTATCTAATCGAAAATCAATCCAGAGATTAATCAATATCACAAGAATCTTCTCAAAGATTAAAAAGAATGTCATATTCTTAATTTAACTCACCAAGCCACAAATAACGACATACATTTCAATGCTAATTTGTAAAAGTTGGTGAAGCACAAATTCACTAATGCACAAAAATTAATAAAGCTTATCAATGCAAATCACGAAAATTGGTGAAACACAAATTCAGAAATCGATCAATAGAAATCCAGAAATCACAAGAAAAGGATGGCCAATCCCAAGCGGGAGCATGAAAACTCACCAACACGTATATCACAAACAATTCGGAACATCGACGCAGTACAAACGGTACGTCCAATGAATCGAAAAGCCGAGACATCGATGTAGTACAAACGGTACATCCAATGAATCGAAACACAAAACAATTCGAAACATCGACGCAGTACAAACGGTACATCCAATGAATCGAAAAGTAGAGACATCGATGTAGTACAAACGGTACATCCGATGAATCGAAACACAAAACAATTCGAAACATCGACGCAGTACAAACGGTACGTCCAATGAATCGAAAAGCCGAGACATCGATGTAGTACAAACGGTACATCCAATGAATCGAAACACATTAAAAGTACATGGGTCGCTAGCCCACAAAGGAATGAGACGAAGCTCAATAAAATGAGGTACAATCCTCCATGTGGACAAAGAGACATTGCACCTTGCTAGTCTAAACCATAAAATGATCATCATCGATCATCAAGAAGTGTCAATTACAGTAAGCTAGTAAATATATGAGTTTAGCTTCATGTCCCATAACCACTAGCATAACTTAAATATTTACGAACAAATTGTAGATTTCCACTCGAAAATTGTCACAAGAGTTTCAAACGAACAAGTCAAAGAATTAACCGACGAAGTAAACGCAAGCGTTTCATACCACTTCTTTTGCTAAGCCGTTTAATTAGATTTTCTCAAACGAATGAGGTAAAGGTTTGTATATACTAATAGGTTAGAAAACAGTTTTATAAACGAGCTTTGTATTAAAAATAGCATTGAAACCATTTTAGTAAAAGAGTTTGAATATTTACTACTAGTATAAAAACCTTTGTATTTTTAAAGTGACAAGTCATAGAAATGATTGTAGAAACAATTAATCATCAAAAATTCACATAAGAAGACGTGAATCAAATCCATCGAAATCAATACCAAATCCATCAAAAATGGATAACCACAAAAATCCCGAAAAAGAAGTCATCACGGTAGATAATAAAAGATAACAACAAATCGGATAACCTTGAATCGATAAAGGCTGGAAATCAAAACAAAATAATTAGTTAGGTTGAGATGAGCAGGTCAGACCAGGGGGTCAGTCGACCGATACAGACCCAGGCAGTTTCCTGGGTCTGGTTCGGTCGACTGAACCCCTGGTTCGGTCAACCGAACCTGCTTCCGAGACATTCTGTTTCTGGTTCGGTCGGCTGAACCCCTGGTTCGGTCGACCGAACCTGCTCTAGAAGCATTTTCAGTCCAGGCCCCTTTGGGGCAAATTCGATATCGCGGACGGAAGTGGACGAACGATCTATGACTGAGGATTTACGCCTAACGACAACCTAGCCTTGTATGACCCTCCGAAACACTCCACTAACGTGTTCAAACATCAAAGATTGGATTTTTATAAAAATTGGATTCCAAAAACCAAAAATCGAACAATTCACCATTTCAATCCAAATCGAAAGCAAATGCACATAAAGAAGTGTTAGGAATTCATACCCAACAATCAAAGATAAATATAGACATAGATGTGAGATAAAAATCTCACCTTTTACACAAAAACAATGAAGAGTGAGCTATAGAGCAAGGCAAGGACAATCACTCTTCAATTCCAACTCAACAAGCTTGAATCTAAGCTTAAAAGAGAAACATTTCCTAAATTAGGTTTAGGGAATTTCTGAAATTGAAAGGAGAATGAGTTGGAGAAGATGAAGAGGATGCTTACCAATAGCTTCTCTTTGAATTTGGAGCTAGAAGAAGGATTTGCAAATGAACTAGGGCTTGGAGTTTTAATTTCCCAGTCCACTCTCCATTTTTGATGAAGCTTAAGTGTTAGGAAATGAAAGTGAAGTAATGAAGAGGAGAGGGAGTGGAGCTTGAGTTAAGGAAACCAGAATTGGGCAAATGGGCTGAACCAAACCCAAAGTCCAAAGTTAAAAAGTAGCAAAATTCTACTAACTCCAAACATATCGAAGCTTATACTCAAAAAGGTCGCAAATGGCATTTTGAACTCAATGGAAGTGGTCTCGAGTCCCAATTCGACTGTTTGCAAAAAGTAGCTTTTCGGACTATAATCCGACGAACGATGTTATATTTAAATAAAATATTTAAATGTAAAATCGATAAATATGCGGGTTGTTACAGACTCCCCTCCTTAAAGAAATTGCATCCTCGCAATACTTAAGAAGAAAATAAAGAGTAACAACCATAGAAGCATATCAACACAAAAGAAAATTTGAAATAAGAAGTTCACCATAAAGAGCACGAAAGAGTTAGCCCGAACGTGTTCGCTCGATGAATTCTCTGGATTGCCAAGAGAAATCCTTAGGATTTGAGAACCATCGGACTTTCACAAAAAGAACATCTTTATTTCGAAGGCGCTCAACCTCCGAAGCAATGATGCGAGTAGAATGTTGCTCATAAGCCAAATCTGGTGAAACTTCAATCCCTACTATAACACCAGGCTCAAGAATAAAAATCGGAAACCTAAAATCATTTCCATAGTTAAAAGACGTGGAAAACGTCAAGAATAGCAAAAAATTGAGCCGGTGCAACGGCGTAGTACAGTAACGGTACGCCAGATGAACGGAAACTCAAATAATTCGGAACACCGACGCAGTACAAAAACGGTACGTCCAATGAACCGAAGCTTAAATAATTCGGAACACCGACGCAGTACAAAAACGGTATGTCCAATGAACCGAAGCTTAAATAATTTGGAACACCGACGCAGTACAAAAACGGTATGTCCAATGAACCGAAGGCCATAAAAGAACATCAGACGCTAGTCCATAAAAAGAAATTAGACGAAGCTCACTAAAACGAAGTACATCGAAACGTCCGATGAACTTGGTAAAAAGATTATTCCTTTCGGACATCATCAAAGAAACAACCACTTGTTGCTTGCAACTAAGGATATTGGCAACAAGATTTCCCCTTTCGGGAGTATAAAGAATATCAAGATAATGAGATGCAAGGAACTCAAGCCAATATTAAGTTCCTTATGAGAAAATAAATATTCCAAAGATTTATGATCGGGGTAGAAGACAAATTTCTCCCAAAAAAAAATAATGATGCCAAACACTAACAGCGAAAACAATAGCCGCGAGCACTAGATCATGAGTGGATATCTAGTCTCGATCGGCTTAAATTATTTAGAAGCACAAGTGATAGCACGTTCTCTTTTGCAAGAGAACGACATCCAAACCAATACGATTAGCATTGGTACAAAAGATAAAGTCTTGGTTCCCTTCGGGAATCACAAGAATAAGAGTATCGAAAAGAAAGAATTTCTTTTAAATAATCTACTTTACCGAAAAGCTAAAACTTTCAAAATTACATTTATCTTTATGTAATAATCTTTTCAAAAAAAACTTTTATTTTAGAAGTCAATTTACTGTGTCTGACTGTCTCATCATAGCGTTTAGGAGATTCCTATCGATAACGTTGATCAAGCGCATCGACCAGAATTCTTAAAGCACTCAATGGGCAATACAATCACAAAATCATTTTCTATATGATAAATATATCTCTTATAAAATTTACAAATACTCTTTGCTCGTTTAAGAACAAAACCCAATTGTACTTATAAATAAATCTTATGAAATAGATTTGCAAAATTTTAAATTGCTGTTTTCATCCAAAATCAATATATGGAGTCATCGAGATCGTAGAATACTCGATTCATAAAATGGATGAAATAAGCTGGACAAACTGAATGACATAATAAGTCATTCATAAGTTTCATATCGAGTGCGGAATGCGGTAAATGGAATGCTAACTTCCGCAACTCGTAGCTAATGGAAACCGATGGCAAGGTCGAGCTAAAAAGACCTTAACACCGCTCAAAAGATTGCTTAGGTGATAATCCTAAGACAAACTCAAAAATACCGGAAAATTCTCTCATGAATGAGAGAAATAACACTTTCCTCATCATGTGAGCTTAAAGAATAAAATGATGCCATCAAATTGGAATCAAAATCACAAAGGAAAAACAACAATCTGCTTAACATATTGAAAATGTCGATGATGAATAGTCCACACGGGACAAAGGATATGACTTCATAATAATTAAGCCAATCTTTACAAAATTCAATTCTGAAGCATAAGTAAAAATCAGCTCGGAAAGAAAAATCACATAAAATAATTTCGACATCAATAAAAAGCAAATTGAGTGTTGCGGATCCACCAATCCGGATTCACAATCCTCAAAGAAGTCATCAAGCCCAGAAATGTTTAAAGAAAAAGAATCACAAGTTCTTTTGATATAAAAATAATGAGATGAAACCCAAATCAAAAAGAACTCGAATAAGATAATCACAAACACAATAATCCCATCAAGGATAGAATGAAGAATACCTTGACCAAGAGAAGAGTTGCTAGGGGCTTGCAGCTTTCCTTCTCCCTTGCTTGGAAGCTTAGGAGACGAAGATAAAAGATGACCCGAACTTTTGCAATAACGACAAAAGAGGGGTTTCAGACACTCCCTTGCATAGTGGTCCGTGGAACCACAATTGTAGCATTGTCCACGACTAGAGGTAGGAGTCTTTGCTACCGGAGTTTGTTGCTTCCCTTTCTTATTGGGAGTGGGGCCTTTGAATTTGATAGGTCTCTTCACGTTATTGTTGAAGTTCTGTTGGGCACCCACAACTTCAACATCACCTTCATTATCCGCCTCTTCAAGTCGAAGAGCGATATCAATAAGCTGATCAAAAGAAACTTCTAGTTTCAGAAGTAAAGGCTTTTTAAGGTTCTTGTTCAACCCATAGACAAACCTTTGATTTTTCTTCAATGGGGTATTAATATACTCGACCCCATACTTAGAGAGAGATTCGAAAGATGCGACATAATCTATCACAGAAGATTCACCTTGAACAAGGTCAATAAAGCGTCGGGCTAAAGTTACTTTTTCAGCCTCCGGCACAAATTTCAATTCGAACCTTTCCCGGAATTGCTCCCAAATGAGATCCGCTTCAACGATTTCAGAAATAAGAAGCTCATACCAATCCAATGCTCTTTCTTGGAGCATGCTAGAAGCCACTTGGACTCGGTGGAGATCAACAAGATTCATGCGAGAAAAGATGCAATCGCATGATCTAAGCCAAGCTTGGATTTCAATGACACTCTCGAATCCCCGGAATGGCCTTCCACCCAAATCGGTGTAATCTCTACACAAGCATGCAAAACCGGATCTAAGATGAGTAGGCTCTGGAATGGGTCCGATAGCTTGAACATTCATAACAAGATCTAGAAGCTGCTGGGCAGACATAAATACTCCCTCCAGAGGAGTAGCACTGGATTGACCGACGTTGGTACGGCTAGATCTAACCATTTCTCTTCTTTAAGAAAGAAAGAAGAAGAAAAAGTTATTCTCAAAATGAATATCAAACAATCATGGTTGATAAAACAAGGAATCATAAAAGAAAATAGGATAGAACGGTACGAAGACTCGAATTAAATCCTAAGGCACGACTCCTAAGAAAGACTTAGGACAATGATCCTTGTTAGATTATTCTACATTGTTCCGAAGTTTGACTCTGATACCATGCTATGACGCCCCACCTCTATACCCACGCTAGACAAGGACACTACGGGGTAATGCTGTCGACTAGCATGGAGAATAAGGCTGTTGAGGATCGACCATCCATGTAATTGCTTTGTGCGAGTACCGATATGCCAGATAAAAATATAACTTTTCATCTCAAGAGGAAATCCGACATACCGATACAAACTCAAAGCTACTACACGGTGGCTATGTATATATACTTCGGAAACAAATATAGAAATAAACATAACACAAATCAGTCACAGACAATTCATATCACAAAGGCGGAAATAGATATGAATATAACACATGAAAGTGTTCATCGGAGTAGTGGTCAAACAAGATCCACAATATCACAAAAGAAAAGATACAAGTGCTAGACAACAGAATATGTATACATCAATGAGTCACTATATCGAATGTATACAACCAAAAACAACTATTGCTAAAGTAGTTAGCCAAAAGTCAGATGATAGTCCCAGATAAGAAGTCATGAGGAAGCACCTGAAAAATCTCAGTCTGACCCGAGTATTATTTAATAAGAAAATAATAAACGGATCAGTCTAGCAATAAATATCAGATAAAGTGATATAGAATAAGAGATATGACAAAAACGTATGATAACCATAAAACCATACTATGATAAGTATCTAATCGAAAATCAATCCAGAGAATAATAAATATCACAAGAATCTTCTCAAAGATAAAAAAGAATGTCATATTCTTAATTTAACTCACCAAGCCACAAATAACGACATACATTTCAATGCCAATTTGTAAAAGTTGGTGAAGCACAAATTCACTAATGCACAAAAATTGATAAAGCTTATCAATGCAAATAACAAAAATTGGTGAAACACAAATTCTAGAAATCGATCAATAGAAATCCAGAAATCATAAGAAAAGGATGGTCAATCCCAAGCGGGAGCATGAAAACTCACCAACACGTGTATCACAAATAATTCGGAACATCGACGCAGTACAAACGGTACGTCCAATGAATCGAAAAGCCGAGACATCGATGTAGTACAAACGGTACATCCAATGAATCGAAACACAAAACAATTCGTAACATCGACGTAGTACAAACGGTACGTCCAATGAATCAAAAAGCCGAGACATCGATGTAGTACAAACGGTACATCCGATGAATCGAAACACAAAACAATTTGGAACATCGACGCAGTACAAACGGTACGTCCAATGAATTGAAAAGCCGAGACATCGATGTAGTACAAATGGTACATCTAATGAATCGAAACACATTAAAAGTACATGGGTCGCTAGCCCACTAAGGAATGAGACGAAGCTTAATAAAATGAGGTACAATCCTCCATGTGGACAAAGAGACATCGCACCTTGCTAGTCTAAACCATAAAATGATCATCATCGATCATCAAGAAGTGTCAATTACAGTAAGCTAGTAAATATATGAGTTTAGCTTCATGTCCCATAACCACTAGCGTAACTTAAATATTTACGATCAAATTGTAGATTTCCACTCGAAAATTGTCACAAGAGTTTCAAACGAACAAGTCAAAGAATTAATCGGCGAAGTAAACGCAAGCTTTTCATACCACTTGTTTTGCTAAGCCGCTTAATTAGATTTTCTCATACGAATGAGGTAAAGGTTTATATATACTAATAGGTTAGAAAACAGTTTTATAAACGAGCTTTTTATTAAAAATAGCGTTGAAATCATTTTAGTAAAAGAGTTTGAATATTTACTACTAGTATAAAAACCTTTGTATTTTTAAAGTGACAAGTCATAGAAATGATTGTAGAGACAATCAATCATCAAAAATTCACATAAGAAGACGTGAATCAAATCCATCGAAATCGATACCAAATCCATCAAAAATGGATAACCACAAAAATCCCAAAAACGAAGTCGTCATGGTAGATAATAAAAGATAACAACAAATCGGATAACCTTGAATCGATAAAGGCTGTAAATCAAAACAAAATAATTAGGTAGGTTGAGATGAGCAGGTCGGTCGACTGGACCAGGGGGTCAGTCGACCGATACTGACCCAGGCAATTTCCTGGGTCTGGTTCGGTCGACTGAACCCCTGGTTCGGTCGACCGAACCTGCTTCCGAGACATTCTATTTCTGGTTCGGTCGGCTGAACCCCTGGTTCGGTCGACCGAACCTGCTTCAGAAGCATTTTCAGTTCAGACCCCTTTGGGGAAAATTCGATATCACGGACGGAAGTGGACGAACGAGCATCTACGACTGTGGATTTACGCCTAACGACAACCTAGCCTTGTATGACCCTCTGAAACACTCCACTAACGTGTTCAAACATCAAAGATTGAATTTTTATAAAAATTGGATTCCAAAAACCAAAAATCGAACAATTCACCAATTCAATCCAAATCAAAAGCAAATGCACATAAAGAAGTGTTAGGAATTCATACCCAACAATCAAAGATAAATATAGACATAGATGTGAGATAAAAATCTCACCTTTTACACAAAAACAATGAAGAGTGAGCTATAGAGCAAGGCAAGGACAATCACTCTTCAATTCCAACTCAACAAGTTTGAATCTAAGCTTAAAAGAGAAACATTTCCTAAATTAGGTTTAGGAAATTTCTGAAATTGAAAGGAGAATGAGTTGGAGAAGATGAAGAGGAAGCTTACCAATAGCTTCTCTTTAAAGTTGGAGCTAGAAGAAGGATTTGCAAATGAACTAGGGCTTGGAGTTTTAATTTCCCATTCCACTCTCCATTTTTAATGAAGCTTAAGTGTTAGGAAATGAAAGTGAAGTAATGAAGAGGAGAGGGAGTGGAGCTTGAGTTAAGGAAACCAGGATTGGGCAAATGGGTTGAACCAAACCCAAAGTCCAAAGTGAAAAAGTAGCGAAATTCTACTAACTCCAAACATATCGAAGCTTATACTCAAAAAGGCCGCAAACGACATTTTGAACTCAATGGAAGTGGTCTCGAGTCCCAATTCGACTGTTTGCAAAAAGTAGTTTTTCGGACTATAATTCGACGAACGATGTTATATTTAAATAAAATATTTAAATATAAAATCGATAAATATGCGGGTTGTTACAATCTTCGCCATCATTGTTTTCATAGCCTCGAAAGGTGAGCGATCACTCACGATTAACATTCATATGTTAGTAAATTTATATTCATATTAAATGGCGATTGAAATGTGTTGTTAAAATTTAATTGGTTAGTAATTTAAATTGTTAACTTTGACATGTTATTATCTGCAATTGTTTACCTATATTAATTGACATAGGGCACCATAACCTGTTATATATATTATATTTAATTTGTTAATTATGATATATGCTCGTATTGATATGTATGTCATTTTATATTATGCTATTGTTCTCACTCTACAAGTTCCTTGTTAGTTTGGAATTCCTTATGGGTTGAAATGATACATACCCGAATGATTTTATAGATTAGGGAAAATCGTTATGGGTTGAAATAATAAACCCAAGCGATTTTATTGATTTAGAATTTTGGGATTGCGGGTTGAAATGATATATACCTGTAAATTTAAATAATTGTGGATTGAAATGATAAATATCTGTATCACTTGACCATAGGATAGAAAACTATATACGGACACCGTTGGTCTATATTTTTAAATAATTTCCTGAATTTTGAAAGAAACAGATGTGTTTAAATAAATATTGATTTTTTTTAAAATATAATGTATAGATTTATTTTAATATATGTTTAAAATTTAGATTTTTAAAATTTTATGTTTTGGAAATTTTAAATTTATAAGTTAAGTTTTGAAATTTTAAATTATAAGATTTTACTTATAACTTTATTATTTTTAAAATATGTAACGTAAGATTTTATATAAAATAAAATATAATTAAATTAATAAAATATAAATAAATAGAATTTATCTAATCTAATTTAATTAGTATATATATAATATGTTTAAATATTTATTTGAATTTATGTTAATATTATAAAACAGATTTTTGTGATAACTTTAATTAATTAAGATTGGAAAGATAAATTAAAATTGATTTGTAATTTAATTTGTTAAGAATTTAATTTAATAAGAATTGATTTGGATTTATTGATTTTGAGATCTAAAAGATATGATTTTATAACTTGATAACTGGAGATTAAAGGTGATTAAATGAATATTTTCAAATTTAAATAAAATTGAATTTGAATATTTAATATTGATTTAAATTTGTAATTAGAGATTTTTATTTAAATGTTATTAAACATTGATTAAGTGAATATTTTCAAATTTAAATAAAATTAAAGTTGAATTTTGAAATATAAATGAAATTTATCAAATTGAGTTATTGTAAATTGTTTGAATATTTAAAACTTTGAAATCTATTGAATTTGAAGTGGTTTAAATTTGTAGTCCAAACTTGGATTTTAAATTGATATAAATTAAAAATGGTTTTAATGAGAATTTGAATTGAACCCTTAACCTTTTTAATTGAAATTGTTGAACTGAGATTGATTTAAATTAAAATTTTGAAACTAATGCTGATTTGAATTGATTTGTGAAATTGGAAGAACAATTTTAATTTAAAACTATATTTCGATATAAACTCTTTTAACATACAAACTATTTTAATATATATTATTTTAAATTTATAAACAATTTTTAATATATATATATATATATATATATTAATAAATAAACTATTTTTAATATATAAACTATTTAAATCTATAACCTATTTTTAAATATAAACTATTTTTAATATATAATTATTATAATATATATACTACTTTCAATATTTAAACTATTTGAGTTGGAACTGTTATGATTTAGATTTAATGGATTTAAATACGAATACTTGATATGATGGTTTAACCAATTTTATGGTTATGATTTTGGAAATGAATAAAATTTAAAGTGGATAATGATTTCGAAAGTGAATATGATTTCGAAAGTGATATGATTTCTAAAGTGAATGTGATTTCGAAAGTGATATGATTTCTAAAGTGAATGTGATTTCAAAAGTGATATGATTTCGAAACGAATATGATATTTTGATATGAAGTATGAACTGTTTGAAATGAAAATGACCACGGTGTGAAATAAGCGTTTAGTTGTTAAAGAGACCGGGATTGGATATTGCAATACTCTCTGCCAATACCAAAAACCACTTTAACAGCTGTGCACGTGGTGGAGAATCCAGAACGAAGTAGGATGGTTTAGCGAACATCTGTATGAGGTATGAACGCAGCCCTGACTCCTTCGAGTCAGCTTGATATGATTAAAAAATGAGCTATACCTAGGCCAAGTGAGTTTGCACCTCCGATCGAGCATGCTTCTTCGATACCATATCTTTTACTTTGTGATTTGATTGGGTGCACCTTTGATTTTGGGAGTGTGCCTCGAGGTGGGCGGTAGTAGCTGCCATGCGTTACCACCATCCCAGTTCAGCAAAACAGTAGAATACTACCCTAGGCATTGCCTCGCGTGCCTTGTCACATGCCTTATCTCGCCCACTACGAGTTTGGTTCGTCACATGCCTTAATGTATTTTAATAGTTTACTTTACTATAGACATTATCTTTGTAGCGTATTGTACTATGTATGTAGATAGTTTAACGGATCCTTAAAGGATGGAATCCTAACATCCTTTAAGTTATATTGCATTTCACTTGGACATTTCACTTGAGTTGATTTACTTGCATAAGAATGTTAATCCTGACTCGAGTGTTTTGTGTTTGCTTTATGCTAGGGTCAGACCGAGTGTCACAGCATTTGAGACTCACCTTGGAGCTTTGCTTGAAGATCTATCTTTTATCTATTCAGCTTTCAGTTATTTCAGTTATTTCCAATTTTATGTTCACACTTATCAGTTGCTTTTGTAAACAAAGTTAATATACATATATATATATGTATATATATATTTGTAAACAAAGTTTGAAAATTAATTTCTTCTTATTATTAATTAATGAGAAAGATCCCATTTGAATTATAAAACCATATAAATCAATATTGAACAGCTGTTTTCAAAAAGCGTTTTTATATCGATAAACTAATATCGATTTTCCTTATATTTTCAAATTAATGATATATCTTTATAAAACCATTATAAACGATTTATTATCACTTTAAAACTAATTAAAATGAATTATTATCATTTTAAAACTATTATTTGAATTATTATTATTATTTATTATCACTCAAAATAAGATTATTTGTATTATCAACCTTTTATTTGAATATTTTTAAAAATAAATATAATTTATGTGCGGGTCGTTACAAACTCCCCTCTTTAAAATAATTTCGTCTCTGAAATTACATCAGAACAAAAACCCGAAGGAATTTGCCAAAAATATTTATTTTTGAACTGATACTCGTACGATGTATATAGATCATCCATATCCCATATTTGGTTCGATCTACTATAAAAATTTACAACATTTACTTTTGAATCAGTATCGATCCACCAATTCTCTAGTGCGGACCCTGGTCAGGCTCTTTGATCAAAAAACTTTGTTTTCCTTACATAGCTCTCAATTATGATAGAAAACAAAGTACCCAACCATAAACCCTCATCCATGTTCGTTATCAATAATCGAGTGATAAATCCTTTTTCGGATCAGTGTAAACCTCTCAAAGTTCCGTACTCGAATCTTAGATTAAATTTGTGTGATGAAATGATCTACGTATAACATACGTACTTATTAACTTCCTAAAATCTTCATGAAAACTTTCCATTTATTAAGTTTCACTCAAAAGTCTACTCCATTATAAAATCTTCTTTATAGCACTTATTAATTTATTTATAAAAATGCCATTTATAAATATATCCCTTTATTTATAAAACTTTGTTTACAAATTTATTACTTCGAAATGTTTATTTATTTACAAAATATTTCTATCTCGTTTCCAAAAGAAACCAATTAAATTTAAAAGGTAATTTATCTTCTATTTTCCAATTTTACGATAAACTTCTCTTGTTATAATATACTCCTTCTTAACTAACCTTTATATCCAAAATTTACTCATTAATTAATGATTTAAAATTACTCTTTTAACTTTAGAAAATTTTATAGATCGAGTAACTCCAAAATAATACCAAGGAACTGGATACTACCAATAGTATCACATATTCCCTTAACAAGAAAGGTAATACTTAAGAGAAGCGTGTGCCATCCGAACACAACTCCTATCCATTTTTAGTTACTTTCGAGCCACTCGAACTAGTTAATCTTTAGATTCTTTTCAAAAATAATTGGATTTAGATCTTCAAAAATTCCTTTATAAAACACATTTTATAAATCCAATTTATTTAATTACTTATATAAAACACATTCATAAATTTATTTATCTTAAATAAACTCCTTAAAGAAATATTATTTATCGAATATTACATAGTCAAATTGTGAAACTAAATTCACAAGCTGTTCGTACTTAATTAGATCGAAGTGAATTAATATTATCGTTTCCAATAGTGAATTAAATCCCAAAGTGTTTATCCTACAATTGATTTCTACCTAACCCATGCTAAAGGAAATTAATTGCACATAAACCGGCCGAGCAAAAATCAAACAACCAAACAATCAACAAAAGCTAAGCACACCAAAAATAATTATATCACCCATAACCTCGGTCGGAGGTACGGTGCTTTATCCTATTCATTTTATTTATCAAATTAAGGTAGTTTCATTTTAAAATTCCTAAGTTGATTTACTAATCTAGACATATATTTCATAGGCACCCAACCTATGCTCTGATACCACTTGTAACGACCAGGGCTTCTAGACTTGTCAAAATCGCCGAAAACCCATTCGATTTAAACTACAAATGAAAACTACCAATTTAATACCTAATATCGTTTGATAAATATTTAGCACTGCTAATGTATAGGATACAAATTCAGTTTATACAACTTATCAGAGGAATTTATTAATTCTACAAGGTGTGTTAATACATACCAAATACCAATGTCTACAAATTTACCGTTGCGCACTCTAATGAGAGAGGCAATGATGTCCTTACCTATGGACTCAGTAAACATGTCAATGTGGAATAAAATAATAAGCAGGAAAGGTATGTGAACATCAGACAAATAACAACCAATAACAGATAAACAAGAAATGGTTATATTATTTTTAAGGCTACATCATTACCACTTATGACTGCCTACGTACCCCTATCTAATTGGGTACCCAATTAGATACAGAAGCAAGCCAACGTAGTTCTCCGACCATAAAAATAGGACTCATGGAGCCTACGATGCAACAAACAAATGTGCAATTCTCTAATTACATACTTAGGCTTAATCTTCATGTTTAGTTTTTTCAAATTTAATTAACTTGGTTGTATTCAAAAACCCTTTAAAAAGAAAAGTATCTTATAAGACCACGCCGCACATAAACACAGATGCATTTTTACCTTATGATAACTTAAAACGTTTTTTTTATCAAATTCTTTGATATTATAATAGTGTTTAGAAACAAATACATATTAACCATAGCCGAAATTTTTACCATATTAAATTCCAGACCTAATCATTTAAGGTTTTACAAACAAAACCGAAGCCACTTATTGAAGATTGGATTTCCAACTGAATAGCAAGGTAAGGAACTACCTCATGTATAGTGCATTTCTAGAGGAATGCACCTGAGGCCCCTATGTTGGTCCTCATGTGAATTAACACCGGCCTATCCGAAAATATAAGATACGAATAGCACGAGTATTGCATCACCCAGCCGTTACTGACCTATTTGAGACGTCTCATAGCATACACCACATAATTGAAACCTGACGTTATAGCGGGTAGAAATTTTTAGATCTAGAAGGTGATTTCACACTTTGATGGTAGCGAACCACTTAGCCTTCAAGCATCCCCTGTTTTGCTATTCCCGGCTGTGAGGCTTTGAGGTAACGATTACCTTTCATACAGCATATATTTCACTTTGAATGCCACTTTACCATTTATTAATCACATAACTAATTTCTACAAATATATAACTCTTGAGCTTGTACGTATTAGGAAAGGGAGTTAAGCTAAGAGAAGCTGCCTTCTCCGCCACCAAACAGATGATACGTTCATAGAGATCAATCAATATAATCTAGAAATGCAACGTCAAACATTTATCCATACAAGTTGTCCTGAGATAGGACAAACCGAAGGTACTCTCCTACCACATCCTATCGGGCATTACCCCTAG
This sequence comes from Allium fistulosum, assembly GCA_030737815.1. Lineage (NCBI taxonomy): Eukaryota > Viridiplantae > Streptophyta > Magnoliopsida > Asparagales > Amaryllidaceae > Allium > Allium fistulosum. The sequence goes on from CM060903.1 coordinate 999,786,963, forward strand.
GATTAGTAGCGAGTTAGTTCTTGCATGCGAAGATTTCAGAACGAAGGCACTGCTGCTATTTATTTATTTCAGGGGCCATTCCAAAATTATCAATAAGCAATCCTTCCATTATGAAGATCCTTGCCTTCAAAATCAAGGTCTTCAATATATCTTCTTTACATTCGAATACGTAAATTGGTTCGAAGTGGTTTTCGGATAGGGATTACCTAAACCCGATCCCTGTTCCTTCAAATAAATTATCGATAAAAGGATGTTTTATGAGTAGGTGATTATCATATGATTTATTCATTTCTTATTATCAAAAAATATCTTATAGAGATATATATTTTTTCAAAACATTCTTGTTGGTATATACGGAATCATTAGAACCTCTCTTTATTAAATTCTTTGGTTTAATTACACCTTTTTTTAACGTGGAATAATTTCAAAACATTTTACTTAAAACTTAACAAAGATTTATTATCTTCAAAACGTAACTTTTTAATAAGTGCAACCATGTTATCTAAGATGGTAAATCCAATCTGTTTTTAAATTTGGAAAATTTAATCTTTTATACTTAAATCATTTCCGACCTTATCTATCCCTCATCTGGGTAGGCCAGGTGAGCCAGGGCACTGGTTACTCCTGAACATCTCCTTAGTTAAAGCACCTCACCCAGATCTTATGAATAGAAAAATCAGGTGTACTCGTCGGCTATTAGAGCCAAGATTAAAACATTTTCTTACAACAGCTTTTCTTCAATTCATTTATTTAAACTCTTTTAAATAAATTATAAAACCTTTAAATCATTTTTAAAACACTAATTAATTTATTAGAAAACATTTATAAAATATTTGGAAAAGAATTGTTAAGTTTAAAACCATATTTTAATTGTTATTGAAAACTGTTGCAAATAGTACTGCAAATAGTGTTTTTAAAATTATATTGATCAAAATGAATTTTCTATTATTTTAAAATTTATTTATATAACTCAAATTTCTTTTAGAACATTTTAAAAGATTTATAAAGATTTTTCCATATTTTGAAAACATTTAAAAATATTAAATTTAAAGAAATCCCTTTTAGGATTCCAAACTGCAAAACCGCGATTATTTTGAAGACTTGTTTTACTTATATTTCAAAATCTACTTATTGAAATCTCGATCCTTTTCTTTTGTTTGAAAACTATGGATATAATAGTTCATAAAATTCTTATCACAAAGAATTTCGAGCTATATTCCACTTTAACAAAGAATTCCGAGCTATATTCCACTTTGTATACTCATTTAAATTTTACGGCGTGAAATCATGAACTACCGTTATGCGACGCGCCTAGTTTTGACTTGTTTTTCATTTCTTATTCATACTTCGCCAAATTTGTTTCTAGTGTTTATAAAACATTATTAAATCGTTTTAAACCATTTTCAAGAGGTTTAATATTTCATATATACCATTTCATTAACAAAAGGTAAGTGATTTCCTTTGTGAGTTTCAACGTGTATTTAACGTGACTTGTTAATGAAATCAAACAATCAAATAAAACTACTAAACATGATTAACAATCATCACAACCAAGAATAGCAAACAATGTTATATCGTCCAATATATATAATAGTAAAAATGGAGTTATCTCACCCATTTTCAAGTCCAATTCTTCCTACCAACATTCAAACGAATCGACACTTCGCTAAATCATCACCAAAACAACTCCACTACCCTTCTTGCTCTCGGCCATCCATCCTTCACTACCATAGCTCACGGTTTAAGGATCTAGGGTCAAAGAACTCGACTATTGGAAAAAGAAGAGGTCTTTAGTTCACAATATTTGGACCCAAGAATGAGTCATTTTCTCTCGCCTTTTTGACTATGTTGCACTAAAAATTTGGAAAAGTTGTCAAATGTAAAGTTGTTGAAAATTCTTTTTATACTATTTAAAAAATAGAATTACTTAATTCCGAGTAGTTTTGAGGGAGATATGGTTAGAAGAAGAAGAGGTATTCTCGAATTCACAAAAATCAAACCCGAGAATGCACTGGAAAGAAGTGGGTTTTTGACATAGCTATGAACAAAATGGAAAGAAGTGGTAAACATAAAAGTGTAGCCACTGAAATTTCATATGATCTAAAAAAATAATTTCTTTATTTGGATCTGTTTTGAGGAAGTTATGATCAAAAGAAAGGAGGTATTCTCGGCCTTAAAATCTGGACCCGAGAATGCATTGGAAAGAAGTGGGTTTTTGACGTAGCTAAGCTCAAAATGGGAATAAGTGGTAAACAAGAGAGTTGTAGCCACTGGAATTCTTGAAGGTTTGAGAAAAAGAATTTCTCCATTTGGTTTTTGTTTTGAGAAGTCATGGAAGATGGAAAATGAGCTAAGGAGGTGGGTATTTATAGGAAAGTTTATCAAAATATCTACAAACATCATCATGAGCTATCACCTCACCATCACCTTCACCACCTACCGCCTCCCTCCTACACCACTGTAGGATGGCCAGAGTCCCATCAAGTAGGGGCAAGGCCATGTGCCTCCTTGGATGTGACATTTTGATGTAACAAATGGTGATAATATCATATATAGTATTATGAGTGTTTTCTCTCTCCACCATCATTACCCCAATGTGCCACCTCCTCGTTCATCATCACCTAGCATGGCCAAGTCCCCTCCACCACCATCTAGGCATGGTTGACATGACCCCCTCCCATGTGCATGTGATGATGGGTGTAATTTGATGTGTGGTGTTGACTTAAGGTTGCTTAAGTGTTAAGGAGTTATTAAAATATCTCTTATATATATTTTTGATTTTCTATATAATTAGTATATATATGTACATGTGTGTGTATATGTATGTTCATGTGCATGTGTACATGTCGATTGATGTGTGCATGTATATGTGCATATGTATATTACATTTAATCCGCAACGTTGCACAACTTTGACACGTTGAATCGTTACGAATCCTGATTTCGATTTCCGGTCACATTTTCATTCTTAGTGTGTGTGTGTGTGTGTGCGTGTATATATTTGTAAACAAAGTTTGAAAAATAATTTCTTATTATTATTAATTAATTTAAAGATCCCATTTGAATTATAAAACCATATAAATCAATATTGAACAATTGTTTTCAAAAAGCGCTTTTATATCGATAAATCAACATCTATTTTCCTTATATTTTCAAATTAATGATATATCTTTATAAAAACATTATAAATTATTTATTATCACTTTAAAACTAATTAAAATGAATTATTATCATTTTAAAACTATTATTTGAATAATGATTATTATTTATTATCACTCAAAACAAGATTATTTGTATTATCAACCTTTTATTTGAATATTTTAAAAAATAAATATATTTATCAAACTGATAAATTTGTGGGTCGTTACATTCACATTGCTTAAATTGTTGATAATTTCCTTTATCCATTAAACACTTCTATAAAAATCATTGTCTATTTATGCCATTTGCATTTATTTATTGAACTATTCAAGAGAGGATTCATTTCCTCGGTTATATGAGGTTAGTATCACGGTCAACTGAAGTCAACTCAAAGTCAAAGTCTTTGACTAGAGCATTTCGGTTAATAATAATTGTTATTATGGAACCAAGAACTTTGTGTTTAGACTATAAAGTTGAATGTGGACAATATTGGAAATTTGAACGTTGCCAAATTCCATAAGTCCTAATGTGATGTAGTTTTGATGAAGAGAATTGGTGTAAAAAATTGTCACTATCGGGTACCGCTTATAATAATTAAAATTGGATTTTACCAAAAGACACGTAAGCGATAAATTCAGCCAAAATATCACACCACCTGCAAAGTGACGTGTGAATGTTAATATTCACACATTTCAATATTAATCGCTGACAAAATTTACACCTTTGAGTCGCACAACCAGAATGATGAATTCTATGAAAAACCACATAATTTAATTAATTTATAAATCGTTGTAAATTGATTAAATTAATTAATATTAGAGAAATATTAATTATTATTTATTTAATGTTTGGAGGTTGTTTGTAATTATTTTAATGCATTTATAAAATTTATATTTGCGCGCATTGTATACGAGATCGATGTAATTTAAAGATAATTGCATGAAATAGTTTATGGAAATTTTATGTCCTTTGATAACATGGTTTATGGAAATATTATGTGATTTGCGGAAGTTTTATGTCATTTGATAACATATCATGCGAAAAGAAAGAATTGGATTGAGAGAAACAATTGAGGGAAATAATTAGGGAAGTTTTAATTAAATGATGGAAACGGTATCATTCTTTCAAATAAAACATATTCTCTAATTTATTCTGTACATACAATTCATTCTTTCTCATTCATTTTTTCTTTATTTCTCTCCTCCAACTTTTCATGGCAAAAAACAAAAAATCAAATTTTCAAAATTTTTAAACTCCAAATAAAAAGATAAAATAAAACAAAAGTGGTTCATCCATCTCTTGCAAGGATAGGATGGAGATTTTGAAGATATGTGGAGATATCATCATTCAAGGTGTGATTTGTAAGCAGCATCCTAAGGGGAATTCATTTTCAAGGTGTGCTTCAAGGCTTTGGGTAATAAGATCAATTCACGGAATCTAAAAGCTTTTGATTCATCATTCAAAGTGTGATTTGATGCCAACTTCTCAAGGTAATTTCTAGTTAATTCATTTACATATTCTTTAAATTCATATGCTTGGATTTGTGTGATTTATTTATGTTTATTTTGATTGTTGTAACATGAAAATTGATAACCCCTTTCTCAATTAATAGTATGTCTATTATGTTCATTTCATTTAGATCTACATTTATTATCTTTTACATTACAATAATTATAAATTAATTTCAAGTGAATTATATTTTATAATATTTAAAACACAATTTCAAATGAGTTATAATATAATTCTTATTTCTAAATTAATTTCTATTGTTGCATGATTAATGAATTAGATACAATCACTTGGAACATTGTTTATGCAAGCATGAAAGGTTTTGATCTAAAATTTTGAATGAAATTTTTATGTAACTTTAAATTATATATATATATATATATATATATATATATATTCTAAATTCATAGTTTTGTAAATTTTCCAAACTCTTGTTTCATTTCCAAACTAGAAGTTCAATTTAAGTTGTTAATTTAGAATGAAATGTAAATTGTCAAATTGGACTTTTAATTTTAAAGTATTGGCTTTATGTTACATACATATGATTGTGTAAATATATGTGTGTGTGTGTGTGTATAAACTTGAAATATTTGTATCTTTAATTGCCAAAATCTGATTTAACCCTCTTTAGAGGCAATTACATATTTACATTAATTACTACTTGATGTTTATGCCATTGTATCATAATACATCTTGCATGTAAAACATTATCGTACTAATTGAATTTTTTAAAAGGGGAAGTGAATAAATCAATGATGCTACCTTTTCATTTCTTACCTTATTAGATCCTCATGTGATTGCATTCAATTTATTCTTATTTATTCCTCTCTATATTAACAATCAATCTTACTTACTTTATGTCTATCATTTTGGTCATACAAATTAAAGTTTGAATATATTTGATATATTCACACTTTTCATATCTCACACTTAATTAATTTAGATCTAAATTAATAAAGAAAAACTTTCTCTTAATTAATGTTATTTAACATATTTATTAATTCAATTAAAGAAGAAGAGAAATGAAAGGTATCTCCCACTTCTTATTTTGACATATCTTTTCTTATTTATTGCATTGGGTAAGAGAAGGAAATGATAGGTTTCCTTCTCTAAATTCATTTTACATGTTTTTATTATTTATATTAGCACTATTTATATATTCGCACAAATGGATGTTTTGATACATCCATTATAATACTATAAATTAAGTTACATTCAAATCTATAATTTAACAATTTAAATAAAATAAAGATTTTATTTAAAAGAAAATTTAAATAAGATCTAAATGTATATAGACTTCATAGGCCCATTAATAGTCCAAAATGGTAAAAAATTTAAAATTCACTCAGTTCTTCTGCTACATGCTAGCCCAGATCTTTTAATGGTATCAGAGCCCAATAGCCTATGCGGTCTAAATTAGTCATGTTAGGGATAACTAATTAAACTTTCCCACTTAGTATGGTGCCTAGTAGGTAATGTCTAGGATTGGAATTGGATAATCAAGTACCATGTCCTATCTGGTTACTAGGTCGGTCAAACGGGTTGGGTTGGGTCAAATTGGGTTGGGTCGAGTTTGACCCAACTCATTTATGACCCATTCTTTTTTACTCATTTATGACCCAACCCATTTATGACCCAACCCACTTAATAAGCGGGTTACCCATTTAACCCATTTAAAGATTCAAATTTCATTTGACTAATAAAAAACAAATAAATATAAAATAATTCTAATTTTAATTTTAATGTTTTGAGTTCCGATAAAAATTTAAAATTCTAATTTTCATTAAAATTCAAATATGGGGATGCAATAGCTTATTATTTTCTAAGTACAACTGTCAGTCCACATGGAGAACTACAGTGTGCGTTCACACGACAAAGTATCCGAGTGTTCCATATTGTCCGTAATTTAGATAGGAGTTAATCGGTCGAAGTCTCGCCTGATTTTGAGTTAGAACGAAGGAGTTATTGTAGTCAGAACAAAAAAAATAGCGGCTTCTGCACTAGGCGGAGTTCAAATATGTGGATGTGGTAGTCTGTTATTTTCTAAGTACAACTATCAGTTCCATTGGAGAACTACAGTGTGCGTTCACACGATGAAGTATCCGAGTGTACCAAAATGTCCGTAATTTAGGTGGGAGTTAATCGGTCGAAGTCTCGCCTGATTTTGAGTTAGAACGAAGGAGTTATTGCAGTCCGAACAAAAAAAAATAGCGGCTTCTGCAATAGGCGGAGTTCAAATATGGGGATGTGGTAGCATGTTATTTTCTAAGTACAACTGTCAGTCCCCTTGGAGAACTATAGTGTGCGTTAACACGGTGAAGTATCCGAGTGTTCCATACTGTCCGTAATTTATGTGGGAGTTAATCGGTCGAAATCTCGCATGATTCCGAGTTAGAACGAAGGAGTTATTGCAGTCTGAACAAAAAAATAGCGGCTTCTGCACTAGGCGGAGTTCAAATATGGGGATGTGGTAGCCTATTATTTTCTAAGTACAATTGTTAGTCCCCTTGGAGAACTACAGTGTGCGTTCACACGATGAAGTATCCGAGTGTTCCATACTGTCCGTAATTTAGGTGGGAGTTCATCGGTCGAAGTCTCGTCTGATTCCTAGTTAGAACGAAGGAGTTATTGCAGGCTGAACAAAAAAATAGCGGCTTCTGCTGTAACGACCCACTATTTTGGACCATTCAAATCGACAATAATCCACACATGTCCGACTTGAATAATTCAAAATAACAGATTGTAATAAAATTTGGAGCAAATGAAATACAATCACAGAATCACAGACACAGAAATATCAGAATAACTCGCAGTGGAAATTAAAATACCATAGTAGTTCATGAAGCTACTATAACAAACTCTCAAAACATAATACATATTATCAGTCTGGAAAACATATACAATAGAAATCTCAAATACAAAGAAGTTTATAATACCAGAGCTGAAATAGAACAACCGAAACTGAAATGGATAGATAACTAGATAAGCAGAATCTCCAACGATTCTTAGCTCCAGAAAGAGATCCAAAGCTAAGCTGTAAATACTCAGGCTGACCCGAGCGTAAAGCAAAATACAAAACACTCGAGTCAGGACAATATATACTTATATAATGTAAACCAACTCAAGTGAACTGTAGCAGTAATGCATAATAACTTAAAGGATGCTTGGGATCGCCCATCCTCTAAGGATCAGTTAAACCATAAATTAAATACATCCCGTGGTTAAAATTTCAAATTTTGGTATTTTATACATATAAATTAAATATCATTTCAAAATTCAATATCCTTTCAAATCCATTTCAATATCTAAATATCATATTTTTCGAAAACCACATTCATTCTTATTTAACTTAAATACCATTTCAAATCACATTTCAAAATATCAAAATATTTTCAAATCAAAATATTCAAATTAAACCATTTAAAAATGAAATTATTATATTTAATATTCAAATATTCAATTATCAAAATTTTAGTCTTTTCACAATTCATTTATTCACTTAAATTTATTAGAATAGTGAAATTTCAACTTTCGCAGCACTTAGAAAATGCTACGGAAAGTTATGTTTAAAAACAATTCAGTTAGCAAAAGACAGCATTTAAAATGCTGTAATAGGTTTAGATTTCAAATAAAATCATATAATTTCACACTTTAAAACAATCATTGAAGTACCGTTATATTTATGATTTTATAAAGTTAAATTTGCATTCAAAATCAAATTTAATAATAATTTTACTTATTAAATTCAAGCATTAATTTCTTTTCTTTATAATTAAATATTTTAACTTAACACTTAAGTTTATATTTCAAACATAACTTATTTTCATTTTATTTTCTTAATTAAAATTCACATTTTTACAAAATTCACAAATTCCCAATTTAAGTTATATTTCAAAAATTCAACTCAAATATCCATTTATTTCATATTTTATTTATACAGAAATCATTAACACTTTATAAAAATCATTTAATTGCATTTTAAATCAAAATTGTCATATTTTCTTACTTTACATAAATTCCATTTATAAACAAAATCATAAGTTCCAAAATTAACTTATATTTCAAATTCTACTTTACCATTACTTAATTCACTTATTTAATTTATAGAAAATCACTAATATTTTTACCAAATTAGTTTTAATTAAATTTAAATGATAATATTACAAATTTTTCCAAATATTTTAACCACAGTCTGTATAAAATTTTCTAACCTAAATCCAATGATACAGATAATATATCATTTCAATCCGTAATTTGCAAAGAATAATCCGGGTTCTATCATTTCAAACCCGCAATCCCAAGTTAAATAAAATAAATAAAAATCGTTCAGGCCTATCATTTCAGCCCATAATGATTTTTCCTATTCTAAAGGTCGTTCGGGTATGTATCATTTCAACCCATAGTGATTCTAATCTATAGGGAACTTTCAGTGTGATAAACTGATATAAACAAACAGAACAGCATCATATAACAGTTACTGATGATATAACATGTGTATAAACAGGGGTGAGCATCATATGATCATAACATAGGCAGTTATAACATGATGATATAGTTTACAGATTCAAATGGTGTCAGTTTACTAGTTATATAAGTACAAATTGTCTGGTGAGAATTACCCACCTGTTTCAGGCTGGAGATAGCCACCAAATACACAAAACAGAGATCTTCGAAGGCACGACAACACAAATATGATTTGAGAGTGGAAAGCCAAAGTTAATTGTCTTGAATACATGAAACAAAACAATACAATACAACATGAATAAACACTTCTCAAAGTTTTGAACAGCTTATGTATTCATGCACAAAACATCTCCAAACCAATTGCACTTGCCTTCAACCATCATAGGCTCGGCCATGGATGGAAAATACACGGCTATAGCTTGTTCTAGGGTCTGGTTGTGGACTCAAATGGGTCAGCTTAGCCTAGGGAAAATGGTGCAAAGGTTGGTGATGCAAGAAGCTACCATCACAAGGCACTAGCATGGATTCAAGGCAACTAATGGGCTCGGCCAAAGCCAAGGAGGGCATGGCTATTTCAGGTGGGGTCAGGTAGTGGTGTGCAGAGGTATGTCAGGTCAGAATTTGGCTGGTGGAGGTGGTGTTTGGTCGGCCTAGGTGGAAGAGAGAGGTGGTGATAGGTGAATGGTCTCGGCTAGGCATGTAGGTGGAGTTTGGTGCAAAACTTGGTGGATTTGGTCCATATATGGTCACGGCCATGGGCTTGTGCTGGACTGGAGGAGGTGGTGGATGGGTCAGGTGGTGGTGTGCAGAGGTGTGTCAGGTCGGAATTTGGCTGGTGGAGGTGGTGTTTGGTCGGCCTAGGTGGAAGAGAGAGGTGGTGATAGGTGAATGGTCTCGGCTAGGCATGTAGGTGGAGTTTGGTGCAAAACTTGGTGGATCTGGTCCATATATGGTCACGGCCATGGGCTTGTGCTGGATTGGAGGAGGTGGTGGATGGGTCAGGTGGTGGTGGGGCAGCCAAGGTGGAGGAGGAAGGAGAAGCCGAGCCATAGAGAGAAGAAAGCAAGTGCAAAAATCCATGTAAACAAGAAGAAAACAATGAAAAGAGATGAAAATTTACCAAATTTTCTTCACGATGATGGCCGAATTTTTTTTTGTGGTTGAGAAGCATTTTATATATGTGAAAATGAAGTGGATAAGCAGCTGAAGCAATGAGATATGGTCAGCCTCAATTGAATGCAAGTGGTGGTTGAAAAATGAAAAGGCAGGGAGGTGAAAGGTCAAAGCAAGTGAAAGGTCATAAACTCTTCATATTTCCAAAATCCTTTTGTATTTTTAAATATATATGAAAATGATTATAAATAAAATAAAAACACAGCAAAAATACTGAATAAATAAATAAAATTTTAAAATAAATATAAATAAATGAAGAAAATAGCTTAAAAATAGAAACTAGGTTATAAAAATTGAAAATAAATTAAATAAACTTTGGAAAAATTTAAACATCACTTTAAAAATATTTAAAAGACAAAATATATGTAACATAACATATATATATACAAATTAGAATAAGGTATAACAAATAAAATTGTTATTTATATAATTTAAAATAAACAATACTGTTAAATAAACAATTTACACACAATATTGTAAAAAGCATAACTTTCACGATATAAATCCAAATTCAACGAAACGAAAAGCAGTATTCATGAAATTAAATCTGTTTTCATAATAAAAGATAAAATTCAAGAATTCAAATATTTAAATTTAAAATTTAAAAGTCAAAGTTTGACCAAATTGACCAAAATCCACTTTTTCTGGAAATATTCAATTTATTCAGCTTTGAAATTATAATTCTCATAAAAATCAACATTTATATTTACAATAACATAATTTATTCATTTTAATAAATAAAATAAAGTTTTTAAATCAAAATTCAAATAAAATAATCAAAATAAACAATTAAATTAAATCACAAAAATCAGGGTTGTTACACTCTCCCCCACTCAAAACTTGTCGTCCTCGAAAAGGAAGAAAGCAGAGAAACAACTAGAAAGAAAAATAGGTTGGAAGACATCCCAAAAAGAAGGTAGGGAAAAAGTAACTAGGAGGGAAAAATAGGTCGAAGGATAAGGATGAGCCATTAATTCAAAACTGTAAAAAATTCAATTTGAATTCTTATAATATGATGAATAGTCATTTTATTCAAATCTGTTAGTTCGAAGTAAACAATATTTAAAACATTTTAAAATCTTTAGAAGGGAAAAATAATTGATCAAAATATCCTTTATATAGTATTTTATCAAAAATACTTTTATAACTCGATGTCTTAACAAGTTTATCCTCGTTCCTACAGACTCTAGCAGTGCGTTGATCAGGCGCAAAGCTTGAATTCTCCAGGTACTTAGTAGACTTGTTTCAACACCCAGTGAAAATATTGGAAAACTTTTAAAAACAGATATGGAAAGTACAATCCAAAAAAAAACAAAACATGTCGATCATGGATCGCGGATACACAATGGTTACGCCTGGATCCCCTAGGAAACATCTGTAGCCATAGGCCACCCCCAACCTTGCGATTACGCCATGAAGACTGGTAGTACTGCAGATACACAATAGTTACACCTGGATCCCCCAGGAAACATCCGTACCCTAGGCTCTCGCAGCCCCTGCTGATTACGCTACCAAGCAACCCAATAGATCGTAGATACACAATGGTTACGCCTGGATCTCCCAGGAAACATCCATACCCGTAGGCCACCCCAACCCTGCGATTACGCTATGAAGTCGCGCTCGTAAGACCATGGAAATTTCCATGGAATTCGATGGAAACTCGAGTATCATATCCGGAAAACCAAAAATCAAAGAAAAATATCGATAGAATGAATCCACAACGTGGCCACAAAGCGGATATCAAGCAGAAGGCACTTTCCATATCTTTACTTTGAAAATATGTATCATATAGTACCTTTTCAAATCACTTTCAAATATCATACTTATATAAAGTCCATTATATATAAGATTTCATTTTCAAATCAAATACTTTCCAAAATCTATAGTATATCAAATCACACTTATATAGACTTCAATTATATAAGATTTCACTTTTCAAATTGAGTACCTTTTCAAATCCATAGTTTTCGAATCAACATCATACTTATACAAACCAAATTTTATACAAGTTCGATAACTCCCAAATCACGTATTTAGTAACATAAGGTTCTCAAATTTCAATTTTGTTTCAATATCAATATAATTTTCAAAATCATATACGGTTTCACCAAATTATCCTCCCAAATCAAATATCTTCAGTTCCAAAGTTTCCAAAATAATAAATTTAGAAAATAAATCCAAATTTCCAAATCAATATAATTTAAGTCAATAATTCATTTCCAAAATCATCTTATGTTTACATAAAGTCCATCTTATATAAGGATCAAAATTTTCAATAAAAATAAATAAATAAATTTCGCTGCATGAAGAGCCATATGGGATTGAACATCTTTGCTTTATAAAAGATTTTTAATTTAGAATAGTTTTGTATATAAAATAGTTTGTAAAATAGTTTTGTAAATAAAATAGTTTAAAATAGTTTGTTTTAAGAAGAATAAAAGAAAAGTAATTTTGAAAAATGGTCTTAAATTGATAGTAGTTTTTCATAAGGGAAAAATTCCAATTAAATTACAAAGATATCCAACCCAACAACTTCCAATTTCAGTGTCAAGTATTTCAATGATATTAGAATATAAGATGTACATACATCATCATTTCGCAAAATTACATTCGATCGCTCGCTCGATCACACAAGTGTTTTTCGAACTAGTATTGTCCATTCGACTTCCCTAATGCGGATTTCGATATGGTTTCTCGACTAAAAACCATCAGTCTCCTTGCATAGCCATATACTATGATAGAGAATTCTAGAATCAAGCCCAAAATCCATATCAAATATTCGCCATCAAGAATCAAATGAAAAATCCTAACACGAAATGGTGTAATTCACCTCGAACTTGTGTACTCAAACTTGGATCAATTTAATTATGCGAATAAAACAGTATACGTACAACTTATGTATCTATTCCAACTTGTTCATTATATAGTTATATAAAGATGTTACCCGGTTAAAACATTTAAACTAAATTTTATTCAAAATATTTTGAAGACCAAATTCTTTTCAAAACATTTCAAATCTAAATTTCATATTAGAAAAATTCAAAATAGCCTTATTCATTTACTTAACAAAGCAGTTTCAACTTATTTAAATTATATTACTACATACTTTAAACATACATACCAAGCTTATATACTTTATACCTTTCAAAATTACTTAGCTTTGAAAAGTTAACCTTGATTTGGAAGTGCTCGAACCTTAAAAATAGTCGAAGAAATCGTATTTCAATCCAAGAGTTGGAAATCACAATTAAATCAGTAAATCAATTCCAAAAATAGGGTTATATCAAATCAAATCCAAAACTCAAGGACTGAACACCGGCTCATTTCAAATTGTTCAAATATATATACATATAATTTTCGAATAGCACACTTCGGAATTTGAAATCAAAATTGGTTTCACAAATCAATTGCATAGCAAAGCTACCGAAGTGGCCTCTCCCCCACTCTGAAACTCGAAAATCAATGTCGATGATGCATGCATTCATCACCGAAATTATTTTCCAACGACATAAGTGGGTTCTGGACTTCTCTTTTCTCAAACTTCTTTTGAAACTTCTTAGAAATCATTTGAAACTCATTAAAATCATTTGAAACATTTCATATTCGGAAAATACTTTCAATCATATTATTTATTATTTCAAAATCTTAAAACCAGTTCCAAAATGCAGGAGTTCAATTACTCAAATTCAGATTCAAAACCTTCAGTTATAAATCATTTTATATAAAACCATTCCTTATAAATTTTCAAAACTTTCTAATCCATTCAAAACTTCAAATTCTCATTTAAAAGGTATATAGATCCTTATAGAAAACATTTCACCTTTATATAAAAATATGGTCATCCTTATCAAAATAAAACTACGATGAATACACAAATTTCAAAAGACAATCAACCACAAGTTTTCCAACGGATGATTCACGTATGGATTTAAAAAAAACAGAGATTCAAATTTAGAGGAACTCTAATCAAATAGAATTCTGGTTCAAAGATAAGCTCAAACGAAGATAAGATAATTAAATTACCAAATAGAAGATGGATAAGCCTATATAAATCGCGGGCGATCTTAACAGGGTCAACCGTTACTTCAGGAATATAATCGATGCGAAATCTAAGGCAAATCGACCTTCGATCGCTAGAGATAGAATCTAAATATAGCAGAAGATAGAAAACATCGTAAACCGAGGATACAGAAATCTCAGGTGAATTAATGCCAATTATAAGGGAGTTTCACCCTTTTACAAATCATTCAAAGATTGGCGGAATCGCCACCTTAAAAAGGTCATTCAAAGTGGGTTATGGAATTCTCCGAAAATCAAAAGAATACAATTTAGGGGAGACAGGAATGGATTTCAGAACAAGTGGGAGCATTCAAAAATTCAAAGGGATCCTAATCGAAGAAATCCCAACCAAGATACAAGTTCAGAATTTTTTAGGAAATCCTAATCAACAAAATTACTGACAAGGTTTATACGAAAGGGATAAAGTCCAGAAAATTCTCTTTCAAATCAACATAATTTTTATATCAAAATAATCTTTAAAAATCCTTTGAAAATCGTTTTATGCTTCGAAAATACATTCTCTCACAAGGAATGATTCTGAGATTGATTTCACTCATTCTAGGATATTTCTACTGTGACGACCGCCCATGACCCCTGCACTGAATCTAGACAAAGTGCGCTGTAAAGTGTGCCAGGCGACCATGGACGATTGCCAGGGTAAGATTAAAACAGCAGAATCTATCGTATAACTCACAGCGCATGGATAAAATACAATAGAACATATATATAGTGAAGCTTCACAGAATAGAATGTCATCATATAATACTTCATAATAGTTGAGTACAAACATCTGAACAGTCAATACATCCAGCCTCACTACATAACTCTCAGAGAATATACAAGCAGCGGAACATCTAGTACATATAGTAAGAAGATAATATGCAAGCCTCCAGCTCGTCTTCGACATCAGCATCGTGGAAAGCAAGAACAGCATCTGTCACCTGCTACCTAGTCTGCCCGTCCCAAAATGGACGAGCAGCCCAAGGCAATAAGAATTAAAACATAAAGCCTTGAGTCAGACAACAGTCTTAGTGAGCGGTAAATTAACTAACAACGTACCAAAAGAGCATAAAGGAAAAGGAATAGGAATACAACCCTCCCACTCCACCTCTTTCTACAGTGATAGCCCCCAGACACACACTAAGCAGGAGCAATCATAGCAGAGCATACAATTTAAAGTAAAGCAATTATCACTCGAGTCAAGGGCGATATTTTCCAAGTACAAACCCCCAAGGCCTAAACCAAGATCAGATAAGCACCCAGAAAATACCGCTCTTGAGACCGAATGACGATACAACCAAACATCCATGACTCTGGCTATCACTGTTATCATTGCTTCGATATCACCGTTAATTGAATGACCGGCACATTCTTTCAGCCATCCATCAAGGGCTAATGGAAACCCCGGTTCTAGACATTACTCCCGCACGTCGTCGTGACCCGTGCCTAGGACTATCGAATCTGCCCAGAGTACTTGACTACCAATCAGTAGCCTTCAGGGACTATCGAATCTTCCCAACGTACTCTTGCTTTGAGCATGCTAGAACCTTCAACAACGATGAGATCTCAGCCTTCTAGTCATCCTCCTCGACGACTATTTTCATACTAGCTCAAGCGCCTCTCGAGCCAACCATTATCCTCAACTCGAACCATATCACCGAGTTATCAACATGCTTGGAATGATCCCGTCTGGATTAGACCAAGACTATCTCATATCATGCCTCGCTTCATCACATCCTCGCAAAGCTTCATCTCAACTTCATCATCATCGAATCTATGCATAAGAGCTTCATCATCCCGCTACATATGCCACGAGCAGCTTTCCCAATTCAAGAGCCTTTCTCTTAGCTTTTGAATCATCTTCGACCAACTTGTCTAAATAAAATCATCAATCATCTAATTCATAGCAATCAATCAAGGCAAACATTAATCCACGTAATCAAGCATTCAAATATGATCGAAATAGACAATTATAACAATAATGGCAATTTCGTAAATAAAGAGTCCAAAGTCCAACAAGCATGAAAACATGAACAATATCTCTATAATCTTGAAGAATGAACTTGCATAGGTTAACACTTAGTAAAATGGTTGTCAAATTATCATGAACAATGGATCTATATGGATCTATACTTAGGTTTACAAAAATGCATGGAAATCACTACTTTAACACAAAATCAAGCCAACGATCCGATATACTCCTTTGGATCCGTGTGAGAGATAATCACAACTCACAAAATCACCTAAACAACCCAAAAGCAACACACTTCAGATCTGGATAGCGAAGGATCTAACTCGATCTATCACAAATCCGCTTCAAACGATGAAATCTCTCTTCGATGGATGAAGATCTTCAATCTAAGCTCTTGGATCTTCGATTTGGATGGAAGGAATCACAAGATTAGAGTGGAGAAAAGAAGTGAAGAAGTGTAGAAGTCGAGCTCTAAAAATGGCAGCACTTCGTCGCTTCGAAAATCCGCATCTCAAAATGTGAGGAAATGGACGAGTATTTATAGCTGAAATCCTCCTTAAGTCGTCACTCGGAATTAGGTCGTCCACGACCTAAAGAGATCCGCGACCTACGACCTAAGCCCATGCGCACTCACGACCTACCAGACTCACCTGTCTATGACTTACGACTTAGCGGCTTAACTCCTAAGTCGCTCGCGACTTAACAACGCCTAGGTCGCTTATGACCTAACACTCAGCCAAAACCCAGCGACCTAACGCAGACACACTTCCTCGCGACCTAACACTCAACAGAGTTACGACCTACGACTTAACTGAGACGCGACCTAACTGACTTAGGTCGTCTTCGACCTAACAAACCTGCGACCTTACTAACTTAGCCAGGATACGATCTAACTCCTTAAGTCGTCTAACTCTTAGGTCGCTAACTCGCTAACCCTCTTAGGTCGCTAACTCGCTAACCCTCTTAGGTTGCTAACTCGCTAACCCTCTTAGGTCGCTTAACATCCTATAGGTCGCTCCAAACTAACACACGACCTAAACCACTATGCGACCTAACTGCTAGGTCGTTAACTCTCTTAGGTCGCTGTCTTTCCTATAGGTCGCTCCAATACTTAGGTCGTTCACTCGACCTAACCTACCCCATGACCTAAGCTTATCACACGACCTATCTCCTATACGACCTATCCCAAACTCCTTAGGTCGTCTAAACTCTGATAAGTCGCTAACCCTTAGGTCGTCCACTACCTTAGGTCGCTCCAACACCCTACGACCTAAGCCACCACACGACTCATCTCCCAGTCGACCTAAGCCACACACGACTTAACTTCCAAACGACTTAAGCTTTAGATGACTCATCAACAATGCGACCAAATGATAATTGTTTTACGATGTTTCAATCCGTAAAAATACGAGTCGTTACATTCTCTCACCCTTAGGAATTTCGCCCCCGAAATTCCAAACAAACAGAGCAATCAAAGACTATTCTGCATGCCTACCATCCATAGCAATCAACAAACCATGCATCCAATTCTAGCTTAGCATGCAGAATTCTAAAACTAGAACAGGTTACAATATCGTGAGATGACACGACACCTTAGGGCCATACCTTGAAGAGTTCAGGATGAGCTGCTTTCATCCTCTCTTCCACCTCCCATGTACAGTCGTTATCATCATCACTCCATTGTATCTTGAGCAACTTAACTACCTTCCTCCTAAGCTGTTTCATGTCGGTTTCCACAACACGAAGTGGCTTACGAGGTCTCTTATCGACTGGATCAACCTCTAAATCTTCACAGCTATCAGTAGAAACTACTGTATTCGAGTCGTGCACATATTTCCGTAGATATGATACATGAAAAACATTGTGCACACCCGACATCTTCTCTGGTAACTCCAATCTGTAGGCGAGCTTTCCAATTCGCTCAATGATCGGGAATGGTCCAACAAATCTCGAAGCCAGTTTCCCTTTCTTCCCAAATCGAATAACATTCTTCAGTGGAGATATCTTCACAAAAACCATATCACCTATGTCGAATTCCAAATCCTTACGACGCTTATCGGCATAACTTTTCTGACGGTCTTGGGCTGCCTTCATTCGTTGCCGAATGATCTCTATGCAATCCGAAGTCTGTCGAATCATCTCTGGCCCAAGTATCAGCTTTTCTCCTATTTCTAACCAACATGTCGGAGAGTTACACGGTCTTCCATACAATGCCTCATACGGTGCCATACCAATGCTTGACTGGTAACTGTTGTTATATGAAAATTCCACCAAATGAAGGTGATCTTCCCATGGTCCTCCGAAATCCAAAACACAAGCTCTGAGGAGATCTTCCAAAACTCGGTTGACTCTCTCGGTCTGACCATCTGTTTGAGGGTGATAAGCTGTACTCAAACACAACTCGGTTCCCAAAACTTCCTGGAAGCTCTTCCAAAATCCACTAGTGAACAATGGATCTCGATCGCTCACTATACTCTTCGGAATACCATGGAATCGAACAATCCACTTAACATACAACTCTGTCAACTTTGATGCAGTCCTAGTCGATCGAACAGGAATGAATCTTGCACTCTTAGTCAGACGATCTACGATGACCCAAATCCCTTCATTTCTCGTTCTTGTTCTAGGTAGACCATCAATAAAATCCATCGATATTTGCTCCCACTTCCATGTAGGAACTTCTAATTGTTGAAGCAATCCACTTGGCTTCTTCTGTTCGGCTTTTACCAACTGGAAGTTCATACATTTGGAAATAAAATTTCCAACATCCTTCTTCATGCCTTCCCAGTAGTAGGTTCTCTTCATATCCCGATACATCTTATTTCCACCTGGATGAATTGTCAACTTCGAGTGATGACTTTCCTTCAGAACTTCACTCCTCAATTCATCTATATCGGGAACAACTAGTCGTCCTTGCTTCCGAAGCCAACCCTCTCGATCGACCTCGAATCCTTTATCCTTTTCTGGGTCCAATCCAGATTCTAAATCACGGATAATCTTGACAAGCTTATCGTCTCGCTTTTGGCTCTCGCCAATCCTTTCCACAAGAGTAGGTCTTATCGATAAGTTTTCCAACATCTCAGGTTCCAATTCACATCTAGGCCTGAAGTCAAATCCAGCTAAATACTCGAGATTCTTCCATTCTGAAAACATGGCTCCCAATCCTGCATGTCTTCGACTTAACGCATCTGCCACTGCGTTACCCTTTCCCGGAGTATAAGCTATACCAAAATCATATGATGCCAAAAACTCTAGCCACCGTTGCTGCCGAAGATTCAAATCCTTTTGGGAGAAAAGATACTTCAACGACTTATGATCTGTAAACAACTCGAATCGAACTCCCAATAGATAATGTCTCCACATCTTCAGAGCAAAAACAATCGCCGCCAACTCCAAATCATGAGTCGAGTAATTCCTTTCATGCGGCTTTAGTTGTCGACTTGCATATGCAACAACTTTATCCCTCTGCATCAGCACTGCTCCAAGTCCAGTACCACATGCGTCGGTGTAAACTACCATCTCATCATTTCCACTTGGAATAGTCAAAACAGGAGCACTTGTCAATCGCTCTTTCAGGATTCTGAAAGCTTGCTCACACTTATCATCCCATCTGAATACTTGGTTCTTCTTCGTCAATCCTGTTAATGGTGCAGCCACCTTGGAGAAGTCTTTGATAAACCGTCGATAATATCCTGCTAATCCAAGAAAACTTCTCACATCTGATGCATTCTTAGGTCTAACCCAATCCTGGATTGCTGCGACCTTAGCGGGATCAACCGCTATTCCATTTCCAGAAATCACATGGCCTAAGAACCTCACTTCACTCTTCCAGAAGTGACACTTCGAAAACTTAGCCTTCAGCTGATGTTTCCGCAAGATTTCCAAAACAGTACGCAAGTGCGTCTCATGCTCTTCCTCAGTTCTGGAATAAATCAGAATATCATCTACGAACACTAGCACAAACTTACTCAACTGATCTCTGAACACTCTATTCATAAGATCCACAAAATATGCTGGCGCGTTGGTCAATCCAAACGGCATTACCAGCCACTCAAAGAAACCGGATGGTGTCCTAAAAGCAGTCTTCGGCACACTATCCTTAGCCACTCTCAACAGGTGAAATCCCGTTGCCAAATCCATCTGAGAAAACACCTTAGCTTCGTGAAGCTGATCAAACAAGTCATCTATTCTCGGCAATGGATACTTGTTCTTCTTAGTCACTTTATTCAGCTCACGATAATCCACACACAACCTCAACGATCCATCCGCTTTGGTTGCGAACACAACTGGTGCACCCCATTCGGACACACTACGCCGAATGAATCCTTTTTGAAAAAGATCATCAACCTGCACCCTCAACTCCTGCTGTTCCCTAGGCGCCATCCGCCTAAGAGGCATCACAACAGGTCTGGCTCCTTCAACTAGATCTATACGAAACTCGATCTCTCTATGCGGCGGTAACCCTTTGACCTCGTCAAAGACATCCTCAAATCCATTAGCGATTGGCACCGATGACAGTTCATCCCGTGGAACAACTAGCGAATACATGAAGCTCATGAAGATGCCTTCTTCATGCTTACATCGTATCACAATCTTTCGCCCCTCCACATTCTCAACTGTCACCTCCAACCTTTCGCAATCAACCTTTGCCGCATACTTCCTAAGCCAGTCCATACCCAAAATAATTCCGAACCCCGCAAAGTTCAGAACAAAACAATCACAAACAAAAGAGCAACCATGACTCGACACAATCAGACCACGGCATAACATACACAAACAAGATGAACCCCCAACTGGATTAGTTACAACCAATGGCCTATCAACGATATCCGGTTCCAAACCTAACCGGCCTACAAGATCACTACAAACAAACGAATGCGACGCCCCAGTATCAAACAACACTCTAACTGGAACACCACATGGAAAGAGTACCTTGAACAACCACACTCTTTCCTTTCTCTTCTGCGGTAGGAGCTTTCGAAGACGATGGAACAGCCCCCAAAGCATAAGCTTGCACAATCTGCTTGTCCCTCCTCGGTTCTGGACAATTCCTCTTAATATGCCCCGGCTTGTCACAGTTGTGACACTTCATCGGCACCTTCGGATTCTTGCAATCCCTGGAGAAATGGCCCTTCTGCTGGCAATTGTAGCAGGTCACTTCGCCCTTCAACTTCTTCTGGCCATCCCTACCCTTCTGCTGCTGCTTCCTCTTCTTGTTTCCACTCTGCTGTGGTCTAGATTCTTCCTTGGTCACAGCAACAACAGATCCTTCCTTAGGAAACAGATCCTCATGCCTGAGAGCTTTCTCCACAAGCTTCTCAAATGAATCGTCCAAATGATCCACCAACTGCCTCCCAAGATAACTATCCAAGCCTGTCACAAACTTCTCATTCTTCTGATACGAAGATTCGATATACGACCGGGCATACTTGGACAAAGCTTCAAACTCAGAAACATACTCAAGAACTGGTCTTCCATTTTGCTTGAGCTCCACAAACTTCTTGAACAGAACAGACTTCTGAGCTGTAGAAATGAACTTAGCTTCAAATCTGACTTGGAATTGCTCCCAAGTGATCTCTTCCTCCGGAGTATCAATGGTGATAGAATTCCACCAATCAGAAGCTCTCCCTTGAAGCTGTCTTGATGCTAACTTCCTCTTAGTTGCATCCTCAATTCCCAAATCACCAAAAATCCTTCTACAAGCATCTATCCACCTCTGGACTTCAATGGTTGATTCTGTCCCTAAGAAAACCTTCCCTCCAAGAGCGGTATAGTCTTTACACAACTTAGCAAAATCCACTGGTTTTGGAGTTTGAACTTGAACTCCAACAACAACTGCCGCCCCCGGAACTGGTATCCTTCTCCTGATCGAAGTCATCATAGCTTCGAACATAGCTGCATAATCAGCAGTCCCCTCAGCAGCACGGCCTTCCCTTGCAGCTGGTCTCCCTCTTCGACTCATCCTTAATATCTATAAAAAGGAATGATCAGCACATCTTGAGAAACAACTGCATAAAGGACTCAAACTCTACTAAGCTACTATATTATATATAGTAATCATCCATCAAAATACAATTACGTCTCTCATACGTAGTTACGTCAGCGAGCGTTGGGTAAAATCGATTAATCAAAGCTCTGATACCAAATGTGACGACCGCCCATGACCCCTGCACTGAATCTAGACAAATTGCGTTGTAAAGTGTGCCAGGCGACCATGGACGATTGCCAGGGTAAGATTAAAACAGCAGAATCTATCATATAACTCACAGCGCATGGATAAAATACAATAGAACATATATATAGTGAAGCTTCACAGAATAGAATGTCATCATATAATACTTCATAATAGTTGAGTACAAACATCTGAACAGTCAATACATCCAGCCTCACTACATAACTCTCAGAGAATATACAAGCAACGGAACATCTAGTACATATAGTAAGAAGATAATATCCAAGCCTCCAGCTCGTCTTCGACATTAGCATCGTGGAAAGCAAGAACAACACCTGTCAACTGCTACCTAGTCTTCCCGTCCCAAAATGGACAAACAGCCCAAGGCAATAAGAATTAAAACATAAAGCCTTGAGTCAGACAACAGTCTTAGTGAGCGGTAAATTAACTAACAACATACCAAAAGAGCATAAAGGAAAAGGAATAGGAATACAACCCTCCCACTCCACCTCTTTCTACAGTGATAGCCCCAGACACACACTAAGCAGGAGCAATCATAGTAGAGCATACAATTTAAAGTAAAGCAATTATCACTCGAGTCAAGGGCGATGTTTTCCAAGTACAAACCCCCAAGGCCTAAACCAAGATCAGATAAGCACCCAGAAAATACCGCTCTTGAGACCGAATGACGATACAACCAAACATCCATGACTCTGGCTATCACTGTTATCATTGCTTCGATATCACCGTTAATTGAATGACCGGCACATTCTTTCAGCCGTCCGTCAAGGGCTAATGGAAACCCCGGTTCTAGACATTACTCCCGCACGTCGTCGTGACCCGTGCCTAGGACTATCGAATCTGCCCAGAGTACTTGACTACCAATCAGTAGCCTTCAGGGACTATCGAATCTGCCCAACGTACTCTTGCTTTGAGCATGCTAGAACCTTCAACAACGATGAGATCTCAGCCTTCTAGTCATCCTCCTCGACGACTATTTTCATACTAGCTCAAGCGCCTCTCGAGCCAACCATTATCCTCAACTCGAACCATATCACCGAGTTATCAACATGCTTGGAATGATCCCGTCTGGATTAGACCAAGACTATCTCATATCATGCCTCGCTTCATCACATCCTCGCAAAGCTTCATCTCAACTTCATCATCATCGAATCTACGCATAAGAGCTTCATCATCTGCTACATATGCCACGAGCAGCTTTCCCAATTCAAGAGCCTTTCTCTTAGCTTTTGAATCATCTTCGACCAACTTGTCTAAATAAAATCATCAATCATCTAATTCATAGCAATCAATCAAGGCAAACATTAATCCAAGTAATCAAGCATTCAAATATGATCTAAATAGACAATTATAACAATAATGGAAATTTCGTAAATAAAGAGTCCAAAGTCCAACAAGCATGAAAACATGAACAATATCTCTATAATCGTGAAGAATGAACTTGCATAGGTTAACACTTAGTAAAATGGTTGTCAAATCATCATGAACAATGGATCTATATGGATCTATACTTAGGTTTACAAAAATGCATGAAAATCACTACTTTAACACAAAATCAAGCCAACGATCCGATATACTCCTTTGGATCCGTGTGAGAGATAATCACCACTCACCAAATCACATAAACAACCCAAAAGCAACACATTTCAGATCTGGACAGCGAAGGATCTAACTCGATCTATCACAAATCCGCTTCAAACGATGAAATCTCTCTTCGATGGATGAAGATCTTCAATCTAAGCTCTTGGATCTTCGATTTGGATGGAAGGAATCACAAGATTAGAGTGGAGAAAAGAAGTGAAGAAGTGTAGAAGTCGAGCTCTAAAAATGGCAGCACTTCGTCGCTTCGAAAATTCGCATCTCAAAATGTGAGGAAATGGACGAGTATTTATAGCTGAAATCCTCCTTAAGTCGTCACTCGGAATGAGGTCGTCAACGACCTAAAGAGATCCACGACCTACGACCTAAGCCCATGCGCACTCACGACCTACCAGACTCACCTGTCTATGACTTACGACTTAGCGGCTTAACTCCTAAGTCGCTCGCGACTTAACAACGCCTAGGTCGCTTACGACCTAACACTCAGCCAAAACCCAGCGACCTAACGCAGACACACTTCCTCGCGACCTAACACTCAACAGAGTTACGACTTACGACTTAACTGAGATGCGACCTAACTGACTTAGGTCGTCTTCGACCTAACTGACTTAGGTCGTCTTCGACCTAACAAACCTGCGACCTTACTAACTTAGCCAGGATACGATCTAACTCCTTAAGTCGTCTAACTCTTAGGTCGCTAACTCGCTAACCCTCTTAGGTCGCTAACTCGCTAACCCTCTTAGGTTGCTAACTCGCTAACCCTCTTAGGTCGCTTAACATCCTATAGGTCGCTCCAAACTAACACACGACCTAAACCACTATGCGACCTAACTGCTAGGTCGTTAACTCTCTTAGGTCGCTGTCTTTCCTATAGGTCGCTCCAATACTTAGGTCGTTCACTCGACCTAACCTACCCCACGACCTAAGCTTATCACACGACCTATCTCCTATACGACCTATCCCAAACTCCTTAGGTCGTCTAAACTCTGATAAGTCGCTAACCCTTAGGTCGTCCACTACCTTAGGTCGCTCCAACACCCTACGACCTAAGCCACCACACGACTCATCTCCCAGTCGACCTAAGCCACACACGACTTAACTTTCAAACGACTTAAGCTTTAGATGACTCATCAACAATGCGACCAAATGATAATTGTTTTACGATGTTTCGATCCGTAAAAATACGGGTCGTTACATCTACCCTATCTCTAATGAGTTTTTGCTCCGCAGGCTAAGGTTTGCCTAAAACCAAAGCTCTGATACCAACTGTAACGACCCACTATTTTGGACCATTCAAATCGACAATAATCCATACATGTCCGACTTGAATAATTCAAAATAACAGATTGTAATAAAATTTGGAGCAAATGAAATACAATCACAGAATCACAGATAGAGAAATATCAGAATAACTCGCAGCGGAAATTAAAATACCATAGTAGTTCATGAAGCTACTATAACAAACTCTCAAAACATAATACATATTATCAGTCTGGAAAACATATACAATAGAAATCTCAAATACAAAGAAGTTTATAATACCAGAGCTGAAATAGAACAACCGAAACTGAAATGGATAGATAACTAGATAAGCAGAATCTCCAGCGATTCTTAGCTCCAGAAAGAGATCCAAAGCTAAGTTGTAAATACTCAGGCTGACCCGAGCGTAAAGCAAAATACAAAACACTCGAGTCAGGACAATATATACTTATATAATGTAAACCAACTCAAGTGAACTATAGCAGTAATGCATAATAACTTAAAGGATGCTTGGGATCGCCCATCCTTTAAGGATAAGTTAAACCATAAATTAAATACATCCCGTGGTTAAAATTTCAAATTTTGGTATTTTATACATATAAATTAAATATCATTTCAAAATTCAATATCCTTTCAAATCCATTTCAAAATATCCAAATATCATATTTTTCCAAAACCACATTCATTCTTATTTAACTTAAATACCATTTCAAATCACATTTCAAAATATCAAAATATTTTCAAATCAAAATATTCCAATTAAACCATTTAAAAATGAAATTATTATATTTAATATTCAAATATTCAATTATCAAAATTTTAGTCTTTTCACAATTCATTTATTCACTTAAATTTATTAGAGTGAAATTTTAACTTTCGCAGCAATTAGAAAATGCTACGGAAAGTTATGTTTAAAAACAATTCAGTTAGCAAAAGACAGCATTTAAAATGCTGTAATAGATTTAGATTTCAAATAAAACTTTAGTTAAATTCAGCAACTACAGCACTTACAAAGTGCAGTAACAGCCCTTAGTTCATTTTAGACATTAAGTTCATTTATAACGATTACAGCATTTACAAAATGCTGTAATATGATAGCATTTCAAAAATGCTGCCAATTAAAATTCAAGAATTTAAATACAATTTAATAACCAATTAAATTTTAATTTAAATCATTTAACTTATAAAATCATATAATTTCACACTTTAAAACAATCATTGAAGTACCGTTATATTTATGATTTTATAAAGTTAAATTTGCATTCAAAATCAAATTTAATGATAATTTTACTTATTAAATTCAAGCATTAATTTCTTTTCTTTATAATTAAATATTTTAACATAACACTTAATTTTATATTTCAAACATAACTTATTTTCATTTTATATAAGTACAAATTGTCTGGTGAGAATTACTCACCTGTTTCAGGCTGGAGATAGCCACCAAATACACAAAACAGAGATCTTCGAAGGCACGACAACACAAATATGATTTGAGAGTGGAAAGCCAAAGTTAATTGTCTTGAATACATGAAACAAAACAATACAATACAACATGAATAAACACTTCTCAAAGTTTTGAACAACTTATGTATTCATGCACAAAACATCTCCAAACCAATTGCACTTGCCTTCAACCATCATAGGCTCGGCCATGGATGGAAAATACACGGCTATAGCTTGTTCTAGGGTCTAGTTGTGGACTCAAATGGGTCGGCCTAGCTTAGGGAAAATGGTGCAAAGGTTGGTGATGCAAGAAGCTTCCATCACAAGGCACTAGCATGGATTCAAGGCAACTAATGGGCTCGGCCAAAGCCAAGGAGGGCATGGATATTTCAGGTGGGGTCAGGTAGTGGTGTGCAGAGGTGTGTCAGGTCGGAATTTGGCTGGTGGAGGTGGTGTTTGGTCGGCCTAGGTGGAAGAGAGAGGTGGTGATAGGTGAATGGTCTCGACTAGGCATGTAGGTGGAGTTTGGTGCAAAACTTGGTGGATTTGGTCCATATATGGTCACGACCATGGGCTTGTGCTGGACTAGAGGAGGTGGTGGATGGGTCAGGTGGTGGTGTGTAGAGGTGTGTCAGGTCAGAATTTGGCTGGTGGAGGTGGTGTTTGGTCGGCCTAGGTGGAAGAGAGAGGTGGTGATAGGTGAATGGTCTCGGCTAAGCATGTAGGTGGAGTTTGGTGCAAAACTCGGTGGATCTGGTCCATATATGGTCACGGCCATGGGCTTGTGCTGGACTGGAGGAGGTGGTGGATGGGTCAGGTGGTGGTGGGGCAGCCAAGGTGGAGGAGGAAGGAGGATCCGAGCCATAGAGAGAAGAAAGCAAGTGCAAAAATCCATGTAAACAAGAAGAAAACAATGAAAAGAGATGAAAATTTACCAAATTTTCTTCAGGATGATGGCCGAATTTTTTTTTGTGGTTGAGAAGCTTTTTCTATACGTGAAAATGAAGTGGATAAGCAGCTGAAGCAATGAGATATGGTCAGCCTCAATTGAATGCAAGTGGTGGTTGAAAAATGAAAAGGCAGGGAGGTGAAAGATCAAAGCAAGTGAAAGGTCATAAAACTCTTCATATTTCCAAAATCCTTTTGTATTTTTAAATATATATGAAATGATTATAAATAAAATAAAAACACAGCAAAAATACTGAATAAATAAATAAAATTTTAAAACAAATATAAATAAATGAAGAAAATAGCTTAAAAATAGAAACTAGGTTATAAAAATTGAAAATAAATTAAATAAACTTTGGAAAAATTTAAACATCACTTTAAAAATATTTAAAAGACAAAATATATGTAACATAACATATATATATATACAAATTAGAATAAGGTATGACAAATAAAATTGTTATTTATATAATTTAAAATAAACAATACTGTTAAATAAACAATTTACACACAATATTGTAAAAAGCATAACTTTCACGATATAAATCCAAATTCAACGAAACAAAAAGCAGTATTCATGAAATTAAATCTATTTTCATAATAAAAGATAAAATTCAAGAATTCAAATATTTAAAATTTAAAAGTCAAAGTTTGACCAAATTGACCAAAATCCACTTTTTCTGGAAATATTCAATTTATTCAGCTTTGAAATTATAATTCTCATAAAAATCAACATTTATATTTAAAATAACATAATTTATTCATTTTAATAAATAAAATAAAGTTTTAATCAAAATTCAAATAAAATAATCAAAATAAACAATTAAATTAAATCACAAAAATCAGGGCTGTTACATCTACACTAGGCAGAATTCAAATATGGGGATGCAATAGCCTGTTATTTTCTAAGTAAAACTGTTAGTCTCCATGAAAAACTACAACGTATGTTCAAAATTCTTATTTTTCAAATTTATATAAAAATTTAATGTTTTTAATAAATGGGTAAATGGGTTACCCATTTATAACCCTTCTAAAAATGGGTCAACCCAACCCATAACTCATTTAATAATATTCATAAATGGGTTGACCCAACCCATTTAAAAGTAGGGTAAATGAGTTGGGTTATATTTTGTCAGGTATACTGGTTACCAACCTGGCCTGATATGTGGAGTGAACCCAAAGGTTGCCCCAAATAGAAAAGGTCCAATTTGAATTAGGCCTTGTGCTAATTTTCAAAATAGTTTTGAAAATTAAGACAAGATTTTAAATTTAAAAGTTAAATTTAAAATAAAAAACATATTTATTATAAAGGTTATGATATAACATAAAATTTTAAAATGTTTGAAAATGTAATGAAAAGTTCAAAATGTTTGAAACTATTTAAATATTTCGAAATTTAAAATTTATTAATAATATTCATAAAATAAATTAATTAAACAAGTTAATTAATTAGTACTTTATGATATGTTGATATATGTTATGTTATTTTAAAATGTTTAAGATAACATAAGTATACATGTATATATAAGATAAATTTTCAAAATTAATAAAATTTAATTAAATAATTTAATTAAAGGTTAATTATTTAAATTAAAATACGCATATATAAGATATATGTGTTACACGATAAAGGTTATAGTATACACTATAAAGATTATAGTAGATATGTCCAATATAAAATTTGTATTGGAATACTAATTTAAAATTAATTAAAGAGTAAATTAATTAAAAATTAGTTAAATAAGATTTAATTGATATAATATTATACATAAGACTACTATATAAGTGATATGAAATATAAAAGTTATATAATAATAAAGCTTATATGATATGAATGATAAACTAAAGGTGAAACATTAAAGAAACCAAAACAGACTAAAGGGATAAATACATATGTAAATGTATGTATACTATGATTTCTGATGTGTCAGACACGTGACTCATGAGGGTATTTCATAAGAAATACATTATTCCATAAGTCGATATCACTCATTATACATACATACATACATACATATATATATATATATATATTAAAGATTATGAATATTCAATATAATGATGTCCTCTACCATATATATATATATAAATAAATTACCTGCATACTCCTTAATTGTTGAGCAAACTCAAGCTAGGGATGTTATGTGTAGCATTATTAATATATTGAATAGACGAGGTAAGATAACTATATGTATTTTTTGAGCAAACTCAAGGTACGTACACTATACCTAGGTCATTGTGATATGGCAGGTACGGGTGAATATTCTCTTTCGAAGTATTGAGCAAATTCAAGGCCGAAATAAGATTAGGACAAGGAAACATGGGTTAGGATTTGTATGTGATACAATCGATAAGAAGTTATCCATCATTTGTAGGGCTATGATTTGTTGAGCAAACTCAAGGTCATAATATCAAGACAGAAAAGTCCTAATGCCCACTGGTGAAATCAAAATACTTCTATGTTTCACCTTAGGGTTTGGAGAAACATAAAAGACTAGTGCGAGCCTTATTAGAAAAAATGAAATGGTAACATTTAACCTTTCTAATATTGTAAGAACACATGCTAAATAATGTTATAATTATCTACAATAATGAATTTATGCATTTAATATGATTGATAAAATGTTTATCAACAATATATAACTGAACTGAATCGAAAATTGACAAATGGAAATATAACATATACTCACTGTTAAATGCCTATTGCATGTCAATGTTTTCTATACCCATGTAGGTACCTGGTTTTACAACTACTTAAGTTCATAATATGGCCACTTACATATTTATTTGGTCAAGTCCTTTTATTGCATTCTATGAGTTTCAAACTCCAAAAGCAATACAAGACTATGGATATTTGATCCATATACTTTGTATATAAAATTTATAAGGGGAACGGTCATAGTTCATAATGTATGATACTTCAATGAAATTAGTTCACTCGAAATAAACCAATAAACAGTACTATGAGATCGAGTATTCGAATTGATTGATCGAATAAAAGATGTGTCTAAAGTCCTCTCTTCTGCGCTACTAAGATTACGTTTTGCGCCAGGTCGCAAAGCTGATTAACCTCCCGCCCCCGACCACCACCCCCAAGCTCAAAAATGAAGATTTCCGATGTCATCTGTGAGTCAAGAGTTTCACATCGATTCACGGGTCATATTGTGTTAAATGTAACATAAGGCCAAAACTACTATATAAATCTAAGAACTTGATCGCTGAAATGCCAGTTTGATCGGTTTACGCAAAGTGCAACATATTTGATGTCCTTAAATTTTAAGGATAGTCAAATGCGCTTTTGTAAAGATTTCGTTATGATATTCTAGTAAGTGTTTTCTTTTTGAATAGTTTGACCATTTAGAAAGGAAAACAAATGTATAAGAGTAGATGTGATTTAAGATACAGTTGGAATGAAGAGAGTGAATGCTCACATAACGTTGGAATAAGAAATACTATTTCTAGTTAGAAATGTATTTTCATATAGAAAATTGTTTTCTATGAGATTTATTTCTTTGAGTTCAAGATATTTGATCAAAGAACTCTCCACTGTAAATTAGCTACAGTACATGAAATAAATAATCTGTATTAAGTGAATAATGGACCTCCGAATTCAGTACGCTATTATAGGAATAACAGAAATAGTAGGAGCATCCCATATAACACTTATTGATTGCATCAAATTACGTAAATTGTTTTTGAAAAATATACCGAACATCATTTATGAAATGATGAATATTTTTGGTGCTGACTGAAAAATAGACACATTTATATTTCATTGTTATGAATATTCGTTATGAAACAAAACTGTAATGTGGTATTTGTTTTCACAACAAAAGTGGTGCATTGAAAATACAAAAGTATCTAAAATAATTTACAATTATTTTGAAATTATAGACTAAAGATTGTATACTTAATAGTAGTATACAAGGTTAAAGTCAATTTCATCTAAAGAATGGTTTACAAAATCCATAAGGTAATGGTTTAAAAGAAACCCTAACATATCCTACGCCAAGTAGTTGGCAGGTTATGCAAATCAAAAGACTACACGTAATAATGGTTCATGAGAATCTTGTATGTACCTCCCCGAAAGAAGTTTAGGAAAGACTTTCATTGGATGACATATTTATGTTTTGAACATAAGTTTTATAAACTAAAACTAAAATGATTTTATATATAAGGAAATTCATAAAATATTTATAAATAACTATTCTGTTGCACTTAGAAACAACTGTTGTTCCAAGAAATACCAACTTCATAGCGAAGGAATTTCTTTGAGAAATTATTGGTAGTGAAATTAGTTTGGATACGATCCAAAGATGAAGCTGATTGCGAGGGATAAAATGATATTAACCAAACCTGAATGAACACAAACGCATTAGAATGTCTAAAAATATTCTCCCACATTAAAGAGACCATGAGTTTCTTATCAATCTCGAGAATAAATCATCCTCCGCGATCAATTAAACCACTAAGAGTATTGACTCTACGATATGGTATGATGCAAAAATCTGAAATTGATTCCAAGTGCATTATCAAAATATGATTTTGAAAGTTGAACCCAAAGGATATGATCCATTGGCCGCAAATGTGTCTTTAAGAGAAAAATAAATGCAGTTGGAATATAGTGAGCCACATTGGTAAGAATAATACCTTGTATTTCAATTGTTGAAATTAACGCAACAGATTCACCATTCGATATGCTCAAGTAAGTTCAGATTTTACTTACAAAATTATCGCATAATATGACTTTATATTTTGGTATGAATGTGACGACCCACATTTCGGAAGGTTTAAATCGAAAATAATCCACACATGTCCAACTTAAACAATCGGGAATATAAATAATCAATGGGGTTAATTAAGAAAAATAAGAACAGAAGAAGAAAATAAACACAGAATCTCGCAGTGGAACGACAAAATATAATAATCAAATAAACAGTTCATGAAGCTGTTTACTATACATTTTATTATAATCTATACAACATTCATGTAACAACCCGGGATTTGCATTACCAACTAATAAATAAAAGTTAGGATTTTTATTTATTTTAATGAAGCATAAAAGAATTTGGAATAACAAAATTTATGTGAAAAAGGCTATTTTAATTAAATGGGTAATATGGGATTTTAAAATGAGGATAAAATGTTATTTTTGGAAAGTTAAATATTTTAGGAGAGATTTTAAAACGGGTTTGGATAAGAAAAATGAGTTTTATAAACATACATGAACACTTAGACTAATTTTTGGAAACATGTAAATAACTCTCTTCTTATTGGGTTACTAAACCTAACCCAATAACCCACCCTAAACCTCCTCTATAAATTATCTCAAACTCTCCAAACCTCATTCATTCATCCCTAATCAAAACCCTAATCATTTCCTAAAGCTTTCTTAACAAAAATGGCCTCTATCTTCATCTCCTTCTAGTTTTAGCTTATGCAAGTCATTATATGCAAAGGTAATGCAAATACCCACCTCAAATCCATTTTAATATCTTTCTTATTTCTGAAATTGATTTGGTAACACATGGTTTATGTGTTTTTTTGATCTTATAGCCTCTTAATCATCTTTTGCTAACTTGGGTTGATGCTATAGTAGTCTTTGTTGCTTTCTAGAGAGGTATATTGCTAAAAACCTCTTCTAATATGTGTTTAATCATCTTTTGATTCCGGTAATCAGTTAGTAACACATATCTTATTATGTAACATGTGAATCATAGCTCTTTGATCATCTTTGCTTTCATTTTGGGGTGTGCACATAAGGTATTTGTAATATACGCTAGCTGAAATTATAATTAGTTTATTGCTGTTAGTAAATTAGGCATATCTCATTCATCTTAAATCGGAATTAAGATTTTCTTGAAGTTCTGGAAAACATATTATGTACCCTATAACTTTTATGTTTTGTGCTTTGCCTATTTTTGAGGTTTGAATGGTCGAAATCATGTTTGTTTGTCGCTGACCTGACAACAAACTACAGGGTTGAGAAACTAAAAACCTGAAATTGATTTGGCCATAAGTTACTCGTTTCTTATCCAAATCTAATAATTTTGGATGTTATGGAAAGCCTAGATTTAGAGCTAAAACTTTCATGTTTTGAGTTTCATGAAATTTCGAAGTTAATTTGGTCAAAACTGTGCATTCTTACCACTGTCCCGAGAGCACAACGACAGTGATATAAAATTTAGATCTGAGAATTGTTTTAGTCATAGAATTTTCATCTCTGATCGGAATTTGACGATCTTGGTCATTCCGGAAAGCTTAAAAACTAAGCTACAACTTTCATTTTATTCATTTTGCCAGAATTTGAAGTTTACTATGCCAAAATTGTGGTTTTTCATCTCTGGCCAGTTAGTGCATAGCTATAGGCCTTAAGTCTCTTTTCTCCCGTTGTTTTCAGCGTAGAACCCCGACTTTGCGACGCCATCCCGGGCTCGTCCTTTGTCAGATTTGTTCGTTTTTGGTCTCGTTAAAATGATGAGATCGAGATCTTTAACCATGCAAAGTTTGGTTTAGATCTGGGTGCATTAGATACTTCGTTTCTATTGCCGAAGTAGCACCCAGAAACTGTTTTACAATAGTGATCATTTTCAGTTATCGTCGGACCAACTTTGAAACATTGTTGTTTCTTCGTTTCAAGTCGAAACCGAACAATTCTTGTTGCATATCAAAGTAGGAGTACTTTACTACGCTCCTGCAAATTTTCATCAAGATCTGAGTTCATGTGACCCTTCGACCATGTCGTCGAAGTGGGACCTTTACACTGTTTTGACACAGTAAAGTTTTATGATTTTTGTCCGACTTTGAGACGACGCCGTTTCTTCGTTTCAAGTCGGAATTTCCCGATTGTTTTTGCTGTTTGGAGCAGGGATGTTGGACTATATGTCTACCAATTTTCATGCAATTTGGATTCAGTTTGCTAGTCCGAATAATTTTCCGAACTTGGGTTCGCGTCATTTTTGGACTATTTTCCAACACTTAGAATATTTTCAGTGATTTTCTGGTTTTATTGATTTCTTTGAGATTTGTCTCTAGATTTCGTACACGGGTTTTATGAATTATTTTCAAAGGATTTTTCACTCCTAAATGGCTTTAGAAATTATTATATAATATTATTTTTAATTATTAAATTAATTACTCCATAATAGGAGAGTTTTCAAAAGCCGTTTTAAAGTGATTTCAAAATCAATTATAAATCCGTTTCGCACCATTATTTTCTATAATAAAAATCTCACACTCACTTTTTAGCACGTCGAGCGAAGTGGAAAGGTGCTTAAACGGTTAGGAAATCTTCGGCCTATGGAACCGTGTGTATTTTCTTTCCGGTTAATCCCCGACCTATTCGATTGATCGTTTTGACATTTGGGTCTAGTTTACCGATGATACGAGGTGGACTTTTTATTGTTTAGAGTGTGAGCTTGCTATTGGTTAGTAAACCGTTTAGTGCGAACGTGGGGTATGGGACTCATTGTTAACACTTTACGGGTTCCTCTCCAAGAAGTTGGTGACACATTAGCCTTTGGGCGGCCAGTACTGGACCTCTGGGTCACCACGCCTCTGGGCAACCGTCTCTGGACACCTGCTCTATGGAGCAGTTTATTTTTTCGGCATGCGCCTCTGGGCCTTTATCCTTCTGGGAAGGATCTTGCCGTCTCGCGCATTCCGCATCTGTGCGAGTGATCGATCACAACTCTACAGTACTTGGCAACAACGACTCTGGTCGGTGCACGTGCAATATTGGTATTATTTGATGATTTTACATCCATTCGAGTACCGCCATTCGGTGTTGGTTCTATGGAATCATACGATGTAAGTGCGATTACCTTGTGGATTAACAGTGTCTCTGGACACTGCTTTTCAGTGTTTTGATTTCATTGACTTTTCAGTATATCCACATTGCTCTTTGGAGCATCGATCTTTGCTTGGGCATTGATTACGGACTCTGGTCACTCTTGGGATTATTGCCTATGGGCATCTTTTTATAGCTTTGGCTACGCCGATGATATGAGGCGATTTTATTTATTCTACACTTTGGTGTTGATTTCTCTTTGGAGATTTTTATTGTTTATTGATGATTAGGGATCGTCATTATATTCATGTGGTTCATAATATACTTCTCTTTGGATAAGTACTGTTTTATTTATGTACCGCATTACTATATATCTCAGTTATTACTGATTGTTTAGCTAGCCTGACCCGAGTGTTTTCGCTCGGGTCAGACCGAGTTGTTTCAGGTTAGGTCTCTGGACTTAGCTTCTGTGCTTCCGCTTGGACATTATCTGCTATGCTTTTGAGATAGCTTATCTTAGTGTCCGCTTATGTTATTATTCAGACTTTGATATGTACATATTTTTGACTCACATGTGTGAGCAGTGGCTTTGTACCCACTTATGATATTTGGATCTGTATTGACGATGTATTGTTCTGGGATTTTATATCTGTTATGTGATTCTGTTCTGTGATGTTTTATCATTTATTATTATGCTTTGTCATGATAGATCTTTAGCCATTTGTAATTTCGTTATAAGTATTTACCGAATATGTCGAACCACTTGAAAAAAATATATAGATACCGTCCTTTCGACGTATTCAGTAGATAGTTATAGCTTGATTACAAATGGTCGCTTCCACTATACTCTATTCTCCGCTTTAACAGACAATATTACTCCCGTAATACTCTTTGTTACAGTGGGTCTCAGAGTGGGGCGTTACAATTCATCAGAGTTATATATATACATAAGAGATAAATAAATAATGCAGCAGACAACATGATGTAGGCATACTAATAGTAATAGTAATAACATATCTTCGTCCTCCAGAATAAATCTTCAATAAGCTGAAAAACTCAGGACCGACCCGAGCATAATGAAAAGACAAAACACTCGATTCAGGACTAAAATACCCTTATGTAAGTCAAATCGATATGGAATATAACATGAGTGTCGTGGCGTCAGAGATGCTTACAGGTTTTCACATCTCCTATCCAGTGTATAACGTGCATGCAATAACTCAAGTGATGTTACGGGATTTTCCATCTCTTAAGGATCCGTCAAAATATTTATATGTAGTGGAATACGCTACATATATAATGTATAATTAATAAAATAAATATTTTTCTTAGCGTTAAGGCTTTGCATTGATCCCCCCTAACGCGTTTTTAAGCACTGTCGTATAGTTTGCATATAAAACACCAGTTAAACGACCGGTGGATAGAGATGCGCTATGATATGACAACACTAAACCAAAATCATATGGGTCTCGTTTAGGGATAAAAGTATGACAAGGCACGTTAGGCAATGCCCAAGGTAGGATACTACTAGTTTACCCGTCCCGGTTGGTGGTAACGCATCATAGCTATGATTGCCCACTACATTCAACACTCCCATAATTCGAAAGGTGTGCACCAATCAATCACAATGTAAATGATGGTAATACAAAGAAGTGCATCTGCTTGGGGTAGCTAACCCACTTGGCCGGTACGGCTCCTGTTTTAGGCATTTCAAATAGGCACAAGTGTTAGGCTAATCCATCATCGTTTTCTTTCTTTAAATCCAGCAAGTGACGCCGAATCCAACCACTTCGTTCTGGAGTCTCCTCCGCGTACACAGTTGTTAAAGTGGTTCCGGTATCGACGGAGAGTATGCCCATATTCGGCCCCCGTCCCTTTAACAACCAAACGTTATTTTTCACACCGGTTGGAAGTTTTACCTTTCGAAATCAGTTCACACTTTATATCAAAATATCATATTCGCTTCATAATCAAATCCATTTCGAAATCATCATATTTACTCAAAATATACTATTTCAGTTCAAAATCATTTTCACCTCCATATCGCAATTTCGATTCCAAAATTGTTTCGAATTTACATTTGGGTTATAACTTCATTCAACCCAATTCGTGTTTAAATTAATGATTTAAAATAACATCCCACTCTGGACCAGTTTGAATTTTTGAAAAATAGTTTGAAAAGTCTAAAATAGTTTAAATAATTAAAATAGTTAAAAATACTGTAAATGGTTAAAATAGTTAAAAATACTGTAAATGGTTAAAATAGTTAAAAATAGTTTAAATGGTTAAAATAGTTTAATATAAGATAGTTTAAGCATTAAAATGGATTATATAGCAAAATAATTTGGAAAACCAAAATAATTTGTACATTTAAGAAGATAGATTTTAAATAGTTTTATATTAAATAATTAATTGAAATTAGTTTCAAAGTCAAACTGATTCAATTCCAATTTCCCAATTCAAATCAATTTCAAATTTCCATTAAATTGGTTCAATTTCGATTTCAATTCAAATCAAATCCAATTTCGATTCCAAATTAATTCAATTTCGACCTCAATTCCGATTAATTCAATTCAATTCAAATTTGAATTAATTTCAATTCAATTCTCAATTTTTTAAATCATTTCGATTTATATAAATTCGAGTTCGATTTTCAAAATATCGATTTAAGTCACTTAAATTAAATTTAACTTCAATATTCAATTTAAAATCCAATTTTCAAATATAATTAAATTCCAAGCTCAATTTCGAAATATCGTTTTATATCACTTTTACTTAGTAATATTCAAAGTTCGAATAAAAGTTCAATCAAAAAGAAAAAAAATCAATTTATGAAATTCAATCATATTCCGATTTTAACTTCAAAATCTCAACTTCAATTATTTAACAATTTCTTTTAACCAAAATTTTATTTCGACATTTCACACTTGAATTCGTGATTAATTCAATTTCTGTAAATTGATTTTTATTTCTTTTAAATCAAACCATTTAAATAATTTCAAATCAAAGATTTTAAAATCATTTAATTTAACCAATCCGTTGTCCGTATATAATTTTCTATCCTATGGCCAAGTGATTAGATATTTCAATTTAATTTCAAGGATGGATATATATCATTTCAATCCAAATTATAGTGTCATAGGTATATATCATTTCAACCTATTTCTTAATTTATTCGAAATAATTCAATTTACAGTTTATATATTGTAAATAATATACAGGGTGATAATATGATATATCAAATAAATAAACATCCAAATCATCCAAAGTATCAACCAATAGCATCCATCGTAATCAATCATCCAAACAGTCAATATAATTCACAACGATTTCCTAGTT
Source organism: Allium fistulosum (assembly GCA_030737815.1). Lineage (NCBI taxonomy): Eukaryota > Viridiplantae > Streptophyta > Magnoliopsida > Asparagales > Amaryllidaceae > Allium > Allium fistulosum. The sequence goes on from CM060903.1 coordinate 999,825,854, forward strand.
ATTAATATCGGGTATTTTACTGGCAATTCAATTCCAATTTCAATTCTAACTGTCAATTTTAATTTGTATCGGTTAATTCAGATGACAATTTAGATGACAATTAAATTTGTCAAACAATCGACCTACAAATTTATATCACTTTATAATTCAAAATTAACTAGCATAAAAATATTCTAGTACTTGTGAGCGTTATAAAACACTCACCTTGAGTTTTCAATTTTAAACCAAATCGAACGACGTCGATTTAACCTAAAATTTTAACTAGCTCCAAACGACTTCTAATCTATTCCAAAATGTTGTGCTCGTCGCCACGATTCCAACGCATCTTTTTTTATCCAATTCCGACCTCGCATGACCAAGATATACATTTTATAAGATTTGCATACAATTTATAAAACAAATTTCTTTTTTTTCTTTTTAACAAAGCCCATTACCCATGCATACCCAAGCCCGGCCCAAGTACATTCATCTTCTTCCCCCTTTTACGAACTGCTTGAAACCCATTCTTGCTGCACGAGATATCACTGACACGGCCAAAACGTCGACGAATCCACCAACCAACGCCACCATTGAATCCCTCGCCTCGAGTGCTTCGCTCTCGACCCAACCCCGCCTCGCCCCGGTCTCCCTATAAAAAAGCGACACTTTCTCTCCCTTTCGACCTAGCCCGGGTCGCTACCCTAAAAACACCACCGTGCCTCACTAAAACACACGCCTAGCTGCTATTCGACGAGGAGAACCCAAAAATCAACTCCATTCCTCAAATTGTTGAGCCAATTTCAAGCAATCTTGAACCTAGTCGAACTGCTCTCCACTGTCCAGCCTCGACCCCCCTCAACTGACATCGCACCATCCAACACCCCTACCTGATCGAAGTAAATGCTAAAACTTGAATTTAGAAATTGGTTTGGGATTTTTATATTGAGTAGTTGGTGAGATTTCCTCAATTTTTTAAAGCTTTGAAATTTCTATATTTTTTTCTTTCTCACTCGGCTGGTCATATAAGATGAAGGAGAAAATGTGTTTGAATAGGTAAAGTCAAATCCTATGTGGCTGAGAAAAGAAAGAAAGCAAGTTGATATGAATATAGTCAGGTCAATCAAATATATATTATTTAAAATTTTAAACCGTCTCGATTACATAACTTAAAATTTCGAACCCCTAACAAAGCATGCCGCTAGACGTTCATAATGTTATACCCCTATTCTGAACATAATGGAAAAGGTTTCAAGTCCTAATTCGATCGTATGGAGAAGATAGATTTTTGAACCCAATTATTATATTGAATTTTCGATATTAAACTCAACGCGTTTTTATTCCGTACGACTAAACGATAACTTCAAACGTTATGAAATTTGAAATTTGATAATAATACACTATTACGGGTCTAATGGAAATGGTTTTGTCGAAATCCGAGACTGTGCCCCAAATCGCTATTTTTACTCGTCAATTAAAATATAATATTTTCAATTCCTAGTTATTCACTTTTAAATCCAATTTTAAATGTTAACAATCTTCATTGTTGTTTAAATAAAATTTACATCAACTTCTTGTATCATTTTCAATCATATTAAATTCAGAATTCAATTATTCAAATAATTTCCAATATTAAATTTAAATAATTTAATTATCCTATAAGTAAATATTAACTTCCAAATAAATTTTAGTTATTAATCAATTACTTTATTTACTTCCAATGAATTTAACATTTATTATTCAATTCAACTATTGATTGTAAACACATTCAATACATCGCATTCCCTTTCAATACTTGTTATTACTTAAATCTTTGAAATTGGTTTATTTAAAAAATTTATTCAAGTCCATATCCAATAACTTACCTTCAAAATCATTAAACTTTTATTTTTAACCATTTTTATTTAATAATTATATTAAATTTAATAATTTAAAATAACTAAAAATATGGGTCGTTACAATCTCCCCCACTAAAAACTTTTCATCCTCGAAAAGGAACTAAGTACAGAATTTAACATTTGATATATTTTATTCAAAATAATCTACTTATAAAAAAATAAGATCTCATTTATAAAACCATTACTACGTTTCTACTACGCTACTCCGATCGGCTTACGGAATTTACAAGTTAGTTATCAAAACAAGTTATAATTTTTTTAAAAAAAACTTCAAAAAATTTCTAACACCCGGATTTACAGAAAATTTCGGCAGAGTCTCCTTTGCGCGGCTCGATCGGAACAACTACAAAATGCCTCTACGGACCCCAAACCAACAAAAGAAAACAAAAGCCAAGTGGCTCCATCACAAAACCATCAAATCAAATGACAAAATAAACATATACCTTTTTGTCGAGCAACCCAAATTTTTCTTGATTTTAAATACCTGCATCTTATTTGCCAATGATATCCGATCATATAATTTAAAATCATTTTATATTTTGCATTTTCAATTTCCAATATCTGCTTTACTTAAGCCTGCATGATGTACATATATCATCCGAACGCATTGTCAAACCTGATCGTTCACTCGATCGCACAAATATTTCACTTTCGAACTAGTATTGTTCACACGACTCTCTAGTGCGGACTCAGATTTGGTTCCTTGATCAGAAACCATCATCCTCCTTGCATAGCCATATACTATGATAGAGAATTCCAGAATCAAATAAAAAATCCATATCCAGGGTTCGCCGTCGAGAATCGAGTGAAAAATCCTAACTCGGATCGATATAAATTATTTCAAAATTCTGTGCTCGAATTTGGATCAAATCGTTATGCGAATAAAATAATATACGTACAACTTGCGTATTTATTCCAATTGATTCTTAGTTACACCAAATTCTTTTCATTCACATTCATTTTCATACTATCCTTCAATAACAAATTTATTTGTGAAACATTTTATTAATCATCACTTTAGTTTATACTCATTCTATAAGAGTCCGACTTCTTATATGTGACTTTATCTAAGTTTATGATTATCTCAAAAGTTACAAATTCAATTTCATAATTTCTTTGCAAATTTATATTTAATTCTATAACCCATTTACAAAGATATTATTTGATTCATTTGTCTACTTCCTTAAGCTTACTTACTTATTCCATTTAGTCATTGATCATTTCATAATATACTTAATTATACAACATTTATTATTACAACCGAAATCCCATTTGTATACATTTTAATTACTTTTAGGTTTTGTTTACTTGTATAATATCCCATTACATATCCAAATCATATTTGGTAAGTCTTATTATATGCTATTAGAATGCAATTTGGTATTATACAAATTTGTCTGATTCATTTTACTTAATTAAAATGTTAACTTTTTCCACTTGATTAAATTTTCTTTACTTTCAATTTAGCTATAATGTTTCTTACATATTTAGCTTATATTTCTTAATTTTCTTATTTTATAAGTTCTGGTTATTCAGATATTTCATTTCATTCAAATAATTTGAAGATTATCGATTGACAGAACTTAAAAATTTAAATACCCGGTTCATTTCAAATCATTTGAAATAAGTATATATACCTATATCCTATATATATCAAATCAAACTTTTGGGGTTTAAACCAAAATCTGTTTATCAAAACAATTTCGAAGCAAAGCTTCTCAGAAGGCTCCCTCACTTTGAGACTCAAAAATGAAAGTCGATAATGCTGCACAGTCACCATCGAAATTATTTTCCAGCGGCAGAAGAGGGGAGTACTGAATTCATTCCTTTTAAAAATCCTTTTAAAAATATTTTTCATAAATATTTTTCAACTAATAGCACTATATTTTTCAAAACTTGAAAACCATTTTCAAAAATTCCCGGGTCTTAAATTCAAAACTTCTCAATTTAAATACATTTTAATTTATAAGTCACATTGATAAATTATACTTACAAAATTTCACTTTCTTAAAATATTTCACAAATGTTTTATCATTGTTTATTTTATAATAAACATCTTTTATTAAGGCACAACAACCAATTAATGATAATAATCAATATTATCATTCCTAACAACCAACCACACTATATATACTATAATAATTTATGAAAATTATTCCTTTATATATAAATATAATCAGGGTAAAATTATTTCATTTATGCAATTTCAAAACAATACTATATCGAATTGTTCTATTCAAGTGTTTAAAGATCCCTATCAATAACGTTAATTACTCGTATTGACCAGAATCCATAAGCCACTCAAAAAATCAACCAACACAATATAAAACAATTTTTATATTCACTAACAAATATGTGCTCATATCTATTAATACACTCAAACTCATTCTAGGGTGCAACTGACCCTATCTCTAATGAGTTACCCCCACAAAGCTAAGGTAATCGCTAAACCAAAGCTTTGATACCAACTGTGACGACCCACATTTCGGAAGGTTTAAATCGACAATAATCCCCACATGTCTGACTTAAAAAATCCGGAATATAGATAATCAATGGGATTAATTAAGAAAAATAAAAACAGAAGAAGAAAACAAACATAGAATCTCGCAGTGGAACGATAAAATATAATAATCAAATAAATAGTTCATGAAGCTGTTTACTATACATTTTATTATAATCTATACAACATTCATCAGAGTTATATATATACATCAGAGATAAATAAATAATACAGCAGACAACATGATGCAGGTATAATAATAGTATTAGTATTACCAAATCTTCGTCTTCGTCCTCCAAAATAAATCTGCAATAAGTTGAAAAACTCAGGACTGACCCGAGCGTAACGAAAAGACAAACACTCGAGTCAGGACTAAAATATCCTTATGTAAGTCAAATTGATATGGAATATAACATGAGTGTCGTGGCATCAAAGATGCTTACGGGTTTTCACATCTCCTATCCAGTGTATAAGGTGCGTGCAATAACTCAAGAGATGTTACGGGATTTTCCATCTCTTAAGGATTCATCAAAATATTTATATGTAGTAGAATACGCTACATATATAATGTCTAATCAACGAAATAAATATTTTTCTTAGCGTTAAGGCTTTACATTGATCACCCTTAATGCGTTTTTAAGCATTGTCGTACAGTTTGCATATAAAATACCAGTTAAACGGTCGGTGGATAGGGATGCGCCGTGATACGACAACACTAAACCAAAATCGTATGGGTCTTGTTTAGGGATAAAAGTATGACAAGGCACGTTAGGCAATGCCCAAGATTGGATACTACCAGTTTACCCTTCCCGGCTGGTGGTAACGCATCATAGCTATGATCGCCCACCGAGTCCAAGACTTCCATAATTTGGAGGATGCGCACTAATAAATCACAATGTAAATGATGGTAATACGAAGAAGTACGTCCGCTCGAGGTAGCTAACCCACTTGGCCGGTACGGCTCCTGTGTTAGTCATTTCAAATTAGCACAGGTGACAGGATAATCCATCACCATTCTCTTTCTTCAAATCCAGCCAGCGACGTCGAATCCAACCACTTCGTTCTGGAGTCTCCTCCACGTACACAGTTGTTAAAGTGGTTCTAGTATCGATAGAGAGTATGCCTATATTTGGCCCCGGTCTCTTTAACAACCAAATGTCATTTTTCACACCGGTTGATACTTTTACCTTTCGAAAACAGTTCACACTTGATATCAAAATATCATATTCGCTTCACAATCAAATCCATTTCAAAATCATCATATTTACTCAAAATATACTATTTCAGTTCAAAATCATTTCGGCTCCATATCGCAATTTCGATTCCAAAATTGTTTCAAATTTACATTTGGGTTATAACTTCATTCAACCCAATTCATGTTTAAATCCATGATTTAAAATAACATTCCACTCTGGACTAGTTTTTATTTTTGAAAAATAGTTTGAATAGTCTAAAATAGTTTAAATAATTAAAATAGTAAATAGTGTAAATGGTTAAAATAGTTAAAAATAGTTTAAATGGTCAAAATAGTTTAATATAAGATAGTTTAAGCATTAAAATGGTTTATATAGCAAAATAATTTGGAAAACCAAAATAATTTGTATATTTAAGAAGATAGCTTTTAAATTGTTTTATATTAAATAATTAATTTGAAAATAGTTTCAAAGTCAAACCGATTCAATTCCAATTTCCCAATTCAAAGCAATTTCAAATTTCCATTCAATTGATTCAATTTCGATTTCAATTCAAATCGATTTCAACTTTGATTTCAATTAATTCAAATCAAATCCAATTTCGATTCCAAATTAATTTAATTTCGGCCTCAATTCCAATTTGAATTAATTTCAATACTATTTTCCAATTTTTAAATCATTTCGATTTATATAAATTCGAGTTCGATTTTCAAAATATCGATTTAAGTCACTTAAATTAAATTTAACTTCAATATTCAATTTAAAATCCAATATTCAAATATAAATAAATTTCGAGCTTAATTTTGAAATATCGTTTTATATCACTTTTACTTAGTAATATTCAAAGTTCGAATAAAAGTTCAATAAAAAAACAAATCAATTTATGAAATTCAATCATATTCCGATTTTAACTTCAAAATCTCAACTTCAATTATTTAACAATTTCTTTTAACCAAAATTTTATTTCAACATTTCAAACTTTTTTTTTTGAAAACCCAGGAGAACCCCGCGGACCGGTAAACTCCTGAGGAAGGTATATTAAAGCCGTCCACTGATCCAAGCCCCCATACCCCCAGGTAAAATTATATAGGATAGGGAAGCGCATGGTAGGAATCGAACCTGAGTCTTTTTATCAGAACCCAAACATTTCAAACTTGAATTCATGATTAATTCGATTTCTATAAAATGATTTTTATTTCTTTTAAATCAAACCATTTAAATAATTTCAAATCAATGATTTTAAAATCATTTAATTTAACCAATTCGGTATCCGTATATAATTTTCTATCCTATGGCCAAGTGATCAGTTATTTCAATTTAATTTCAGGGATGGATATATATCATTTCAATCCAAATCACAGTGTCATAGGTATATATCATTTCCACATATTTCTTAATTTATTCGAAATAATTCAATTTACAGTTTATATACTGTAAATAATATACAGGGTGATAATAGGATATATCAAATAAATAAACATCCAAATCATCCAAAATATCAACCAATAGCATCCATCGCAATCAATCATCCAAACAGTCAATATAATTCACAACAATTTCCTAGTTATTAATATCGGGTATTTTACTGGCAATTCAATTCCAATTTCAATTCTAACTGCCGATTTTAATTTGTAACAGTAAATTCAGATGACAATTTAGATGACAATTAAATTTGTCAAACAATCGACCAACAAATTTATATCACTTCATAATTCAAATTTAACTAGCATAAAAATATTCTTGTACTTGTGAGCGTTATAAAACACTCACCTTGAGTTTTCAATTTTAAATCAAATCGAACGACATTCTGTTTAACCTAAAATTTTAACTAGCTCCAAACGACTTCCAATCTATTCCAGAATGTAGTGCTCGTCACCACGATTCCAATGCATCTTATTTCGTCCAATTCCGACCTCCCATGACCAAGATATACATTTTATAAGATTTGCATACAATTTATAAAACAAATTTCTCTTTTTTTTCTTTTTAACAAAGCCCATTACCCATGCGTACCCAAACCCAGCTTAAGAACATTCATCTTCTTCCCCTTTTACGAACTTCCTGAAACTCATTCTTACTACACGAGATATCACTAACACGGCCAAAACGTCAACGAATCCACCAACCAACGCCGCCATCGAATCCCTCGCCTCGAGTGCTTCGCTCTCGACCCAACGCCGCCTTGCCCCGTCTCCCTATCAAAAAGTGACACTTCCTCTCCCTTTCAACCTAGCCCAGGTCATTACCCAAACGCCACTACGCCTCACTACAACGCACGCCTAGCTGCTATTCGACGAGGAGAACCCAAAAATCAACTCCATTCCTCGAATCATTGAGCCAATTTCACGCAAACTTGAACCCTAGTCGAATTGGTCTCCACTGTCCAGCATCCACCCCTTTCAACTAACGATGCACCTTCCAATACCCCTACTCGGTCGAAGTAAATGTTAAAACTTGAATTATAAATTGGTTTGGGATTTTTATATTGAGTAGTTAGTGAGATTTCCTCATTTTTTTTAAAGCTTTGAAAGTTCATATATTTTTTCTTTCTCACTCGGCTGGTCATATAAGATGAAGGAGGAAACTTGTTTGAATAGGTAAAGTCAAAACCTAGGTGACTGAGAAAAGAAAGAAAGCAAGTTGATATGAATATAGTCAGGTCAATCAAATATATATATTATTTAAATTTTCAAACCGTCTCGATTACGTAACTTAAAATTTCGAACCCCTAACGAGGCATGCCGCTAGGCATTCATAATGTTATACCCTTACCGAACACAATGAAAAGGGTTTCAAGTCCTAATTCGATCATATGGAGAAGATAGCTTTTTGAACCCAATTATTATATTGAATTTTCGATATTAAACTCAACACGTTTTTATTCCGTACGACTAAACGATAACTCCAAATGTTACGAAATTTAAAATCCGATAAAAATACACTATTATGGATCCAATGGAACTGGTTTCGTCGAAATTCGAGACTGTGCCTCGCTATTTTTACTTGTCAATTGAAATATAATATTTTCAATTCCTAATTATTCACTTTTAAATCCAATTTTAAATGTTAACAATCTTCATTGTTGTTTAAATAAAATTTACATCAACTTCCGATATCATTTTCAATCATATTAAATTCAGAATTCAATTATTTAAATAATTTCCAATATTAAATTTAAATAATTTAGTTATCCTATAAGTCAATATTAACTTCCAAATAAATTTTATTTATCAATCAATTACTTTATTTACATCCAATGAATTTAACATTTAATATTCAATTCAACTATTGATTGTAAACACATTCAATACATCGCATTTTCTTTCAATACTTGTTATTACTTAAATCTTCGAAATTAGTTTACTTAAAAAATTTATTCAAGTCCATATCCAATAACTTACCTTCAAAATCATTAAACTTTTATTTTTAACCATTGTTATTTAATAATTATATTAAATTTAATAATTTAAAATAGCTTAAAATACGAGTCGTTACAATGTATATCTTAAAATGGAAAACTCTGAGTAAAGATTTAGAGTTAACTGTTTACAAATAATAACCAAAGTGTCTCGGTCAGTGGGAGCGATATTGAGTTTATGGGTTTTCAGATATGATTCGAGAAGGAATATGAAAATATCATTCAGAAAAGCATCAAAATTGAACAAGTATTTTGATAGAAATATCAAGTAGTTTGATTATTAATCAAAATGTAGAGCAAGCGTGTGCTCATAAGAAAGAAAGTTAAAAAGGTACATAGATATTTCTAAACAATAAGTAAACAACACATTGCTAATTGTTAATGATGTACTTGTTAAAATTAACTTTAGTTGTTTTAATACTCGATAGTGGATTTATATATGAAGCATTTATAGTAAGTATAAAAGATGTTGGGAATGTCCCAAATGATACGCAAGGACACCTTATTAAAATGTTTAATGTGAAATATATATGATGGATTTCTTATGCTTTGGCAATAGGAATTATCATACATGTTATGTTGTTTATGATATCTTGATTTGTTTATGTATTTGATACATGAAGCAACAATCAAATCCATATTGATATCACTAAATGGTGGTTTGAAATGTTCTCGTGTATTTATGAAATACTAGAGAATTCCTTACAGAAACAACAAACTCCTTACGAAGGAGTGTTCGGACTCAAACTTCATAAGTGATATTGAGTAAAATATGTCAACAAATTCAAGATAAGAATCTTTAAGTTGAAAGTGTTCCAAATGAAAGACTGTGGCTGATTCAATGAAAAAGGCCAAGTACATCGCCTTGAATAACGCCACAATAAAAGCAATGTATATAAATATAAATACACAAATTTACAACTGAGCTAAGGGTGATTCCAAATGTTAAGAATCTCATTACATCGCTATATGATAATAATGTCGTGATATAGTTCATAACAGAACTTAGAGCTCACTAGAAGTAGAGATACATACTTCAAATTGTTCCACGTGATGAAACAGTTTATCACCGTCGGAGAGAATTAATTGACAGTAGATAATTGAAGCATAATAGCATGCACGTTCAATAAAGGACCAAACCAATTGGTTTTAAGGAAACCGATGGGAGAAGTTAGAATAAGATTCCATAATTGACCCCAAGTGCAAGTGGGAGATTAATAGAGTTAGGGGTATGCCTTAAGGGCAATTATGTAATTTATTATATATAGCTAACATGGTAACCAATCTTGTTCAAACTAAAAGATGTTTTCTTTGTATTATATATTTGATATAATGATTTATATTAATTAATTAATTTAATTAAACTATACTTAATAGAAAATCCATAAATGGTATGTTTTGTGATAGTAGTCACAAAGTGTCGTAACCGTGAGTAATTTATCACAATGAAAACAATATACTATTTTAAATATTTCCAGTCAAGGTGTATCGAGACTGGATATCGATATATCCATTGAGACTAGAGAACGTAACGCTCTCTAAATGTTTGGTGGTGTATTGCTCATGACTGGTAGGGGCACCAAGGGGTTACGTACTGATAGCTACCACATGAAATGTCTCACTTGATAGTTTTCTTTTAATTGATATAAATGAGGTCAAGCAGAGTGTAACGATCGCCTTTCTTATACCGACAGACAAGCCATTAAGGGTAGAAGAAAAAGAAAGATAAGAAGAAACTACACAATCACAAAATCTCACCACGAATGAGAACAACATATAATAGATAACATAGGATATTACATTGTCATTTCCATATAAATAATACATCAGAGTCATTACATTAAAACTTTAACTGGACAGTTATACTACCTGTCCATCATAAAATACATAGACCATACATAAACACAGTGAAAAACATAATAATTAGCTAACAATGAAGCCACTTGCTCCAGCTCCTTCAAAATGCTTCCGTAAGAAACCTGGATCATTTGGCTACTCATAACAAATTTGGGTACCCAAGAGTTTTATGAAAAGAAAATAAAACGCCATGTCAGACATGGGTCTAGTGTGAGTAAACTCAAACAACTTAATTCTTACTTTTATAAAACATTTTTAAAATCAACGGTATCTCGTAAGACCACGCCGCATATAAACACAGACAGGTTTTTACCTTACGATAACCAAAACACTTTATATAGAAAACTAGTGATTTATGATAATGTCTAGGGTTTTCGAGTAAAATAGAACATAGCTAAAATACTTGCATTTCACATTTCAACATATTTGGACACAACTAAGTCCGTACGATGCTTATTGAAGAATGCAATCCATACAATGACTGGGCTACTGGGGTACCTCCCATCACGGTGCATCTCTAGATAAAACAACACCGAGGTTGAACCTATCGACCCCTACCAATACAAGACCGACCTACCCTTTACTGGATACTACCGAATAAGATCACCCTTCGGTTGGGATCAGCAACCATACTGAAGCATAAATGAGTTAATAGTAGGGACTCTAGATAGGGATGACCTTACCCTCATGGGAGCGACCCACATAGCCTTGCTGCATCTCCCCCATTTTAGCCATTCCCGATTGATGAGGCCTGAGGCTATGTTTACATTCATTATTGCATTGCCACTTGGAATGCTAACATTGCCTTCCATGTGTTGTCACAATGTCAGCATTAGTCCATACAAGTCGTTCAGGAGATGAATGAAACGAAAGCACTATCTTCACTACAACTATTTTGGAATCACCCTCAGGGTTGGTAGTAAATAGCCCTTGCATTTCAGAGTCTTCATCTTGGACCTTGCCTTTACCATTTCCAATTCGAACGTTTACGTTGGTTCGAAGTGGTTTTCGGATAACAACTAATATCTGATCCCGGTATCTCCAAACCAACGTTCGATAATTTAAAAGGTCAAATTGTTTTATAGTGTACTATCTCAATATCAGGGTGTAAAGATTTACATATGGACATACGTTCCATATGCTTAGATTATCATGACCCACTTATCGAAATTAACCCCCTCGTATTCATCACGTTCCCGAAGTGCGGTATTTGTGATAAATACAAGACGACTTTAATTTGTTTGGCTACTTAATAGCATGGACAAGAGATCCTTTGGTTTTAAATCAATTCACTTAAATAAGAAAATTCGTTAAAAATAAATAACCGATACGGTTTTAAAAGAAACTTTAAAATAAAAAACCCTTGATTAAATCATAAGTTTAAAACTCAATTAAACCTTAATTAATCTTAATTAAATCGAAATTAAATCATTAATAATCCTAGTTTTATCTATAATTAAACCTTAATTAAACTTTAATTAAATATAATTTATTGAAGAAATTAAACCTTAATTAAGTGGATAATTAACCTTTAATTAAAGGGATAGTTTGGCTCGCTTCCCTGTTAAGTTTCAAAATAGAGAAAATATCCTCCCCAAAATAAACTTACGTTTTTAGTCCCTATTTTCAAATCCTCCTGCACCAAAAGACCCAAATACCATTTACATTTTTAGCATTTCAAACGCGCATAACTTTTTGTAGAAACATCGGTTCAGCATACTGTTTTCATCAAAAAATCTTAAATTTTACAATCTTTAAATTGAGATCCATTGTTGATACCAAAAAAAATCATATTTGCAGTAAGGCTACAATTATTCCATATATTTGTAGAGAATTCTGCAATTTTTGAAAAACATCAATTTTTCTTTAAATATCAGCAATTATTCCATATAATTGCAGACTTCTATGCAATTATATGGAATAATTGCAGACTTTTATACAATTATATGGAATAATTGCAGACTTCTCTGCTATTATTCCATATAATTGCCGACTTTTCTGCAATTATTCGTATACTTGTCATTTTCAGCAATTATATGAAATAATCATCAATTTTTTTTCAACACCAATTATTCCATATAATTGTAGACTTTTATGAAATTATATGGAATAATTGCAGACTTTTATGCAATTATATTGAATAATTTTAGAGTTTTCTGCTATTAATCCATATAATTGCGACTTTTCTGCAATTATTTTGTATACTTGCCATTTTCTGCAATTATATGAATTAATCATCAATTTTTTTCAAATGTCAGTAGTTATACCATATAATTGCAGACTTTTATGCAATTATATGGAATAACTGCAGACTTTTATGCAATTTAGGGGAATAATTGTAGACTTTTCTGCAATATTCCAAGTAATCACAGAAAAGTGCAGCTATACCATATAATTGCAATTTTTCAAATGTCTGCCGTTGTTTTTACATATGCATAATGTCACTCATTAGACAGATAATAAAATTTGTGATTTAATGGTGAAAACGGTTTGTTAATCCGTCGTTTCTTCAAAAGTTATTGCGTTTTAAAGATTGATAATTAATGGGGTGCAAATTTTAATTATAAACGTTAGAATAACATCCACATATGAAGAACCAACGTTCAGCCATGGAGCAGAGGGGTATTTCAGGGAAGAAAATTGCATTATTTGAAAATAAGGATGTAATTTATATCTTTTTTTTTGGAGGATGTTTTGTGTATTAAGTTTGATTTTAGGGATGTGTCCCTTATTTTCACTTAATTAAATAATAATTTATTAAATAATCAAATCTAATTAAATAATTAATTAAAATAAATAAAATAGATAAAATAAAAATTAATTTTCTTTTACCTTAATTAATTATTATTTAAAACATACTTAATTAAAAATAATTTACTTAGTTAATAATTTCTTAAACTCTAATTACTTAACCTAATTAATTAATTAATTAATTAATTAATTAATAATTACCCTAATTCATAAATTAATTAAATAAATTATTAAATAGTTAAAACTTAAACTTTTGACTTACTTAATTATTTTAAATGAGTTTTCAAAAACAATTCAAAAGAAAACACTTCAAATCTTGAAATCGCGAAATTTCCCGAATTGCATCCATAGCGATTATCGCTATAAGCGCAGTTCGCTAGAATTGAATTCTAGGCGACAAATTCACTTTAACTCTAGGTATAACATATTTGAAAACACAAATGTAAAAGTTTTGAAACTTAAAAACAAAAATGAAAACTTGGAAAACATTTTCAAATTCCAAAACTAGAAAAGGAAGAGCTTTTCATTTTCAAATCGGATCTCAAGTCCTTTGCGACTTTTCAAGGTGCTAACTTTACAACAAATTCATCACATACACTTGGTTTTGGTTTCATAACCACACTTCCATCATATCATAGCCAATATCACATATCCATATCCATATACATATCAAACATATTATCCAAAACACAAATCTATACCAAACATCCAATCTTGCAATCATGTATCATCCAAACAACATGATTTTTCAACACGACAAACACCATATTTTCACAACATATATTTCATCAAAATCAAGTTAATTTCTTTTCCAAAAACAAAAGTTTTACTCACCAAAATTTTTCTAAATCAAAGCGAACTTTTGCCGAAACTTGAAACACTTAAGAATATAGCAAACTTGAAAATTTTGTTAGCTCGAACACCTAGATGGGCTCGACCAAGTGGACTTTGGCTCAGCCTAGGCCTTATTGGGCATGGCCATAGGTAATGTTGGCTCGGCCATCATGGTTTTGGGGTGGATGGGCTTGAGTTTTGGAAGAGAAGATGTTGTAAGAGATGTAGAAGTAGTTTTGTAAACTAAAGGAGGAATTTTTGCATAAAGAAGCGATTGTTTTTCAAATCTATGAAGAGGAGGCCATGACTTAGTTTCTTAAACTCTTAGGAATTTGAAATGAATAAGAAGGTTGTAAACATGAAAATATGAAGATAAAGGGGTATATATAGGCTTAGGATTTAATTAAAATAATATAAAGTGTTTTATATTTAAAAAATATATATATGTATACATCACCATACCCTCCCCCTAATAACCATCCTCACTTGTACCCCCCTCCATCTCTTGGACTATTCACACCATGATATCTTGTCCTTATGTTGAAAAGGTATATTTTAAATATGTTATGTGTGTATATTTTTATGATATAAAAGCTTATATTTAACTTATATATTTATTTATATGTTTCAGTAGAAACATGCACATGCATATATAAACATGTACACACCATGTTAACTTATTTTATATTGTGTGCATGTGTGTTTAACATAATGTTATAACCTTTTGAATAACTTTTGACCAATGAAAAATTGATATTTTCGAAAATAATTTCCGGTCACATTTTCTATTTCTCTATGAACTATATATATTGGTAAAAAAATTTGAAAACGATTTTAACATAATTAATTATTATTTAAAACAGTTTTATTTGTTAATAAAAATCCATTTATTAATTATTTAAAATATAATTAAATATTCATTTAAATAGCGGTTAAATTCCGGGTCGTTACACTCTCCCTTCTTAAAAGAATTTCGTCCCAAAATTAGCAATAAAGGAGATAATCTTGACCATGCAAAAAGCTATATATTCATATCTTGAAAACATACAAAAACATATACTAGCATCCATAGCAAACAAACATACACTATACATACAACCTATGACTAGCTATCCTAACATCAACTCGGGATAGGCTTCCTTCGTACGATCCATCATCTCCCAAGTGCAGTATATTGGATCCTTACTTCACTAAATTTTGACTAGTCACACCACCTTGTTACGCAACCTCTTTTCATCCTGATCCATAATATAAAACAGATGCTTAACCAACGCTAGGTTCAGTTCTATTTCCAATTCCTCTTGAACCGATGGCTCCACAATCAAAGATGGGTCATGAACATATTTCCTCAAAGGAGACACATGGAACACATTATGAACACCCACCAATCTCTTTGGAAATTCGACCCTATAAGCAAGTGATCCGATCCTCTTGAGAATACGGAAAGGTCCAACATACCTTGGAGCTAACATCCCAGCTTTCCCAAATCTAATAGCTCCTCTTATTGGTGAAATTTTTACGAACACCAAATCTCCAACCATAAAGTCCTAATCCCTTTGCCTTCGCTCAACATAACTCTTTTGGCGATCTTTGGCTTCCTTCATTCTTCTCTATATCACTGTAACTTTCTCTGTAGCCTCTCGGATCATGTCCAGTCCAAGAACTAATTATCTCCCATCTCAACCCAACATGTAGATGACTTGCATAGTCTTCCATATAGAGCTTCATACGGTACCATTCCAATGCTTGCTTGGAAATTATTGTTGTAGGAGAACTCAACCAAATGCAAATGATCCTCCCATAATCCACCAAAATCCATAATACATGCCCTCAAGAGATCCTCTAGAATCCGATTTACTCGCTCCGTTTGTCCGTCGGTTTGGGGTTGATATGTTGTGCTTAAGTTCAACCTTTTTCCACAGGTTGTCTGTAATGCTTCCCCAAATTGACTAGTAAATATGGCGTTTGGATCACTTACAATACTCACAGGAACTCCATGCAACCTGATTATGTCCCTTATAAAAATTTCAACTAAAAAAGCAGCGGTCCATGTTAGTTTCACCGGAATAAAATGTGCGCTCTTCGTTAGCCGATCCACGATAACCCATACTCCTTCATTTCCTTTTCTGATTCTGGGAAAACCATCGATAAAATCATTGATATAATTTCCCATTTCCAAAGGTTGTAAAAATACGGCTATCTTCTGTGTTCACCCTTGATTTGTTGACAACATGAACACCTGCTAACATAGACTGAAATATCCTTCTTCATTCCTGGCCACCAAAATACTCTTTTCATGTCTCTATGCATCTTATGAACTCCTGGATGAATACTTAACCTAGATTTGTGGCATTTAGACAAAACTTCCTGCCTCAGCCCATCCACATCTGGAACACATAGTCGTTTGTTCATCCTTAAAGTACCTCGACATCCATCTCAAAATCCAAACATATACCTCCTTTAACTCCTTGAATTAATCCTTCCAGTATCTCATCCTTCCTCTGATTTCTCATAATCCTTTCCTAAAGAGTTTGGGTCCTCCAAAAGAATCAAAATGGCATTCCTGCTTAAGGCATCCGCCACCACATTAGCCTTTCTTGGCATATAAAGAATATTCAAGTCATAAGACGCCAGAAACTCCAACCACCTCTATTGCCTCAAGTTCAGATCCTTCTGAGTAAAAAGATACTTCAGGAATTTATGATCCATAAAGTGCTCGAATTTTTCGCCTAATTAAAGAAAGAAAACTAACTCTTAAAATCTCGAAGGATTAGAAAGAACTAAGAGGAATAGAAGGACCTTACCCAACAAGTAGTGTCTCTACATTTTCAATGCAAAGACAACAACTAGCTACTCTAGGTCATGCATAGCATAGTTCTTCTTGTGAGGCTTCAATTGCCTGATTGCATATGAAATCACTCTACCATGCTGCATTAGGACAGCACCAAGTCCTACTCCACACGCATCCGTGTAAACCGTGAACCCACTATTTCCATCTGGAATAGCCAAAACTAGTGCACTAATCAATCCCTTCTTCAATTTCAAAAATGCCTCTTCACACTTTGGAGTCCGTACAAACTTCTCCTCCTTCTTAGTCAGCTTAGTCAAATGGGAGGAAATCTTGGAATAATCTTGAATAAACCTCCAATAGTATCCAGCCAAAGTAAAGAAACTACAAACCTTGGTAGGAGTCCACGGTCACTTCCATTTCTGAACAGCTTCCACCTTCACTGGATCAACTAAAATACCTTCTCCTATCACAATATGTCCTGAGAATCTTCCCTCCGATTTCTGAAAATGGCATTTAGAAAATTATGCCTTCGGTACATGTCTCCTCAATGTTTCCAAAACCACTTCCAAATGATGTTTATGTTCCTCCTCAGATTTGGAGTAGATATGGATGTCGTCGATGAAAACTAACACAAATTTATTAAGAACCTCTCGGAAAACACGGTTCATGAGATCAACAAAATATGATGGCGCATTGGTTAGCCCGAAAGGCATATCAACCACTCAAAGAAACAATCGGGGCCTCTAAAAGCAGTTAAGGGTATACTATCTTTTGCAATCCTCAATTGATGGAATATAGTAGCTAGATCCATCTGAGAAAATACCATAGCTCCATGAAGTTGATCAAAAAGATCACCGATGCGGGGTAAGGGATACTTGTTCCTAATAGTCAGCTTATTCAACTCCCTATAATCCACGCACAACCTTAAAGATCCATCAGTCTTAGCCGTAAACACCACAGTTGATCCCCAAATGACTGGGTACAATCAACCCTCTTCTTAATAGGTCCTGGGTTTGCTTTTATAATTCATTCCACTCTTTCGGTGCCATCCTTCGCTTAGGTTGAACCATAGGTCTAGCACCAGGGACCAAATCAATACGGAACTCTATCTCTCGGTGCAAGGGTAAGATATTGACTTCTTCAAACAAATCAGGGAAATTCATAACAACTTCTACATAACTTAACTCATCCTGGGATGATTCCAGGGCATACAAGAAACTACACATATTAATACCGGGTTCCTTACATGGTACTTTAGCAATTGTTCCCAAATTGGTTACTAATGATACAGTTCTTTCAGCACAATCTAAAATAGCTCCATATTTCAATAACCAATCCATACCAAGAGTAATGTCAAATCCTTTAAAGTCCAAAACATACGGGTCGTAAGAGAAATGATGGGAAAGGTAGGAAATTGGCACATTCTCACAAATTATATTCAAATGGGTTACACCACCTATGGGGTTAGACACACACATAGGGTTTTCTATAATACTAGGAATAAGATGAGATTTACATACAGATTCACAAGAGATAAAACTATAAAAGGCACCAGTATCAAAAAATGCTCGAACAAAAATACCATTAATTAGTAAGGTACCTTCAAGGATGCATTTCCCCTTCACATCCGTTGAAGTAGATGGTTCATTCTTAATGGCGTACACCATAGGCTGATGCGCCTTTTTCATGAAAGGGTAGTCCTTAATCATATAGCTCAGCTGATGACAATTAAAGCAAAGAGACTTCAGAACCGTTGGAGAGATGGGTCCACTTTGCTGCTTCGGAGCTTCATAGTTCGGACAGGACCTTGAAATATGACCCTTCTACTTGCAAAGGTAACAACTAATATTCCTAAACTTGCCTCCTTAACCTTCCCCCTATTTCCCTCTTCCTTGATTCTTCCAATTTGGAATGAACTTCCTTTTGTTAGAACCACCTCCACTGGTATTTCCACTAGGTGTTACTAGAGTAGGCTTCTTCATTTCCAAGGCCTTGTGCCTTAGTGCCATATCAACTAAATCAACAAAAGTGCATATAATATGAGCAGTCATTTTCTCATGGTACTCTTCCCTCATACCCAAAACAAACATCTTGTTCTTCTTTAATGGGGTGTTGATCAATTCCGGTCCAAAACAAGATAACTCGTTGAACTTCGTCTCATACTCTACTATAGATAGATCCCCTTACTTCAAGTCCATGAAGTTGTGGTACATCCTCGTCCTTCCTGTTGTTGGCAAGAATTGGTCTTCAGAAACTTCTTTGAATCGGGCCCATGAAAACTCGTCTTCGGGAATATCTGCAGTAAGGGAGTCCCACCAGACTTCTGCTCCCTCTTGAAATTGCCACGCTACTAAGAATTTTTCTGTTCATTGGATAAACCAAGACCTTTAAAAATCTTCTTGGAAGATCGCAACCAGGCTTGCACTTCCATGATAGACTCGGTTCCCTTAAATGGTTTCCCTCCTAGGTTCGTGTAATCCTTACATAAGGTTGTGAAATTCACTCTTGGCTGCTCGTGCTCTGCCTCTTCGGTAATCCGAACTCCTCTAGGATTTAGGGCTCGACCATTTGTAGTTGTAGTGCTACCTGCTCCCTTACTTGGCATAGTAAGGTAATTCTTAGAATACTTGGACAAGACAAATCTTGACAGAAGGGTACTAATCAAACCTATCAAGATGATCTACCTACTAGATATATATATATAAACATACGAATAAAAATTACAAATACGCACTCTCGAAGTTGACCCTAACCCAAAGCCTAAGTGTTCACTCAACCTAGGCTCTGATACCAAAATTTTAACGACCGCCTTTCTTGTACCGAAAGACGAGCCATTAAGGGTGGAAGGAAAAGAAAGATGAGAAGAAACTACACAATCACAGTATCTCACCACGAATCAGAACAACATATAATAGATAATATGGGATATTACATTGTCATTTCCATATAAATAATACATCAGAGTCACTACATTACAACCTTAACTGGAGAGTTATACTACTTATCCATCACAAAATACATAGACCATACATAAACATAGCAGAATAGATAATAACTAGCTAATGGTGAAGCCACATACTCCAGCTCATTCAAAATGCCTCCGTTAGAAACCTGTATCACTTGGCTACTCATAAGAAATTTGAGTACCAAAGAGTTTTAGGAAAACAAAATAAAACTCCGGGTCAGACATGGGTCTGGTGTAAGTAAACTCAAACAACTTAATTCTTACTTTTATAAAACATTTTGAAAATCAAAGGTATCTCGTAAGAACACGCTGCACAAAACACGAACGGATTTTTACCTTACGGTAACCAAACCACTTTATATAGAAAACCAGTGATATTATGACAATGTCTATGGTTTTCAAGTAATATAGAACATAGCTGAAATGCTTGCATCTCACATTTCAACATATTTGGGCACAAATAAGTCTGTATGGCGCTTATTGGAGAATGGATTCCATACAATGACTGAGCTACTAGGGTACCGTCTATCATGGTGCATCTCTAGAGAAAATAACACCGAGGTTGAACCTATCAACTCCTGCTAACATAAGACGACCTACCCTTTACAGGATAGTACCGAATAAGATCACCCCTTGATTGGGATCAGCAACTGTACCGAAGCATAAATGAGTTAATAGTAGGGACTCTAGATAGGGATGACCTTACCCTCATGGGAGCGACCTACCTAGCCTTGCTGCATCTCCCATGTTTTATTCATTCCCGGTTGATGAGGCATGGGGCTACGTTTACCTTTATTATAGCATTGTCTTCCATCTGTTGACACAATGTCAACATTCATCCATACAAGTCATTCAAGAGATGAACGAACCAAAGGCACTATCTCCACTACACCCATTTTGGAATCACCCTCAGGGTTCGTAGCAAACAGCCCTTACACTTAAAAGTCTCCATCTTGGACCATGTCTTTACCATTTCCAATTCGAACATTTATGTTGGTTCGAAATGGTTTTCGTATGACAACTAATACCTTATCTCGGTCTCTCTATACCAACGTTCGATAATTTAAAAGGTCAAGTTGTTCTATAGTGGACTATCCCACTATCAAGGTGTAAAGATTTACATATGGACATACGTTCCATATACATAGATCATCATGACTCGCTTATCAAAATTAACCTCCTCATATTCATCACATTCCCGGAATGCGGATTTGTGATAAGTACAAGTCGACTTACTTTCAATAAAATGCATCATCATTTTATTACAACTACTTTAATTCATTTGGCTACATAATAGCATGGACAAAGGATCCTTTGGTTTAAAAATAATTCACTTAAACAAGAAAATTGGTTAAAAATAAATAGCCGATAGGCTTTTTAAAGAAACTTTAAAATAAACAACCCTTGATTAAATCATAAGTTTAAAACTCAATTAAATCTTAATTAATCTTAATTAAATCGAAATTAAATCATTAATAATCCTAGTTTTATCTATAATTAAATCTTAATTAAACTTTAATTAAATAACATTTATTTAAGAAATTAAACCTTAATTAAGTGGATAATTAACCTTTAGTTAAATAATAATTAATTAAATAATTAACTCTAATTAAATAATTAATTAAAATAAATAAACTTGATTAAATAAAAATTAATTTTATTTTATCTTAATTAACCATTACTTAAAACTTACTTAATTAAAAATAATTTAGTTAATAATTTCTTAAACTCCAATTACTTGACCTAATTACTTAACTAATTATTTAATTAATAATTACCCTAATTAATAAATTATTAAATAGTCAAAACTTAAACTTTTGACTTACTTAATTATTTGAAATGAGTTTTCAAAAAAAATTCAAAAGAAAACAATTTAAAATTTGAAATCGCGAAATTTCCCGAACTGCATCCATAACGACTATTGCTATAAGTGCAGTTCGCTAAAATTGATTTCTAGTCGAAAACTTCACTTTAACTCTAGCTATAACATATTTGAAAACACAAATATAAAAGTTTTGAAACTTAAAAACAAAAGTGAAAACTTGGAAATCATTTTCAAAATCCAAAACTAGAAATAAAAGAGCTTTTCGTTTCCAAATCAGATCTCAAGTCCTTTGCGACTTTTCAAGGTGCTAACTTTACAACAAATTCATCACATACACTTGGTTTTGATTTCATAACCACACTACCATCATATCATAACCAATATCACATATTCATATACATATCCAACATATCAACATATTATCCAAAACACAAATCTATACCAAACAACCAATCTTGCAATCATATATCATCCAAAAAACATGATTTTTCAACACGATAAATATCATATTTTCATAGCATATATTTCATCAAAATCAAGTTAATTTCTTTTCCAAAAAAAATAAGTTTTACTCTCCGAAACTTTTCTAAATCAAAGCGAATTTTTGCCGAAAATTGAAACACTTAAGAATATTGCAAATTTATAACTTTTGGTTGCTCGAACACCTAGATGGGCTCGTCCAAGTGGACTTTGGCTCGGCCTAGGCCTTGTTGGGCATGGCCATAGGGGATGTTGGCTCAACCATCATGGTTTTGGGTGGATGGGCTTGAGTTTTGGAAGAGAAGGTGTTGTAGGAGATGTAGAAGTGGTTATGTCATCCAAGATAAACAAGTTTTTCTCCAAAGCTAGCAAGAAGCTTGGATTATCTTCATCTTCGTCATCCTCTAACTAGTTCTACCTTTTCATGTCATGTTGTATTGGTTTTAGTTTGTTTTGATTTGAATGTTCGTGTAGTTCTTAATGTTTAATCTTGAATGTTCGTGTAGTTCTTAATGTTTAATCATTGTATAGTTCTATTATGAGATGAAATTGAATTACTTTTCTGTTATCTAGCTTATCTTATCTCCAGAATAAATGTTAGTATATTATATAAATATATATATATATATATATATACACACAATTATTCACAAAATCAAAATGAGTCATCAAAATTAACTGACCCTTGTCGACAACCCCCGAGAGACCCTGTCGACAAGTACTGGTCAGAAATGACTTTTCATTTTAAATTTGAAATTTGAATAACTACCTTGTGTCTATTCATTTCAAACGAATTTCTACACCTATAAATACATATTTCTTACAGAATTCATCACTCAAAATCATTTCTTATCTACTCTATCTATATTTCTTCTCACAAACTCAAATATGGCCGATCCATTTCCTAGTTGGACCGAGAATCTTGAAGAAACCCTTAATTCTTTCAAGAATATTCTTTCTTTCATTCTCCGTAATCAGCGACACTTAGAGTTGAGTCAAATGCAAATGATCAAGGAATAAGAAAAACATTTCGATGCGATTCGATGGATGATTTCCTCCCTACACAAAGATGATAATGAAGCACATCCTCCAGTCTCTCTCACCAATGAAAATGAAAATTGGGATGCCATTAAAGCAGACCCTATATTTGGAGAAGAAGGATGGGTGGAAGTTCCTCGTAATGTTTGATTTTATTTGATTGCTTTGTTTGATTTGAATTGATTGCTTGGATTGATTTGATTTGATTTGGTTTGGTGTGGATTGATAATTGGTGTGCAAAACATAATATGTATAAATACACATTGATATTTATATGATCTTTGATTAGTTATCATGTCTATCGGTATAATTATCTCTTAATCTATCTATTATATACTCCATTATATATTTTATTAATGCAGGTACTTTAGTACAAGAATAAGGGGGATTTGTACAGTTTGGAGTAAGTTTTTGTTGATGACAAAGGGGGAGAAGTATAAAATAGGATAGCTAGGCATAGATTAAGGGGTAGTTATTAGTTTTAGGGGGAGTTATTAGGATAGAAGTAATATTTTATAAACAAAGGTTGTCATCATCAAAAAGGGGGAGATTGTTAGTCCCTGAGAAGTTGGTTTTGATGACAACAACCTTAGAATAAGATTATAAAATATAAATATTAACATTATTGTTTAGATATATGTATATGCAGGATATATATACAGGTACCAAAGAATGAAGACTGTACAGTATAAAGATTCAAGAACTGATGAACTCAAGATCGAAGATATCAAGATTCAAGACTCATGAGTATCAAGATTATCAAGAGTTCAAGATTTCAAGATAAGTAATTTAGTTAGGAATTTTGGTAAAACTCCTAGAAAAGCACTGACATCTTAAAATCCATTTTATTCGTGGAATGGAATCCACTTCAAGCCCGTTAAAGGGATGGAACCCTAAGTAGGATGGAACCTACGAAAAATCTAGTGGAACATTGTTTTGTATCCACTAATTTTTATTCAAATGTTTTACAAAATTATATCTTGTTTTCAAAATGATTTCAAAATCTTCCTTTTTAAATCAAAAACATCTATCCTGGTTTTAAAATACTTTTAGCCTCAAGATAATCTTTATTTTCAATATCAAATTATCCTTGGTTTTAAACTATCTTTTAATTATAATATATTTAACTTTTAATATTTATACTTAGATTTAAATATAAAATTATAGTAAAATTTTATATATACCAAAATATTATTCTCTATACTTATTTATACTATAGTTAAGTATATTTATAAAGATTGTTAGAGAAAAGTAGCAGAATGGTTTCGCGGCTCCCTTAGGTACATTTATGATTCAAAGTTGTTTTATAATCAATAAAATGTCTGTAGGTTTTAGATACTGGATCTGGTACTCATATTTGTAATTCGTTACAGGGGCTTAGGAACTGACATCGTGTGGCAAAAGGAGAGATAAGGATCCAAGTTGCTCATGGATCTATTGTAGATGCAACGGAAAAAGGAGATTATCATTTATTTTTGCCTAGTGGAGTATTTAGTATTAAATAATTGCTACTTTGTAAAAGACTTTAGTTGTGTGATCATTTCTATTTCCAGATTGTTTGAGACGGGATATATACTTCATTGTGCAAATAATGTTATAAACAATAGTTTGGATGAAAATAAAGTCTGCAATGGTATTCTTGAGAATGGCATTTATGTGATTAATGCTAATTATATGTGTTCTGTGAATAATTCTTCTAACAATATAAATGATAGTTGTCTTATGCGTTGGAGGCTAGGTCATATTAGTGAGAAATGACAACACAAATTGAAACCTAAAGTTTTCTACCATCAATTGGTTCTAAATCATTTGACATGTGTGAGTCGTGTCTCAAAGGTAAAATGACCAAGCACCCCTTCAGTGGGAGCAATGAAAGAGTTGATGAATTCTTAGTGATAGTATATAATGGTGTTTGTGGCCCGATGCCTATAATTACCAAAGATAATAGTTCTTGCTTTGTTACCTTCACCGATGAATTCTCGAGACTAGATATGTGTATATTATGAAGAACAACTACGATGTCTATGAGAAATTATTGAATATAAAAATGTAGTAGAAAACCAAATAGGCCGTAAGATTTGGATTCTTCGATCAGATCGAGGAGGTGAGTATGTTAGACAGGATTGCCAACAATACTTAAAGGATAGTGGGGATATCTCTCAGGTTACTATACCCTATACTCCACGAAACAACGGTGTATCAGAGAGAAGGAACCAAACCCTATTAGATATGGTCCATTCAATGATGAGTAAAGCTCAGTTACATCTACCATGTTGGGGATACGTGCTAGAAACCACGGTGCATATGTTGAACTTATCACCCATTAAATCTGTATCTAAGACACCATATAAGATGTGGTGTAATAAGATAGCCCAACTCAAATATTTGAAGGTGTGGGGTTGTCCAGCATATGTTAAGAACGTTGGTCCGAATAAACTAGAGACAAGATCAGTATTGTGTAAATTTATAGGATATCCCAAAAATCAATGGAATATATATTCTACAATACCTGTAACGACCCATATTTTTAAGGATCAAAACATTCTAAAAAAACAGTTGTTATTAGATCGTAGTATGGTTAAGTCGTTCAGAGCCTAGGTCATTCGGAGTTTAGGTCGTATAGTAGTTAGGTCGTAGACGACTTATAGGAGTTGGCGACCTAAGGAAGCTAGTGGTAGCAGTTAACGACTTAGGGACTGGATGAGGTACGGCTTAGGTCGTATGACAGTTAGGTCGCGTAGTGGTTTAGGTCGTATGTTAGTTTGGGATGACCTAAAGAAATAGGCGACCTAAGGAAATAGGCGACCTAAGGAATAGGCGACCTAAGGAAACTGGGCGAGTTAGCGACCTAGGGAATGAGTGAGTTTGCGACCTAAGAGTTGGCAACCTAAGGTTTGAGCGACTTAAGGAACTAAGCGAGTTAACAACCTAAGAAGGTTAGGTCGTGGACGAGTTAAGGAGATAAGTGGGATGAGTCGTTAGGTTGCATGGATGTTAGGTCGTGTCCTGGTTAAGTTGTTAGGTCGTGTAGTGTTAAGTCACGCAAGGGCTTAAGTCGTAGGTCGCGCATTAGTGTTGAGTCTTAGGTCGTGACATTTTAGGTCGTGGAAGCGCATATGCAGTTAGGTCGCTGAGTGTTAGGTCGTGAGCGACCTGGGAGCGAGCTAAAGTTAGGTCGTGGCTTCCGTTAAGTCGTAGAGTCGAGTGTGCGCTAAGTCGTAAGTCGCAGGTCTGTTAAGTCATAGGTCGTAGGTCGCGCGTACGTGTTAAGTCGCACGAATGTTAGGTCGGAGGATTTGTTAGGTCGTGGACGACCTAAGGGAGCGGACGACCTAAGGGGATTTCTGCCTATAAATAGGCGGGTTCTTCTTCATTTTTGGGATCCGGATTTCGAAGCGACGAAGTGCTGCCATTTTGAGAGCTCGAGTTCTACACTTCTTCACTTCTTTTCTCCACTTTAATCTTGTGATTCCTTCCATCCAAATTGAAGATCAAATCGAAGATTCAAGAGCTTAGATTGAAGATCTACATTCTTCGAAGAGAGATTTCATCGTTTGAAGTGGATTTTTGATAGAACGAGTTAGATCCTTCGCTGTCCAGATCTGAAGTGTGTTGCTTTTGAGGTGTTTAGGTGATTTGGTGAGTGGTGATTATCTCTCACACGGATCCAAAGGAGTATATTGGATCGTTGGCTTGATTTTGTGTTAAAGTAGTGATTTCCATGCATTTTATTAAACTTAAGTATAGATCCATTGTTCATGATGATTTGACATCCATTTTACTACATGTTAACCTATGCAAGTTCATTCATCAAGTTATAGAGATATTGTTCATAATTCATGCTTGTTAGATTTAGACTCTTTATTTACAAGATTGCCATTATTGTTATAATTGTTTATTAGATCATATTTGAATGTTTGATTACTTGGATTAATGATTGACTTGATTGATTGTTATGAATTAGTTGATTGATGATTTGATTTAGACAAGATGGTCGAAGATGATTCAAAAGCTAAGTGAAAGGCTCTTGAATTGGAAAAGCTGCTCGTGGCATATGTGGCGGATGATGAAGCTCATATGGATAGGTTTGATGATGATGATGTTGAGATGAGGCTTTGCTATGATGAGATGAAGCGAGGCATGATATGAGATAGCCTTGGTTTAATCCAGACGGGATCATTCCAAGCATGTTGATAACTCGGTGAAATGGTTCGGGTTTGAGGATAATGGTTTGCTCGAGAGGCGCTTGAGCTAGTATGGAAATAGTCGTCGAGGAGGATGACTAGAAGACTGAGATTTCATCATTGTTGAAGGTTCTAGCATGCTCAAAGCAAGAGTACGCTGGGCAGATTCGATAGTCCCTAAAGACTACTGATTGGTAGTCGAGTACTCTGGGCAGATTCGATAGTCCTAGGCACGGGCCGCGACGACGTGCGGAGTTATGTCTAGAACCGGGGTTTTCCATTAGCCCTTGACGGACGGCTGAAAGAATGTGCCGGTCATTCAATTAACGGTGGTATCGAAGCAATGATAACAGTGATAGCCAGAGTCATGGATGTTTCGTTGTATCGTCATTTGGTCTCAAGAGCGGTATTTTCTAGGTGCTTATCTGATCTTGGTTTAGGCCTTGGGGTTTGTACTTGGAAAACATCGCCCTTGACTCGAGTGATAATTGCTTTACTTCAAATGTTTGCTTTGCTATGTTTGTTTCTGCTTAGTGTGTGTCTGGGGGCTATCACTGTAGAAAGAGGTGGAGTGGGAGGGTTGGATTCCTATTCCTTTTTCCTTTATGCTCTTTTGGTAGGTTGTTAGTTAATTTACCGCTCACTAAGACTGTTGTCTGACTCAAGGCTTTATGTTTTAACTCTTATTGCATTGGGCTGTTCGTCCATTTTGGGACGGGCAGACTAGGTAGCAGGTGACAAGTGTTGTTCTTAGTTTCCGACGATGCTGATGACGAAGACGAGCTGTGAAACGACCCGCCATTTTCGACCGTTCAAGTCGACAATAATCCATACATGTCCAACTCAAACCGTTCAAAAAGGCAGATGGTTATTGGGGTTAAATAAGAAAAGAAAAGAAAGAACAGAAACAAACTCAGAATCTCACAGCGGAAGGAACAAGATATAATAATAAAATAACAGTTCATGAAGCTGTTAAATAAATAAATTTGATTATTATTATACATCATAAATCAGAGTACATACATATCAGAGATAATACAACAATGCAGCGGAAAAATAATACAGTAGTAGAATACAAATGATGTAATACCAAACTCCGTCTTCGTCCTCCAGAATAGATCTTCAACCTTATCTGAAATGCTCAGGCTGACCCGAGCGTAATGAAAAGACAAAACACTCGAGTCAGGACTAAAATATCTCATGTAAGTCAAATTGAATAAGAAAATATGAGTGTGATGGCGTCAGAGATGTTTACGGGGTTTGACATCTCCTATCCAGTGTCAACGTGAGTGCAATAACTTAAGAGATGTTACGGGATTTTCCATCTCTCAAGGATCCGTTAAACTATCTACTATGTAGTACAATACGCTATTATAATATGTCTACATTAAAGTAAAAGTATTAAAATAGCGTTAAGCCATGGCCCATTCCACCCTTAACACAGTTTATATTCCCAAGAGCATATACAAGACCGTAGTTTCCCTAAACCGGAAGTCACCAGAGGGCAATCCATATACTAAAGGTACAAAACAAAACGTAGTGGTCGCGAATAGGATAATCAGTATGACAAGGTACATGAGGCGATACCAACTAGGATACTAGTAGTTGCCTGATCCGGACTGATGTTGGGCATAGCAGCTACTACCCCAACACCGCGAAACAACACTCCCAAAATCGCGGGGTGCACCCAAATCGAATCACAAAAGTAATAGACATGGTAACGAAGAAGTGTGTCCGCTAGAGATGGCGATCCTCAATGGCCCGGCGCGGCTCCTGTTTTAGTCATGTCAGGGGTCATCCAAAATCGTTCTCTTTCTTCAAATCAACACGTTCACCAAAACCATCCACTTCGTTCTGGATCAACACTCCGCGTATACTAGTTATTAAAGTGGTTTTCGGTATCGACAGAGAGTATGTCCATATCTGATCCCGGTCTCTTTAATAACTACGTATTATTACACCGATGGCTCTTTTACATTTCAAATCGATTCATAATTGATATCAAAATATCATATTCGCTTCAAAATCAAATCCATTTCAAAATCATCATATCTACTCAAAGTATACAATTTAATTTCAAAAATCATTTTCGCCTCAATATCTCATTTCGATTTCAAAATCATTTTTCGCCTCAAATTCCGCAAAACGATTCACATAAACTCGAATTCCAAAATTTAAAATTTAATCAAATCTCAAATCATCAATTTCAACTCGATTCAGCTTCTCAATAAACCATTTCAAATTATCAATTTCGAATACATATTTGAACCATAAAATAAACAATTTCACTTTCAATATATTTCGAAACTTTAAATATTTCACATTTCAAAACAGCTCATATATTTATATAAGAATATAAGATTCGCTTTAAAACCATTTCGTATTCAAATTAGAATATACTTCATATTAAACATCCGTATTAAGTAGTTTACTTAATTTATGGAACAATTCCAATTCAATAAACTTAGATTAACATTCGGATTTCAAGAATTCATTTAAGTATTACATTCCAAATCAATTTCAGTTCAAATCCTATTCAAATCAATTTTATCTTCAAATTTAATTCAATAGTTTCAATTTGGTCCAATTCACAAATTTCTTTGAATTTCAATTAAATTCCAAATTAATTAAATCTCAATTTCAAATCAATTTTCAATTCCAAATTCAACTTGAAATATCATTTCATATAAATTTTCTTAGAAATATTCAGAGTTCGATTAAAAATCCAATCTTTTAAAACAAATCAGCTTTCGAAAATTTACGCCGTATTTCATTTTTTTCTTAAAAATCTAAGCTTCGAATAATTAAATAATTTCGTTTACCAAGTTTAAATTTCAACATCTTGAGCTTCAATTCAAAATAATTAAATTTCCATAAATTGGATTTTATTCATAACTTTTAAATCAAATCATTTAAATAAATTTCAAATCAACGATTTTAAAATTATTAATTTAACCAATCCGGTGTCCGTATGTAATTTTCTATCCTATGGCCAAGTGATTATTTATTTCAATTACATGTCAGGGATGAATATATATTACTTAAAACCAATCACAGTGTCATATGCATGTATAACATGATATATATAAGCAAATAAACATCCAAACATTTAAATATCAACCAATAGCATCCATCGAAATAAATCATCCAATAGTCAATACAATTCACGGCAATTTCATAGTTATCAACATCGGTAGATTTGATTTCGATTAAATCCTAATTTCAATTTACTGTCAATTTAATTTTTCAACAGTGAATTCACATGACAATTTATATGACAATTAAATTTTTATCCAACAACGACAAATAAATTCATATCACTTCATAATGTCAAATTTAACTACCATAAAGATATTCAGTACGTTGTGAGCGTTATAAAACACTCACCTTGATTTTCTGTTGTCGCCGAGACGTTCCGGTTTGGAACTGAAACTGGACGACGCCCAACTTTAGCCCAAATTTCCACCGTCTCCAAATCCATCCAAACCAGTTTCATTTCGAAGCTCTCGTCATTACGATCGCAACGCAAAAAGTTTCGTTCCAATCGGACCTCGTATGAAAAAGTTATGCTATTTTAAAGTTTACACGAATTTAAATAAAACAATTTCAGCTTTTATTTTTTTTTTAAATTTTCAAACCCTAATCAACATCTGCCGTTGGATCAGCTTGCTTCAGATCTGGACCGCCCCTATGTGCTTCTTCTCCAACGTGAACATCACGTTCACAACCAACCCATAGTCGTCATTCTTCCATCAATTCTTGCCACCCCCACCGACCACTACACGACGATCAGGCACCACCATTCCAAAGCCTTCGACGAAAGCTACCCACGCCTGGAACCCTAGCAAGTTCGGCCACCCCCTCTGCCTCGAAATGCGTGAAAAACGCAGCAGCTTCCAGCACGATTTCCCGTTGATCCGTTGCTCCGTTTTCGATCATCTCCGTATGGATTTGAAGCTCTCATCGTCCTCTACAACTTTGTAGTTGACGACTTTTGCTAATTCTTTATGGATTGGAAGATATTAGAGGAGAAAGAAGATGCATTTCTGGCCATTGATAGGAAAGTGGCGGCTAAGGGCTGAAACCCTAGTTCTTTTGCACAATGAAATAAGTGAGGGGCTTTTATAGAAAAATACGCGACACTATTCACCCGAAATTTTCCGAACTCCAAACGAAGCGTGCCGGCTGACGTTTCTAAGGTTTACCCCACGTTTCGAATGCAATGGAACATGTTTCGGAGGCTAATTCGGTCATCTGGGCGAGTTACGGAGAAAAATGATCAGTTTTAAAATTGAATCGGTTAATCAAATTTCTATGCGTTTGGGCTCGCCCCGGACAAACGGTAAATCTGATTGACACGAAATTTGAAACCTTACAATAATATAACATTACGGATCCGATGAAACTGGTTTCGTTGAAATCCGAGACTTTTTGAAAAATGACTATTTTCTCTCGCCGAATTAATATTAAAAACAATTCGATGCGTTTCGAGCTGCCACGGTCAAATGATAACTCCGATTGCTACGAAAATTGAAATCCGACAATAACAAACTATTACGGATCCAATGGAACTAGTTTCGTTCAATTCTGAGACTTTTCGAAAAATGGTTATTTTCCAATCGATAATTAAATATTAAAATATTCAATTTTCACAAATTAACTTTAAATTCAATTTTAAAAGTTCTATAACATTACTATAACTCCAATATGATAAGATAAAATTTTACAAATCATTTTCAATCATATTCAACTCGATTTTCAATTATTTCTGAAATTTAACTTATTAAATTATCGATTTAATTGTCTAATTAAATCCAATATTCGAAAAATAAATTATTCGACTGTTTAATTTCAATATAAAATTCCCAATTTTAAATTATTAACTTTTAAATCAAATCTTAATTGTTCACAAATTCCATTTTTAATTTCATAGTAATTAACAAACTTTTACAATGCAATTTTCCATTATAAATCCAATATAAAAGATTATATTAGATTCAGCGTTCAATTATATTGTAATTCAAATTCAAGTTATTTAATTCCAAATGAATTCTTTTATTTCGATTTACACTTTCATTATTGAATCAACCCTTTACTTATACATTATTATCAATAGTTTATAATTCATTTACTTTCATTTTCTTCAGCTATTATCTTATTTAAATTCACAGTAATATTAAATTACATTCATTTACGTTGATTTCCATATTATAACTTCAATATTAAATGTAACATTTTATTTATTTCGTTGTTTACAATCAAATTCAATTCAATTCAATTACTTGTTACATTCAAATTTAAATCTTTACTTACGTTCAATTACAAGTTAACATCTTTATCGAATTACCGTTTCAGTCATTATCTGCTTCCAATCAACTGTAATATTAAGTTACATTTATTTATATTAGTTTCAATAACATAAACTTCCATTATTAAATCTACCATTTTATTCATTCTTTGTTTACAATCATAACCAATTTGGTTTACAATCAAATTCGATCCATTATTTACATTCACTACAAGTTAACATCCATATTTATTTTACAAATAAGTTATTTCAGAATTCAGTTTTGTATTTTAACTTGTAATTTGCATTTAACAACACAAAATTTTATTTCCTTCGGATTTTTATCCAAAATTTTCATTTTAATTCGTATTTTTAAAGTGTTAAAAATTAATACGGGTCGTTACATTCTCCCCCACTTAAAACTTTTCGTCCTCGAAAAGGAACGGAGAAGGGGAAAACATCATTTAGATATAATTCATTCAAAATATTCTACTTATTTGCCAAATTTAGTTATAGGATTTTTTTTCTCAAAATTTTCTAACTCCCGGATTTTTGAAAAATTTCGGCAGCACCTCCTTTGCGCGGCTAGGACCGAAAAAATTCATAGTAGTAATAATTGCATGATATACATCTCATTACAAGAATGAGGCATCCCAAAACATGGGGAACACAATAATATACCACAACATAAACTGTAATCCGAGAACGTACATTTTATTAAGCGTTTATTAGCATTTTAACTTACATTTTGCATTTAGCGCAGAAGCGAGCTCCACAAGCGAAGCGCAACCCCTTTGCTACCTACTAAAATGCTCAATAACCAAGTTAGAACCATGCATATAAAGATAGATCGATATACTTAGCATAAACAACATACATATGCATATTTAACTTCAAAACTGAAATTTTTAAATTCAGGACAGCGAACAAATCCCAGTTTTTGATCACCTAAATGATAAACTTTTAAAATGGAATCTAAATAGAAGTTTTTGCATTTGTTTCAGGCTTTCCGGAATGTCCAAAATCATAAAATTCGGACCATCCGTTCAAAAGTTACGACCATTTTACTAAATAGGAACGCCTCGGCCTGGCAATGAATTGCGCAGGTCAGCGACATTTGGTCACGTTTTTGACCATCTAAACGACATTAAAACACCAAATTCTTAAAACAAAAGTTTTAGCTTAAGTTCTAAGCTTTTCAGAAAGTGCAAGATCATCAAAATCCGATACACCAGTAAAAAGTTATGTCATAAATACTAAGGTCAAATGCTATTGGTTTTGCTTATTCTTACACAGGACAGCGATAGACATTTACATTTTTAACCTAGTAAACCAATGAATTTTCTGAAATACTCTAAACAAAAGTCGTGCTACAGATTCTAAGCTTTCCGAAAAGTCCAAGATCATCAAATTCCGATTATTCATTTAAAAGTTATGGTACTTTTAGTTTCAGCACATACCGGACAATTTTAGATTTCTACATTTGTTAGTTATTACAAATACAAACTATCCAATTTAAAGTTTCCGGAAAATCAAGCATTAACCCAAAGTTGTTAATTTCTTTTATATTTTTATGAAATAAGTTTACATTAAATTCGTTTTCCGGTTTATTCACTTTATTACCTCCACATTTTAACTCAAGACAATTTTGCTTCACATTAAATTGAATTCAATTATATTCAACATCACCTTACTACAAATTGAATTTAATTACTTAAATTTTTATTCCATTTATTCAATTCCATTACATTATGAATCGTATTTACTCACCTAACATCCATCTACAACCAAAGCACAACAACATTAACGTCCATACCAAATTTACCACCAAGTCAATCAATTTCTTTTATTTGTCTCAATTGGTTTATTCATTTCCAAACAAATCAAGTTTACTCAATTCATTTACTTTGTTTGGATTATATCAAATTCCATAATTCACTTTACTTGTTTTCCTCATTGATTTAATTCAATAATTTTGCTTGTTCAAATTAAATTTCATACCATCAACTAAGTATATATTATTCATTTTTCAATTTGAATTTCTTTTATATTTGCAACTATCAATTTGATCTTCACATTTTATTTACACTATCATACTTGTATATTTTTTTACTTACTTATCAAAATATGCATTTTAAACTTTTAAATATTAGGTAAGTTATGGTTATGCAAATTTAGTGCAGTTGATAATATACAACTTATTTTCATTAAATTCTAGTGTTGAGCTTATTTAACAAATCTTCAATTTATTATTTACCACATTAAGGTTTACTATTACAATTTAAATTTTCATTTTAACCTTTAAATTCTATTACATATTTTAGAAAAATTTCAATTTCTAGTTTATTCGAAGAGTACAGAAAACATTTAGTGGTCTCCCCCACTCGGACTCTTGAAAAATAAACGCCGATATTGCATGCACACATTACCGAAACTTATTTTCCAAACGTCAAGTGGGGCATACATCACTTATTTCATTTCAAAGTCATTTAAAATCTTTCCTATTCGAGTTTCTTTCATATAATATGTATATTATTTTCAAACCATTTGCAACAAATTTCAAACACTGGAATTTATATTCTCAAATCCAAAATCATATTCATTTAATTCCATTTTCAATTATATTTCCCAAATTCATTTTTTTTTCATTTGTCAATAATTTAGAAATATTGACAAGTCAACCAATTGACGACGATAATCTAATATTATCATCTCCTACCAACCAATACAATCAAAATTTATATATTCATAATAATATTTATATAAAATATAATTCAAAACGATATTATGTCAGTTTGTCCTATTCGAGTGTTTAGAAATCCCTATCGATGCCATGGCGTCCCATGTACCGACCAGAATTTATAAATACTCAACGGAACAAATCAACACAATATAAAATCATTTTATAGCAAATAACAAGTACGCTCTCTCATATACACTCAAACTCATTCATAGGTTTCAACCCTATTTCAACGAGTTATTCCCCACTAGAGCTCAGGTAATCTAAACCAAAGCTCTGATACCAAGTGAAACGACCCGCCATTTTCGACCGTTCAAGCCGACAATAATCCACACATGTCCAACTCAAACCGTTCAAAAAGGCAGATGGTTATTGGGGTTAAATAAGAAAAGAAAACAAAGAACAGAAACAAACTTAGAATCTCGCAGCGGAAGGAACAAGATATAATAATAAAATAACAGTTCATGAAGCTTCTAAATAAATAAATTTGATTATTATTATACATCATAAATCAGAGTTCATACATATCAGAGATAATACAACAATGCAGCGGAAAAATAATACAGTAGTAGAATACAAATGATGTAATACCAAACTCTGTCTTCGTCCTCCAAAATAGATCTTCAACCTTATCTGAAATGCTCAGGCTGACCCGAGCGTAATGAAAAGACAAAACACTCGAGTCAGGACTAAAATATCTCATGTAAGTCAAATTGAATAAGAAAATATGAGTGTGACGGCGTCAGAGATGTTTACGGGGTTTGACATCTACTATCCAGTGTCAACGTGAGTGCAATAACTTAAGAGATGTTACGGGATTTTCCATCTCTCAAGGATCCGTTAAACTATCTACTATGTAGTACAATACGCTATTATAATATGTCTACATTAAAGTAAAAGTATTAAAATAGCGTTAAGCCATGGCCCATTCCACCCTTAACACAGTTTATATTACCAAGAGCATATACAAGACCGTAGTTTCCCCAAACCGGAAGTCACCAGAGGGCAATCCATATACTAAAGGTACAAAACAAAACGTAGTGGTCGCGAATAGGATAATCAGTATGACAAGGTACATGAGGCGATACCAACTAGGATACTAGTAGTTGCCTGATCCGGACTGATGTTGGGCATAGCAGCTACTACCCCAACACCGCGAAACAACACTCCCAAAATCGCGGGGTGCACCCAAATCGAATCACATGGTAACGAAGAAGTGTGTCCGCTAGAGATGGCGATCCTCAATGGCCCGGCGCGGCTCCTGTTTTAGTCATGTCAGGGGTCATCCAAAATCGTTCTCTTTCTTCAAATCAACACGTTCACCAAAACCATCCACTTCGTTCTGGATCAACACTCCACGTATACTAGTTATTAAAGTGGTTTTCGGTATCGACAGAGAGTATGTCCATATCCGATCCCGGTCTCTTTAATAACTACGTATTATTACACCGATGGCTCTTTTACATTTCAAATCGATTCATAATTGATATCAAAATATCATATTCGCTTCAAAATCAAATCCATTTCAAAATCATCATATCTACTCAAAGTATACAATTTAATTTCAAAAATCATTTTCGCCTCAATATCTCATTTCGATTTCAAAATCATTTTTCGCCTCAAATTCCACAAAACGATTCACATAAACTCGAATTCCAAAATTTAAAATTTAATCAAATCTCAAATCATCAATTTCAACTCGATTCAACTTCTCAATAAACCATTTCAAATTGTCAATTTCAAATACATATTTGAACCATAAAATAAACAATTTCACTTTCAATATATTTCGAAACTTTAAATATTTCACATTTCAAAACAGCTCATATATTTATATAAGAATATAAGATTCGCTTTAAAACCATTTCGTATTCAAATTAGAATATACTTCATATTAAACATCCGTATTAAGTAGTTTACTTAATTTCTGGAACAATTCCAATTCAATAAACTTAGTTTAACATTCGGATTTCAAGAATTCATTTAAGTATTACATTCCAAATCAATTTCAGTTCAAATCCTATTCAAATCAATTTTATCTTCAAATTTAATTCAATAGTTTCAATTTGGTCCAATTCACAAATTTCTTTGAATTTCAATTAAATTCCAAATTAATTAAATCTCAATTTCAAATCAATTTTCAATTCCAAATTCAACTTGAAATATCATTTCATATAAATTTTCTTAGAAATATTCAGAGTTCGATTAAAAATCCAATCTTTTAAAACAAATCAGCTTTCGAAAATTTACGCCGTATTTCATTTTTTTCTTAAAAATCTAAGCTTCGAATAATTAAATAATTTCGTTTACCAAGTTTAAATTTCAACATCTCGAGCTTCAATTCAAAATAATTAAATTTCCATAAATTGGATTTTATTCATAACTTTTAAATCAAATCATTTAAATAAATTTCAAATCAACGATTTTAAAATTATTAATTTAACCAATCCGGTGTCCGTATGTAATTTTCTATCCTATGGCCAAGTGATTATTTATTTCAATTACATGTCAGGGATGAATATATATTACTTAAAACCAATCACAGTGTCATATGCATGTATAACATGATATATATAAGCAAATAAACATCCAAACATTTAAATATCAACCAATAGCATCCATCGAAATAAATCATCCAATAGTCAATACAATTCACGGCAATTTCATAGTTATCAACATCGGTAGATTTGATTTCGATTAAATCCTAATTTCAATTTACTGTCAATTTAATTTTTCAACAGTGAATTCACATGACAATTTATATGACAATTAAATTTTTATCCAACAACGACAAATAAATTCATATCACTTCATAATGTCAAATTTAACTACCATAAAGATATTCAGTACGTTGTGAGCGTTATAAAACACTCACCTTGATTTTCTGTTGTCGCCGAGACGTTCCGGTTTGGAACTGAAACTGGACGACGCCCAACTTTAGCCCAAATTTCCACCGTCTCCAAATCCATCCAAACCAGTTTCATTTCGAAGCTCTCGTCATTACGATCGCAACGCAAAAAGTTTCGTTCCAATCGGACCTCGTATGAAAAAGTTATGCTATTTTAAAGTTTACACGAATTTAAATAAAACAATTTCAGCTTTTATTTTTTTTTTAAATTTTCAAACCCTAATCAACATCTGCCGTTGGATCAGCTTGCTTCAGATCTGGACTGGACCGCCCCTATGTGCTTCTTCTCCAACGTGAACATCACGTTCACAACCAACCCATAGCCGTCATTCTTCCATCAATTATTACCACCCCCACCGACCACTACACGACGATCAGGCACCACCATTCCAAAGCCTTCGACGAAAGCTACCCACGCCTGGAACCCTAGCAAGTTCGGCCACCCCCTCTGCCTCGAAATGCGTGAAAAACGCAGCAGCTTCCAGCATGATTTCCCGTTGATCCGTTGCTCCGTTTTCGATCATCTCCGTATGGATTTGAAGCTCTCATCGTCCTCTACAACTTTGTAGTTGACGACTTTTGCTAATTCTTTATGGATTGGAAGATATTAGAGGAGAAAGAAGATGCATTTCTGGCCATTGATAGGAAAGTGGCGGCTAAGGGCTGAAACCCTAGTTCTTTTGCACAATGAAATAAGTGAGGGGCTTTTATAGAAAAATACGCGACACTATTCACCCGAAATTTTCCGAACTCCAAACGAAGCGTGCCGGCTGACGTTTCTAAGGTTTACCCCACGTTTCGAATGCAATGGAACATGTTTCGGAGGCTAATTCGGTCATCTGGGCGAGTTACGGAGAAAAACGATCAGTTTTAAAATTGAATCGGTTAATCAAATTTCTGTGCGTTTGGGCTCGCCCCGGACAAACGGTAAATCTGATTGACACGAAATTTGAAACCTTACAATAATATAACATTACGGATCCGATGAAACTAGTTTTGTTGAAATCCGAGACTTTTTGAAAAATGACTATTTTCTGTCGCCGAATTAATATTAAAAACAATTCGATGCGTTTCGAGCTGCCACGGTCAAATGATAACTCCGATTTCTACGAAAATTGAAATCCGACAATAACAAACTATTACGGATCCAATGGAACTAGTTTCGTTCAATTCTAAGACTTTTCGAAAAATGGCTATTTTCCAATCGATAATTAAATATTAAAATATTCAATTTTCACAAATTAACTTTAAATTCAATTTTAAAAGTTCTATAACATTACTATAACTCCAATATGATAAGATAAAATTTTAGAAATCATTTTCAATCATATTCAACTCGATTTTCAATTATTTCTGAAATTTAACTTATTAAATTATCGATTTAATTGTCTAATTAAATCCAATATTCGAAAAATAAATTATTCGACTGTTTAATTTCAATATAAAATTCCCAATTTTAAATTATTAACTTTTAAATCAAATCTTAATTGTTCACAAATTCCATTTTTAATTTCATAGTAATTAACAAACTTTTACAATGCAATTTTCCATTATAAATCCAATATAAAATATTATATTAAATTCAGCGTTCAATTATATTGTAATTCAAATTCAAGTTATTTAATTCCAAATGAATTCTTTTATTTCGATTTACACTTTCATTAATGAATCAACCCTTTACTTATACATTATTATCAATAGTTTATAATTCATTTACTTTCATTTTCTTCAGCTATTATCTTATTTAAATTCACAGTAATATTAAATTACATTCATTTACGTTGATTTCCATATTATAACTTCAATATTAAATGTAACATTTTATTTATTTCGTTGTTTACAATCAAATTCAATTCAATTCAATTACTTGTTACATTCAAATTTAAATCTTTACTTACGTTCAATTACAAGTTAACATCTTTATCGAATTACCGTTTCAGTCATTATCTGCTTCCAATCAACTGTAATATTAAGTTACATTTATTTATATTAGTTTCAATAACATAAACTTCCATTATTAAATCTACCATTTTATTCATTCTTTGTTTACAATCATAACCAATTTGGTTTACAATCAAATTCGATCCATTATTTACATTCACTACAAGTTAACATCCATATTTATTTTACAAATAAGTTATTTCAGAATTCAGTTTTGTATTTTTTGTAATTTGCATTTAACAACACAAAATTTTATTTCCTTCGGATTTTTATCCAAAATTTTCATTTTAATTCGTATTTTTAAAGTGTTAAAAATTAATACGGGTCGTTACAAGCTGGAGGCTTGCATATTATTTTCTTACTATATGTACTGGATGTTCCGCTGCTTTGTATAAATCTCTGAGTGATATGTAGTGAGGCTTGATGTATTGACTATTCAGATGTTTGTATTCAACTATTATGAAGTTTTATTGATGAGATTCTATTCTGTGAAGCTTCACTATATATATTATATATTTATTGTATTTTATCCATGCGCTGTGAGTAATACGATAGACTTTGCTGTTTTAATTTACCCTGACAATCGTCCATGGCTGCCTGGCACACTTTACAGCGCACTATCTCTAGGTTCAGTGTGGGGGTCATGGGCGGTCGTCACAATACCGAGGAACAAAATGCCATTGTTTCTCCATACGTTGTCTTTTTAAGAAAGAAATTTCTATCAAAGAAAATTAACAGCTGATTGAATTAGTTTATAATTGTTATAAATCGATCAAATTAATTAATATTTATGAAATATTAGTTATAAAATTTGGATATGATTTGAGAAATAAATTTGTTTCATGTATTTATAAAAAGTTATAAACATGTTGATCGATATGAGATATCGACAACAAATTTAGTTGAATATAATTATGTATATTTAAATTAGGTTAAATGGGCTAACAACCCATGAATTTTAAAGGTGAAAGTCATTGGTTTTGATAGAGGAAGGGGGCAGCTCCTATGCATGAGATTTGGGTTTCGAGGTGTGTGGTTGAGATCATTACTTTCTCTCTTATCCTATCCATATAAAAGCTAATCTCAAAACCTTAGTCAAAGGCTAAATCATTTTTTGAGCTGCCACTTTCTTCTTCTTCTTTCTCACTTTAATAGCAGCAACTCTCCTCTAAAATCATCCAAAAATTTCTCAAATCCAATTTAAATAAAAAAATACTAATTTGTAGTAGAAGGTCTCCAATCCCGGATTGGCAACCTAATGGATCGGGAATTGTTCTTAGAAGAGAATTCATTGTTCAACGTGGACTTAAAGGCTTCATTTGGATGTGAACTTTTATTTATTATTATTGTTTTGATTTCAAGTTTATCATATGAATGTGGATTTACATCCAAATCGCTTGTTTGTTTTCAGATCTGTTTATTATTTAGGTTAGGTGAGATTTTTGTGGGTACGTGTGTTTGTTACAATTGGATTGGTTAAGTGCTTGTTATAGTATTTTGTTTATTGTTGAATTTTTTTCTAAAAAAATTAATTTTGATTTATATTAATATATATAAATAGATCCAGATTAAATGTATACAGATTTGCAAATTGTCTTTATGTATAATTGTATATATGTTTATACCTTGTAAATATTTGTTTTATACCTATTGTAAATCATAAAATATAAAATTATTTTATTAAATATGTACATACATATTTTATTATTATTTAATGATTTTGTGAATTGTTTATTATGTATAAAATAATTAATGGTTCCAAATATCATTTTATATTTTTTTCACCATGTAAGATGCTTACTGTAAAATTTTAAGATTATTTTAACTTTATTTTTAATTTTTTAAAATTAATTTACTTTTTGCCTGTAATCAATTATTTAATTAAAATAAATTCAATTGATATAATTCTAGAAATTTTTCATAAGCATCAGATGGTTCACAAGTACCTTCAGAAAAAAATTTGTATTTTTAAAACTTAATTTAATATTTTTTATAATTAATTTATTTTCGAACTATAGTTAATTATTTAATTAAAAATATAATTTCAGTTGAGAAAATTCTAAAAAAATTTCTTAAGGCTGAAAAATGTCTCATCTACCTTCATACAAAGTTTCAAAAATTTTCAACTTGATTTCATATTTTTAAGAATTAATTTGATTAAGGCTTGTCATCAACTATTTAATAATAAATATTATTTTAAATAAAAAAATTCCATAAATTAATTTTAAGCCCAAAATATGTTTACAGATTTTCTAAAATTGTAAAACTTGTATTTTTATCATGTGATTATTTTACGTTAATTTACTATGGCAGAAACTGTTTTATTCAATAATACACACACACACACATATTAATATCCAGTTTTGACATATGATACAAGCACATATTTGAACAAGTTACCATATACACAAAATGAGCTAATGTATTCGTTGCAATGTAAATCCCAACATCTACATATGGGCACATTATACCCTTCATGGATTATGATGTTACACATGCACACACACACATATGTGTGTATGTGTGTGGTTCATATATATATATATACACTTATATAAATAAATAAATAAATAAATAAAATTAAATAAATCTCAAACTACAATTTGTACAGTTAGAATACATATGGACATAGTAATAAATCTTGCCATGAATAAATTATTAATTAATGACATTTAATGAATCAATCAATTCAAATTAAAGAGAGAAAATGAAAGGTTTCTCTCTCCATTTAATGCTATTAATACTCTCAATTAATTCTTGTTTTAGGGAAAGAAATGAAATGTTTCATTCCCTATGCATTAACTAAATGTTAGGTGTATTTTATACACTATACATTTGAAATTACAAACATCCCTTTAACTAATTTAAATAAAATAAATGATTTTATTTAAAACAAATTTAGAAATTTTCTAAATAAATTAGGTTTCATAGGCCCAACTAAGATCCAATAGGGTAAAAAAATTGAAATTCACCCATTTCGTCCACTGCGGGCTGGCCTAGTTCCTTCAATGGTATCGGAGCCAAATAGCCTATGCGGTCTAAATTAGTCATATTAGGG
Organism: Allium fistulosum; assembly: GCA_030737815.1. Classification (NCBI taxonomy): domain Eukaryota; kingdom Viridiplantae; phylum Streptophyta; class Magnoliopsida; order Asparagales; family Amaryllidaceae; genus Allium; species Allium fistulosum. Next base: position 999,869,498 of record CM060903.1, read on the forward strand.
CTAACTAATTAAACTTGCTAACTTAGTACGTTGTTTAGAAAGGTAATGTCTACGATTGGAATTGGGTAATCAAGTACACTGTCCTACCTAGTTACCAGCCTGGCCTGAAAGGTGATGTGAGCCCAAAGGTTACCCCTAATAGAAAAGGTCCAACTTGAATTGGGACTTGGGCTAATTTTCTAAGTGTTTTGAAAATTAAAGTTAAAGATTTTAAATTTAATTGTTAAATTAAAATAAAATTAGTTTATTATAAAAGTTATAATATAACATAACTTTTCAAAATGTTTGAAAAACAATTCACATTAATTTCAAATTTTAAATTTATTAATAAGATTAATAATAGTAAATTAATTAAATAAGTTAATTAATTAATGAACATGTGCGTGTATTATACATTAAGATACATGTTATGTTGTATTTAAGTTGTTTAAAATAACATAAGTATACATGTATGTATGTGAACTGAATTTTGAAATTAATATAATTTAATTAAAATAGTTTATAATAATAAATTAATTAAAGGTTAATTGATTAAAACACACGTATATAAGATATATGTGTTATGCTATAAAGGTTATAGTAGATATGTCCAATATAAAATTTATATTGGAATACTAATATAAAACTAATTAAAAAGTTAATTAATTAAATAATATTTAGTTAATATAATGTTATACATAAATCTATTATATAAGTAATATGAAATATGAAAGTTGTATAATAATAAAACTTATATAATATGAATGTATAATTAAAGGTGGAACATTAAAGAAACCCTAAATAGACTTAACGAATAAATACATACGTATATGTACGTATACCGTGATTTATGATATGTCTGACACTTGAATCGTGAGAGTATTTCATAAGAAATACATTATTCCATAAGCCGATATCACTCAATATAATATATTGAAAATAATGAATCTTTAATTTAAAATTGTCCTCTATCATATATTTATTAATAAATTACTTGCATACTCCTTAGTTATTGAGCAAACTCAAGCTAGAGATGTTATGTTTAGTGTTATTAATATATCGAATAGACGAGGTAATATAACTATATGTATTTATTGAGCAAACTCAAGGTACATATATTATACTTAGACCGTCACAATATGGTAGGTCTGAGTGAATAATCTCTTTCGATTGTTGAGTAAACTCAAGGTCGAAATGAGGTTAGGACAAGGTAACATGGGTTAGGAGTTGTATTTGATACAACCGACAAGTAGTTATCCATCGACCATGGAGCTATGACTTGTTGAGCAAACTCAAGGTCAGAATTCCAAGACGAACGAGTCCTAACACCCACTAGTGAAGTCGAAAGACTTCTATGTTTCACTTAAGGTTTGGTGAAACATAAAAGACTATAATAATTGAACTAAGTCAATTAAGTTCTATAAATTATAATAATAATAAATAAACTAAGTAATTGAGTGCATTACACTAATTTTGAAAGAAATCAAGGGTAAAGAGAAAGTTCGGAGAAATAAGAATAAGTAGTTGAGCACCTTATACTAATTCTGAAGAACTGGGTGCAAATTCAAAATTTTAAAAAGAACGTTATATAGAGAAAAGATAAAAATCAATAGGAAAAATTGATAGATTAAGAAGTGTAATGTCTAACATTGGAATATTGTTCATATTTGTCGATTCTTTATTCTCATCTTAATTAAAGCGAGTGAAGCGAGTGGGCGTGTGATATCAATTTGGTATTTGATTTCTATTTATAGTTCCTATGCCATGATCAATATTGTAACGACCCAGAATTTTGAACAATTTAAATTGAAAATATTTAATTAATTTTTAATATTTGAATGATGGTTTGACTTGAATTTCAAATTTATCAGAATAATTTGGCGATTAAATTTTAATATTTAATCTATTTAAAGTTGAATAAAAATTTGAATCTTCAATTTTTAGCTGAAGAAAAATATTTCAAAAGCTTTTAAAATTCATATTGATAATACTGAAGATAATAGAAGCTTCAGAATTGAGTTTGAAAATGATTTGTTCAGTTTTGAAATATATCGTTTAAATTGAATTTAAAAATATCCTTCTGAGGCGCAGTCTCGGAATGCGACGAAACCAGTTCCATTGGATCCGTAATATTGTTTTATTATCGGATTTTAAATTTTGTAATTTTCAGAGCTATTGTGTGATCGTACGAGATAAAAACGTCTGGACAATAATTAATCGATTTAATTTAAATATAAATTTATACACTCAAATCACCAGCCACCCTAGTCTCTGATTTGCGTCGACCTACTCTCTGTTAATCGCGTACTCTTGTCTCCTCCCCATTTCTTTTTAAATCATCACGCAAGCAGAAACAACGAAAAGCTTTGGTTCAAAAATCAAAACAATGGCGAGCAGTTCACACTGAAATCTCATTCCTCCTTTCCAAATAAAGGGGCAAATTCAATTCAAATAAAATGCGAGGCTTTTTCCCTCAATTCTTCAGTCCCGTTCGCGAATACGAAAATCAAATCGATGCCTAAACCCACCTCGCATCCCAAATCTCCAAGCACTGTCGTGGCTTCTACTCAAAGCAGCAAGGTCGATTCGTCGAATAGGGGAGTTGCGGCATGGGCAGTTTGCGACGTCATTGAACTGTACGCAGGTTGAGGCATCGTGATTGGTAGTCGCGATCGATTTTGGCATCAGAGATGGATTCACAGCAGCTAGGGTTTCCGCGAGAACTGGTGATGCGCGCGCACGTGACAAATGGTCGTGGCCATTGGGGATTGTGACGGAGGATGGTCGCGAGTTCGATTGGTGTGGCGGCACGATGACAGATGAGGCGTGGTGATCTGGATTCGTAGTCTCGTTCGAGCGCGCAAGCAAGATGAGGAGGTCTCGACAATCTGGGTTGGCGGCAAGTAGGCGATGCGGCTTTGTAGTGGGGTACGATTCAGTTTATTTTATATTTTCAATTTGATATTTGCATAAATATAAATACACATGCCTATCTAATTTCATGTTGTATATAGTCGAGACTATGAGAAAAATTATACAGAAAGAAAACAAATGGAAAAGAAATAAAAATGATAAAATGAAATTTTTTTATAAAATAATATGCAGTGAAGTTTAAAGGAAAGTTAATTTTAAAATTTTATTTTAGTTAAATCTATTTATTAAAGGAGAAATTGGTTAAGTAAATAAATAGAACAATAATTTAAGTGTTCGATTTAATTCGAATATTGATAGATTGTACAAATTGTTTATACAAGGTTAAAAATGGAAGAAAACAAACTGGATGGAAAATGGGATTGCAAAATAAAAGCTAAGGTGAGATTTTCTCACTCGAATGAAAAGTTGATTTTGCAATTATTGATTGATTGACTGTTTGGATGTGATATTAGATATAGTAGGATATATCTATATATATATAGCAATATATACATATTGGCATATGTATATATTGGATTGATTGATTTCCCGCATTGTATAGCGGATGAGACCCTATTGCGCCGTTAGTAAGCGGATGATTTTTGTAAATCCCATATACCGCGATATTCCACCTCGAAGTGGAATGGGTATTGTGCTAACATCTGTGGATGCAGGGAAACAGGTTGGAGGGATCCAACTGGATTCTTCACCAGTATTTATTTATTTACAGATATTGTGATGTATTCTGTTATCATATTGATATATGATGTTTGTTGTCGTGATTGACAAATTTGTGTGTTGCATCATCGGATTCATTTTTGAAATTTAAAAATGACGATGTTGATTTTAAAAGAGATTTTTAAAAGTAATTTTTGAAAGTATACGTTTATTTAATTTTTTTTGAATTGATTTATAAACGTTAAAATTTTAAAGTTATAAAAGTTAAGATTTTTGTGAAATATAACCAACGTGATATTTTTGAAATAGAAGTTGATTTATTTATAAAATGGTTTAAGTTGGGATTTTTGAATAACTATAAACGGTCTATATAAAAGATTTATAAAATTGATATTTATAAATTTAAAATGTTGGGATTATAAGACGAATTTTTATAAGTGTTAAAATGAAGTATAAATGGGATTTCATAAGTTAATGAAATCTGAAAGTTTTAAATTTTGTGAAGTTTAAAAGAACGATTTCTTTTAAAATAAATGAATTATAAGTTATTAACTTATAATATGGACTTGTGTATATATATTGAGTTATAAATTGAATTTGTTAATAAAGGAGATTTATAGATCAAAGTTGTTATGAAATATAAAGGCGAATTTATAAACGTTGTTTTATAAATCCGAAACCAATTGAATTTGGTAATTTAAACGTAGAAGTTATTAAAGGAGATATATTCGTGATTTTGGACAGCGAATTATCCTTTAAGTTAAATGTTGTAAATAATAAGAGTTGGTTGGGAATTTTATCCACGATTTTGGATAGTGGATAATTCTTGAAATAAAATGTGTAGAAAATATTGAAATTTGGTTAGTGAAGTATATTCACGATTTTGGACAGTGAATATATTGTTAAGTAAAATGGATATTGTTTTGGGAAAGTGACATTAAAAATGAAGTTAATTGTTTTAACGGTGTTTTAAAATGTATTGAATATCGAAATCATAGATTTCAACGTTCATTGTTGAAATAGACGTTTTCGAGGAAGAAGGAAATGGTGGACTATAACACTGTTGTTATAGTAAATGGTTTCCGAAAGGAAATATTTTGTGTAGTATTGGGATTTATATATCTATCTAAATTCTGAATCCCTATACTAGTGATTTTGAGTCGTCGTAATGATGTTTTACGTAACATTCGTTTTGACTCAAATAAATGTCGTTATAGTAAATGATTTCCTTAAAGAATGAAATATATACTAAATTTTGATTTAAGTATATCGAATATTTTCAAATGTTGAAAATAAATAAGATTTGTGAAATACTTATTATTAAATAAGTATGGAAATGTTTTCCAATATGAAATGAAACGTTTTTGAGAATTTATCTTTGTAAAGATAAATTGAAAGTGAATATTGAAATCGATTGAAAATCGTATATCAGTAGATATTTTGAAATATAAATTCACTATGGAATTTATAAAAAGGAATCTGTTTAAAAATAAATATTGATTTGTTTTTTTTAAGTGTGGAAATTATATATCTAGTAAAGATATTTTTTGGAAAATAAATAATTTGGAAAATTATTTGGAATCTGATGATGTTGCGCATCTTTATTGATAGTTAAATAACCGACTATCAATAATTACCTTGAATGGGTATTTGTTGTGAATTGGATGAATTTGAATGCAACACTTATTTTAGAATAAACGCTCACTATTCGGGTTAGCCGGGAAAGGACCTTGGGGTCGTATAACCCATTCCGAATATGTGATACGTCGTTATGAATTGCATTTGATGACCGGTGTTGAAGACCGGATATTTTTGAAAAGGGAAGGATTACCGTCGAGTTACTCTACATCGGCTGATCTCCGATTTAGAGGTTTTATCACCCTTAGTGACGGGAAGTTCGGACGTGATTAGAAAATTATCCGGATTTGCAAGGGCTTCGTGAGAAGTGCCTTCGGTTCTGTTCGATCCCGGAACAGACTTGTATGGTTGTATGTCTGACGTTACAAATTGAGATATAAAGCTGATTTCTTTCAAATACATTTCTGTTGGTGGCGGAGAATTTATTCTCTTAGCTTAACACCCTTCTCTGAGACGTACGAGCTCAGAGGTTATGTAGTTGAAATTTATCAGCGATGTACTCCCAATTTGGTAACGTGGCATGCTGAGTGTTGCTGTGAAATGATCATTGTTTGATCATTTGTGATAGGATCATTTGTTTGATCATTTATCTTTGTGATCAATTCTTTGATCATTTGTTTGACCCGAAGCATGGCTTTGTGACAAAGCGTAGCTTTGTGGACGAGACTTCGTCGAGCCTCACACCCCGGAAATGGTCAAAACAGGAAAGATGCGGCAAGGTTATTAGGGGGTAGCGCCCCTTTAGTGTATGTCATTCCTTCTGGATAGAGGTGGTATCATGGTATGGAGCCCAGATACTTAACCTATGTGGTTGCTGCATTATTGTTCTTATGTGGTTGTTGGAAATCGAGGATCCTCGGATATAGATCGGTTACGATCGGGGGATGACATATTCATGTCAGTAGTTACCCAGTTAGGGGTAACCCGGCCTTGTGCTGGCAGAGATCTAACCGTAATGTTAGGTTATTTCTCGGGACGTCATTCCAGAGGCGTTTCCATATGGAAATGGGAAGTTCCTTGGCCTGACCATTTGCTGGAAATCCAAAGAAACAATACGAGCCTTTACGATTTCAATTGTATAACCTGTCTCCTCAGGAGGCAGCTATAGCAGGCATAATATAATGGTACCTATGCTGGCTAAGATTTATATTATACTTTCGAAATGTTTTCCACTATGCACTAATAATAATATCAAAAATGATTTGATTTTGCGTAGTAAGCATCTTTGGCTAACATAAGAAGAAATCTCCTCCAAGTCTGCGTTTGCATTGTGTGTGTGGTGGGAGGTCTTATGGTAGTTTCATTTTCCAAAAGCATTGCGAATTGACTTTAAAATTTTCCTGTTGTTTATTTTAAAGATAAATAACTGTTTTACGATCTCATACCAGTCACCATGACTGACTCGGAGTTTATTGTTTCCCTTCTAAACTCTGGGTGCCCATAATTTTCCACACGAGCAGTCTAGAGTTATGTTATCAGGATATTCTGGAGCTTTGGAAGCAAGCTGTTTGGCGAAACGTAGTATTTGTATCTGATATTTTATTATTCCGATGTGTATTCTGTATGAGGACAAGTTTATATAACTGTCCATTGTTGTATTGAGTTATATATAAACTCTGATGATGATGTAATGTATAAAATGATATAGTTCTTTGATTTAAAGATTATTCATTTATTTGTTGTTCCACTGCGAATGTGAGATTCCGATATTGTTTCTGTTTCTGTGTTTTCTGTTGTTCTTCTTTCTTTTTCTTTTGTCTTTTCTTCTGTCTTTTCTTCTGTTTCTTCTACCTCTTCTTTCTTAAAACCCTAAGTATTCGGTTTTCCGGCATTCGATGGCTCGGCAGTCGATACAGTGGACGTATCGATGTCGATATTTGCAAGTCGAAGAATCGGGTTCTTACAGAGTGGTATCAGAGCATATGGTTAAGCGACAACCCTGCTCAGTTGGGTGTTACTCATTAGAGATAGAGTCAGTAGTACTCTAGAATGAGTGTGAGTGTAATAATAGATATGAGCGCGTATTTGTTAGTGAATAAAAATTAATTTGTATTGTGTTGACTTATCGGTTGATTGTTTATAGATTCTGGTCGGTGCAGTCTAGCTAACTGAAATCGATAGGGGTTTCTAAACTCTTAAACAAGATAAACCGACACGGTATTGTTTTAAAATAGGGTAAATGAAATAATTTTACCCAAAACTATTTTTGTATATAAAAGAAATGATTTTTTTTGTAAATTGTTACAGTATATAGTTGCATGGTTGTTAGGAAAGTGATAATATTGAAATGTTATCATTATTATATGAAATTGAATAAGAAATTGAAATCGTAACTCCAAAGTTAAGAAATAAATCCATATACAAATGAAATTTAAGAATGTAAATTATAAATGTGACTTATAATTTGAAACAGAATTCCAGAAAAGTATTTGGAAATGTTTTGAAAAGTATTTTGGAGAGATGAAAGCTCTAAACTCTTTTCGGTCGCTGGAAAATAATTCCAACGATGATCGCGACATCACCGGTGTTCATTTTCAGGTTTCCAGAAGAGGAATTGCTGCCAAATTGTTTTAAATGAAAGTTGTTTGGAAAATTTGGGTTTTGTTTTAGAAATTCAAAGGATAATTTGAATTGTTTTCAAAAATGGTTTTGAAAAGGTTGAAAAGACTCTGGAATCCTATTTAGAATATTTATGGGAATAAATGAGTTGATAACTTATACAAATTGAATTTTGATAGAATAAATTTAACTTAAAGAATGGAGTTAAATTAATGTAAGTACAAGTGAATCAATTAAATGAAAGTGAAATTGAATGTTGGAATTCATTTCAAATTTGTAAAGTAAAGTATTGAAATAAAATTAGTAACTGAAACTAATTGGAGAAATAACAAATTAATATGGTTTGAAATGAATTAAATTCATATGGAATTTGAAATCCAGTTTAATATAAGTGGTTATAAACCAAAATAGTGAATTGAAAATAAATTTTGGGAATGAACAAAAGAATAAAACTGAAATTGAAACTGAATGTTGAAAACAAATTTGAATAAAGTGAATTGGAATTTGTAATGAATTAGTAACTGGAAGTAATTAAAAATAGTGCAGTTGTGAATGAAAAATAGTTGATATTCAGAAGTTAAACTGAATCCAAATTAAATTGAAATTGTGAATTGAATTCAAATGAAATTTGGAATGTAAAATTGAACGAAAATAGATATGTAACTTCAATAGTGAAGTAAAAATGTATAAGAAGTATATATTGAAAATTTTGTAATGGAAATGTGCAGAATAGTTTAAATGTTGTAACTAGATATTATGGCTAATAGGATATACAGGTGTATAAAGGAATTGGAATTTTGATTTTGAAGATAAATTTGAATTGCTCGACAAAAGGTAAGTATTTCAATTTCAATATGAGATTTGATGATTTTCCTGTCTAGCCGCTTGGCTTTCCATTTTCTTTTGAAATCTGAGAGTCCGTAGGGACGTTTTGTAGTCGTGCCGTGTTAGCCGCGCAAAGGAGACGCTAGCGAAATTTTTCGAAAATTTCGAGTGTTAGACAATTTTTGAGAAAATTTTGAAAGTTTAAAATTTGAATTTGAATTTAAATTTGAATTTTGAAGTAAAACAATATTGTTTGAAACTTATAGTTGAAATTGGAAATTTAATTGAATTGATAACGAATCTTTAGTAGAAAGATTTGTTTTGATAAATTGATAAAAACTATTGGATTGTGAAAAATAGTAGACGAGTTAAGGATCTTTTTTTCCTAACTTGTAATTTCGGGACGAAATTCTTTTGAGGGGGGAAGATTGTAACGACCCAGAATTTTGAACAATTTAAATTGAAAATATTTAATTAATTTTTAATATTTGAATGATGGTTTGACTTGAATTTCAAATTTATCAGAATAATTTGGCGATTAAATTTTAATATTTAATCTATTTAAAGTTGAATAAAAATTTGAATCTTCAATTTTTAGCTGAAGAAAAATATTTCAAAAGCTTTTAAAATTCATATTGATAATACTGAAGATAATAGAAGCTTCAGAATTGAGTTTGAAAATGATTTGTTCAGTTTTGAAATATATCGTTTAAATTGAATTTAAAAATAGCCTTCTGAGGCGCAGTCTCGGAATGCGACGAAACCAGTTCCATTGGATCCGTAATATTGTTTTATTATCGGATTTTAAATTTTGTAATTTTCAGAGCTATTGTGTGATCGTACGAGATAAAAACGTTTGGACAATAATTAATCGATTTAATTTTAAATATAAATTTATACACTCAAATCACCAGCCACCCTAGTCTCTGATTTGCGTCGACCTACTCTCTGTTAATCGCGTACTCTTGTCTCCTCCCCATTTCTTTTTAAATCATCACGCAAGCAGAAACAACGAAAAGCTTTGGTTCAAAAATCAAAACAATGGCGAGCAGTTCACACTGAAATCTCATTCCTCCTTTCCAAATAAAGGGGCAAATTCAATTCAAATAAAATGCGAGGCTTTTTCCCTCAATTCTTCAGTCCCGTTCGCGAATACGAAAATCAAATCGATGCCTAAACCCACGTCGCATCCCAAATCTCCAAGCACTGCCGTGGCTTCTACTCAAAGCAGTGAGGTCGATTCGTCGAATAGGGGAGTTGCGGCATGGGCAGTTTGCGACGTCATTGAACTGTACGCAGGTTGAGGCATCGCGCTTGGTAGTCGCGATCGATTTTGGCATCGGCGATGGATTCGCAGCAGCTAGGGTTTCCACGAGAACTGGTGATGCGCGCGCACGTGACGAATGGTCGTGGCCACTGGGGATTGTGACGGAGGATGGTCGCGAGTTCGATTGGTGTGGAGGCACGATGACAGACGAGGCGTGGTGATCTGGATTCGTAGTCTCATTCGAGCGCGCAAGCAAGATGAGGAGGTCTCGACGATCTGGGTTGGCGGCAAGTAGGCGATGCGGCTTTGCAGTGGGGTACGATTCAGTTTATTTTATATTTTCAATTTGATATTTGCATAAATATAAATACACATGCCTATCTAATTTCATGTTGTATATAGTCGAGACTATGAGAAAAATTATACAGAAAGAAAACAAATGGAAAAGAAATAAAAATGATAAAATGAAATTTTTTTATAAAATAATATGCAGTGAAGTTTAAAGGAAAGTTAATTTTAAAATTTTATTTTAGTTAAATCTATTTATTAAAGGAGAAATTGGTTAAGTAAATAAATAGAACAATAATTTAAGTGTTCGATTTAATTCGAATATTGATAGATTGTACAAATTGTTTATACAAGGTTAAAAATGGAAGAAAACAAACTGGATGGAAAATGGGATTGCAAAATAAAAGCTAAGATGAGATTTTCTCACTCGAATGAAAAGTTGATTTTGCAATTATTGATTGATTGACTGTTTGGATGTGATATTAGATATAGTAGGATATATCTATATATATATAGCAATATATACATATTGGCATATGTATATATTGGATTGATTGCTTTCCCGCATTGTATAGCGGATGAGACCCTATTGCGCCGTTAGTAAGCGGATGATTTTTGTAAATCCCATATACCGCGATATTCCACCCCGAAGTGGAATGGGTATTGTGCTAACATCTGTGGATGCAGGGAAACAGGTTGGAGGAATCCAACTGGATTCCTCACCAGTATTTATTTATTTACAGATATTGTGATGTATTCTGTTATCATATTGATATATGATGTTTGTTGTCGTGATTGACAAATTTGTGTGTTGCATCATCGGATTCATTTTTGAAATTTAAAAATGACGATGTTGATTTTAAAAGAGATTTTTAAAAGTAATTTTTGAAAGTATACGTTTATTTAATTTTTTTTGAATTGATTTATAAACGTTAAAATTTTAAAGTTATAAAAGCTAAGATTTTTGTGAAATATAACCAACGTGATATTTTTGAAATAGAAGTTGATTTATTTATAAAATGGTTTAAGTTGGGATTTTTGAATAACTATAAACGGTCTATATAAAAGATTTATAAAATTGATATTTATAAATTTAAAATGTTGGGATTATAAGACGAATTTTTATAAGTGTTAAAATGAAGTATAAATGGGATTTCATAAGTTAATGAAATCTGAAAGTTTTAAATTTTGTGAAGTTTAAAAGAACGATTTCTTTTAAAATAAATGAATTATAAGTTATTAACTTATAATATGGACTTGTGTATATATATTGAGTTATAAATTGAATTTGTTAATAAAGGAGATTTATAGATCAAAGTTGTTATGAAATATAAAGGTGAATTTATAAACGTTGTTTTATAAATCCGAAACCAATTGAATTTGGTAATTTAAACGTAGAAGTTATTAAAGGAGATATATTCATGATTTTGGACAGCGAATTATCCTTTAAGTTAAATGTTGTAAATAATAAGATTTGGTTGGGAATTTTATCCACGATTTTGGATAGTGGATAATTCTTGAAATAAAATGTGTAGAAAATATTGAAATTTGGTTAGTGAAGTATATTCACGATTTTGGACAGTGAATATATTGTTAAGTAAAATAGATATTGTTTTGGGAAAGTGACATTAAAAATGAAGTTAATTGTTTTAACAATGTTTTAAAATGTATTGAATATCGAAATCATAGATTTCAACGTTCATTGTTGAAATAGACGTTTTCGAGGAAGAAGGAAATGGTGGACTATAACACTGTTGTTATAGTAAATGGTTTCCGAAAGGAAATATTTTGTGTAGTATTGGGATTTATATATCTATCTAAATTCTGAATCCCTATACTAGTGATTTTGAGTCGTCGTAACGATGTTTTACGTAACATTCGTTTTGACTCAAATAAATGTCGTTATAGTAAATGATTTCCTTAAAGAATGAAATATATACTAAATTTTGATTTAAGTATATCGAATATTTTCAAATGTTGAAAATAAATAAGATTTGTGAAATACTTATTATTAAATAAGTATGGAAATGTTTTCCAATATGAAATGAAACGTTTTTGAGAATTTATCTTTGTAAAGATAAATTGAAAGTGAATATTGAAATCGATTGAAAATCGTATATCAGTAGATATTTTGAAATATAAATTCACTATGGAATTTATAAAAAGGAATCTGTTTAAAAATAAATATTGATTTGTTTTTTTTAAGTGTGGAAATTATATATCTAGTAAAGATATTTTTTGGAAAATAAATAATTTGGAAAATTATTTGGAATCTGATGATGTTGCGCATCTTTATTGATAGTTAAATAACCGACTATCAATAATTACCTTGAATGGGTATTTGTTGTGAATTGGATGAATTTGAATGCAACACTTATTTTAGAATAAACGCTCACTATTCGGGTTAGCCGGGAAAGGACCTTGGGGTCGTATAACCCATTCCGAATATGTGATACGTCGTTATGAATTGCATTTGATGACCGGTGTTGAAGACCGGATATTTTTGAAAACGGAAGGATTACCGTCGAGTTACTCTACATCGGCTGATCTCCGATTTAGAGGTTTTATCACACTTAGTGACGGGAAGTTCAGACGTGATTAGAAAATTATCCGGATTTGCAAGCGCTTCGTGAGAAGTGCCTTCGGTTCTGTTCGATCCCGGAACAGACTTGTATGGTTGTAAGTCTGACGTTACAAATTGAGATATAAAGCTGATTTCTTTCAAATACATTTCTGTTGGTGGCGGAGAATTTATTCTCTTAGCTTAACACCCTTCTCTGAGACGTACGAGCTCAGAGGTTATGTAGTTGAAATTTATCAGCGATGTACTCCCAATTTGGTAACGTGGCATGCTGAGTGTTGCTGTGAAATGATCATTGTTTGATCATTTGTGATAGGATCATTTGTTTGATCATTTATCTTTGTGATCAATTCTTTGATCATTTGTTTGACCCGAAGCATGGCTTTGTGACAAAGCATAGCTTTGTGGACGAGACTTCGTCGAGCCTCACACCTCGGAAATGGTCAAAACAGGAAAGATGCGGCAAGGTTATTAGGGGGTAGCGCCCCTTTAGTGTATGTCATTCCTTCTGGATAGAGGTGGTATCATGGTATGGAGCCCAGATACTTAACCTATGTGGTTGCTGCATTATTATTCTTATGTGGTTGTTGGAAATCGAGGATCCTCGGATATAGATCGGTTACGATCGGGGGATGACATATTCGTGTCAGTAGTTACCCAGTTAGGGGTAACCCGGCCTTGTGCTGGCAGAGATCTAACCGTAATGTTAGGTTATTTCTCGGGACGTCATTCCAGAGGCGTTTCCATGTGGAAATGGGAAGTTCCTTGGCCTGACCATTTGCTGGAAATCCAAAGAAACAATACGAGCCTTTACGATTTCAATTGTATAACCTGTCTCCTCAGGAGGCAGCTATAGCAGGCATAATATAATGGTACCTATGCTGGCTAAGATTTATATTATACTTTCGAAATGTTTTCCACTATGCACTAATAATAATATCAAAAATGATTTGATTTTGCGTAGTAAGCATCTTTGGCTAACATAAGAAGAAATCTCCTCCAAGTCTGCGTTTGCATTGTGTGTGTGGTGGGAGGTCTTATGGTAGTTTCATTTTCCAAAAGCATTGCGAATTGACTTTAAAATTTTCCTGTTGTTTATTTTAAAGATAAATAACTGTTTTACGATCTCACACCAGTCACCATGACTGACTCGGAGTTTATTGTTTCCCTTCTAAACTCTGGGTGCCCATAATTTTCCACACGGGCAGTCTAGAGTTATGTTATCAGGATATTCTGGATATTCTGGAGCTTTGGAAGCAAGCTAGTTGGAGAAACGTAGTATTTGTATCTGATATTTTATTATTTCGATGTGTATTCTGTATGAGGACAAGTTTATATAACTGTCCATTGTTGTATTGAGTTATATATAAACTCTGATGATGATGTAATGTATAAAATGATATAGTTCTTTGATTTAAAGATTATTCATTTATTTATTATATGTTGTTCCGCTGCGAATGTGAGATTCCGATATTATTTCTGTTTCTGTGTTTTCTGTTGTTCTTCTTTCTTTTTCTTCTGTCTTTTCTTTTGTTTCTTCTACCTCTTCTTTCTTAAAACCCTAAGTATTCGGTTTTTCGGCATTCGATGGCTTGGCAGTCGATACAGTGGATGTATCGATGTCGATAGTCGGAAGTCGAAGAATCGGGTCCTTACAAATATAATAAATAATAGGGATAGTCTATTATATTATAAAGGTGTAATTCCGTAGTGTGAAGGTTTTCATAGAAATAGAGAAAACATTTTGGCTAAGAACTTATGATGTGTTGTTGCATCCCTCTATCGAGTTGAACTTGGTTATGCCATACTGAAAATGGTGTCAATAATATTGCGGTATAAAATATCTTTAAATTCTGATTGAAAAGTGATGTATATATACAGGTTATTTGTTATAAACTGAGATCATTTTATTGTTAAACAATGCTAAGTAATTATGAATTTTACCGTGTAATTTGGTTCTGAATATCGGTGAGAGAGAGCTAATTCTTCTACTTTTAACGACGAGTTAATGCAAACAATGACTAATGTAGGTTAAGTGTGAAAATATTCTTATTTTACTAAGCGATTATTTGTTTGGAAGGTTTGGTGGGGTTGCATCCACTACATCATCTGAAATATATATTAAAGACTCATTTAGTTTGTAAAATAAAGAAATAACCGCTTAAACCTGAAGTAACGCGTGTTACATCATTTAGTAAATACTTGAAATCGATTGTTTGATACATAATCACAGGGTAAATAAATTATGTGGTAAATGCTTTTCAACTCACAACTACCTTCTACAGACTTCTGTACCATTTCTTCCCCGCTATTCACTGTTTTCCTAACAATGTTGTTAGAGAGTTAGATCACATTTAGCTGTATATCACCCTATCAACATTGCTCCTCGGTTTCTCTGGTCAACAATACTATGCTACTTTCTATACAGGTGGTGAAATATATGAAATAAAAGACTGTTAAATTATTGATTTATACACAGATATCAGCTAGTATATGACCAGTACAATGGACTTTTAAATTTACGTAAGCAGTCAAAGTTAATTGCTAGCACAATATCTTAACAATTATGTATACTAACGTATTTGAGGTCGAGATAAGTTTAGGTCTTAGATAATGAAACTAAAATTAGATTTAACACGTCCATCATAGATGCTATAACAAGTTAATACCAAGACTAAGTTACAAAAAAACAATCACCACAGAGTTTTTTCTATACTTTTGGGTAAACAAACTGATGTTTGATTGATCCATATCTTTGATAGATTGTTTCAACACTTCATTATTCAGAACTTACACTAGAGCTTAAAAATTCCTGAATTATGCAATATTATCTTCATGAACCAATAGCAATGAAACAATGCGATATGTATCAAACTACTAAATTCCAAAATTCTAATACACCGGGTCCAGTTTGGATAGCGTAAGATTACAATCCAATTACTGTAATCATAATTCTTGTCGTTTCCAAATTCGTTTGCTATTGGTCCAGTTTGGATTAAGTTTGATAATGGTGGTTGTTTGAAAGAGCTGATGTGTATTGCATTTATAATGAACTTAAGCATAAACTTGTAATTGAGTTGAAGTATTGTTTAGCGAGCTGACTATTGCATGGTGAATGAGTGATGCAGGTACTGACTAGGCTGCTACAAACAGACTGTTATTTGGTGAATTAAAATGCTGAAACAATCACAGACTTGACTGCTGCAAGGTCAATGAATATGCTGAAACATCAGAATTTATTTATTTATTTGTTTATTTATTTATTTATGTTGAAACATCAGAATTAAACTAACTTGGCATTGATATAGGCTAATAACAAGAAGAGCTTTTTTGTAAGTGTGCCTTCATAGGTAATCATTTCATCATTGTGATGTTGGCGGTTGTATTATTTATGTGTAGGCTGGATTTGCTGGTGATGATGCACCAAGAGCAGTATTCCCAAGCATTGTCGGACGTCCTCGCCACACAGGAGTAATGGTTGGAATGGGACAAAAAGATGCTTATGTACGCGATGAAGCACAGTCCAAAAGGGGTATCCTTACCTTAAAGTACTCCATTAAGCATGGTATTGTCAGCAACTGGGATGACATGGAGAAGATTTGGCATCATACATTCTACAATGAGCTTTGTGTTGCTATTGAAGAACATCCTGTGCTTCTAACAGAGGCTCCACTTAACCCAAAGGCTAACATAGAGAAGATGACTCGGATCATGTTTGAGACATTCAATGTGCCAGCCATGTTTGTTGCTCTCCAGGCCATGATGTCACTCTATGCTAGTGGTCGTACCATAGGTCTGTATTATATTTTGGTTAGCAATGATCATATTTGTCTTGTAGGTAATAATATACTTTATGAGACTTCAATTAGGGAATTGCCAAGTGACATCTTCATAGAACAATCAGGAAACATCTTTATACTAGCATTGGTGTCTAATTTGACCTTTCATTAAATATATTTGTGTGTGTCAAATAAGTGTTTAATAATTGATATGATCAAATCTTGCATTGCTATTTAGTGCTTGAAGAAGTATTTATGTACACATTTAGCGATACTAATTTTGTGTTTGAGTGACATTCAGAATAAGATTACCACCTTGGATCAGTTTTTGTATTTTGTGTACTATATGATAACCAAAATAATTTATTTGTCAGTAAATTTTAACTGAACGAATTTTTTTGCATTGTGAGTTTGCTATAGGGTAGAATTTGTTAGAACACACTCTCATGTAAATTGATGCTTGTACATGAACAAGATTGCAAATAAAACTAAACTGCGCTGAGCTGATACTTTTCAAGACATACCCAATTATTCTAACAGGAAATTATTGTCAAGGACAAAATTTCTCAGCGTTTTTTCCTTAAGGACAGGCCTTCAATATTTTATCTTGAAGGACAACTTTTGAAGTGACCCTCAACTTATTCATTTATTTTTAATGAAATTTTCTGTTGAGTTTACTTTTTTTTTATCTCTACACATGTGGATATATGCTTCAATGGATCACTTCCCTTTTCACATTTTTCCCAAGATTCCTTATTTGACCAATATAAAAATATCAATATATGAAATTAAATTAGATCATTTATATATATGAAGATATATAGATGACTCTTTGCCTATCAGAGCAATTGAAGTTGGCAAAGAAATTTCATCACACCTTATTTCTCTTGTTCCAGAGTTTTTTGGTGTCACATAGCCCCTCTTTTCTGGATTTTTTCTTACTTTAAACTCAAGCTTGATTTTAAGATCCAGTAATAACATTTTTCTTATTTTTCTTGCTTTACTTCTCAGTTGTTTAATTCCTGGATTTAAAGCCATGTATATTTAGATTCTGGGATTTTGTAATTTGATACAAATTGTTCTATGCTAAATGAGAGGGTGTTTAAAATAGCTCATTCCTTCTAGTTTAACCCGGGGTTCATGATTCCTAATTAAACAAATTTGTGTATTAGATAAGGATACTCATATATTAATTTTTTTAGTATGCAGGAAGCATGTAAGTGGTCAAGAAACAAATTGGGTAGAAAACCAAGCAGAGAAGACTCATCCATTTAGGCAGGGTACAAATGCATCACACATACTTCACTAAGACTTAGCATATATTTGGAGACAAAATGATTTAAGCTAAGTTACAACCCAAATTAATACAAATTCTCAGGTGAACTTATCTGGTAGACAACTAATGTTCTTTCAATACTAAATGGTAATATCTAAGGTGTTGTTAAGTGATGGGCATGCCTATTGCAAACAGGGCTACTAGTTACTTAATCAGCCTCAAGTTGATCATGACCCAATGCATCCAGACTTGAGTCATGTACCTAGATTGTGAGATATGTTGAACATAGTGTTGTGAGAACTACAGGTAATATAAAAATGCATATGGATCTACTTCACAAATCAATGCAAACTTCTACTGTAATTTAAGTACCTAAACTAAGAATTAGAGGTTTCATTATCAGGCTTGACATGTACTTATATCAATTATAAGCCATGATCATGCATTTCTGATTAACTCAGTTTTCGTTCAACTCAGACTTTAAAATATTTACTGAATGTCTATATTCCTCTCTTTCTATAATTATTTCTACTTTACCATTTTGAAAGCTAATCAGACATTGCCAAGGGAGACATGGTCACATATCAAATTATATGACATGATCCCCTATATCATACCTCACCAGAGGTTATCCAGGTCAGTCATTTTAAAACAGAAACCAATAACACATATATGTAATACAAAAGTTTCTACATATTCTTTACTCAGAAAGATAAGCACATATCAATCCAGAAAATACTTAAACATAATGAAGTTTTGCTTAGCCTAATTATTACAATATTTCTGCCAGATTCCTTAAGCATTCTAAGTGCAAGTAGGTCTTCAAGTGTCCATGCTAACAAGATTCTTATGCTTCCTTTCCTGCAGCAACATCCAGAGCTGCCTCAACGAAAATGAGACACCCCAAATGTTACAAAGCAACAAATAGGGTCAGAAATAAATTTCTGGTATGAGTGAAATCACATGTTAAACATTTTGTAAATTCTTAATGCTACATAGAAAACATATCAATTTAATGAGAACTAAATTCATACTAAAATCTGAGTATTGGTAAACTTGTCTATCAATCATACACTCAAACAACCATGCACTCATTCCATCCAGATTTTCATATACATACTCCTATGAAATTATTTCCAATTCCATAGCCTGACTGATCAATCTCATTTCATTTCTCTTTACATTTTGTGTTTGGTCTAACTCCTTGCCATTGAACACTATGTGTGCATTGAAAAGGGGCTCAGTTCTGTTATCCCTTTTCACAGAGGCCTACAGGACTTTAGCAAGTCATGCACATACCCATCATCCTCCTGATGATGAGCAGATCAAGGCACCATTCCTAAATTATTTTTATAATTTAGAGACCATACTTATTTATCTTCTGAGAATTTTATTAGCACTTGAAATGCTTTGCATTCTTTTCCTTTTCTCTCATGAATCAATAGTTTAAGAAACTCCATCAGGGGTTTTAATTAGACATAACAAGCTTTCATGCACAAATGCCAAATCCCATCCCAAGGTTAATTTATTCAAATCATGTTTCTGAAACTTATATATATATATATCTATAGAAGTTTTCCTATATCTCACATAAATATGATGAAACCATATCCTATCTATTTATTTTTATTGAGAACATAGGACATGATTTTTCTTTAAGATAAACCCATAAAACATATTAACTTATAGTAGGAGCAACTCATCACCTATACATGATACTGCATTGTTCATGTCATTTTAATATAGACTAGGCATAAGCATAAATCTCATTATTCATGATGCCTGCTATTTTTCCTTTGATACCCCATTTCTTAGTACAATATTCAGTTTATTTCTTACATAAAACTGGATCATTAAATCCACTTCTATGATCTGAGTACATGTTTGATTACTTATATTTTAAAACAAAAGACTGAAACCATCTTAACAAACAAAGACAGATCAAAACTCCAACCAAAAGTTCAATCAAAACATCACCCATAATTAGCATGCATTTATTCAGAGAATAAAATCAAACTAAAAATCATAATAAATTTTATACATGAAAATAACTTGGCTGCCCTTAATATGGGTCTTAGTGCCATAAATCTCAAAGTGATTACCACTCACCTTCCTTTGCTTCTCTCCGGGAATGCTCAGGTCTGAAGGCAATGTGAGTTATTTTATTTTAATTTTTGTTTTCTCCCCCTGGACAACTATTGTTCCTCCCCTGATTTAAATCACTCTGTTAGGGTTTAAATGGAGGAAAAACCCATTCTATCCTCACTTTACTCAGGGATTAATGTATGTATTTTTATGGCTAAAAGTGCCATTTTCTCTTGGTTTCTATTTCCAGTAAAACAGTTACCTCATTACTTTTCTGTGCACATGCTATTTGCATGATTTCCTTGCACATCATTTTTATGTGACTCAGCCCTACATTTCTTTCCTCATTTCTTTTGTAAGCTTGATTTTTAGCTAACAAATTTTTGTCATCTATCTTGATTTATTTTAAAAATACATTCATACCTATAAATGTTACCAGACTGGTTGTTATGCATTTCAATTATTAAAAGGAATTATTTCACTACCCAAATACTTTTCTGGTCATATAAATTTATAGTATTCATAAGATATGTGTATTTAAAACTCATTCATACCTTAGTTAATTTTTCTTTCCTTCTCATTATTTGTTGAAATATTTTATTCCCTTTTGATATTCATTTTCAAATCATTTTATTCTTCAATTATTTTCTGTTAACCAATTTATCATATATATATTATTTAATTTTTATCTCAAAATTTTTGGGTCTCCACAACTTTCTTTAGGTATCAGTTTTTAGTCATTGATAGCAGTTTTTAGGTATTAGTTTGTAGTTATCGGTAGCAGTTTTTAGGTATCAGTTTTTAGCTTGGTAGCAGTTTTGTTGTCCTTATGAATAATTTTGGAAAATGTTTGTCCTTATGAATAATTTTTAGGAGAATGTTTGTCCTTGTGGTAAAAATATTGAGATTGTGTCCTTGAGGCAAAAAATATACAAATCTTTGTCCTTTAAATTAATTCCCCTTATTCTAATAATACGACTCTAAAGCTAATGGACATAAGGCATCCATTTACTTCACTGTATCATGTATTAACGTATATCCCTCTTTTTTATACATCAGCCATCCATGATTTGCTAAATATCACCTACTTTTCTTCTTTCTTCAAACGTTTACCAATAAAATGTCCACATATAACGTATATCTATCCTATTTCCCACAGGCATTGTGTGCCCTTCCTCATGCCACCCTCCATCTCGATCTTCCTGGTCGTGATCTCACAAACTCTCTAATGAAGATCCTAACTGAACGTGGGTACATGTTCACCACTACAGTCGAACGGGAAATCATCACGGATATTAAAGAAAAACTAGCTTATGTAGCCGTAGACTACGAGCAAGAACTCGAAACCACTAAAAGCAGCTCTACTATCGTGAAGACATATGAGCTCCCCAAGGGACAGGTCATCACTATTGGAGCTAAGAGGTTCAGATTCCCAGAAGTACTCTTCCAACCTTCGATCATCGGTATGGAAGCAGCTGGCATTCATGCGACGACTCATAACTCCATCATGAAATGAGATGTGGATATCAGAAAAGATTTGTACGGAAATTTTGTGCTCGGTGGAGGGTCTACTATGTTCCTCGGTATTGCTGATAGGATGAGCAAAGAGATTACGGCACTTGCACCTGGCAGTATGAAGGTCAAGGTTGTTGTCCCACCTAAGAGGAAGTATACTGTTTGGATTGGTGGCTCCATCCTTGCATCGCTTAGTATTTTCCAACAGGTATGATTTTGGTGTACTACTTTTTGTTTTTCTTAGAGATGTCTTTACTAAAAATAGCTTTACAAAAAATTAATGCATTAACTATCTGTAGGTAAATCTATTAATTTGGCTAAACTAGGTATGTCAAATGCACAAGGAGGTTGTACAACCCTTCTCTATCAAAGTTTTTCTCATTTGTATTAATACTTATTTAAAAATAATGTTAGCCCTGGTCTAAAAATTTCCTAATACGATCATCAGTATTAATTTATTTGTTTCTTATATGAGATGTGGTATCTTGCCATCCCGATGAAGTGTGTGTGTGACTGAAAAGTGTTTATAGATGCTGGATTGTTTTTGCATTAGCTGAATCCTTCAACTTGGAATATTTCAAACAAAAGTTATTTTTATAATCCTGAAGTGGATATCAAAGGCAGAGTATGATGAATCTGGTCCTTCCATTGTTAACAATGTTAACTAAGTTAATAATAATAATAATAAATTATAAAATACTAACAATGTTAACTAAGTTTTATAAAAATTAACTAAATTTATAATAATGACGATAATAATTTAACTAAGTCAATTAAGTTTTATAAGTATTAATAATAAAAAATTAACCATGTTAACTTAGTTTTATAAAAATTAACTAAGTTTATAATAATGATAATAATAATATAACTAACTTAATTCTTTATGAATAATAATAATAATAATAATAAATTAACTAAGTTAATAATAGTAGTAATAAATTATAAAATATTAACCAAGTTAACTAAGTTTATAAAAATTAAATAAATTTATAATTTATAATAATGATAATAATGATAATAATAATTTAACTAAGTCAATTAAGTTTTGTAAATAATAATAATAATGAATTAAATATGTTAATAATAATAACAATAAATTATTAAATATTAACCAAGTTAACTAAGTTTTATAAAAATTAACTAATTATAACAATGATAATAATAATTTAACTAATTCAATTAAGTTTTATAAATAATAATAATAATAAATTAGCTAAGTCAATAATAACAATAATAATAAATTATAGAATGTTAACAAAATTAACCAAGTTTTATAAAAATTAACTAAATTTATAATATAATAATAATAATTATTATTATTATAATTCAACTAAGTTAACTAAGTTAACTAAGTTCTATAAATAATAATAATAATAATAATTTAGGGTATTTTGCTTTGGATAAGAACTTTAGGTGAATTTGGGATGTTATATTGGTAACACGGTGAAGTGGATGACAGTCTTGTTTTTTTAACTGATTGCACATAATTTTACACTTGAATTTGGGTTTTTTTAAGTCAACTTTCTTTTTAATCGGATCAAATGCTTGGGTTTTTGGCGTTAGTAGTAAATAAAAAGTCTAATTTTGATTAATGGCTGGATTTAAATTGTTTGATTTTAGAGTCTAGTCTTATGTTTACATTGTTGAACAATATTTGATCATGACTTGTGTACACGTTTAATTTTCAGGAAAATAATATGGCTAGGGGGTCTTAATTATCGTTTAATTGCTACTGGAGTTGAAATAAATGAATTACTTCTGAAGAATGACTGGCAGTCTTAATTAGAAATGGATCAGGTAAACATTCTTTATTTTGCTTAATGTAGCATATTAGAGGACTGTATATCCATATACATGATTAAATTTTGTTAATATATGTTATAATGCAGCTTAGAATACAACAAAGAACTGGGCAAGTGTTCGTAGATTTTGAAGAGGGCAAATACATTTTCCTCCTCCTTACAAATATTTCACCATCTAAAGATAGGATTCGAACACCAGCATGGTTTGTAATTTTTAAACCCTATCTTATTTTCATATATTACCATCGTTTTCTCATCATAAAACGTTTAAAGAGGAATTTTCATTGCACATAAGAATCCGTTGGGAACATATTTATCAATAATATTTTTCAAGATTTATTTTTCCTGAACATTTAAGCCTGAGATATAGGTGGTTGTATGCATTTCTATGCAGGTATGGAAAATACAAATATTTTTTAAAGATGAAGCAACCAGCTATTTTGGTGAAATTCAGGTGCAAATATATTTAACTTATGCCATTTTTCTCTAATCCTACTTGCATTTAAGGGCAAATGTGGCATTACTAAACATTATGGGTGTTGCTATGTTGTTTGTGTCAAATCATTTTATTGCCTGAGCCCAGATACTTGCAACATAAGCAAAAAATAACATAACATGTGCTTCTTTTCGAATGTACTTGTTATATGTATGCACGCACGCTTAACTTGAACTTATCATATTTGATGCTAAATAAATTCTTATTTGTTCTCTTCTACCGTTGATCTCTAATTGTTTTTTTTTTCTTATAGGCATATTGGACTTTTGAAGGAGAACGAGCTTGGACATTCCACGATATATATTTTCTCTTTTAGCAAGCTCTTTTTGTAAGATTTTATGTCGCTAGCATTTGTGCTTAAAACATTGTTCATGAAATGTTACATATGACTAAATTTTATTTTGTATGAAATTGATGTAGCTTTGATAATGTTTAATCTTTATAACTGCTTATAATGTCAGATTATATCTATTAGTGTTTTATAAATTGAGGAGTTTGTTTTGAATACATTATTTATGGTATTTATAATTGTTTTGAAATTGTTGCAGTAATTGCAAAAATATTGATATATCGCAGCGTTTCAAACGAGCTACAATATTAAAAAGTAACAAAACGCTGTAGAAAACCAAATTGAAGCAAAATAAAAAGGCTGCAACTATCAAAACATAACAGCACAAAACCGCTGCAATAAAAACCCATTGTTAAAACGCTGCGAAAATAATTTTCTGCAGCGTTTCAAAACCGCTGCTATGTTACTGGTTCTATTGAAGCATGCTGTTAGACTACGTTTTCCAAAACGCTGCTAAATTGGTGTGCATCGTTTAATAAACGCTGCAAAATAAATTTACTGCAGTGTTTTGTAAAAGCTTCGGTAGCTATTTTTTAACAATATTTAGAAAACGCTACGACATTTCTTGACTCTACTGCAGCATGACATTAAGCAGCGTTCTTCGAAACGCTGCGAATGATTATAGCAGCAGTTTTATAACACTGCGAAAGCTCTTTATTGTTGTAGTGGAGAAATCCGATTGGAGAAGTAGGAATAAGATTCCATAATTGACCCCAAGTGCAAGTGGGAGATTGGTAGAGTTTGGGGTATGCCTTAGGGGCAATTATGTAATTGTTACATATATATAACTCGTTGACTAATCTTGTTCGAAATAAAGGTATTTCATTTCTATTATATACTTGATATAATGTAGTTATATTAATTAATTAACTAACCAATAATATATTTAATAGAAAATGCATAAATGGTATGTTTTGTGATAATGGTTACAAAGTGTTGTAACTGTGAGTAATTTATCACAATAAAAATAAATATGCCATTTTAAATGTTCCTAGTCAAGATGCATTGAGATTGGATATCGATGTATTCGTTGAGACTAGAGTACGTAACGCTCTCCAAATGTTGGGCAGTGTATTACTCATGACTGCTGGGGGCACCTAGGGGTTACATACTAATAGTTATTGAATAACTATGGAATGACTCATTTGATAGTTTTCCGTTGGTTAATATAACTAAGGTTAAACAAAAAAATATCGATGTGAATAATTTACATAGTTCATTTGACTTGAGAATACAGTGAATCTTCAATATGAAAGCTCCGCTTTGATTCAAATCATGGCACGACGTCCATCGAGTGACTATAATTGGGTCAAGTGGAAGTATTGGAAGTGAAGCACTATTCAAGAGAGGATTCGTCCCCTCAGTTATATGAGGTTAGTATCATGGTCAACTCAAGTCAATCCAAAGTCAAAACTTCTGACCAGAGTAGTTCGGTTAATAATTATTATTATTGTTGAACCTATCACTTTGTATTTGGACTTTAGAGTTGAATGTGGACGATGTTGGAATTTTGTACCATTACCAAATTCAATAAATCCAAAGTGATATAGTTTTTAGGAAGAGAATTGGTATAATAATTGGCAAAACTAGGTAACGCTTATTAAATTAAAATAAGATTTTTCCGAAAATGAGTAAGTGATAAATTTAGCCATAATGTCACACCACCTGCTAAGTGAAGTGTGAACGTTAACGTTCGAATTGTTCGACATTAATCGCTGACCGAATTTACACCCAAGAGTTACACAACCGAATCGATGAATTCTCTTAAGACTGAATGATTTAATTAGTTTATAATTGTTATAAATCGATTAATATTTATGAAATATTAATTATAGAATTTGGATATGATTTGAGAAATAAATTTGTTGCATGTATTTACAAAAAGTTATAAACGTGTTGATCGGTATGAGATATCGACAACAAATTTTGGTTAAATATAATTGTGTATAATTAAATTAGGCTAAATGGGCTCACAAACCATACATTTTAGAGGTGAAAGTCGTTGGTTTTGATACAGGAAGGTGGCAGCTACTATGCATGAGATTAGGGTTTTGAGATGTGTGGTTGAGATCATTATTTGTTCCCTTATCCTACCCATATAAAAGCTAATCTCAAAACCCTAGTCAAAGGCTAATTCATTTTTTGAGCCGCTACTTTCATCTTCTTCTTCCTCATTTTAATGACAGCAACTATCCTCTAAAATCATCCTAAAAATTATCAAGTCCAATTTAAATTAAAAAATACTAATTTGTAGTAGAAGGTCTCCAATCCCGGTTTAGCAACCTGATGGATTGGGAAGTGTTCTTAGAAGAGAATTCATTGTTCAACGTGGACTCAAAGACTTCATTAGGAGGTGAACTTTTATTTATTATTATTGTTTTGATTTCAAGTTTATCATATGAATGTTGATTTACATCCAAATCACTTGTTTGTATTCAAATTTGTTTATTGTTTAGATTAGGTGAGATTTTTGTAAGTACGTGTGTTTGTTACAATTGGATTGGTTATGTGCTTATTGTAGTATTTTATTTATTGATTTATTTTGAATTTATTTCTAAAAAATTAATTTTGATTTATATTAATATATATAAATAGATCTAGATTAAATGTATATAGATTTGCAAATTGTCTATATGTATAATTGTATATATGTTTATATCTTGTATATATTTAATCTAACAAATTTCTTATGATGTTTATACCTTTTTGAATCATAAAATATAAAATTATTTTATTAAATATATATATAAATATTTTATTATTATTTAATAAGTTTGTGAATATTTATTATGTATAAAATAATTAATTGTTCAAAATTTAAATTTTATATTTTTTATAATTTTTGGACCATGTATGATGCTTATTGTAAAATTTTAAGATTTTTGAACTTAATTTTTTATTTTTAAAATTAATTTATTTTTTTCTTGCAATAAATTATTTAATTAAAATATAAATTCAACTGATAAAATTCTAGAAATTTACATAAGCTTTAGATATTTTACAGATACCTTCAGAAAAAATTTCATTTTTTTATAATTAATTTATTTTTGAACTATAGTTAATTATTTAATTAAAATATAATTTCAGTAGAGAAAATTCTAGAAAATTTTCCTAAGTCCAAAATATGTCTCATCTACCTTCAGAAAAAGTTTCAGAATTTTTCAACTTGCTTTCGTATTTTTAAGAAATTATTTGATTAAGGGCCATTATCAACTATTTAATAATAAATATCATTTTACTTAAAAAACTCCATAAATTAATCTTAAGCCCATATTATGTTTCCAGATTTTCCAAAATTATAAAACTTGTATTTTTATCATGTGATTATTTACATTAATTTATTATGGCAGAAACTATTTTATTCAATAATTTATATATATGCGTGTGTGTGCATTCATATACATATATTATCCTGTTTTGACATATTATACAAGCACATATTTGAACAAATTACAATACACACAAAATAAGATAATGTGTTCGCTGCAATGTAAATCCCAAAATCTATATACGGGCACATTATACCCTTCATGGATTATGATGTTACACATGCACACACATATATATGTATGTATATATATACATGGATATATATATATAAAACAAAATTAAATAAATCTCAAACTATAATTTGTACAGTTAGAATACATATGGACATAGTAATAAATCTTGCCATGAATAAATTATTAATTAATGACATTTAACATATCAATCAATTCAAATTAAAGAGAGAAAATAAAAGGTTTCTCTCTCCATTTAATGCAACTAATACTCTCCGTTGATTCTTTTTTTAGAAAAGAAATGGAAAGTTGCATTCCCTATACATTAATTAATGTTAGGTGTATTTGATACACTATACATTTGAAATGAAAACTTTCCCTTTAACTAATTTAAATAAAATAAATGATTTAATTTTAAAAAAATAGAAATATCCTAAATAAATTAGCCTTCATAGGCCTAACTAAGATCCAATAGGGTAAAAAAAATTGAAATTCACCCATTTTTTCCGCTGTGGGCTGGCCCTGTTCCTTTAACAGCGAGATTGTAGACTTAGATGAGATCCAAGAAATTAACACTGTGGCTGAACCAATGGGAGAACCAAGTTCACCCATATACAAAAACACATAACCAATTAGAAAGTTGTAACGACCCTAATTTTTAGTAATATTATTTAGGATATTTAATTAGCTAAATTAAACTAAATAATGTAATGATTATGGGATTGAGATTTGTGATTAATAAAGGGTAGCCGTGGCATGTAAAAAAATGAACTAATATGAGTAAAAATAAAATAAGTTAGGCAAATAGGTGAGGGGCAAAGCTAGAATAAGAGTATTATAATACCCTAAACCCTTAGGAATTCATTTCACACATTCATTCATTTGCAAAAAATTAAATATTGAGGCCGGCCACCATTAGCAAGAACAAGAGGAAGAAAAGCTAAAGGAAGAAGATTAATTAAATTCAAATCCATTCAAATCTCAAATCCTTAATCTCAAAGCTAAGGTGAATAATGGCTACATCTCATATTTTTTATTGTTTTCGGTTTTAAGGATAAACCCGATTTATTTTGCAAGGTTATGCCATGTTTTTGAATGATTAAATGTTTATATATGCTTGTTGATGATTCATGCTTATTCATATAGCTTTTATGATATATTTTAATGTGAAAACCCTATTAAATGACATCCAAATGCCTTGCGATTTTAGATTTAGATCAAAAATGATATTTTAGAGATGGGTTTCAATTTTCATAATTTTCTGAATTAATTTGTATTTAATATTAATTTTCTAGTGAAGAAAATGATTATTTGGGTTTAAAATAATTTATGGTTAAATTATTTATGTTGTAGGTCTGAAATTAATATATGTTAGAAAATATATTAAACTTGACTTTCTGGAATTTTTATAAAATTTTCCTAAGTACTTTAATAGATATATAAAATTATTTAAGGTATTGAACTTGAATATTTTATATATTTATAAAAGGAGAAGAGGTATTTTGTAAATTATTTAAATTGTTTAATTCTGAAATTTCAGTAGTGTTTTTGGAAAAGAAAATTTGCAACCAATCATATTTTAACAAACAAGGCAGGTTAGTTGAAAAGATTACCTTAAAAAGATAAAATTCAGTTTAAAGATTTGGTGCACAGCGAATTGGATATAGGCAGAAGGTATTGGGTCGAAACAAGGGGTTCCAAAGGGGTCGGAGCGCTACTTTGTTTTCAAATGGAAATGCACCTGCTTTGCTTTCGATAGTAATGCTTTCGACTTGGTTGGCTTCCGACTGGGTCAAATTGATTTAAAGAATGGTTTTGAAAGAGGTTGCGCCTTTTGTTTTAAGTAAATGCATTTGAAGGGGTTAAAACCCCTAGCTTCCGCTTTCTACCTTTCGAAGCAAATGGTTTCTGAAGGTATACTTTGTTTTAAAACTCAAGTCGCTTCTCCAATGCTTTCGAAGGGTTGCTTTCGACACCATCACTTCTTTACTTAGGAAATGCTTTCGAAAGAGTGCTTGTGACTTAAATGTTTTATGACCCTTTTACTCTTTTGAAGGTAGAACCCAAAGGTTTCGAAGAATATAGTTTTCAATGCTTTCGAAAGGTTGTTCCACATGTTTTACTTGAACCCAAATGGTTTTGAAAGTTTTGATGTTTTAATGCTTTCAGAAGATTTTAATGAAGATTTCAAAGGGGTGGTTCCCCAATTGTTTTGAAAGGTTCGAAAGGAAAGGTTTTCCAATGTTTTAGAAAGGCAATGTTTAAGTGTTTCAAAGATAGAATGTCTAAGGTTTTATAGCTTTCGAAGGAAAGGTTTTTCAAAGGTTTCGAAAGGTTTATATGAATGGTTTCGAAAGGAATGTTTTAGCCTTTCGGCCTAGGCTATAAAGGGTTTACTTGGTTTCGAAAGAGATACTTTCAATGGGATCGAAAGGGGTACTTTCAAAGATTAAATATTTCTATCAACAAAGTTTTGAGTAAAGTATGTATAACATGGCAAGATGATTTGAGTAAAGCATAGAGTATATTTTCCTTGTTTAAAGAATGATTTAAAGGTTTAAATCAATTTGTAAGAAATGGTTTTCAAGGAAAATTTATGGGTGGCTAACCCTAAGTAAAATGACTCAGATATTAGAATACCAGATGGGACTGGTATAGGGTCACGCCCTATACATTAGCTATTATCCCCTAGCTATTTTAGTCCAAAATTCCAATGTGTAGGGCTTTATCACAGGTAAGACTAAAATGATGTTACACACGGAAAGGAATATATTTGTACAGAGGTAGGTTATTGGTGAGCCCGCAAAACCATTAGGATTAGTTGACTTGGAGAAAGTAAGTTAGGGATAGACCGTCCAGAAAAGGAGTATCTAATAGATGTTAGATTATTATTTTATATTGTCTGGTAGGCCCGAGTCAGCCAAAGGTTAGCAGTTAGCCAAACAAAACTATAGTGTTCGGACAGATAGTCCATTTGTTACCTGATATGTATGTTTACGTGATAATGCTTTAAAGTTTTAACCAGTTTTGGTTGTAGGATTATGATTTGCAAAAGATATGTTTTAAAAGGATATTAGTAAGGGGAAACCCGTTCCGCTAAGCGGCGTGGTCTCACTTAATGTCAAATAACCGAGATGTATAGTATTATTCACACCATGCCTTATGTCTGACTCGAAGTTTACGTTTTTTCCCTTAAACTATCAGGTGCTCAAAATTAATTTGAGTAGGCTAAGGGTTAAGGATCTTTAGGTTTTAGTAGGTGGACGAATAAAGCTTCCGAAGACGAGTAGGAAGATGAAGTTAGCTATTTAGGAGTTGTTCTATTTGTTTTATTCTGGTTTGTTGCATTAAGTCAGTTATGACTATTTAGTACTCTGGTCATCCAAGGGAGCATCTTCATATGTTGCTCTTGGCGTATTTTGCAATAATTATATTTGATCTGAACCTGGGAAACGTTTAGGATTATGTAACTTGGATATGAAAAGTTGTTTTGGGAATGTAATTAGAAAAATGTTTTAATTTGTGATGATTTTATTTCATATTCAAGTGCTTCTGATATTATGGATACCATTAACATTAACGTATTTGGTCATCGGAAGTTAATACTATGGATGACTGCAGCATCTGTAGCACTTAGCTTTGGGCCTCCAGATAGGGGATGTTACAACTTGGTATCAGAGAATAGGTTTATGAAAAACTTAAAACTAAAATGATTTTTTGAAAACATGATCCTAAGGAATTAGAGATAAGATCAGGGTATAGGATAACGCTATAGTAACGTACTTGTATTTACTATACATAAGTATATGCTATATCTTTATTCTTCTATCTCCCTTAGGCTATTATTCTGTATCTCCACTACGCCATAAATGGCCTTCTGCAACACAAAAAAAATGTTGGCTTAGGCCCGAAAAATGTTGCCATAGGTCTATGGCAACACTTTTAGGGTGATGCAATTTTTGCCGTTGCCTTAGACCTCAAAGGCAACATTTTGACTATCTAAGGCAACA
Organism: Allium fistulosum; assembly: GCA_030737815.1. Lineage (NCBI taxonomy): Eukaryota > Viridiplantae > Streptophyta > Magnoliopsida > Asparagales > Amaryllidaceae > Allium > Allium fistulosum. The sequence goes on from CM060903.1 coordinate 999,901,038, forward strand.
TAAGTAATATTGTTGCAATAGAACCATATTTGGGTCTATGGCAACACCATAGGTATCTGTAGCAACATTCCAAAATGTTGCTATAGATATTAACTTTCTGAATTTGTGGGGCCCACAATGTAGAGCATATTTGATTTTTTAATAAAAATAAATATTTATTTAATAAAATGCTATTGCACAGAATTTAATATTTAAACAGTAATTTATTTAAATAAATATTTTATTTCAACATTTGAAATAGTACAAATTCCTGACTCCACTATTTTACAATTCAATGATATATAACACTGATATTCACATATACAGATATTCCTCACTACATCACTCAGTTCACTCATTACATATGCAGTTTCAATTTATACAGACACCGACACTAACAAATATATGACGAGCCGAGTGCCGAGCCAAAGGCGAGCCGAGAAGCGGGTCCGGGCGCAGCGCCGGCGGGGGTCCGGGGCACCCATCAATGCCCCTAAGTTTTGCAAATAATATTGACATCAATATCTAGTAAATATGAAGAAATAAATATCATTCAGTGGAAGATTAGGAAACTTTGAAATTGCTTAACTATGACTTGCAATTTATCATCAAAAAATGCATAACTATAAACGCAGATGACAAATTTAATATTTCTTGATCTTAGATTATGGTGGTATTTACATCAAATATGTATCATTGCCAAGTAATGAATATTTTGGCACCACTGGAAAAAAAAATGTGGTTAGTATATATAGAGTATGCTATCTTCGTTCTATCAACTTTCATATCAAAACCAAGAAATGGCTGGTTTTGCTGCCAGTACGATGCAGCATCTTCTGATTGGCTCATCTAAAAATAAAAAGAAAAGAAAACAGTTTGTTCCAGCCATGAGATGATAAAGAACGGCTAGACTAAAAGCATACCGTTTTCTGTTCTTATCTCAGTTCAAACTTAATCCCAGCTAAATTTAACAGATGTGATTTACTATACAATTACATTACTGTTACGAGCATTATAGGTTGACTAAGAAAATTAGATTAATTTGAGGACAGGACAAAGTCTTTCCACAATAGGAATATAATTCATCGTGTAAAATCAAGCTAAGATTCATGCTAAAAAGAATAAAAATTCATAACATGATTTTATTCAAAATTGCAATGACCACTAGGAAGATTGGAGTTGTTCGAAAGATACTATATATCAAGGTAAATGACTAATGTGATATAATGGTCGAAAAAGAGTGGCTATTTTAGAATGCACGAGACACTGCGGGTATCGGGCATCATACCAAAGAGGCACCATGCTAAGTTCAAACATGTAAAAACTACCGAGGTAAAATATATATTGCTTTTTTTAGTAATACAAAATACAACTATATGTGAAATGCTGGAAACATAAACTGAATTACCAGTTGCATCAATTCCACCTTCCATCTAAGCATCACCACTCATGTAGTATACATGACTGTAGATAACAAAACAGCACAGAAAAATAAGGAGATGAAATATGGAATTTAAGATCATAATAGTCAATATACACCACTCATGTTTATATTTTCATCAAGAAATTTATAATTGTATTAAAATGCTCAGGAAAAGCTAAGGTTGCTGCAAAGCGGAACATAAATGAACAGATGATGTAACTGTTGGATCATTAAATTTAATTGTGTGAGTGCGTGGTGAAATGTACGGGCGAACTGAAACTATTAACTTACCCAAAAAAGCAGCTTTCCCATAAAAAGAAGAAGAAAAAAGTCGGACAGGAAATCCATAGCACTCAATACTTCAAAACATTCACCATGAAAATAGGTGCACGAGTACAAGATATTATTAAGACCAGAATGTAATACACATTTTTGTACTTGATGAACTTAACATGCAAAGTTGAAGTGGTAATAATACTAAGATATGATTCTTCTCAAAAAAGATTGAAGTTTTACCTATCCAATACTCATCTTAGTTCAAAATGGTGCACGCAATTCAGAACATAAGTGAATGGACTCAGAAGCTAGCTGAGGCTAAACAATCCAACAAGCTTGTGGTGGTTGACTTCACTGCTACATGGTGCCCACCCTGCAGGTTTATTGCTCCATTCTTCACTGAGCTGTCTGAAAAATACCCCAATGTTCTGTTTCTCAAGGTCGATGTGGATGACCTTAATGATATTACATCAGAGTATGGAGTACAGGCAATGCCTACCTTCAAATTCCTGAAGGATGGCGTCGTTGTTGATGAAGTCGTTGGTGCCAACAAGGCAGAGTTGGAAAAGAAGGTTCAGCAGCACATGGTTGTTCTTAATGCTTAAGCTTGTCATGTCTATTATTTACAGTATCGGATTCTGTGTTTGGTGACCATATACTCAATCATGTCCATTATCTGTAATGTCATATTTTGTGCTTGGTTACCGAATACTTAATCATGCGTGTCTTTGTTATCTTACTTAATAAGGGTTCTTCTCAAATCTTGAATTTGTGCTATCAGGATTATGATATGAACATCTGTATGTCTGTGTCTGTATTCCTGTTTAGAATATAATCAAGTGCTTTGCTTTTAAAAAAAATACTAAGATATTCGATTGTGTACCCAAAGGTGTTGCATTCAAGTCAAAAACTGTAGGCATATTTAATAGTCAAGTTAAAAATAACATGCAAAAGTAACAAAGAACTAAAAAATTCCACAACCTGATATTCATTTCCAGTAAGCAACTTTGTAATAATTTGTCAACAGTTAAAAAACAGTATAGCTGACTGATTTCTAATGAAGGTAACACAAGTAAAGTACAACAAAATAAGAAATTTAGTGGAAGGGATATTAACTTCCTTAACAATTATGAGCATTATACATTCAGATATTCAATCAAATTTAGTGGAAGGGATATTTTGACGTCTCGCACATGACGCTACATTAAATGGTTCATGGCCCTCAAATTGAAAAACAAATTCTTCCTTTTTAATAACTAAATTGGAATTATTAACAGAGCACCTAAGAAATGCAGCTCATATCTCAAAAGCTAAACAAAATTACAAAGATTCAAAAAATTACCATCCAATTAAGTATCCAAATCCAGCAAAGAAAGTGAAGATCCCACAATACTTCCGACACAAAACCATGGAAGCATATCCCAAAGTCATAGGAATCATAAAATGGAAATTTGAATACAAACCAAACGACAAATACGACAAAACAGAGCTGGAAATCGCCGCGTATAAATAGAAAACGAAACTACTTCAACTGCCAATTGAATAGAAAACGAAGTTGTGTCCTCTGAATACTGGAGTGGAAGATTGAATAGAAATGTAATAGCATCAGATTGCCTCTTTCGAAATGAAATTAGGGATTAGGGATTAGGGATTTGGAAATTGGGGGTGAGAACGAAAATGATATGAAAAGTAAAGAGGGAAAACGAAAATTTGGGGCAAATTGTAACGGTGATCCAGTTTAACAATCAGATTAAATGTAGACCGTTGGATCGTATTCATGCGGATTGCAAATTTTATTAATTTTTTAATTTGAATACATCTATAGCAACACTATATAAAAATGTTGCATCGTGTTACACTTGTTTAGCTAGAGCAACACATTTTTATGGCTAAGGTAACACCATAAATACAACGTTGCAGTAGGACTAAAATTTTATATCTATCGCAACATTTTAGCTGGCAACACCTTGCAAAAATGTTGCAGAAGACCATTTATGGCGTAGTGCTCATGAGGCTTGAATACAGATATGGATGCTAGAAGTAGAAGAGTGAATCTTGGGGGAAGCACCACAACAAATGGTAACGCTAGACCAAATACGAGAAGGAACCAAGGTCAGACACAAGCAGGAAATGTGGATGCTGGAGTCCCGCAAGTTGATATTAGAGTTATGTATCAGTTTTTCATGAATATGATGCAGGCGGGTGTTGTTGCTGGAGTGGTTGGAGGAAATGTTGTAGGAGGAGTCCAGGAAGCTCCGGCGGTCAACAATTATGCTATTTTAAGTAGAGACTATGCTAGGCTTGGACGAAAGCCATTTATTGGAACTGAAGATGCTATAGAAGTAGAAAATTGGTTGCTGCATTGCGAGAGGATCTTTGCAGACTTGGGGCTCAATGATGAGCAAAAGATGAGGCTTGCATCGAGACAGCTTCAGGGAGCAGCTTTATATTGGTGGAATAGTGTGACAATTGGAGTAAATGAAGAAATGATGACATGGGTTGAGTTTAAGAGGAGGTTCGAGGAGAGGTTCATGTCTGTGATGGCGAAGTCTACCTTGATCAGAAAGTTTGCTGAGTTGGAACAGGAGGAGATGACTGTGTTGGAGTATGCTAGAAGGTTTGAGGAGTTGGCTAGGTATGGACATGCCACTGTGGTATTATGATGAAGAGAAATGAGAAGTTCATAAGGGGGTTGAAGCTTGAGTTGGCAAGGGCTACATTACCTCATATTAGGGATTTGTGTGATGTTGTGGTGGAGATGACATTGAGACATGAGGAGATGCTTTCTTCTCTGGAGAAGAATAAGGCATAGGAAGTCCAAGTGGGGAAGAGTCAAAAAAGGAAGTTCTTTCACAAGAAAGGAGCTCAGAAGGGTGGAGCTGCTAAGAAGGAAAAGGCAGAAGTGGTCTGTTACAAGTGTGACAAGAATGGACACTATGCCCATGAGTGTCGGACAGGCAAAGGAAGGAATATTGTGGAGAAGAAAGAGGTGAGGTGTTTCAAATGTGATCAGATTGGACATTATAAGAACCAATGCAAAGAGCCTGCTAAGGATGGAAGGGGAAAAGTATTTGCATTGGAACCTGCTACGTCGAGACCAACAGCACAGAAGAAAGGGAAGGCAATGTTGGAGGTACGCTTCAGATTCATGGTATGTCTGTTAGCGTTCTGTTTGATACTTGTGCATCGCATTCTTTAATATCTCATTGTTTGGTAGATAAGCTTAACCTAGAACCCTCGTATTTAGTTACTTCCTTAAGAGTTGCAAATCTAATAGGAGGGTATGCGACACTTGGGATGAAGTGTGACCACTTAGAGTTCGATTTGTTAGATCTTACCTTTGTTTGCAGTTTGCATGTATTTGACTTTGTAGGGTTCGAAATTATTATGGGTATAGATTGGTTAAGTAAGTACGATGCTAGGATATTTTTCCATGATAGGAAAATATCATTTAAACACCCTGACTGTAGTGATCGGATTGTATATACCGTAGAAAGCCCTAGTTATGAGGCGAATGCTTTGTTGGGTGTTGTGGAGGTAGAAGACGGGTTGAATTGAGTATTCGTGGTTAGAGAATTAGCGGATATCTTCGAGCCGGTAGTAGGATTGCCACCAAAATGAGCCATTGAGTTTCAGATACATTTAGTACCTAGAGCAAAACCAGTAAGTAGGCCGCCAAGTAGGATGACACCTACAGAGATGAGAGAGCTAAAGGTGCAGCTGGTGGAATTGGAAGGCAAGAGTTTTATCAGACCTAGTAGTTCACCTTGGGGAGCAGCCGCAGTGTTTGCTAAGAAGCCGGAAGGATTGTCAAGGTTATGAGTCGATTATCATAACTTGAATGAGAAGACAATAAATAATCGATATCCGCTGCCTAGAATTGACAATTTGTTCAATCAGTTGAGTGGAGCCAAGGTATTTCCTCAATTGGATTTAGCGACAGGTTTCGATCAGCTTAGAGTAGCAGAGGATAGTATACCTTTGACGGCGTTTAGAACCAGATATGGATCCTACGAATGGTTAGTGATGTCGTTCGGACTAACTAATGCGCTAGCATTCTTTGTGGATTTGATGGACCGAATTTTTTGAGACCACTTGGATAGGTTCGTGTTGGTTTTTATAGATGATATCTTGATATACTATAGAGATGAAAGAGGGCATGAAGTTCATCTTAGAGTGGTGCTTGGGACGCTGAGGCAGAATCAGCTGAAGGCGAAGTTTTCGAAGTGTCCTTTCTGGAAAAAGGAAGTGAAGTTTCGTAGTCAATTAGTCTCAGAGAAAGGGTTGTCTGTAGATCCGACTAAGATTGAAGCAATAAATAATTGGAAGAGACCTGAGACAGTGACTGAGATAAAGAGCTTTCTTGGGATTGTCCTAATTTATGTATATAGATACAATACTAAAATGGTCGATATAGAGAATTTCAAGCATGGAAATGTTCCAATGCAGTCTGGAATCGTCCTTTCTAAAAAGGACACTCCTCATCCGATGAGGAGAAAGAGCATATGAACAGGATTTGCTTCAGCCATAGGATCCATAATGTACATTATACTATATACTAGACCGGATGTTGCATATGCATTAGGATGCGTATGCCGATACTAGTCTAATTCTGTAGAAAAACATTGGATGATTGTATAATGTATACTAAAGTATTTAAGAAATATTCGGGACTTGTTCCTTATATACGGGAATTGAGACCTCCTTATGAAAAGGTATACATATTCGAGCTATCAAAGCGATATAGATGATAGTAAATCGGTGTCTAGTTATGTCTTTACACTTAATGGAGGAGTCGTTAGTTGGAAAAGTTCCAAGCAAGAAATAGTTGTTGATTCCACGATAGAGGCTGAGTACATCGCCCTCAATGAAGTAACTAAAGAGGCGGTCTGGATACACAATTTTTTTAATGGGCTCGGGTTAATTCCCGATATCGAGAATCCTATGGCATTGTTATGTGATAACAATGCGTTGATGCAAATTGCAAAGGAGCCTAGAGTACATAAGAGTCATGACATATTCCTTGGAAATTCCACATGATTAGAGAATTCATTGAGAAGAAAGTGGTCGTGATTCAAAGGGGAGATACCAAAGACAACATAGCAGATCCATTCACTAAGATCTAGCTCGATCGGCTATCGAGGAGCTAGTTGAAGGGATATGATTGAGAATCCATATGTGGCCCCAAGTGGAAGTGGGAGATTGGTAGAGTTAGGGGTATGCCCTAGGGGCGGTTCTATAATTTATTGTAAATTAATTAACTTTGTAATCAATTCTCATTCGTAATAAAGGTGTTTTTCTTTCTATTATATATTTGTTATAATATGTTATAAAAATATTTAATTAAAACATATTTAACATAAAATCCATAAATGGTGTGTTTGTGATAGTAATTACAAATAGTTGTAATCTTGAGAGTATCGTATCACAATATTATAAAATACATCATTTTAAGAGTTCCTACTCAAGATGCATCGAGATAGGATATCGATGTGTCCGTTGAGACTAGACTATGCAACGCTTTTCAAATGTTGGGCAGTGTATTAATCATAACTGCTGTGGGCACCAAGAGGTTACGTACTGATAATTATTGGATAACTATGTAACGACTCACTTGATAGTTTTCTGTTGGTTAATATAACTAAGATCAAACAGAAAGTATCGATGTGATTGATTTACACAGTTCTCTCAACTTGAGAATACAGTCGATCTTTAGTATGAAAGATCTTCATTGATTATAGTCAAATCATGGCATTATGTCCATCGAGTGACTATAGTTGGGTTGAGCAGAAGTATTGGAAGTGAAGTACTACTTAAGAGAGGATTCGTCACCTCGGTTATATCGGGTTAGTATCACGGTCAAGTCGAGTCGACTCGTAGTCAAAATCTCCGATCAAAGTAGTTTGGTTAATAATAATTGATATTATTAAATCAAGGACTTTGTGTTTGGACTATAGAGTCGAATATGGACGCTATTGGAATTTTCACCATTACCAAATTCCATAAGTCCAAGTGATATAGTTTTGACGAAGTGGTGTAAATAAAAATCACAATTCGGTAATGCTTAACAAATTAAAATTGGATTTTACCGATACTAAATAAGCGATAAATTTGGCCAAAATGTCATACCACCTACTAAGTGACCTGTGAACGTTAATATTCAAATAGTTTAACATTAATCGCTAATCAAATTTACACCCGACGGTCACACAACCGAAAAGATGAATTCTCCTTGGATCAAATTATTAAATTAATTTGCAATTGTTATAAATTGATTAAGTTAATTAATATATGTGAAAAAATAGTTATGAAATTTGATTTTGATTTGATAAACAAATTGATAGAGTTAGAGTTATGCCCTAGGGGCAATTATGTAATTTGTTACATATATCTAACTCATTAACCAATCTTGTTCGAAATAAAGGTGTTTTCTTTCTATTATATACTTGATACAATATGGTAATATTCATTAATTAATTAATTTAATTAAAAGTATATTTAATAGAAAATGAAGGAACTGGGCCAGCCCGCAGCGGAAGAAATGAGTGAATTTCAAAAAATATTACCCTATTAGATCTTAGTTGAGCCTATGAAGCCTAATTTAATTAGAACATTTCTAAACTTGTTTTAAATAAAATCATGTATTTTATTTAAATTTGTTAAAGGAAAGTTTAAATAAATTTAATTTTAAATGTACAGTGTATCAAATACACCTAACATTTATTAATAAGAGTTAATGTATATAGGAAAGGAAACCTTTCATTTCTTTCCCTTGAACAAGCAATTAATTAAGAGCACTAATATGATTTAATGTATATAGGGAAGGAAACCTTTTATTTTTTTTCCTAAAACAAGTAATTAGTTGAGAGTATTAATTGCATTAAATGGAGAGATGAACCTTTCATTTCTCTCTTTAATTTGAATTTATTGATTCATTTAATGCAATTAATTAATAATTTATTCATGGCAAGATTTATTGCTATGTTCATATGTATTCTAATTGTACAAATTGTAGTTTGAGATTTATTTGATTTTTGTTTTATGTATTTATATAAGTATACATACATACATATATATATATCATATACGTTTAAATACATATGTGTGTGTGTGCATGTGTGAAATCATAATCCTTGAAGGGTATAATACGCATGTTGTTCGATGACGGAATTTCTATCGAATTAGAAAACCGTCGAACGAATTTTATAGTAAAATTTACCACAAGCGCACGGCATACACTTGTAGTACGTGGCGAATACGGGTCGATCCGCAGGGAATTGATGATTTTAAAAATCTATTCAATCAAATTAAACCAAAGTCGAGAGATTGTCAAGCTAAAAAAATGAGAAAACTAACAAACTAAAAACTACAAATGTGAATGAAAACTATGAGAATAAATTGACAATTTAGAGATAATTCCACTCTCTAGATCACATAAATCAACAAAATGAAGTTATGATCTCTCTTTTCTTGTCATTAGTGTAATTAGTTGATGTGCTTACAATAAGTATGGTATATTTGTGCTATTAATTAGCACAATATAAACCATCAAACTATAACACAACCACTATTACACATTTAACACTCATGAAATATGACAACAAAGTTGAAAGCAAAATCTATTTTAAGCATGGCCTATTAACTATTGTTTAGAAATATAGGCCATCAAATTTTAATTTCAACAATCACTTCATTACCATCATCATATGTAGATGAAGAGGTAATCATTGTTTGTGATTGTTTAAGTATAGCCTATTTGGTGTCAACAATATAGACTATCAAATTCACATCAAAAACAACAAGTTAAACCACTTCATTTTAAGCACAAAAGGAGAGCATAAACATCAAAATGTTGAAGCTACTTGATTAGAGGCTTCATTACCCCTAAATTGAAGGGATTAGCCTCTCATTTGTGTTATCATATCAACACTTGTAGCTTGCAACATGAAACTAAAAAAGAAGGAAAATGAAAGCTAATGAAAAAGAGAGCTAATTAACAAGAATTAGAACTATTCTACTTGCATGAAAGTAAATCTACACTACAACATGAAAGGAAATAAAAAATAAAGGGAAAAGATCATATATTAAATTGCATAAAAAAGAAAAATTACATGAAGATAAAAATGGCTAAGTAGCCATGAAAAGAGAAAGAGAAGAGCTTGTTTATTTGTGAGCCTAAACTAAACTAAGAGAGACTAAGGGAGAGAGCCTAAAAGAGAGACCAAGAAGGAGGAGGGGTTACATGAAGATATGAGGTATTTATACAAGTGTTAAACTCTAATTCATATTTTTGGGGAATGCCCAAATTTCCCTTGAGGTAGTGTGGTGGCCAAGTAATCATTAACATCCACTAATCCCCCACTTAAATGTACATGAAGCTTTAATGTCCTTTTATCATGTGCTTAGCTCCTAATTTGAAAATCAAGGTAAGTGGGTGGGGTCCTCCATGATCTTCACTTTGAATTATTTCCATCTTCTTTCCTTTGTGTTCTATTTGTGCATGCATATCTTCTTCATCAAACCACTTGTAATTGAAATCAAATTCCTACAAAATAGTATGGAATTTATAATTAAATTTTCTCAAGTTAATTTATGCACAAAAATGTCTATTTTGCCCTTGGATGAAGATGAATATGTGACAATTTGGAATTATTTGAATTTTGGTTTAAACAAGTTAAAATACCTGATATGATCATTTATTTAATTTAAATAGATTAAATATGGTGGTAAAAATATGCACATTTACGTGCACATCAAATACCCCCATACTTATCTTTTTATTCGTCCTCGAATAAAGGAAAACTAAGATAAATCTGTTTTCGTAGGGAGCACGATTGCATTGAGCGTATGCAACAAGCCGTTGAACCTCTGGGTGTCCCCAGTAGAACGAGTGTTGTCTCGTGAGGGTTTTCAGCGGATACTACCCACAAAATCCAATTGCAGGATGAAAATAATTACAAAATGTAAGATTTATTTACAAAGATGTGAATGCAAGTTTTTGAAAATATTTACGAATGAAGGATTTACTTTAAAATTAACACAAATAAGTTAAATATAGGTTTGGTCATTATCTTGAAATTTAAGTCATTTACTCGTCAAAATTTCCAACAAAAATTAAGTTATCATAACAAATAGACAATAGTTTAACTCGTTGTTTCAGTTGATAACAAAGTATAACCATGAAATAGGTCCTTAGTTGATTATCAAAGTTTATTAAAGTGGTATTTCATTTCATTTCAATAACAAATCAAATCAAATAAGTTAAAATAGTGTTTGGATTTCATTTGCTTACTCTCTCCATTTTTTGAAAATTTTATTGATATTTACAATATTTACATATGCCTAACTCAGATAAACTAAGGCCAGATGTATTACCCATGCACTGCCTTGCGGGCTGATGTGAGGGGAATACAGAGCGTGGCGAGTGAACACACGAGTGTGAACACCTATTGACTGTAGGCGTTTTAAAAAAGAATTTATATATACACCTAGCTCAGATAAACTGAGGCCAGATATACCGATCATGCACTGCCTTTCAGGCTTACGTGGGAAAGGTACAGAACATGGCGAATGTACACACAAGCGTGCACACCTGTCGACCATAGGTGTTAATAGAAAATATTTACATATATAAAAATGTTTTTTTTTCTTTTTTTTCTTTTTTGGATTTTTTTTTTAAAAAGAGAGAGTTTTTGCAAAATCATCTTAGCACCACTTAACTTAGAAAACAAAAAAATGTTATATCCTTTACTTTAAATCAACCACTTTTTTAAAACAAAGATTTTCAATTAGGATATATTTCATAATTATCACGTATGAATCTTCCTATATACTAGTTAAACCATTGTTATTTGTAATCAAACTTCATTTTTATTTTTGTTAAGACAAATAAATTTTCAAAAATTTCAATTTGATAAACCAAAACCATATATTTATCCTATAGTGCTTCTTTAAAAATAAATCAAAAGAAAATTTGTTTTTGGGATTTTTTTTATTTTTTTTTAAGATTTTAAAAGAAAAAGCAAAAATAAACCATGAAAAATAAAATAAAAATGAAGATGAGTCTCCCCTTCCCCACACTTGATTTTGACTGTGTCCCCACAGTCAACCCAAGTGGAAGGAGAAAAATAAAAATAAAAACATGACCTTTATTTAAATGAAAATTAACGGTATTTACACGAGATCAGAAAGTATATCGTCAAAAGTAAATGAAACGGTCTTCCAAAGACCGATTCATTTGTCTCGTTAAGTATACGAGACACGGCTTAAGCTTGAAAAACCAAACCGTAAAATATTTTGCAGTTGAATGTTGATTTGGAAAAACGAATGTTGTTTTATTAAAAATTGAACGAGTTGTTTTGTTTTCAATGATTTTTGGGGTTGATAAAACAATTGATCGAAATTCACATTTATTTTCACCAAATTGAAATTCAAGTTTATCATTGAAAACTTCTTCCAAATTATCGATTTCAAAGTCAAAATGGCGATCGAAATCTTCCCCATCGGAATTTAATGACTCATTTTCGAAAAGTCCATAAAACTCGTGTTCGTTAAATTCAACTTCCTTCGTTGGATTATCAACAAATTCATCACATATATCCATTTCAAAATCCAAAGTTGTTGTATTCAAATTTTCAAAATCGAGAAAAGGAAGATCGAATTTTAAATTTGGTTCCACACCCTCAAATGATATGAAATCCAACACAATTACCGTGTTTTCAACAACTTCATTAAGATTATTATTTTCAATTTCAAAAGTTGTTATTTGAAAATCGTCGATTTGGGTAAAAGATGGATTATCGCTTGACTCGTCACACAGTTGGGATTTGAGTATGTTTTTCATGTTGTTTCATATAAGTTTCAAACAACAAATCCGTGTGATCATCGTAAATTTCATTCATTTGTTCAACAAAATCCAATTTATAATTATTAGCTTTAGGATTTTCGATTTGGATTTGTTGAGAACAAAATTTTTCAATCGTAACGTGGTTAAGATTATTTTCATTGCAAAATTCGTTTGAAAAGTTGTTTCCATTTTCATTTTGAGTTCGAAATTCATTTTGGAGTTCGAAATTGAATTGGCATGTGTTATAATCGAAATCGTTTGAATTTTGAAGTGAATTCAAATTTTGATTATTTTTAAAACTTTGATTTCAATCATTGCCCAAATATGAATTACACAAATCATTTATCATTTGATTTTGTTGTGTAGAGATTTCAAGTAAAGATGAAATGCTCTTTTCAAGATTTGAGGGTTGGTCATCCTTTTGAAAATTTTGTGGTTCAAAATTTGAATCATTTAAACAATAGTCGTTGTTAAAATATCCATACGAATTTGGAGTGAAATCATATGGATTATATTGATTTTCACAACTATTGTAAAATTCAAGTGAATATGGAAATTCAGACATTTTCAAGAGTGTTTTTGGTTTTTTTTATAAAGGAAAAATATTTACAAATAAAATTTATTTTTCAAAAGGGAAATTGATTTTTGTTTTGTTTTTTTGGTTTTTCAATTTTTTTTTGTTTTTGAAAAGGTTTTATATTTTTTTTATTTTTGATTTTCTGAAAAAAACTAAGTAAATTTTGATTTGAAAATTTTCAAAGAAAAAGGAAAAATAAAAAAACTAAGTTAAGAAATATTTACAAATTTTTTTTTAGTTTTGGATTTAGAATTTTTTTTTTCTTTTAAATATGCATGAGCTAATGCAATTAAATGAATGCAAAGTTAATTACAAATGATTTATCCTAAGTTAACCCAAAAATGTATAATCACACTTTATCTTAAATCAACAAGATAGTTCTCAGCCAGGTAACGGACAGGAGTTATCGGTGCACCACGAATCATCGTAGCAATGCAGCCGAAGGTTTAAGTACCTTCAGAGGAACAACCACTATAATATTTACGAATCACCATAATATTTATAAATGGTTATTACTCTACCGTAGCCTAGACACCAAGAAATTAAATTGTTCAAAGAAGACTTGTCAATATACAATTAAAAGTTATCGATGTCTAATCGTTATTATTAATCAAAATCTAGGATGAAATGCAAAGCAGAAAATAAACGTGTATTAACAATGCAACTACGAATGTAAATTTTTTTGTTTTTTAATTTTTGAATTTTTTTTAAATATATATATGCAAATGCAAGCAATCAACAATGCAACTAAAATAAAAACAAGAGATATATACAATGCAAGGCAAATAAAAACAATAGATATATCAAGCATGCAGTTTTTTTTCTTCTTTTTATAAAGCAAAGCGAAGCAATTATTTTTGGGCAACAGTTGAGCGAAGCAAGCAACTTTTCCAATCTGCTTTGGCAACCTGAAATTTAAAACAAGATATATACAATTGTTTTTTTTGAAAAGGAAACTAAAAAGTGAGGTTTTACTTAAAAAAAAAATTTAAGACAAAACAAAATTGAAAAACAAAAGCAAATGAATTTATACTTGAAGAAGAGAAATCAAATGAAAACAAAAATATTGAACAATGGGTATTTTTTGTTTTTGTTTTTTAACACCTTTTATACACACACACACACATCAAAGAAGGAACTAAAATCAATGAAAAAAAAACTAATACAATTATCTCCCTCTCTTTTTTTTGATAAAACAAAATAAAACTCAAATTAAACCAAATAAAACACCCAAATTAAACAAAATAAAACATTTAAGCCCACAATAACCGGCCTACTACCCATTAAAATTTATTTCACTGTTAAAATCACTAAAACCAAAATAAGCAGACATTAAAACACATAACGAAAACAGAAGGGAATCGCAGATTCAAAGAAATGCAACTGGATTAAAAGCTTGGTCAGGCGATTGTTCGATTTTGCGAAATTCGCTAGTTCGGGTAGATATCGCGGCTTGATTGGGAAGTGTTAGGCGATCGAGCGAATTTAGGCAGAGGGAAGCAGTTCGATTTCGAGTTAGGTTTTGGGATGAATGGGGTTGCGGAGGTTGAGGGGATTGTCGAATTGGATGAGGTTGTTTGATTGGTTTGGAGGCGGTGCCGAAGTCAATGAGTTCTAGGATGGGTTGCAAGCGTTTTAGGTGTTTTCGATGATGACAGGAAATGGGTGGTCGAGGTGAAGGAGTGGTTCGAGTTCAATAGTTGGCAGTTGGTGTTGCAGCGAGATTGAGTTGCTCGATGTCGAGGAATTGGGTGAAGTGTTGAGGTTGCGGTTGAACTAAAGGTGAGTTTTTCTTCTTCGATTATTAGCGGTTTGGATTTGCGGTGGAGTGAGGAAGTGCTGCGGAACTTGGTGGCGGTGATGGATGGAGAATGTGTTACTTTCTGGCAAAGTTGCTGATGGTGAATTTCGTGGTTGGTACAGTGAGTGTCAGGTAGGGGTAGTGAGGAATGTTTGTGGGTTATGGTGCAACTGATTTTGCTGTAGTGATACAAATGTGGGATAGAGTGGTTTTTAGGTTGACTGCTGGTGAAGGAGGGTTGATGGTGAGCAGCTGTTTGCTGATCTGTTGAATGGCCGAGGAGGTTTATCAGGGCAGTGATATAACTGCAGCGTTTTGATGGTGAATTGAGTATGGTCAGAGGTAAGGGATGGGAACAGCAGTGTAGTTAGTTGTTGGTGAATGTGGAGTATTGGCAGGCAGAGGAGAAACTGTCAGGGTTGATAGTAGTGGTGAACTATAGTGAGTCTGCAAGCAATTGAAGGAGTTGTTCACAGTTTTGTATGTTGACAAAGAGGGAATATGAAAGCAGTTTTGTGAGTTGTTGTCAGTGGAGTATTGTTGAAGTAGTGCTGTAGTGATGAAGTATTGGAGTTGTTGCAGTTGAATTATAGCTGGTTGTCAGTGTAGTTGACGGAGTTTGTTGGAGGCAAGGTGGAATGAAGGCAACTATGTGACAGTTTCAGTGTGCAGTAGAGGTTGTATGGAGTGTGATTGTATTGACAGTTGAATATGGTTGGTCTGTTGACGAAGTAGCAAGTAGAAGTTTGTTCTGATATGATGTAGTAGAGATGAAAGTAGTAGAGATGATGCAATTACAGTTGAGTTACAGGGAAGTGATAGCTTAGTAGAATGGTTGTATGTGCAGTTTGGCTTGCTGTGGGATGAAGGATTGGCGATTGGAAGGTGGAGCTGCACTTTTATTTTTCTTGGCAATGGAGTTGCAGTGGGATTTTGGAGTATGTGGAGGAGTCTGTTATGTTTGGTGGAGTTGAACATGTTTGAATATAAGAGTGATATGAATGAAGTTTGAATGATAGATAGATATGGGCAGTAAGTTTCGTATCACTGTGCAGGGAAGGGGGGTTTGTATGCAGTGGAAGGAGGAGGTAGCAAGGGTTGTGGCACTGGAGGGTATGCAAAGGTGAAGCAAGGGTTGTGGCAGTGGGATTTGCAGAAGTTTTGTTGAAGTGGAGTGACTGGAATGTTGTTTGTTGAAGTGTGAAGTGTTTGTGGATGGATTGACAAAGGCTGGGCAGTTGATTGTTGTTGTAGTGATGAGCAGAAGTGATATTGAGGAGGAAGTTGGGGTATGTATATGGTCAGAGAAGTGAGTTTGAGAGGTTGTATGTGATTGAAGTGATTCTTTGTGCAGGGTAGTAGCAGGTTCTCTATGCACAGTGAACAGTGAACAGTGAGTAGAGAGGTAGTGAGTGAATAAGAGCAATGTAAAACAGAAAATGTAAAGAAAATAAAATATTTTTTATTTTGAAATTGTGTATATTTTTTTTTTGTAATATGGAAATGCAAATGAAAATGAAAAACAACAAGAACACAAACAAATGCACACAAACACTAAACAAACACAATTTTTTTTTAAAATAAAACGACACAAAAGAAAATCACACAAAAATCAAATAAAAGTAATTCGAAGAATAGAAAGTCAAAATCAAATCAATTCCCTGGCAACGGCGCCAAAAACTTGTTCGACGACGGAATTTCTATCGGATTAGAAAACCATCGAACGAATTTTATAATAAAATTTACCGCAAGCGCACGGCGTACACTTGTAGTACGTGGCGAATACGGGTCGAACCGCATGGAATTGATGATTTTAAAAATCTATTCAATCAAATTAAACCAAAGTCGAGAGATTGTCAAGCTAAAAAAATGAGAAAACTAACAAACTAAAAACTACAAATGTGAATGAAAACTATGAGAATAAATTGACAATTTAGAGATAATTCCACTCTCTAGATCACATAAATCAATAAAATGAAGTTATGATCTCTCTTTTCTTGTCATTAGTGTAATTATTTGATGTGCTTATCATAAGTATGGTATATTTGTGCTATTAATTAGCACAATATAAACCATCAAACTATAACACAACTACTATTACACATTTAACACTCATGAAATGTGACAACAAAGTTGAAAGCAAAATCTATTTTAAGCATGGCCTATTAACTATTTTTTAGAAATATAGGCCATCAAATTTTAATTTCAACAATCACTTCATTACCATCATCATATGTAGATGAAGAGGTAATCATTGTTTGTGATTGTTTAAGCATAGCCTATTTGGTGTCAACAATATAGACTATCAAATTCATATCAAAAACAACAAGTTAAACCACTTCATTTTAAGCACAAAAAGAGAGCATAAACATCAAAATGTTGAAGCTGTATGATTAGAGGCTTCATTACCCCTAAATTGAAGGGATTAGCCTCTTATTTGTGTTATCATATCAACACTTGTAGCTTGCAACATGAAACTAAAAAAGAAGGAAAATGAAAGCTAATGAAAAAGATAGCTAATTAACAAGAATTAGAACTATTCTACTTGCATGAAAGTAAATCTACACTACAACATGAAAGGAAATAAACAAGAAAGGGAAAAGATCATATATTAAATTGCATAAAAAAGAAAAGTTACATGAAGATAAAAATGGCTAAGTAGTCATGAAAAGAGAAAGAGAAGAGCTTGTTTATTTGTGAGCCTAAACTAAACTAAGAGAGACTAAGGGAGAAAGCCTAAAAGAGAGACTAAGAAGGAGGATGGGTTACAAGAAGATATGGGGTATTTATACAAGTGTTAAACCCTAATTAATATTTTTGGGGAATGCCCAAATTTCCCTTGAGGTAGTGTGGTGGCCAAGTAATCATTAACATCCACTAATCCCCCACTTAAATGTACATGAAGCTTTAATGTCCTTTTATCATGTGCTTAGCTCCTAATTTGAAAATCAAGGTAAGTGGGTGGGGTCCTCCATGATCTTCACTTTGAATTATTTCCATCTTCATTCCTTTGTGTTCTATTTGTGCATGCATATCTTCTTCATCAAACCACTTGTAATTGAAATCAAATTCCTACAAAATAGTATGGAAATTTATAATTAAATTTTCTCAAGTTAATTAATGCACAAAAATGTCAATTTTGCCCTTGGATGAAGATGAATATGTGACAATTTGGAATTATTTGAATTTTGGTTTAAACAAGTTAAAATACCCGATATGCTCATTTATTTAATTTAAATAGATTAAATATGGTAGTAAAAATATGCACATTTACGTGCACATCACCTGTATATAGATGTTGGGATTTACATTGCAACGGACACATTAGCTCATTTTGTGTGTACTATAATTTGTCCAAATATGTGCTTGTATAATATGTCAAGTTAAGATATTAATATATATATGTACGTGTGTGTGTATATGAGTGTGTATATAAATTTTATTGAATGAAATAGTTCCTGCCATAATAAATTAATGTAAAATAATTATATGAAAAGAAATTAACTTTTATAATTTTCTAAAATTTGGAAACACATTTTGAGATTAAGATTAATTTATAAAATTTTCTGAATTAAAATAATATTTATTATTAAATAATAGATAATAGTCCATAATCAAATTAATTCTTAAAAATATGAAACCAAGTTGAAAAATTATAGAACTTTTTTTGGAGGTACCTGATACATATTTTGGGCTTATTAAAATTTCTGGAATTTTATCAATTGGGTTTATATTTTTAATTAAATAATTAATTTCTGGTCAAAAATAAATTATTTAAAATAATTATTAAATTAAGTTATAAAAATACGAAACTTTTTTTGAAGGTGCCCGAGACACGTTTAAGGTGTAAAAGAATTTCATAATTTTCTCGATTGAAATTATATTTTTAATTAAATAATTGATTGCAGGCCAAAAGTAAATTAATTTTGGGGATGATTTTAGAGGACAGTTACTACCATTATAATGAGGAAGAAGAAGAAAAAGAAAGCGGCGTCTCAAAAAATGAATTAGCTTGTAATTAGGGTTTTGAGATTGACTTTTATATGGATAGGACAAGAGAGCAAATAATTATCTCAGCCACACATCTCAAAACCTAATCACAATTTTTCTAGCTACCTCCTATCTTTCTCCAAATCAACGCCTATGAACTCCAAAAATCATGGGTTGTGAGCCCATTAAACCCAAATTAACTATGTATAATTATATTTTAACCTATTTCGTTATCAATATCTCATATAGATCAATAAATTCATAACATTTATAAATATATGCAATAATTTTATATCTCAAATCACATTCAAATTTCATAATTAATATTTCATAAATATTAATTTATTTAATTAATTTATAACAATTATAAACTAATTAAATCATTTGGTCTAAAGAGAATTCATCATTTCGGTTATGTGACTCTTGGGTGTAAATTCGGTCAGCGATTACGTCGAACTATTTGAACGTTAAATTTCTCACTTCACTAAGCAGGTGGTGTTATAATGTGACCAAATTTATCGCTTACTCATTTTCAAAAAAAACTCATTTTAATTTAATAAGCGTTACCAAGTTGTGACAATTATTTACACCAATTCTCTTCGTCAAAACTATATCACATTGGACTTACTGAATTTGGTAATGGTCAAAATTCCAACATCGTCCACATTCAACTCTATAGTCCAAACATAAAGTCCTTGGTTCAATAATAACAATTATTATTAACCGTACTACTCTGGCTAGAGATTTTGACTTTGGGTTGACCTTAGTTGACCATGATATTAACCTCATATAACTGAGGAGACAAATCCTCTCTTGAATAGTGCTTCACTTCAATACTTCCACTCGACCCAACTATAGCCACTCGATGGACGATGTGCCATGATTTGACTATAATCAAAGCGGAGCTTTCATATTGAAGATACACAGTATTCTCAAGTTGAAAGAACTGTGTAAATTATTCACATTGATATTTTTTATTTGACCTTAGTTATATTAACCAACAGAAAACTATTGAATGAGTCTTTCCATCGTTATTCAATAACTATTAGTACGTAACGTCTAGGTACCCCAACAGTCATGAGTAATACATTTCCCAACATTTGGAGAGCATTACGTACTCTAGTCTCAATAGATACATCGATATCCAGTCTCGATGCATCTTGACTAGGAACATTTAAAATGGTATGTTTAATCCTATTATGATAAATTACTCACAGTTACAACACTTTGTAACTACTATCATAAAACATATCATTTATGGATTTTCTATTAAATATACTTTTAATTAAATTAATTAATTAATATAACCACATTATATCAAGTATAAAATGGAAAGAAAATACCTTTATTTCGAACAATATTGGTCAACGAGTTTGATATCTGTAATAAATTACATAATTGCCCCTAGGGCATACCCCTAACTCTATCAGAAAATCCATAAATGGTATGTTTTGTGATGGTAGTTACAAAGTGTTGTAAGAGTGAGTAGTTTATCACAATGAAAACTAATATATCATTTTAAATATTCCTAGTCAAGATGTATCGAAACTGGATATCGATACATCCGTTGAGACTAGAGTACGTAACGCTCTCCAAATGTTTGGCAGTGTATTACTCATGACTGCTTGGGGCACCAAAGGGTTGCGTACTGATAGTTATTGGATAACTATGGAACGACTCACTCGATTGTTTTATGTTGGTTAATATAACTAAGGTCAAGCAAATAATATCGATGTGACTAATTTACACAGTTCTCTCAACTTGAGAATACTGTTGATCTTCAATGTGAAAGCCCCGCTTTGATTATAGTTAAATCATGGCATGGAGTCCATCGAACGACTATAATTGGGTCGAGTGGAAGCATTGGAAGTGAAACACTATTCAAGAGAGGATTCGTCTCCTCGGTTATATGAGGTTTGTGTCACGGTCAACTGAAGTCAACTCAAAGTCTTTGGCTAGAGCATTTCGGTTGATAATAATTGTTACAATTGAACTAAGGACTTTGCATTTGGACTATAAAGTTCAATGTCGACGATAAAGGAATTTTTACCATTACCAAATTCCGTAAGTCCTCATGTGATATAGTTTAGATGAAGAGAAATGGTGTAAATAATTGTCATTATGCGGGTACCGCTTATAATAAGTAAAATTGCATTTTACCAAAAGATGTGTAAGCAATAAATACAATCAAAATGTCGGTGATGTATGGACATAAATAGTTCGATATTAATGAAATGATCTATAAAAAAACTCTTTCATAAATACAAGTTTAAATATTCTCTCAAAGTACTATTATACTTTATAAATCATTATCCCTTCATAGATAACTCTTTTCTTTTGGAAAAAAATCTAAACCTTCAACTTAGAAAATCATCTTGGAGGTATTAATTATGAAAGTTTTATCCAACATAATTATCTTTTTTAAATTATTTGATGGATCTCAAAAATATTTTAAGAGTCAAAAGATTTAGGACTTGCATTGGAAATGTGTCAAATTTAAGATTATAGATTATATCTGGAACATAGGGCATTTTGCAATAGGTTTTTGGTACAGTAAACTTTTGAAATTTAAAAGGTATATAAAATAAATGTTGTAGATAATTAAACTAGCTTTCCAACAAGATAAATTTTGACCAAATCCATTCAAGGAATCAGAAGTTACGGTCTATATGCTACAAGGTGTTTTTGAATGGACCTTTTACTCATTGCGGCTTAAGTATAAGCTCAACTTTGCTCCTTGTTTTTTTCTATTAAGATATTCTAATTTGGAAAAGTTATAAACATGAGAGTTGTAGCACTCTGAGTTAACTTTCTAAAACATTAAAGAAATCTAAATTTCGATTATATATGCAAAAGTTATGGCTGAATTACTAAAAGGTTTTTAATGATTTTGAACCAATATTATCAACGCTAAACAATTTAATTAACACATCATGAAATGACATAAACAAATATATTAAGATACATTTTCTCATCTCAAATGTTGTGTAGTCCTTGATTTAATCGCATTGATCCTCTTTATTGGATTCGTATGCCTTTACTAAAGATAATATTTTGTTAGAAATTTAGAATATGATTTAAGAAAGGAGGAGAAGAAGAAAAGATGCAAGAATTGATGTGCTTCCTTCCTTAAGTATGGATATGTATTTATAGGTTGAGAAAGATTACAAAGGAAGTTACTAAAATAATCTTCCCAAAATCAAGTTTCTTAGAGAAGCCAAACCCAAGCTTCTAAGTGAAGCCAAAGGCAAGCTTCTAAGAGAAGCCAAAAGACCCTTATTAGAATAAAACTTCCATGAGAAGCTACTAAGATAAGGCTTTTAAGAGAAGCCAAAACTAAGCATTTAAGAGTTGTTGTTAAAATAAGATTCACAAATACGGTACTCCACAAAATAATTTTATGTCCGCGTATGAACCACGTACAGAAACATGGTCTTTATAAAAGTTTCTAGAAACTTCTCATACCTAACATTCAACCCAAGTCGTTACATTCCACCCCCATAGAAAAAGATTTCATCCTCGAACTCTAGGTTTCAAATAATTCGGGATAATCTCTATGGATTTCTGATTCCACCTTCCAAGATACTTCGTCTTATTTATGATGATTCCATTGTACTTTTACTCGAGGAATTTCCTTCATTCGTAAGTTCTTTTCTATCAAGAATTCGAACTGATTCTTCAATGTACTTGTTACCCTTTTTAACTTCAATGCCACTCAAATCAATCACATGAGATGGATCAGGAATATACTTCCACAGCATTGATATATGAAAACATTATGACTATTTGATAATTTCTCAGGTAAATTGAGTCGATATGCAACTTCACCAACTCTCTCGGTAATATGAAATGGTCCAATAAATCTAGGTGATAATTTTACCTTCTTTTTTCCAAATCACATCACCCCTCATACTGGAGAAACCTTTATAAGAACTTGATCCCCCACTTTGATTTCCAAATTCTTTCTCCTATGATCTGCATAACTCTTTTGCCTACATTGTGCTACTTGCAATCGTTCCCTTATAATTGAAATTTTCTCTGTTGTTTCTTTTACTAAATCTAGGTCGAGTAGTTCACTGTCTCCAACTTCTATCCAACATACCGGCGAATGACAAGGCCTTCCATACAGAGCTTCATATAGGGCCATACCGATACTTGTGTGATAACTATTGTTATATGCAAATTCTATTAATGGTATGTGAGTTTCCCACGTATTTTTAAATTTAATTATACAAGATCTTAACATGTCTTATATGACTCGGTTTACCCTTTCAGTTTGTCCATCCGTTTGTGAATGAAAGGCTGTGCTCAAATTTAGTGATGTACCTAATGCTTTTTGAAGACTTCTCCAAAACCTTGAAGTGAATCGTGAGTCTCTATCTGAAACAATGGTGACGGTATACCATGTAGTCAAACAATTTCTTTTAGATAGATTCTACTCAATTTCTCCATTGAGTAAGTCATGTTATAAGGTATGAAATGTGATGACTTTGTTAGACGATCCACGGTCACCCATATTGCATTATGACCTTGCTTTGTTATTGGTAATTCAATGATAAAATCCATTATTATATGTTCCCTTTTCCATTCAGCAATAGGAAGTGGTTGTAGAAGTCCCGTCAGTCGTTGCTTCTCAGCTTTTGTTTGTTGGCATGTAAAACATCTAGCCACAAATTCAGCAACATCCTTTTTCATTCCATTCCACCAAAATTGATGCTTAAGATCCATAAACGTCTTTGTGCTTCCAGGATGCACTGTAAACCTTGAGCGATGCGCTTCACTTAGAATTTCATTTTTCACCTCCATCTTTACCAATGTTCTAATCTACAGGTTCTTTGTCCATCATTTTCATAAATAATTCCTTCAACTCCTTGTCTTGCTCTTGGACTTGTGTTATTCTACTTACTAGAGTTGGCTGAATAATAAAGCCATATAAAAGGGCTGCTTTGTTAACCGTTGCTCTAATAATCGTCGTTGTGCAAGCATTCATTTCAACTAGAGTCTCTAGAGCTCTCCATTCTCTTATCATTAAACTAGCTGGCTACTAAACCATTGGGTTTTCAACTTGATGCGTCTACAACTACGTTTGTCTTTCCTAGATGATAGTGCGGGGGTAAAGTCATAATCCTTTACAAATTCCAACCATCTCCTTTGTCTCATATTTAATTCCTTTTGAGAGAACAAATATTTTAAACTCTTATGGTACAAGTAAACATGAAATTGTTCCCCATAAAGATAATGCCTCCAAGTTTTTAAAGCAAATACAATTGCAGCCAATTCTAAGTTAGGAGTTGAATAATTGACTTCATGTGGTTTTAGCTGGCGAGGGCCATAACGATAATTTTTTCCTCCTACATTAATACACATCCTAATCCTTATCCACATGTTTCAGGATATACTTTATATGAGACTCCACTCCTCGGCAACCTTTCCTTTAGTGTTTCAAATGCCATCTCACATTTTTCATTACAAATAAACTTGGTTTCCTTACGAGTTAACTTCACTGGTAGAGATGCTATTTTTGAAAAATCTTAAATAAATCTCCGATAATAACCAGCTAATCCAAGAAAACTTTGTCGGAGGATTCCATTTCAACACAGCTTTAACTTTTGATGGGTCTGCTCATATCCCATCCTTCGAGACGACATGTTCAAAAAATTTCACTTCCTTCAACCAAATTCACATTTACTTAATTTTGCATATATTTGATGCTCTTTTAATGTTTGAGACATGAACGCAATTGGTATTCATGTTCCTTTTTGTCTTTAAGTATATTAGGATATCATTAATAAATACAATGGCAAATTGGTCAAGATATGGGTGGAACACACGGTTCATTAAATCCATAAATACCGTTGAGGCAATGGTAAGTCCAAAAGGCATCACCAACAATTCATAGAGTCCATACTACGTCTAAAAACTATCTTTGGAATATCTTCCTCATTTATTCTTAATTGATGATATCCAAACCTTAAATCAATCTTTGAAAATACTATAGCTCCTTGGAGTTGATCAAATAAATCATCGATTTGAGGTAATGGGTATTTGTTTTTAATTGTTACCTTATTAAGCTCTTGGTAATCAACACACATGCGGAATCTCCCATCATGTTTCTTTACAAATAACACTGGTGCTGCCCAAGGAGATTCATTAGGTCTTATAAATTCTTGATCCTCCATCTCCTTAATTGTTTCTTTAATTCCTGATGTTTCGCGGAAGCCATACGATAAGTTGCTTTAGCAATAAGGTTGGCACCAGAGACTAAGTCAATACGAAAAATCAATTTCTCTTTTTAGTGATAATCTTGGTACATCCTGAAAGACTTCTTTGAATTCCTTCACCATAGGGATTTGGTCTACCAATTGACCCTTATCCTCAATATTGATATGAGCTAGATATCCGGATATAAAGGCATCTCTAAATTTATCACATTATTAAACAAAGGTTTCATGTGGGCAAATAGAAAAACTTATGGTTTTATCGTGGCAATTCAAGATGGCCGGATATTTGGAAAGCCAGTCCATCCCAAGGATGATATCAAAATGTACCATTGGAAAGATAATTAAATTGGTCATCATTTCCTAACCCCCAATACTAAGGACATAGTTTTTACATATACTTTCAAGTTTAGTATTTTCTCCTACTAAATGGTCTACTACTAAAGGCTTGAGTAGTTGCTCAATAGGTAATTCTAACTTAGTAGCAAACATTACGAATATAATAGAATGTGTAGCACCAGTATCAAATAAAACTTTAGCTTGAAAGTCAAAAAGAAGTATAGTACCTTCCACCTGTGCTTGTTCAAAAACTACTGCATATACTCTTCCTTGATTTTATTATTGCATCCTACTATCCTTCTTTAGCATCTTGTAGTTTCGACTAATGTGTCCAGGTTCATTGCAATTGTAACACACAATTGCCTTTCTTGGACAATTGGGAGCAATATGTCATGTTTCATTGCACCGGTAACATTTCCTAAATTTGACAAGTTCCTTTTCTTGTCCCACTAATCATTCACTTTCTTCATTTTGTTTCTTCTTTTTCCAATCTGGTTTCTTTTGATTGCTAGACCACCTTTGACTATTCGATTTCCTCTTATTTGAATTGTTTCTTTCTTTTTGATACTCGATATAATCCTCCTTCAGATTTAGAGCTTCAACGACATTCATCTCATATGTCTTGCGCTGATCTCTAATAACATGCCTTCTTATTAGAGGGATCAATAATTTGGTAAACCTTCTTGCTTGCTTTTCAGGTGTATCATCAAATGGTTTTCAAATCGGGATAATGCTTCGAATTTATTCCTGTATTGACCCACCGTCATACCTTCTTGTGTAAGACTTTGGAATTTTGTTTCCATTTTCTCTCTTTCATTTTCTAGGAAATATTTATCCAAAAAGATTACCTTAAAACTTCTCCGTGTCATCCCTTCCACCCCTCTGTATTAGTGGTGGTTCAAAATACTTCCCACCAATTTCGGGCTTCTTCCAATAATTGGGAAAACTGCTAGCTTCTTTTTATCAACTTCGCTATATTCCAAAACTTTAAAATTGTCATCCAAATGTTGGACCCATTGCTCCGCTTTACTGGATCAGCGTCTCTAACAAACTTCTCTAATTGCTTCTTCTTTTGATGTAGATGACAAACAACTAAATCCCTTTGCAAAGCTTCTTCATAATTGTTTGCCCTATTAAATACTTCATTAATCTCGTCGAGGAGAATTATCCATGCCCATCTCTTGAGTACTTGATTTTCTATCGTTGGATTAGTAGTAGTCAATCGTTCGTTAGGTTTAGTGGTGCACTTAACACCACCCAATAAATCTCCCATATCCCAGGTTTGTTGGCTTGCCATAATTTATAACTGCGAATAGTTGTAGATATGTCAATGAAATGTATAAACTTCCTATTCCAATAAAGTAAATTGTGATACTATAAAGTTTCCTAGAAAGTGCCCCTTAAACCTAAGCTCTGATACCACTAACTGTAACACCCCACTCCGGCCCCCTTGTCCGGAGCCAAGGATGCTACATACAAAACATGGTGCTATTAATAGTATCACAACTTACACGAGTATATCAGAATATAAAATCTTTCAGAGTACCTAATTTTAAATGGAAGTAGTATTATACATTAATATCTACATACATCATGATTACATAAAATCCAAAGGTCTATCCATCTTTATACTTATACATAAAAATACAAAAGAGATAATATACATAATATAAATCTTCACTTCAGTGCATCCATCAAACTTCTATGGTCGAACTATTAACCATTTAAGCCCGAAATGTTTAAGTGTAGCATCATAAGCAACACTAACCCAGTGAGAAAGCTATTTAATCTATTATTTTCAAGTCATGTCATAGTGGGTCGTATTATAAGGATTTTCAAGTTTATTACCAAGAAATTTTATCATAGACAGTACTATATCAAAACTCAAGATGATATTCATGATAGACTTCCAAATATTATCTATGAATAAATTAAATAATTAAGCAATAGTAACTTTGATAAGAAATTCTTTTGTAAGAAAGCAGGATCATATTCATCTAAATGAATCTAAACCACACACTCAATCTAGGATATTTAATCCTATTGCGGTCGACATCCAAACACCAAGTAAGGATGTATTCTACTTGATTCATTACCAACATAGAGTAATAGTGCACTACCCAAGATCTACGGTCTTATACCGCATATCCATCATCCAAAGGTAACCATCAGTAATGAAACGATCCATAAAAAACTCTTTTAAAAATATAAGTATAACTGCTCTCTTATAGTACTCTTATACTTTGTAAATCATTGTCCCATCATAGATAACTCTTTCCTTTTGGAAAAATCCAAACTTTCAACTTAGGAAGTCATCTTGGAGGCATTAATTATGAAAGTTTTATCCAACATAATTATCCTTTTAAAATTATTTGATGGATCACAAGAATATTTTATGAGTCAAAAAATTTGGACTTGCATTGGAATGGTGTCAAATTTTAAATTATAGATTATATCCGAAACATAGGTCATTTTGCAATATTTTTTGGTATAGTGAACTTCTGAAATCTAAAAAGTATATAAAATAAATGTTGTAGATAATTAAACTTGCTTTCTTGCAAGATAAATTTTGACCAAATCTATTCAAGGAATCAGAAGTTATGGTCTATATACTACAAGGTGTTTTTGAATGGACCTTTTAATCATTTCGGCCTAAGTATAAGCTAAATTTGCTCATCAGTTTAGGCTATTAAAATATTCGAATTTGGAAATGTTATAAACATGAAAATTGGAGCACTCTGAGTTAGCTTTCCAGAACATTATAAAAATCTAAATTTCGATTTGATATTCAAACGTTATGGCTAAATTACTGAAAGGTGTTTAACAATTTTGAATCCATATTATCAACGCTAAATAACTTAATTACCACATCATGGAATGACATAAACAAATATATTAAGATAGCTTTTCTCACTCCAAATGTTGTGTAGTCCTTGATTTAATCCCCTTGATCCTCTTTATTGGCTTTGTATGTCTTTACCATAACGATCCACCTTTTCGACCCTTAAAAGTCGACACTAATACATCTACGGTATTCACGTGTCGAGCTTCCAAGTGCTGGAAAGACAGATTGTTGGGGAAAAGAAGAAAGGACAGAACAGAATCTCACTTCGTGACGAGTAACATATAATATACAACAATCTTTACAAAAGAAATTTTTTAACTTTATTTTACAGATATCAATCAGAGACAACCAATTTATCAACAGCCTGGACAGTTATAACAACATGTCCTCACAATTGCTGATAAATATAAACAACCAATACAGTAGAAAATAAAATATACATGAATATGACTTAGAGGCATTCAGCTCGTCTTCTGAAGCTCCAAGTATCCAAACTGAATTTGTAAATATGCTCGGTCTGACTCGAGCATTATAAGAAAAATAACGCCCGATCAGTCTGGTAAACCAGCGTGATTAACACGCTTCAATTGAAATTTAATGTTATAAAAATCTTTTGAAAATAAAGGTATCTCGTAAGACCACGCCGCACATAAACACGGATGAGATTTTACCTTACGATAACCAAAACATTTCTATAGAAAATCCTGTAATATTATCATAATGCCTAGGATACAAATACATATTAATTCATGCCAAAATTGTTACATTATTAAATTCCAGCATAATATGTATACAATCAAATCTGAAGTCTCGTATTGAAGAATGGATTCCAACTATGAAAGGGTAAGGGTCTACCCACTGAATACATACACTTCTAGATAAAATATACGGGAGGCTACAACACGTTGCACCTCTGCTACTCAGGACCGGCCCTACCCCTTACTGGATAGCGCCGAATATGATCACCCATTTGGTTGATCAACAACCCTAATGGACCCCGAAGTATACATAAATATCGACACTGGACGTGGAATGATCATACCCTAATGAGAGCGACCCACATAGCCCTGCGGCACGTCCCTGCTTTATTCGTTCATCGGTTGATAAGGCTTAAGGATACGATTACCTTTTTATATAGCAATCATCTTGGAATGCTAACACTGCCCTCTAGGTAGAAATATAATGTAGATTCATCCATATAAGTCGTTCAGGATATGAATAAACCGAAGGCACTACTTCTACTACATCTATTTTGGAATCACTAACGGGATTAGTAGCAAGCAGCCATTGCACTTCAAAAGCTCCATCTTCAATCATCTTCAAGATGTTCCAATTCGAACGCTTATGCCGGTTCAAAGTGGTTTTTAGATAATATATTTGATCTCGGTCTTTCCGAACCGACAACAATAATTTTTACAGGCCAAGTTTGATAGTCGTTTATTTAACTATCAAATATACAACAATCACATCAGTAAGGAAACCAACATTGGTTCAGTGCATAAGCAACCATTAAGCCCCTTTTTAAATAAATCATTTATTTAACCTCTTCATAAATACTTGATTTAAATATCTTTACAAAAAAAATATTCACAAAACAACTTTTAATATTTGAAAGATATTCATGTATTTATTTCATCGGTATAAGTATATTCACAAACACTGAGAAAGATTTCCTATTTGGTATTAAGTATGGAAAGATGTTCCACACCACCATAATTATTTAAAGATCACTTATAGAAATCAAATCTCATCTCTTTTTGTAAATTTCCTTTTTTTATACAACTCAAAAACATTTATAAAACTTCTTTTATAAATCTCTAAAACCATTTATAAAACTTTATTGTTTTATAAAACTCCTTTATAAAGATCTCTTATAAAAATCTCTTATAAAGTTACTTTATAAAAATCTTTTCTAAAATCCCATTATAAAAATCCTTTATAAAGCCTTTTAAAGGTTCTTATAAATCCAAGCTCTATTTCCGTTTATAAACTCTTTAATAATTCTCTTTTATTAAACGAGATTCCTTTTTTAAATCAATTTATTATTTATAAATACAATTAATCAGATAAATTAATTTACTTTAATCATCCTTAATAAATAATAAATTAACTTTCCAATATCATTAATAAAATAATTTATTAACTCCAAAACATTTTTAATATAATAATCAATAACTTCGAAACATTGTAAATAAATAATAATTATTTACTTCAAAACATTATTATATATGATAATATAAACTCCGGAACGTTATTAATAAATAACTATTATAACTTTCAAATATTATCAATAAATAATTATTAGCTTCAAACAATATTGATTGTTTAATAAATAACATTTCACAATATAAAATATTGATAAATAACTTTAAAATAATATTAAATATAAATAAACAACTTTTAAAATACTATTAATCAATAGCTAAACCACTTAAAATCATTATTAAGTAATAGCTAAACAACTTTAAATCATTTCTAAATGATTTAGAAAAGATAAATAAAAGGGTTGGGGTAAAATAGAGAAGTTCAAAATTTGCTTGAATAAAAATATTCCAGAAAAACCAAAGGTTGGATTTAAAATCATTTTCCGAATCAAAAACCCATTTCAAACCAGAACTGGAAATTAATAGTATTTCAAAATACTAAATTGAAGTCAATAGCCACCACATCGCTTAACCAATGTTGATATTGATTTTTACCACTACAGAGGTTAAGTTTTCAACATATAACAATATCATATCTCATAGGGTCAAACAATCAGTTTTGATGTTTCAATAATTCATGTAATAGGAATATTATTGCAAATAATACAATAATGGCGAGGAATCCTGTTGAATCCCTCTACAAATTTCCTGTTCGTCATATAAATTCCCTGCAAATGATTTCATATATTGACCGCTTTCAAAAGTGATAATTCATCAAAACCTAAAAATCAACCAAATAAATCATCCAACCACATAATCAACAATTTTATCTACTATAAAACATTACTGATTAACCAAAAAGGTGAGTTTAACTCACCAAAATTCCAAATATTTCCGAAGCGTTTAAGTTCTGACTAAGATCAAACAGCATTCGATATTTTGCTGAAATTCTACAAGCTTCAATTTCCACTAATCTAATTCCAAAGCATAGTTATTGTTCCTACAAGCGCAACGCGACTGACCGCGTTTGATTTGGACCTTGTATGAGAAAGTTATTTAGCTTACAAGATTTTCAATTTAAATCATATAATTAAATCGCTAATGACATCATTAATTCTTAATTACCTAGCATAACTAACCCTAATCCCCAATTAAGCAATAATCTTCGTTCGTCTTCAATATCCAGGTTGAATTTCAAGAACCGACTTCTTCGCCTACGGCCGCCGCCTCCGTCCATCTCGCGCCACCACATCACTACCCCGACCTCCCCGAAACGAGCTACATCTAACGACCCTAGAGCCGCCTCTTCCAAACGCCAGTGGGTCAAGATCTGACCACAAAAACCCATCGCCGTTGAGCACGAATCTCCATTGCCACGCCTCAAATCAACCTAATCCGACCGTCCATCATCTTCAACTCATCACTATGAACGATTAACTAGTTGGGGTCGATGGCCGATACGGCCTCTAGCGGCCTCGATAAGCGAGGGTTGTTGGATGGAGAGAAATCAAAGTGGCGGCTAGGTTTTATTTCCTTTTAAGGACAGAAAAATGAATGAAATTGAAGAGCAATGGTCCTTATATAGACATATACCCGATACTCTTCACGCACGAAGATCTTTGAACACCAATCGAGGTGCGCCCACTGGCGTTCTTAACTAAATACCCTCATTCTGAACTCAATGAAACTATTATCGGGACCCAATTCTATCATATACAGAAGTTAGTTTTTAAAATCAAATTACATTATAATTAAGGGTGCTTTTGGCATAGGTCCTTAATAGGTATCAAAATTCACAAAACCCTAGTGGAAAAAAGTATGTAAATTAGGTCCTTATTTTTCGAAAATCATCAAAAAACATATAAAAAACAAAAAAAAACTTCCAAATTTTAAAACTTATTTCATTTAATATTTATCTTCGTATTCATGTCAAAAAAATCAAAAAACAAGAATGAAAAGTGAAAAAAATAACACACGGTATGTTTTAGGAATACTTGCAGACATGTATGCAATTTTAGAGAATAATTGCAGACATGTCTGCACTTATTCTGGATAGCATGTCTTTGCAACTAAAATTGTAGATATGTCTGCAATTGTAAGGAATAAGTGCAGGTATTTACGTACATATCCTGGTTGTTGAATCAAGGTGCTGTTATTCAGTGAACAATTGCATACATGTCTACAAATATATGGAATAATTGCAGACATGTCTGCAATTATATGGAATAATTGCATGCATACCTGCAATTATTCATATGTTTATCGAATGCAATTATTCAGTAAATAATTGTAGACATATCTGTGGAATAATTGCAGATATGTCTGCATTTTTCTTTTTGTAGAAACCTAGTCATAATATTCACAATTTTTTGAAAAAAAAAAATTAAGCATTGGCGCAAAAAAACACAAAAAATACATGCTGCTACAGTAAAATAATCATGGGGACCCGCTTTACAACTTTTTTTTAGGGAGGATGCCATTTGAATTAACTTTGGTTTTAGGGATGCATGACTAATATTCACTATAATTAATTCCTGAATTTAATCGCTACGTGTTTTGAGCTCGCACGACCTCACAGTACGTCAGATCGCCATGACACTCATCAGCATACAACAATTTATTATCTCAAATCCAATGGTACTAGTTTCGTCAAAATCGGAGACAGTGCCCCGGAATGATATTTTAAAGAATTTCCAAATTATTTATTTGAACCATTTATTTTCTGAAAATTAAATTTCCAAAATGTATTCACTGTTAATATTTGTTAATAAAAAGGGGTTGAATAAAACTATTCAATCCATTAAATAAATATTCAATTAAAAATCCAAATATTTAAATAACTATTCAAATATTTATTCAAAATTCAAAGATTTTAAATAATCTCTAATTTAATTCAAGTTTTAAAGCATTTAAACCAATATTTTAATAATTAAAATAAATTAAATATTCAAAATCAAATGACTAAAATTTCGGGTCGCTACATTTACTAAAGATAATATTTTGTTTGAAATTTAGAATATGATTTAGGAAAGGAGGAGAAGAAGAAAAGATGCAAGAATTGATGTGCTTCCTTCCTTAAGCATGGATATGTATTTATAGGTTGAGAAAGCTTAAAAAGGAAGCTACTAAACTAAGCTTCCCAAAATCATGTTTCTTAGAGAAGCCAAACCCAAGCTTCTAAGTGAAGCCAAAGCCAAAGCCAAGCTTCTAAGAGAAGCCAAAAAATTTTTATTAAAATAAAGTTTCCATGAGAAGCTACTAAGACTAGGCTTCTAAGAGAAGCCAAAACTAAGCTTCTAAGAGGAGTTGCTAAAGTAAGATTCACAAATGCGGTACTCCACAACATAATTTTATGTCCGCGCATGAACCACGTACAAAAACATGGTCTTTGCAAAAGTTTCTAAAAACTTCTCATGCCTGATATTCAAGCCAGGCCGTTACACTATGGAATGACTCACTCGATAATTTTATGTTGATAAATATAACTTAGGTCAAGTAGAGAATATCAATGTGACTAATTTACATAGTTCTCTCGACTTGAGAATATTGTTGATCTTCAATGTAAAAGCTCCGCTTTGATTGTAGTTAAATCATGGCACGACATCTATCGAATGACTATAGATGGGTCGAGTGGAAGCATTGGAAGTGAAATACTATTCAAGGGAGGATTTTCTCCTCGGTTATATGAGGTTAGTATCACGGTCAATTGAAGTCAACTCAAAATCAAAGTCTCTGGCCAGAGTATTTCGATTAATAATAATTGTTATTATTGAACCAAGGACTTTGTGTTTGGACTATAAAGTTGAATGTGGACGATATTGGAATTTTGACCATTATAAAATTTCAGAAGTCCTATTGTGATATAGTTTTGACGAAGAGAATTGGTGTAAATAATTATCATTATCGAGTACCGCTTATAATAAGTAAAATTAGATTTTACCAAAAGATGTGTAAGCGATAGATACAGCTAAAATGTCACATCACCTATTAAGTGACTATGAACGTTAATATTCGAATAGTTCAATATTAATCGCTGACTGAATTTACACTTTTGAGTCGCACAACCATAATGATGAATTCTTTGAAAAACCGCATGATTTACTTAATTTATAAAATATTGTAAACTGATTAAATTGATGGATATTTGAGAAATATTAATATTATTTATTTGATGTTTGGAAGTTGTTTGTAATTATTTTAATGCATTTATAAAAGGTATATTTGCGCGCATTAATATGCGATATCGATGCAATTTAAAGATAATTGCATGAAATGATTTATAGAAAATTTTTGTCATTTGATGGCATGATTTGCAGAAATTTTATGTCACTTGATGACATATCATGTATAAAAGAAAGGATTGGAGAAACGGATACAATCAAGGGAATTAAGGAAGTTTTAATTATAGAATGGAAAATGTTTCATTCTTTCAAATAAAACATATTCACTAATTCATTCTGCACGTACAATTCATTCTTTCTCATTCATTCTTTTTTTTCCTCTCCTCCTAACTTTTCATGGCTGAAAACAAAAATCAAATTTTTTTAATCTTAAACCCTTCTAGTTTTGAAACTAGATTTAAAATTGTTGTTTTTAATTTTAAACTTATAAAATAGTGAAATTTAATTTTAACACATTTATATGTATAAGTTTATTGTGTGTATATATATGTATGTATATGTATTTTAAATAACACTATGGACAATAAAGACACATATGAAAGAAACATCATCTTTGTACACAATCTGATATGTTCACTTACATAATTTACAGTAGAATACATTTGGACATAGTTACATTTGATGTCATGAATAAATAGTTAGTTAATGACATTTAGTGAATCAATCAATTTAATTAGAGATAGAGAATGAAAGGTTTCTCTCTCCATATAATACAAATTAAGCTCTCAATTAATTACCTGTTTTTAGGGAAAGAAACGAAAGGTTTCCTTCCCTAAATCAACTCTCATAAATAATTGTTAGGTGTATTTGATACACTATACATTTAAATTAAATTAATTTTAAGCAACTTTAAATAACATAAGATTTTATTTAACGTTTTATTAGATTGGATCTCTAATATACTTTTAGACTTCACAGGCCCAATTAATCCAAAATGGTAGTTTTATTTTTGAAATTCATTTATTTATTCCACTGCGGACTAGCCTAATTCCTTCACAAATATTATTAAATATATTTATAATAGTTATAAATATATCAAACGATATCGATAAGCGTTAAATAAGATTTAATTGCATTATGTTTGCAATATATTTATAATTAGGCTGCATTATGGGGCTATAGGCGACTCAAATATGGGAGAGAGTAGCTTGATTTTGGATGGCTGAGATGGAAAGAAATTGAGTAAAAGATGAGATCCCAAATTCTCTTCTTAATTTTCTTCCTCTATTTAAGCATCTCTACCTTCATTTGATATTGGTCTTTTGAAGCTTCCATCCCCATACATTGCTGATCGAACTCCCCCTTCCACACCTCTAATTTCCTAAGCTCAAATCAAATTAATTCAACTACTATTCGATAGCTAATGGCCAATGGTTCAATGACTAGCACTCTTTTGGATCGGGAATTGTTTCAAGGAGCATATTTCATCATTTTAAAGGGATTTGGCTATAAGGTACATTCCTAATATGATTGCAATTATTAATCTATATTTATAATGTTCGACACATACACACATATATACATATATATGTTTAAAAAAATTATGATAATACATCCTTGTCCAGCACAGCTCAGAATTAAAAATAAAACTTATTATTTATTTATTATTTA
The DNA here is from genome assembly GCA_030737815.1 of Allium fistulosum. NCBI lineage: Eukaryota > Viridiplantae > Streptophyta > Magnoliopsida > Asparagales > Amaryllidaceae > Allium > Allium fistulosum. Next base: position 999,937,268 of record CM060903.1, read on the forward strand.
AATAATTTAACATATAATATACATACATATTTATATAGTTTAAAATTTAAATATTACATTATACATATGTAAACTATGAAAATATAATTATATATATGATGTTAATAAGTATAATATTTTGAATTTTTTTTAGTATTTATATATTAATTTAAATAATATTTAAACAATTTAGCATACAAATAATTATATAATATTCATATATCACTAAAAAAAGACTTTTCGCAGCGTTTTAAATACTCTGTTAAAACTTTTTACAACGTTACGAAGAACGATATATAACGACAAGCTGTAATAAGTTCGGATACTAACAACATATTCAGAAATGCTGTCAAAAGTTGTCCCATCGCAGCCTTTTTACATATGCCCTATTAAAGTTTTTGCAGCCTTTTTGCCTATGCCCATTAGAGTTTTTGCAAGGTTTTAAAAACGTCGTAAAAACTTTTCACAAGGTTTTAAAAAGCAATGTACGAAGACATCTTATAATAGGTTCAAATCCTATAATTGCAATTATTAAAATCCTGCCTAAAGATATTTAACAACATTTTAGAAATGCTATAAAAACTTTAGCAGCATTTTAACCTTCTCCATGTTAGAGTTTACATAGCATTTCTAAACATTGGAATATCCAAAATAAAACAATTGACCTTTGTTAAAATGTTGTTGATCAATCAGTTCAAATAACACTAATAAGAAACATTTGACGATCTAAGAACAAATATATTAAATAATTGAAGTTACATCAAGTTCATACACCAAACAACTAATAATTTTACATACATATAACTATATGTGTGTGTATAATATTTTATAAGAAATTCTTTAAAGAAACACGATAGCACCATAAAGGTTCTACAAAATAAACTTGTCAATGTTGAGAAACATAATGATCATAGAGTTTGTCCACTTTAAAAGTCTAGGCCCTACAAGAAAAAAACAACTGGAATGGTAACATAAGTAGAAGCTAACAAGCCTAGTTTAAAAAATCAAATTATTATTATTATTAGTACTACTACTATTTATACGATAACTATTATTAATTTTCGAAAATTTTATAAAACTTGATTAACTTTTACGAACTTATTTAATTTTTATAGAACTTAGATTACTTTTTATAAAATATGGTTAAATTTTACAAACTTACTTAGTTAAATTTTATAAACTTAGTTATATTTATAAATTTAGTTAATTAATTTCATAAACTTAGTTGTTTTTATAAAATTATTTAATTTTATAAAATTAACTCAGTTAATTTTAATGAATTTATTTAAATGATTATAAAACCTAGTGAACTTGGTTAAATTTTTATACAACTTAGTTACTTTATATAAATCTATTTAATTTTGATGAAACTTAGTTACTTTAGTTAATTTTTATAAAACTTTGCTAATTTAATTAATATTCATAAACTTAGTTAATTTTTATAAAACTAACTTAACTTTGAGAAACTTATTTATTTTTATAAAACTTGATTAACTTATTTAATTTCCATAAAACATAGTTAACTTAGTTAAATTTATAACAGTGGTTGTTTTTTTATAAATTTAGTCAATTTAGTTAAACTTTTATAAAGGTTAATTAATTTTTATAGACTTGGTTATTTTTATAAAATTTAGTTAAATTAGTGAAATATTTATAAAACATTGTTAATTTTATTAACTTGTTAGGGTTTTATAAAACTAGCTAACATAGTTATTTTTTTAGCAAAAATAAGTTAATTTTTATAAATCTTCATCAACTTGGTTAATTTCTTAAAAAACATTGTTATTTTTTATAAAACTCGATTAACTTTGATTTACCCCCATTTTCATTGACCACAATCGCATTATGCATTACAATGTATAGAAAGCAGTAGGATGTCACAACATATATCATTTACTTTGTTATGCATAACTGCTATTTTACAATCATCGGATTTAGAAAAAATTCTACAGCACCGCATTTGCGCGGCTAGTGCTTTCCCACACCCAATTCAATATATGCATGCACAATCAAAACATGATCGGATTCAAATTGTAAATCACAACATAAATTCCATGGTTTTATATATATATATATATATATACATATATATATATATATTTTTAGTGATCCCAACGTAAATGTTGGATATAACAAAGATGAATTCCCAGGAAAAAGTGATAAAATACAAATATTAAAAAATAATATGATAATAGCAATGTTAACCCAAATACAAAACAAGATAGATAATATCCAAAAACAAATGTTTGATATAGATAAAAATGGTAAAGAACATGAATTTGAAATAAATAAACTCACAGAAAGCCTACAAAAAATGAATTTAGGACTTAATGATCCTACTACACATATAACAAGTAAAAAGACTAAAATCAATTTTCTAATGTATAAGAAACTTGACCAAATATGAATAATAGAAGACTCTCTTTTACAGGCCCATCTAGAACCTTAACAGATAGACCTACAGAATCAAACAGCTTATCATCCATGGGATGGATTGATAATATACTAAGAAGACCTAATAATACACAAAATCAGTTAGAAGAAATAATAAAATTAGATAGGGATATAGAAATATTTTCAAATAACCAACTGGATTCTCTAAATCCTAGAGAAATATATAGAACGGGACTGTTTACAGCAGTAACAGGATTATATAGACACCATAGAGAAGAAATACTTTCTATCCCAGATGGAAGTCAACAGGTAATAAATTTAATGTCACAAGAAGCTATAAAACAATTAAAAATCCAGAAATACAAACTAATGCACCTAGGACTTATTGTCATAGGCATAAGAGGATTAGTTAGACAGAAAATAGGAACTAAATTATTGTTACTACTTATAGACGATAGACACCAAGATATGGATAAAGCCATATTCGGGATGATGGAAGTAGATATGAACAATAACATAGGTATTGTTTATATAGCCCCAAATTTTACAATGACATTAAATGATTTTTATAAGCACATAAAAATTATAATACAAACAAAGGGATTTGAGAACTTTATAGGAAAAAAATTTTACTAGACATTACATTCTTAGGAAAATGTATGTCCAAGTATACTCCCAAAATAAAAATAAAACTAGACAAAGTCATAGAAGCATTAAATTCAACAGGCATAAGTGTCATAAAACCAATGGAAATAGATTCTTCTATTCTTGATGGTCATGAATGTAATATAGAAAATCCAAATAATACAACAGAAACATTAAAACCAAATAATGCTGTAACATACAATAACCTAAACAAATATATGTCCATAAGGTTTAGGGATTATGGACCGTTAAACCAACAAGAAATAGAAACAGATGAAGAAGTTGAAGAATTAATGGATAAAATTATATACCCAAAAGAACTTGGAATGGTTCTTGAACCATCTGATATATATGATTTAGAACAAAATCTAAGATCAACTAACTAAATAAATAAAAATACATTTGTTTATGTGGATGATGAGAACAATGTAAGAATAAGAGAAGTATATAATCTAGACGAATTCTTGGAAGATTCCCAAGAAGCAAATAATGAAAAAAGACAAAAGGAATTAAAAGATATAATATCAGAATTCACAGAACACATAGACTTAGCTGACCATGAAGAAAGCGGAAGCTCAGGGGTTTCATATCCCAATAAAAACCAAGAAACAATGCTGTATACTTTGGGACAACCTCCTAGACAACCAGTTGAACCCTATACAAATGAAAATAGAAACCTAAGAACAATAGGAAAAAGATTACCAAATGAAGTAACTTTTTTTAAAGACAATTCTGTGATACTGAATGTTACAGAATGCCATCCACAGTTATTAGACACATATCTAGAACAATGGACTGCTGCCATAGCAAGAGATTATGCAGCAAGACATACAAACATAAATTCTGGTGAAGAAATGATCAGAATCGCCGAAAACTATTTAGAGGATATAGCTAAAGCCATATGGGAAGCCTATAAACAGAGCTTTCCTGAAGAAATAAATAACTTAATAATACAAGGAAGCAATATTTATAACTTTGCTTATACGATGCACAGAATAATAACAGGAAGAGATGTAAACACAGGAGTAACCATAAGGCAACAAGAAGCCATGAGAGATTTAGAACAAATCCAATTGTTAGATTGGAAATATATAATAAAATTCCTAAAAGAATTTTTGCATTATGCAACTATTTCGGGAAATTATTACAGTACTGAAATAGAAAATAGACTCTTTTCCAAACTTCCAGGTGATTTAGGGAAGGAAATACATAAATCTTGGATAGAACACTACCAAAACAATACTACGAATATCCCTAAAGGATATGATAACATTGGAATAAGGATAACACATATTATTTCTGAACTAAAAAAGAAATGTACATATATACAAATCCAGAGAGAATTAAAACAGAAAAATTATGGGTTTTGTGGACAAATATATACTCGACGGCAATATGGATCAAGAAGTTACAACATAGATAAAAAAACCTAAATTTAAAAGAAGATATACAAAAAAGTATTATTTAATAAAATCAAATGCTAAAAAACCATATCTCAACAAAGAAAAACATGTCAGAAATATAATCCAAGAAAAACATATACAAGTACAATTACATGTTTTGCTTGTAACGAAAAAGGACATTTGTCTTCCTCATGTCCAAAAAAACATAACCTCTTTACAAGGGAATCTAACCTTATAGATGCAGTAAAAGAAGATCTCTTAGAAATTGCTTATGATGTCTCAGAAACATCTACAATATATTCTATAGTATCCTTAGAAGGGTTAGAAGAACAAGAACAAATACAATCATCCAATTACACCTTGATTAATGAATTGACAGAGTTCCAAGAAAAGGTACCATAAGGATATTTACTAAACATGGTAAATAATAATTCTTGTGAACACAATTTTAAACATAAAATGGGAACAGATACCACAAAATGTGAATTTTGTCCATGGTATTCTGCCTTTGATAAAAGATTTAAATGCATCGAATGCATAATGGAAATATGCCATATATGTGCAAAAAACAAATTTAACATAGAATTACCTAAAGAAAATAAGTTTGCCTACACGGACAAAAATAAGATAAATGAAGAAAGGATTAAAATACTTGAAGAAAGAACAAATAATATTGAAATAGAAATAGAAGAAATAAAAGAAAAAATTATAACCCTAGATAAAAAGAAAAATGTCATTCATGATGAATCAACATCATATGAAAATAATAATCTAAATAATATTGATAAACCAATACAAATCCCCTTGATATGTAATTCAGGAAGCCTAAAAGAATTACGTGTTCCAACAAAATTAAATATAAAAGGAGTAGAAATACAGATATTAGTCTTTATAGACACTGGAGCCACAAGTTCAACTATTTGCTCTAGCCTTATACCCCATAAATATGTAACAAAAGTAGACAAACCAAAACAAAGTATCCAATTTGATGGAACTACTAATATTATTACCAATATTGTTAAAAATATAAACATAAGTTTTACTAATACATGTGGGGAACGGTCTCCTTTTTACAACATAAAACAATTATGGGTTTTAGAATTAAATCTTGAAGGGATAAAACTAATCCTAGGACTAGATTTCTTATTAAATGACAACGGGAGTTTTGCGTTTAATAAAGATTACATACAAATTTCAAAAAAGACCACACTGACCCCAATACTATCAGAGTATGCGCTTGAGAAACGTGGTGGGAATACAGAACATCATAATCAAAAAGACAAATGTAGTTGCCCCATACAAGGACAATGCAAAAACAATGAAAATATACTAACAATTACAGAAAGAACAAATGAAGAATTAATACAAGAAACTTATAAAAACTATGAATACTGTGCAGTTAATGCCCCGCTATATCCCCGCTATAACTCCGATATATCTTATAGCGGATTCCTACCGCTACGATTTTTCCATATATCCCCAACATATAGCCTTTCCGCTTTAATCCCCGCTATTTCCGCTATATCCTGTTATTTCCGCTATATTCCGCTATTTCCGCTATATCTTCTATAAAAAATTGGATTGAAAAATGATATTTATACGCTATAAAAATTATGAAATTAATTAATTTCATTGAATTTTTGATATATGTTTAGAAATGATAATACTCTAATATTCTACTAAATTAATTAAGTTATATAACAGTTTTACGTTCATATACAATACATTTGCACATATTTTTATTTAAAATTATTTTTGTATTAATTATAATTCAATTGAATGTTAATTTTTCGCATAATTACTATCTATATATTTGTAAAAACAACAAGTATGGGATTTATATGCTATTTTAGAGTAATCCGATATATCCCGATATATCTTCGCTACATCCCCGCTATGACTTTTTGCACCTCTACCGCATTGAATCCACCGAGCGCTTTAACTGCACAGTATGAATATAAAAGAAAATGATTTATTAAAAATATCCAACTTATAAATCCAAGAGAAATGAGTAGATTATTGTTATCCACAGATGATATAGACAATATTATTTCTAAATTAGAAAAATTAGAAATCATTGGAGAAAAACCTTTAAAATATTAGGATAGAAACCCAGTACAATGTAGAGTGGATATAATAAATCCAGATTTAACAATAAAAACAGGTTCTCCAAAATATGATAATTGGATTATGGAAGAATTCAAAATGCACATACAAATATTAGCTAATCTAAATGTCATAAGAAAAACTGATTCTAGACATAGAACAGCGGCTTTCATAGTACAAAAGGAATCAGAAAGAAAAAGAGGTCAATCTAGAATGGTCATGAATTACACCAGACTTAATGACAATACCCATGAGGATGGATATTGTATACCAAATAAAGATGTACTAATAAACAAAATACAAGGAAAAAACTGGTTTTCCAAATTTGACTTAAAATCAGGGTTTCGGCAAGTAAAAATGCATCCTGAATCTATACCTTGGACTGCATTTACATGTAGTGAAGGACATTATGAATGGCTGGTTATGCCATTCGGATTAAAAAATGCTCCACAAATTTTTCAAAGAAAAATGGATAATATTTTTCAAAACTGCAACAATTACACCTGTGTATATATAGATGACATACTTATTTTTTCCAAAACAAGAACACATATCACATTTATACAACGTATTAAAATGAATAGAAGCCCATGGCTTAATTATATCTAAAAAGAAAATAGAACTTTTTAAGAATACTATAGAATTCTTAGGAACAAAGATAGGCAAAGGACAAATTGAATTACAACCCCACATAACAAGAAATTTTTTGGAATTTCCAGATAAAATAACAGATTTAAAACAATTACAAGCATTCCTAGGACTTGTAAATTATGCTAGACCCTACATAAAGGACTTATCATACACGGGACCTCTATACAATAAGGCAAGTCCAAAAAGACAAAGGGAATTTAACCATGAAGATACTAAGCAAATAAAACAGATAAAAAAACTAGCAGATGAATTAAAACCCTTAGCTTTACCCTTAAGCACAGATTATCTAATTATAGAAACTGATGGATTATCCCTTGGATGGGGAGGTATTCTAATAAATAAACCAAATAAATATGAAACAAAATCTGCAGAAAGAATTTGTAGGTATGCTTCAGGAACTTTTAAAGAGAAAGGATATTTAACATCCCTAGATTATGAAATACTTGCGATAATATATATCATTGAAGCTTTTAAATTGTTTATTATTTCACACAAAGAGATAACCATCAGAACAGACTGTGAAGCCATAGTTAAATGCTCAGAAAACAAAAAAGAAAAAGGGATCCTAAACAACAGATGGCTAAAATTCAAAAATGCAATATTCAATTGTGGAACAAAAATAAACTGGAAACATATAAAAGGAAAAACAAACTTCCTACCTGACAAATTATCTAGACTATTTCTGAATAAAGATCTGACAGATTATAGTTGCATGTACAGAGAAAATACAGACATGACATCACAAAGTCAAAATAGCAAAAAATTCCTGAAGACCTACAAACAAAACAGATTTGTCACTAAAGCAAATATCACAGAAGATCAACAAATGATATTGGATAATATATGGAATCTTGCTACAAGCCCCCAAGACAACAAACAGAAACTCAGTATCTTATATACCTTAGTAAATGAATTTCAGAAAGAAACAAAACAAAGATTCTCCCATTACTGTTTGTTTAATGGAGAAAATGCAAGGATATATGCTACTTGGGAAGAAATGCTTCTTAAAATTAGAGAAATAGAAATGAATCCAAGATATGGGATTCCTAAATACAAAGGATATACAAATTTCGAAACAGCCAAAATGGCAATGGAAAAACATCTTGGAAATGATTATTACACATCAGAAGGAATAAAACAATACCTAAACATATCATCTGGTGTGTTCATCAAAAATGAAGTTCCAACTGATGAATTAAGCCTTAGACCTATGGTCACATACAAACAGAAGGCCGTGACAGATAAAGGGAAAATGGTCCAACTAGGACAAATTCCACATATAAAGGCAATACAAACAGAGACTGTCCAACAGAACATGATATGTTTTGTTGATTCATTTGATAAAGAAATAAATCACATACTTCTTTCAAAAGAGATGAGTGCTATGACTTATAAAAAAATCTTTAATACCATTGCAAAATGTTCTACTACTAACATTCCAGAAATGAAGATTACATGGAAGATAATAAGAAACACAAATATTCCATGTACACAAAAAGGGGAAGACTGCAAAAACACCACTACCCAATGTAAATGCAACATAATTGCCTCAACACCTCTTCTCACAATAAACATCCCAAAATACAGGTACATAGTACAAGACAATATCACCCTAGACCCAAGCACACTTCTAAATTATGGGTTCGTAGAAAAAATGTACTTCAACAACTGGTGTATCACAGAACTTCCAGAACCGCTGTCCTCCATCTTAGACTGTTATACAGAACTTTTAGGTCAGGAATTATGTACAGAAATAACCTCTACACCACCTCACTTCAGTCAAACCACCATAGACCCTGCTAGACACATCATAAAAATAAGGGTAAAAAATTATGATTCAAATTACCAAGAATGGACAGAAGACAGAAACCTCACACCTCCTCCTGTCATGACAATATCACCCTAGACCCAAGCACACTTCTAAATTATGGGTTCGTAGAAAAAATGTACTTCAACAACTGGTGTATCACAGAACTTCCAGAACCGCTGTCCTCCATTTTAGACTATTATACAGAACTTTTAGATCAGGAATTATGTACAGAAATAACCTCTACACCACCTCACTTCAGTCAAACCACCATAGACCCTGCTAGACACATCATAAAAATAAGGGTAAAAAATTATGATCCAAATTATCAAGAATGGACAGAAGACAGAAACCTCACACCTCCTCCTGTCATAGAAACTGACAAATATACCTATGAAAAATACAGAGCATATTTGATCGGAAATAACATGTTTTGGAATGACAAAGATCAACTCAAACTATATGCAGAATCCTCTATCATGAAAATCTACATATCTGAATATTTCGAAGACTTTGCATACAAACTAAGGCCTTTTGAAATATTCCACCCAAACCAACATATGATAAACAACTTCAGAAGAATCAAACAGCTGGAAGACAATAGTAAAAACAAAAACTACAGCCTAGAAGAAGAAGATAAAGATAGCTACGAAGACAGCACAAAAGCAATCGAAGAAATAATGATCCCAAAGACTAAAGGGATGTGACCTGATGTGACAATTGTTTCCACTAATTGCTTCCACTAAACAAAAAAGAAATCAGAGAAAATACCTACCTACAATTAGGTGAAGACCTTTCTTCTCTACCGACAAATAAAGACAAAAGACATTTTTGGAATGAAAGATTCCACTAGAACCTAACTTTAAAGATGTATTATTCTATGTGTGTACTGTATGCTACTTTTTACCTCTATTTGTAAGTTTATAATGGACATCTGTCCATAGTATGGTATGTTTGGATTGCCTATATATATGGCAATCCAGTATGTTTGCAAGACACGGAATATCATTGTATCAACTCCAAAAAACTATTAAGTAATAAAAAGCTTGAGTATTTTTCTTTTAATAGCGGACTTTCTTTTCTGTTACTTCTAAGATGAATAGCTAAATAAACTTTCAGACATAAACCAAGAGAAAGGTGAAGAGATCTAGGTATGTATTCCTTTTTACTTATCTTCTTAAGTATAATGTTAGCTTGATGAATGGTATGTATCTATATTTTAAAACCACTTGTATTTAACTAAATTTATGAATTATCTCAAAAGACGTAAGCTCGCAAATGATTGAAGAAGTACCGCTTAGGCATGAGGCCGTTAGGGAAAATAGTAAATCTAGAGTAACAAGGTAAGGGAATGATTCATAACCAGGTTAAATTCATCCTTTTAAAACTAGATACAGCAAGAGTAAGAGATGAAGAAGAAGATATTAAATAAATGTTTACCTATGATTATTTCACCAAGTATCTTTGGTTTATGCCTGACTTTTCCTAAAAAGAAAGAAAGAGCATAAAATTTTGATAAAAATGGAAAAATTACAGCAATATTTAGAAAACAAATTTATGATAAACATAATAAACATTATGAAGAACAATACAAACCTTACAGAAAACCAAAAACATCAAATAATAAGCATCTTCAAACAAAAATATTCGCACGAATTGATCAGTATTTATGACTGTGAAACAAGTTTAACTGAAATATATAATAACTTTAATATCTGGAGAGAACCTGGAAACATAGTACTAACACCCAGATTTGTTAAAGAATTTTATAAATAATGGCAAAATTACTTAGAAATCAAAAATAAAGCAGATTACAACATAACGGAAAATAATAATTGGGAAAATTAAAAATGAACGGATTTCCAAAAATTGAGAATATGGAATCTCTACAGAACTATTTAGAACAAAAATTTATGACAAAACTCATGATTGTTCTAAAACAAACAGAACTAAACGAAAACCAGCAATATAATATTGCAAAGATATTTAGACATAACTATACAGAAAAACTCATCAACCTTGATGATGAACCTAAGATAAACAAAAAGAAAGTAATAAAAAATCTTAGAAATACCTATTCTGTCTTTAATACTAAAAATCCAAAGATGAAGATTACCAACAGGATGTTAGATCTTTTTGTTAAAGAACATTATGAACAGATTAGACAAGAAATACTTAAAGAAAACAGGGAATGGTTAAATAAATCCCTAGACTTGACAAGTTACATAGATACAGATTATTGGTATGAAGATGATTCATATAACGAGTTTTATTAAAGAGTTTTATTGAAGAGGGAGACTACAAGAACTTGAACAAAAAATTAGAAGACTCTGAACTAAGGATGAAAATGTTCCTAATTCCTAGTTCAAATACTCCTACTTGCTGCACCCTTGAGTATTATACTTTCAAGCTGCCAGCAAGGTAGTTAAAAAATGAAGAAACACGAACAAGAATATTACATATTATTCGAAATAATAAACTACACTGTAATATTTATAGCGTGTTATGCTCTGGGATATTACTTACAAGTTTTTACATAACATTTAATTGATATGTGGTTTAATTCCTAATTTTAAAAAAAATTAAAAAAAAACATCTCCCGACAGCATATAAGCAATCTAATCGTTGTCTTTTATTCGACAATACCCCCCTCGTATTAATGGTATATATATATATATATATATATATAATGTTTGTATGCTTTTAAACATTTAGAATTGTTGACACACATATTATACTGTAATATACATACATACATATGTGTGTGTATACATGTATGTGTGTGTATTTAGAATTGTTGACACACATTATACTGTAATATACATACGTATGTGTGTGTGTAATATACTGTAATATACATATATATTACAGTATAATGTGTATACACACACGTATGTATATTACAGTATAATGTGTGTGTCAACAATTCTAAATGTTTAAAAGCATACAAACATGCCTTTTGTTAGCAAATTCAAAATTCAATGAGCAATCTTTCATATAGCAAAGATCTTGCTTTACGTACCTATATAGAAAAGCAGAGGGAGTAATTAGCATGCAATTCTATAAAAGAGTTACAAGACCAAAAAATTATTTTTATAATATTTATTTTTTAAATAAAACATACACAATTATGTATCGGTTTTCATCTAAGCGGATTCTTCGTTTTTTAATTGTGAAGAATCTGTGGTTCACCCACGGTGTTTGATTAGGGGTGTAAATCGGTCGGACCGGACCGGACGGAGGTGTGTTCAGTTTATGTCCTAAATAAAATCGGACCGGACATGGACCGGACGAGATTTATGTTCGTACAAATTTTGTTGTCCTAGCTCGTGTCCTAAATGAAATCGGACGGACTCGTACATACATTTTTCGGACACGGACCCGAACGGACACGGATGGACAATGTTATTTACATCAAATTTTATGTTGTTTAATAGAATTTCCATCAGATATACTGAACTATAAGAAATTCGGACGAATTCGAACGAACTCGAACCAGACAATATTTTTTCTCGTACAAATTTTCTTGTCCTAGCTCGTGTCCTAAATGAAAATCGAACGGACTCGGACGGACGTATTTCGGTTACGGACACGAACGGACATCGGACACTCGTACAAAATTTACAGCCCTATGTTTGATATATTGCATAGATCACATAGATTGAAATATATTTAGAACCTATAACGTCACTAGTATCGAAAAGAGGAGAAAATTAAGTAAGAACCATTGGTATTTTCGGTTTTCAATATGTATATCAAATATGAGAAAGTGGAGAGATAGCTGAGGAGATAAAAGAAAGACGGAGGGGAGTACAGAGGAACAACGGAAGAATAGATTGTTTCTCGTGATTGTGTTATTTTCCAAAACACGGAAAATGAAAGAAAAAAAAGTTGTTTTCTATTTTGTATGTTAACTTCGTTTTCTAAATTGATCGTTTTCAACAATATACATATTACATATGTTGTGTGCATTTTTGTACGGACAAAAACTCAAAACTAAAAATAAAAAACCAAACAACACCTTAGCTTTGCAGGAAGGTATGGATTTTAAGCAGCTGTGATGATGATTGACAGAGTGGATGATATGAGATCATCTGTAGTCATTTTTTTGAATTTGCTCCTGAGTATATTTCCATGGGATATACAAGAACTCGGACGGAGGAGGATAAAGAAGGCCTGCCTAGCAGTGTAGATGAGCCATAACAAAGAAACTGGGATCAACAAATATTAAAAAGTTTTTTTTTCCCTTGCTCTGTTTGTTACAGGAAAATGGTATAGACTATAAAATACAGACTTGTATAAATTAAAAGAAAAACCTGACTTTCTTTTGGTAAGTATTCAGCAATATTCCATCTTGATATAACCTCCACTTGAGACTCATCTTCGATAAATTCAATAGTTGATCCAGTAGCAATTTTGGCTTCAATACCTCCATAGTTGTACTGTAACAGAAATGCAAATTTGCAAAATATAAGCGCAGACTATTGTCAAATAATTGAAGGGCATATCCCGAATCATCAACTTTAAAGGAAATTTATTTAAAAAAGCATTGCATGAACAAATAGTTTAATAACGAAAGGATAAGAGATATCAAATAAAATAACAACACCACTAACAGAAGTTGAAAGATGAGTACATTCCATCTTTTGATACCAAGACACAAGCCATGGATGGATATTATTGGTTAGCAGTGATGATACATAAAGTAAATAGTCCAAGAATTCTCCTTTGTCAGCTTTAATATTCCTTATTTTTGCGTCATTAATGACCTAGATTCAAGCATATGAGTGAGTGCTAATTCCACTATAAAAAACTAACGCGAAGACAAACACCATTGCCCCAGTGATTAAGTGATTTGGCTTTGGTGCGAGAGGTCACAAGTTCAAAACGTGATATGTTGTCACAGTGATATAGCGTGATTTGAACGTTTATTGACATGTGATATGTTGTCACGGTGATATGTTGTATATAAAGTATCGTTTCAAAAAAAAAAAACTAATGCGAAACAAAAGAAAGTTTTGCTCCCTTGCCTGCTACCCTTCAAGTACTACGCAATTTTATAAGTAGTGTAACATAGATCTATACATGACAAATGGAAATCAAATTTTCTTTTCCGGTGGATTTTGTTTCTTATTGCATTCAACATTTAAATTGCCTATTCAGTATTGGGAAGGTTGACCATCATGGATGTTACGAGGTCTACACAAAACTATCGGGTTTGGTATACTTATGGCAATTTTTCCTATTTTGCAGTGATTATTATTAATATTAACTTGGGGATTTGCTTATTTTTTCATCATGTCATCTGCATTTTTTAGAGTAAGTCGGTGTTCCGCAAGGTGAATGAACCGGTCACTCTCCCATTATGATGACACTGTAACTATCTGCTACATTATTGAGTGAGCAGGCAAATCATAGTATATTAGGTTGTCGACCCATTAACAGCACTTTTTACAACTACTAGTAGGCTGTACAATGAAATTAGAGGTAACATAATAGCATATATCATCAATACTGAAATTAATAGTAGGTACACATTACAATTTTAATTGAATATATGGAGTAAGCCCATCTTCAAAAACAAGTTGGAATTAAATTAAAGTATAAAACACTTTATAAACTGTTGTTTAAGCAACTTAAAACAAATTGGCAAATGTAGGAAGAGCAAGGGGAAAATGCTTCTTATATTAACATTTACCTTTAATTATTCCACTTGGCTCATGCATAAAAATAAAAGCAAAATAAAAAAAACTAATTTAAGGATTAAAACAAAAAAGAAATACAATTTAATAGTGAAATACTGACCAATTTCTTACTGAAATACATATCAGGTAGAAGACAAATGGTATCTTCGTTGTTCCGCTGATAAAAAAGCTTGGAACTAAGGTTTTTTGCACATTTTTGATCAAACGAATATCAAAACATAAAGTTCCTTCAATCTTTTTAATCATTAAATAGGATAATAATATATTTTTTGTTCATAGCAAAAGCATCAAAAATAGTGGAGTTGATACTTAAGCTTCCAGTGAAATATGAAATAAAAATACTTACAAAATTTTGGAAAAACCTCTCTGTTCTCTTCGACAGTACATTCATCCTCTGCTCCTAAACCACAAAAATCATAAATCATTTTTGGATGATTTTTCCTCGTAGTTGCCTCATTCCATTGCATATATGATCTCAATATCTACAAAAATTATCACTGTGAGAACAACATCAGCCAATAAATAAGAACAACTTTCCTAGTGCAAATACAGTAGAGAAAACTAATTAGTGAAAAGAAAACACCATTAGAGACAATAAAACAATTAAGCTTTCAAAGCCTTTTCGTGAATAACCTGGGTGCTTTTGTATACATTTATCCCAAATGCTCGAACCTCGACCGATCAAAGAGGCCGGGTCGGGTCAAATATGACCCGATCCATTTCTAACCCAACTCGTTTTGATATATTTGTCGATTCTTTTCATTATTTGTGTGGTGGTGATTGTCAACAACAATGATAAGCCTCGTTAGAACATATGAAAAACAGTTTATATAGATCACCCACACCTTGACAAACTCTAAACAATCAAAAGATGAGTATTATTTGCATCCATTTAATGATGTGAAAATAAATATATGTATGCACTCCCATTAGTACTTAAGGAGCAAACTTCACAGGTGCGGAAAAAAGTGCAATCCCATGAGGACCTATGAAAGAGAACAGACAAATGCATCTTCTTTAGATATTCAACATCGACAAACTATCATATGAAATTAATAATCAATGTGAATCATATGAAAATACAGGTCTAAATGTGAATTCAAAAGCAAAACCTCTATTTTTGGCCCATCTTTTCAAGCAGCTCCAGTGATGCTTGTTATTGCATGTTTTACATGAAAGCATTTTCATTGCTTTAATACTGCCTTCATTATGACCAGAAATACATATGAAGCACGTGTTTTGACAGTAGAGAAACCTGGTTCAACCTTACAATAAGGGTTGTGAGCTTCTTCCAATAACACCTGTAAGGAAAGCAACGATTGGGCTAATACAAAATTTTATGTTGATGGTCCACTCGAAATTAGCAATTGGTCCTAGCTTGCTAAAGCAACTATAAAAGGTCAACATGCCACTCATTACACAAACATGTTACATGATGACCGATGTAAGTACGGGTGGAAAAAAGAAATCTTTAATGAATTTTGCATTAAAAGCTACTAGGAACCTAAAACCATAAAGCTTAGGCCCCGTTTGGCTTGTCGTTTTTAGTTTTGTGTTTTCGTCTATACAAAAACGCGTCCGTTGTATGTATAGTTGAAAAATAAACAATTTTGAAAAATGAAATTAACATATAAAATAGAAAACAAGTTTATTTTATTTTTCGTGTTTCGAGAGATAACAAAAGCACGGAGAACAATCAAACTCTTTCGTTGTCCGTTGGCCGTCCCAACGGCTAAGAATTATAAATCTTCTTCTCTTATTTCTTCCTATTTCTTAGTGCAAATTGAAAACAGAAAACTCAAAATACAAAATGAAACCAAACGGACCCTTATATTTTCAACCTAGCATATATGCAACTGGAGAATGGTAGTTCAAATCAATTTTCTTTAAATGCATAAATCGAGTAATGTACCTGTGCATACATATAAGGGTTGTGGACAAAGTAACCAAATACTGGGTTTATTTATTGTTGTACGATAATTAAACGTGCAAGCCTTCGAACCAACCAGTGTTTCAACAAGCCTAATTTGTTACAAAGTTGTTTTATTTATAATGTTTCAAGGAAGATGTTTACTCTAATGAATTTGCATTTTGAATCATTTAACAACATGTGACATACATAAGCACAATACTAAAAAACTTAGTCAGTAACTACACATGGTTTTTTTTTTCTTTTCACCTGACATTTTTATGCAGAGTATCAAATAAGTAAACTAAAAAAATCCTATGTAAAATTTCATGAAAATTTGTGTTTGTTTTGGAAAATCTGCTGCAGTGAATTTGTGATTTTGCTGAGGTACCCAAGTCTTCGCCAATGCATTACTGTTCAAGTATTGTGCAAGCAATATAGCACTTGCAAAGAGTAGTGTATTAGAACGAAATATAAGTAAAAGATAATGAATGCAACTATTGAGTTGCCTGAGCCAATAAACTACTATTAGTATCCCATTTTATTAATGTTTCAACAAGATATATGATACTTTCTTCTAAATTATTGATTCGACCACTTGCGAATCAGCATCTGAGTTCCTGATGTAAGAATTGCAAATAATAAGATGCAAAAACAAGATAATCTCAATAAATCATTGAAGCGAAAGGGGAAAAGATTGAAGTATTTGGCATGTACAACTATAGCACATGCCCCTATTTAAAGAGCTTTAAAAAATTATTGCATGAGTATTTATGGAAATCTTATATTAATGGCCTATTTATTTGTATCCATATTCCATGTAAGGTTATTTATGGATTACTGTCTTTGTGTTCATGTATGAGTATTTGTGTTTCTTGTATAATTATTTATGGAATATCTCATATTAACAGCCCATTTATTTGTCAATACTAGTAGGAAAGTAAATAATGCCAGATTAAGATAGTGGGATAAGTTGGGAGGTATGATATCCAAATAATTATCTTGTATATTTATTCATACCCTTCAATAAAAAACCTATACATATAAGATTAATTTACAAATGAGATTATGAACAGTATGTCACAATTAATAAACTCAACTCTTAATTAATAATCAAAATAAATGAAAAATATCACCATCCGCTGTTGGGCAAGTCACTATCAATGCACTACCAAGTATGAAAAATATTAGCTTGTTATATTTTTTAAAAGACACTGTTTTGCTTTAGAAAATTCAAGAATAGGATTCTTTTTCACCAGTATAGCACAATCCACCATGAGCATTGTAACAATAGAGATTGTGCACAAAAAAACTGAATATCTTTCCACCCTACTACTAGAATAGAGGCGGCGGCGGCTGCTGCTGCTGCTGCTGCGGCTGCTGCGGCGGCGGCGGCGGCTGCTGCTGCGGTGGCGGCGGCTGCTGCTGCGGCGGCGGCTGCTGCTGCTGCTGCCGCCGCCGCCAGCTGCCGCTGCCGCCGCCAGCTGCCGCTGCCGCCGCCAGCTGCCGCTGCCGCCGCCAGCTGCCAGCTGCTGCTGCTGCTGCTATGTGCATGCGCACATGAAATGTATGGTACTTGTAAGCATTGCTGAGGAAAAATGATGCTTCAAACACATTGTGATGGACCTAAGAAGTTGGAATTAAGGAAGAAAATAACTGAAGTGAAGTCAGAAGCAAGCAAGGATCGACTTAATACAATATCAGAGTAAAGGATGTGTGTGTTAAATGCGGATCAACACTAGTAAGGGATATATATGGACACTGGGCAGCTGTATAGATCATAGATCAGCCACAAATAAACCAACACATAATTCCCAAGATACAATGCTAGCCACTAAAATATGTTTTACACTTTAATTTGACAATGTAAATGATACCAAATTCCACAAAATATTCCTATTTAATCATCTACAAAAATCTGTCTAGAAAATCAACTCATGAAGACAAACTAACAATCTACCATATAGGATTTCAAAAAGTAAAACATGACATACACCTGGTCGATAAGAACCAAACGTGAAAATCACAGGATTAGCAACCTTAATCATCTGTTCAGTATAACCTCTCTGCTGTGCCGGTGTCAACGTCTTCACCCATACTTTAACAATCTGATCCATTTGACCTTAATAGCAGTGAACTGAATTGATTCGCGCTGGGGATGATCATCGGAGGTGAGGCGAGCGGCGTCGTTGGAAGTGAGGTGACCAGCGTCGTTGAGTGGGAAAGCGGCATACTGTTGGGGAAAAAATTGATTAGGTTTAGGATTCTGAGAGGGAACAAAATATTGGGAAAGGCCAAAACGGGAATAAAATTGTTGCAAAATGAGGGTGGAGACAGGAGAAGAGAAACAAGGCTCTCGTTCATTTAGCTTAAACAGCGTTTTATTTATTTTAATTATGTTTTACAAAGCGGTTATTAGGTTAAGGGAAAAAATTGAAGAAAAAATTAATTTTAGGGATAAAAAGTTTGCTTTTAAGACTGAATGACATTAGAATAAATCACAGAATGATAGTTATAACTATCAATAACTATCATTTTCTGTTTGCACTAAAAAGTATCTTTCAGACTAAAAAACAAACTTGTTGTTTCTGAGACTAAATTTTTTTGCAATTTCTTCCATATGCCTGTTTTCCTATTTTAACAAATGTAAAAAATAGCATTTTGTGCAAAGACGTTGTGATTAAGGGCTGTAGAATGTAAATTTTATTGTAGTGTATGTACCATAAAATATGTTTTATATTTTATAAAATTATAGTAATACATATTATACTCTTGGCTGGAAAAAAAACATTTTTTACATATTTTTTAAATATTTAAATATAAACCCAAAAATAGAAAATATGTTTTAAATTGTACAATTATAGAATAAATTTTCAGGTCATAAAATTTTACTGAAAATTTAAATTTCAAATTTAATTTCAAATTTTTTTTTTATTATTGTTAATAATTAATATGTTTCTATTAATATAAGGAGGGAATTAGGCAAAAGGACAAACTTTGAAAAAAATTTAGGCTGAAGGACACAAAGTTTCCTTTTTAGGCTGAAGGAAAAACTTTGAAAGAAAATTAGGCTGAAGGACAATGCTAAATATAGTTAGCATTTTGTACAGTGCAAACATTGTACAAAATGCTAATTATAACTAGCATTATATCCAGTTTTACATTGTACAAAATGCTAGTTGTATTAGCATTGTCCTTAAGCCTAATTATCTTCCAAAGTTTATCCTTCAGCCTAAAAATAAAACTTGTCGTCCTTCAGCCAAAATTTTTATGAAAATTTGTCCTTGTGCCTATTTTCCACTTAATATAAGTATATATATTTAAAGTTTAAAATTAAGTCATGCATAAGACTAAGTTATCAAATGTTTAAATAAAATTATTTTATGATTTTATATGTATTGATATGTATACTTATTACTATACATACATACTTACATGTATACATACATACAGACACACACTTATATGTATTGAAATGTGTGTGTGTGTGTATGACTAGTGAATAGGAGCCTAAGACGTAGTTTGGCCTTCGGTCCCTATAACTATTGGTACCATCATTATTAGTAGTATTGTTGTTATTATCATCGTTATGGTTTTTTTTGACAAAAATTATTTATCTATTTTTTTTTTTGAGATCATGGGGAACCTTAAGATCATGGTATTCATTGATACTCACTTAAGTAAACCCCACGTCGTGTGTCTACCCCGCTTTTACTTATTCGTCGCACACAGATGCGTAACGTTGAAACTCCCACTGATGGTTTGGCGCTGGGATTCGAACCTGTCCGGACACAGTCCTTTTGGTCCCCATCTCCCATCTCCCAAACCAACCGAGCTACGAACGGCGGGTATTATTTATCTATTTTTATTTTCTATTTTATTTTTATTTATATTATATTTATTATTATTGTTATTGTTATTTTTTTAATTATTTTAGTTTATTTTATTTCTATCTTTATTTCTATTTTCACCTTTTTTAAAATATATTATTGTTATTATTACTTTTAAATTAACTTTGTTGTTTAGTTTTGGTTTCCATCTCTAGTGGACCCCAACTTGTTTAGGAATAATGGCTTAGTTTTTGTCGTATATATATAAATTAATGAAAAAAAATTATATTTATACATATCTGGTTTCGGTATTGCAAAAAAATATTAATATATTTTATAAATGATTTATGCATATTTATATAATTATATATATACATATTTATATAATTATATATATACATATTGTTAATATTATATATTTATATCAAGGTTTTAAATCTCGGATTTCGGTCGTGTTTCGTCTCGGAAATTTTACACACATTATCTCGTATCGGACGAGATCTCGGGTGAGATGAGTGTATCTCGGGTGTACATCTCGGATTGACATCTCGGAATTTAAAGTCTATCTCGAGACTATCTCGGAGTAACTTAAGTCTAAATTTGATATTTTTAAGATTATTGTAATAACTGTTATCTATATATATATATATAAAAGTTTTTAACATACATAATTTATATAAAACGATAATATTAGTTTTACATTTTAGATCAGAATGATAACACGATTGATTTGGTATTAACTAAATAATTCCCTAATCATCTGAATATTAAAAGTTAAAAAATAAATAATAAGTTTTTTTTGCTCATTCATTAAACGATAAAAGAAGAATTAGAGTGTAAGTAAAAAGTCATTAGAGTGCAATTTATTATGCTCTCACATAAGAAGTAAACAAAATATAAATGAAAAAACATACTTTCTATGGGAGCTTCTATTGAGATCTCACCTCAAATTTCACTATCTTGGATGAGATGAGCATCAAATAATATATTTAAAAAAATTAATGTCTCGTTTCGCTAAATCTCGTCTCGCTCAAGTTCGAAAATGAGATCTCGAGCGAGATCTCGGACGAGATGAACGAGATCTGAAATAGTGATTTATATATAAATAAAATTTTGTTTATACATACATACATACACATATATATATATATATGTTTATACATACATACATACACATATATATATATATATGTATGTATGTATGTATGTATGTATGTATGTAATATTTTATTTATAAAGTAAAAGAGCGTGTGTGTGTATAAATATACATTTGGATAATATATTTGCATATTTGATGACCTAACATGTCCGTTGTGATGTAAATTTCAGCATCTATACACGGGCGTGTTATATCTTGCATCGATTGATATGTTACGCATGTGCACACACAAACACACACACTGAAAATGAGTTCTTTATTGATATCGAAAAGAACACTAGTGCCATCTTCGTCTTCCCAAATTTGAGCAAACCAGAGAACAATATGCACGCGTGCACGTGCACACGTGATCAGAGCAACTCCGATCTTCTCCACCGACTTCAGCATATCACCGTTCACCTCCTTTATCCTCACCAACACCCAGATTCTTGAATTCGACTGGGAATCAAAATCGAACCAGTCGAGTATCCACTGTGACCCATCCTCCATCCAGAAATTCCCTCGACGCCGATGATCTAGGCCACCATCAACCACGTCAGTCCACCCCGAGCTACTACACAACCATACACAACAATCCCTCTTGGACCGATTACTTACGATCGACTGTGGATAACGTACGAACTCAATAATCACCGAAGATCAAAGCTACCATTTAAACCCTAAAAGTTCGTCGATTGGCTTCCATGGTGAACAAAAAAAATTCCGATCATTTTTCCTATCACCTCCGTTTCCCCAGCTATCTTTACAACAAATTTCGACCAACCCGGTTTTGCCGATCGCCGGGAATTGAACGAAACCCAAAATCCGATCATCTTATCATATCTTGTGATTTACATAGTTAAAAATCATGATATTAATCTCAAAAATCATAGTTTTTCTATTCGAACCCGATAATATAAACAAAACATGAAATTTCAATACCTGATTTTTCTGATTTAGAACACTCATCACTGTAATTTCAAATTTTCAGAATATTTATTCAATAATTATACTTGTGATTATTTTTAAAATTGGTATTACGGCATTATAATCACTTTTCATTTTGGGATTAAAGCTTAGTATTGATTGGTTTAGGTGTTATGAATTTTTTTTCTTTCTTTGAATTTGTTTTCAAAACCTGGAACCTTAACAGAGAGATATATATATACACAATCATATCTATATATACACATGCAGAAAAATTCCATCCATACAACATATTTAACAACATAGATCAAATCATGCAAACCAGAATTAAAAATATAGGTTTAAAGGTTTGCTCACAGACATTCCAAATATCAAGGAATACTGGGTTGAATTTCTCACAAACATACTAAGTTTCAGAGATAAGCAATATACTTAAACCATTTAAATTGTGGAGTTACTCACAGTCAACACATTTAAATAGATTAAAGGTTTAAATTAAAAGTTTGCTCACAAAATCATATTTTTAAAGTTTTAAAACAAAATGTTACTCACCTTGTTTTTCCCAGAAGAAACAGAGTTTGCTTGATGAACAGGCTTTTAAAATTTGCAAGCTGGGAAGCTTCCCTGATCTCTGATTTGTATAAATTTGTTTTGTTGCTTAATGTTTTCAAGTGGGTGTTTATTTGAATATAAGATGGTATTATCTCAGTTTTAAAATGATCGAAACTATGGTGAGAAGAATTGATAGATGTATATGAAAAATCAAGTTACAGGGTTATAAAAAATGAGTTTGTACAAATTCTTTAGTAGTGATATTTTCTTCTTGGTGGTTGAAGGACACTTTGCCTTTGTGCTGCATTTATTAGCTTTGTACAAAATATATATTTATTTTGTTCCTGTATGCTAAGTCCAATGTTTGAACGAACAAAGATAAGAATAGATGCATATATATAAAGAAGTTTACAGGGATGATGTTATTTGTACATGTGATATAATATTGTTTGTACAGGTTACCAGGCAAGGTCTTGGAGGCTGAAAACACTTTGTACATTTTCGAATCGACCTTGGTGTGTTAAAGAGATCTTGCATTAATTACTAAGTACTTTATGTTTCCATACTTGTGATATTTACATTTTCTTTTGCTTTGCATTACTTTAACTCGGCTGATATGATTTATACTATGCATGCTAAGATATTGGCATTAACTCCTTTGTCTTGTTTGGCAATTCAGTTTGTACATGACCATATATTTTACTGTCTTGTTTGTTTGAATACTTTAATAAAATTTGATGTCTTCTTTTCTTGTCTTTTATTTGTTTGGTTTCATACTTGAAGATATTTTGTTTTTATCAATACATATTTTATTCTTTGTATTTTATATAAATGAAGTTATGTTGTGTTCATATTATTTAGGTGTTTGTTTTTTTTCTATTTTACAAATCCATAAAATTTATCTTATATACATTTCTATTTCAATCTCTAACTTAATATTTATTATTTTGTAATTTATACCATTTATATTATTTTGTATTGATTTATTAACATGAGATTAAGATATATATTTACTTTACATTGTTATATCTTATATTTTATTTATTTCTTATTATCTTGTAATATAGATGATTTCTATTTTTAATTAGTGGTTAAAGTTTAGCAAATGTATTTACTTTGTATTTATCTTTTATTATTGCTTTCTATTTCTAGCTTAATTCATGACTATTATTTTACTTTAATATTTATCATCTTGTATTTATTTTATAAATTAAAAGCATTGTTAATCATCAATTTTAATATTTATCATTATCATTTATTATTAAACCATTTATTTGAAAATTAAATTAAATTTCAATATATATAAAATTTCAAATTTACTCATATAGGCACAACTATATAGATTCACATATGTATACAATATTTACAATATTTTTTTAAATTTAAATGATTTATACAAAATATATTTGGATTCGAGGAAACTCGCATCACTTCATCGATTTATTTCACAAATTTTATTCAAAAATAAATTTAATTATCAATTTAAAATTAATTAAAATTCGGGGTCGTTACAAATGGGTTCCATCCCAAAAGAAAAATGGAGTGAAGATTTCAGTGCTATTGTGAAGTTTTAACATAATTCTAGACTCAATACTTATCTTGAAATCTTGATAATCTTGATATTCTTGATACTCATGAGTCTTCAACCTGCATGGTTAAATCCTGCATATACATATATATCTAAACTATAATGTTAGTATTTATATTTTATAATCTTATTCTAAGGTTGTTGTCATCAAAACCATCAACTCATGAACTAACATGTACATGTACATATGCATGTACATATTAGCCCATTTAAACATATAAACATATAAGTTAAAATAAGATTTTATCTCTTAAAAATATACATATATTAATAGACCAAAAAAAAACATTTTCAACTCAAGTACACAAGTGCATGGCTTGAATAGTGTAAGGAGGAGGGGGTGGTACAAGGGTGGATAGATTTAAGGGGGTGGAGGGGTATGGTAGTCCATGCATACATATATTTGAATATAAACACTTATATTTTTTTTTATTAATTTCCT
Source organism: Allium fistulosum (assembly GCA_030737815.1). NCBI lineage: Eukaryota > Viridiplantae > Streptophyta > Magnoliopsida > Asparagales > Amaryllidaceae > Allium > Allium fistulosum. The sequence goes on from CM060903.1 coordinate 999,962,344, forward strand.
AAGCCTATATATACCCCTTAACTTCCATTTTTCTCATTTTACAATCTCATTCTCTACTTTTAAATTCCTAAAAGCTTAAGCAAACTCATCCATGGTTTCTCTTCGTATCTTCTAATTTGAGAAAAACCACTTCATTTTGCTTTAAACCTATTCCTAAGTTCATAAAAACATTTCTACATCTTCTACAACACCTCTCTTCTAAGCTGCATGCCACAATTCCCAAAAGAACACAAGGGCTGAACCCAAACTTCCCTTGGTCGAGCCCAAACATCACTAGGCCGAGCCCAAAGCCACTTGGCTGAGTCCATTTCGAGTGTTCGAGCAATCAAAAGTTCAATATTTGCAAAGTTTCTAAAGCGTTTTCAAGTTTTGGCAAAAACTCGTTTTGATTTAGAAAAGTTTCAGTGAGTAAAACTTTTGTTTTTGGAAAAGAATAATACCTGATTTTGATGAACTATATGTTGTGAAAATATAGGGGTTGTCGTGTTGAATTATCATGTTGTTATGATGACATATGATTATAAGTTTGTGTTTGAGCTTGGATTTGTGATTTGGTTGTTAAATGATATGTTTGGATATGGATATGATTATAAGTTTGTGTTTGAGCTTGGATTTGTGATTTGGTTGTTAAAATATATGTTTGGATATGGATATGATTATAAGTTTGTGTTTGAGCTTGGATTTGTGATTTGGTTGTTAGACGATATGTTTGGATATGGATATGTGAATGATTGGTTATGATATGATGGTAGTGTGTTTATGAAACCAAAACCAAGTGTATGTGAATGATTGGTTATGATAAGAAGGTCCGCCATAGCCTCACTCCCTTTTAACTCTGGCCTTTACCTAGGCACTTTTCGATCCCGAGATTTTAACTCATTTAAGAGATTATTACATGCCTCCATATTCCATAAATATCAGGTCGCTAAAATGCGGCTGTCAAGACTCGAATCCTATCTCTCTACTGGGGAGCTAGAAACCCTTGTCAGCTGCACTTGAAGAGAAACGATGAACTAGTGGTGGAGATGATATGCGACGATGTTATAGAGTTGTTCAGCGATGGTTCGATGTCGACAGTGGCAGAGGCGAAAGTGGTGGGGGATATTGGTGGTTTATATTTTTTGTTTGTAAAGTAATAGCTAGAAATACTAAATACAACTAGCATTTTGTGAATTAAAACATGAGTATAACATTGTAATTATGTAATGCTAGCTTAATTTAGTATTTTTCGAACTATGAAAAATGAGTATAGACATCATATATATATTTATATAATGCTAGTTTGATCTAGTTTTTTTTTTATCAATAAAAATGAATTTATAACTAAATTTAATGCTGGTTGCAACTAGCATTTCGTGAGTTATAGAAATAAATATAATATTCGCTTTTTAGCGCTAGTTACAATTAGCATTTTGTGTATCGTTGAAATAAATTTACTAATTATATTTAAATTATCAATTTTTCGATGTTGTATTTTCGGTGATTGTTGACGACAGGGTAGTCGTAAAAGATGTTGACAGCGGGGTAGTGGTAAAAGATGTCGACTAGGATTGCCCTAATGGGATGAGACAAGATGTTGCGATGCGTGATGAGATTTGATGACGGTAGGTTCTTAGTGATTTAGGTTCTGGAATGAAGATGCCAGCAACGATGAAGACGACGGTGTTGACGGTCGACTAGAGGCAACGGCGGTCGGAGGGAGACAACGTGAAATTTGATCGTGGAGGGTGATGTGAATTTAAGGATAAAGCTTGTTTTTGTTTCAAAATTTTGAAACTTTAACCAAAGATGTAGAAATTTTTATTTTCATCTTTGACATTTTGTCTAATTTCCTCAAATATAAAATATAATTTTAAAATTTTTTCGGCATCGTTTCAAAACTTTCAAGGCAAACTTGCACTGACCGTCATGATATGTACAGCTGGTGAAGAGCAAAGCGTCCTATCACTATAGGCTGACCAATCAGGCCTAGTCTGCAGCACAAACTATAACACACCGTAGGATCAATTTCCAATACTCCCTATCAACGGTTCAGATATTAATTAACCTTTTCGATTAAACCACCTTCTTGCGTGGAAACTTCAATTCAAGTCTTCATCAGTTATTAACTGCACTCCAATTCAGCTCACTCTCACATTCCTTTTTCATCAAAAATCGAATTCATCAATTCCGTTTGTAAGTATTTTTTTTTTAAACAACCTTTAATTTCCATCTTGGTTGTAACATCACTCCTTATTTTTTTATTAGATCTGCCTTAGGGTTTTATTGGTTAGCGTTGAACTTTGTTCATTTTATTCTTTGAGGAAAGTTTAAATGGATTTTGTGATGTTCTCATTTCTGATGTTTTAACAGAGTATAATGCGCGATTGTTAGCTACAAGGGAATAAATCTTTCAATTTTTTTATCTAATTTTTTACGCCATCGATAGCTGGTAAAAGTAGTCGCTGACAATTAAAAGTGGGTTCAACCAACAAAGACCACAGACGCCTAATTATTGAACTATTTAGCCTATTGTGAAATTACGCGGATATTGAGGCAAGTGCAAATTGTGGTAAAATGTAGGTTGTCATATGCAGTTAACCGTTATGGAAATGCGAAAGATGGATTATCTATTTTTGGTATTTGCTATGCAAAGTATTGCACAAAATTAAATAGTAAATAATATAACAAAATCGTGATATGGGTTCTACCTGGCTTAGGTCAGTGTGATTCCCAGCAGCAACCCAACAACTATGATATTTGAACTATGAACAAGACCTTACAATTAAGTTTGCCAACTATTATATATTTTATAGTGAATACCTAGTGGAGAGAACCCTAGTATTTGGAGTTTATTGATCATTAAGTTAATCAAGAAAAAGATGATGGCATGATGCTAGAGTTATGGAAATATATTTATTTATAGGTCCCTGGATAATAAAATTTAAACAAATCATTTGCTGGATTTTCTTTGACTCGCCATGAGAAAAGTTTGCACATGCCAACCTGTACAAACTTAGGTAGATTCAATGGACATATTGTTAGAACGTTCTATGCCGATCGACTCAATGAACTGGAGGTATAAAAATATCTTTTATTTCCTAAGTGGTCATAAATTAATTCGCTATTAATTTTTCTTCAACTCAGCCCAAAAGAAAAGCATGCGACATCAACGTACAGTCATGTTGTCATGTTCATTGAACCCATCGACAGTTCTGTTCCAAAAGGCACACAATGTTTCCTTGTGTCTCTAGCTCAAAAGAGTTGTTGATGTGTTGCCTAGCCTGTCTGTAGTAGATTCAAGCAATTTATCAATAGGTAGATAGCATAACAACCTGGTTTGTTGTATGTTGTCTAATCTGTTGATAATTTGCTTAAATCAATCAAGAAGTTATGATATGTGATCATTTTTAGCAGCTTCTCACTTTTGATTATTTATGTTCTAATTTTCTTAGTCATATTTTCAAAACCCTTGTGTCCGAAAACATTCAAATTCAACTGTCGTTCTTTTGGCATAATAATGTTTTTTGATGTCTGCTTTATGGCTTATGCTTCATGGGTTCACATGTATGCAATAAAATGGATTTCTCAAGCCTTCATGTTAACTTGCACATTTTTTGAATTTGTCCTGCAAGTATCTCTTAGACACCACCCATCGATAGTCATTGGTACTGATGTGTGATGAATGATAATTAAAATTATTTCCCAGAACCGTGCGTGCATCCCCAATTCCCATTCTTAAATGGCTCTAGTGATAATTTTATTCAAGGAAGATGAGGCTGAATACATGACTTATTACATCTACTACATGATGCAAATGCCATAAATACATAATAAATGGAGAATATATATATATATATATATATATATTTATTTTGAGAAAAGCTCAACTTACATAGCCTACAATCCTACAGTATGGTTATTATAGACCCATGGCTTGATGTTTTTATTGTTGCAAATTCCGTACTTAATCATGGTCCAGTAATCAGATTAACACAAATATCAATATAAATCATGGTAGGTAAATGATCACCATATCATTATAACCAGTGGGAACCGTTCAATAAAAACTTCTGTAAAAGATCTAGAATTTTCTTCTTAAGAAAATTTACTGTTTCCATCTGCAGTATTGGTTGTGAGCTATACAATATCATTATGACAATTCATCCTCCTTAACTTTTAGTATGTCACATAGATTCAGTAGCAAATTGACACAATATGCATATAACTACACCACTTATTGAATGTCATTTAAATCGAGTCAATTTTTTTTATATCAATATATAACACATGATTATAAAGACACTATCAGAATACGTACATAAATTCATGTAATTTCATCTAGTACCTAAATATTCAATTTTGTTATATATAGATTTTATTCAAGATCAATTGTAGAATAATTTTGGAAAAGGTAGTACATATTTGCGATTAAAAATTATCATTTATCTTATATATGCAAAAATAGTACAAGTAAATAAAAAATTATGATAAAAACTAAATAATAACGTGTGAAACACAAACAACTCGATGGAAGGTTGAAATTTCGGATATTAGTTCTAATTATCAAAGAAAGAGATGACTCGTATGAAGGAGTAATGGAAAGCTGGAAAGAGTATTTTTATCGTTTCAAAGAGACTTGAATCAGATGAAATGCTTTCCTTCTATTACTGGAAAAGATAGTATAGATTATCATATCATATTATATATCTCATTTGTTTACATTCATGCCTTTATTGTCTGTGTGCATGAACCTTTTGTCTTGGATTCTTGCATTTATCTAATGTCTATTGCTTTTAGTTTCATTGCATAATTTATAATTCTCTTGAACTTTTCAATTTCTCTCAAATTAATCTTATTCGTTGTACATTTTTTTCAAGCCCTAATTTTCATAGGTTACTTAAGGTCCTTTTATTCCGTTCTCTTAATTTTATTTGGTTATATTTTCACTACCATTTGTCTGATTTATTGTCTTATCAGAAAAACTAACTGCAACATCAACTTAAAATCAAACATGAATTCAAGAAACAATGGAGGCAACTACTACAGTGGTGCTGCTAGTAAGGGATACCATTATTCACAAAAGGGAAAAAATGTTGAAGGATCTGGTTCTGGCTCGAATCCTGAAAATGACTGGGAGGTGGTAGGAAATAAGTCAAAGAAACAAGTTCCAAAAGCATGGGGTCAGTCTGAAAAAATTCCAAATCAAGCATGGGGTGCCAATGCAAGTAATGTACTTGGGAGGGGGTTTCCCAATAACTTGCCTGGTAATTATAGCAAAGGCAATAGGGGCAGGGGTCCAAGCCAGATGGGGAGGGGGAATTACCCTAAGACACAAAGCAACCCTCTTCAAAATGGACGGAAGTGGGCGGAAATAGTAGGAAATGATGAAAATAATGAGCAAGATACCAATCCTGCTGTAGTGCAAGAAGATGATGTTATTTCCGATGATAATGATACTGTAGAAGACAGTGATGAAGATTTAAGTGACTATGATTCTGATGCAAGTTGTATGAGCAATGAGACAGGAAAAAAACATAAATTGCTAATGAAGTTTTTTGAAACTTTAGATGGCCTTTCAATTAGTGAAATAAATGACCCAGCAAAACAGTGGCATTGCCCAGCATGTCAGAATGGTGTGGGCGCTATTGATTGGTACACTGGTCTTCAATCTTTGGTGTTACATGCTAAGACTAAAATTGGAATACGAGCTAAACTCCATCGTGATTTTTCAAACATTTTAGATGAGGAACTTAAGATAAAAGGGTCAAATATGGTAGCTCCCGGAGAAGCTTTTGGTAAATGGAGAGGTTTATGCGATACAGTAAAAGATCATGAGATTGTTTGGCCTCCTATGGTAATTGTGATGAACACATTTCTTAGACAAGATGATGAAAATGATAAGGTACGAGAGTTAACTTTTCATTTGATATTTTGCATATTTATAAATTATTTATGCATTATAAAAATTCACTCCTTCACTGCCACCAAAAATTTATTTCCCTTTCTCTTTTTCATTAACGTTGATAAAGTCATAGCATTAAGTCTACTACTAACTATACTATATCGATTAGATGGATCTTGGGACAGATGAAGGCCAAGGATCAATCATTTTCGGATGGTTGTGTGAATCCCTTTGGATGGATAAATATCCTGATTGGATTATTTCTTTGTATCCTTGAGGATTCTTACGAATCTTACCAACTTTGTTTGGCTTTGTCTTCTATTATATGAAAATTTGCAGTCCTGATTCTGCATTTGTTTATTTCTGCTCAGAAGTGTCATATGGTATATTAGCAATTGATCCTAATATATCAGACCGAATAATAAGAAATATTTTGACATTGGCTTCACTTAATTATTCTGACAAACACTATAGTTTCTACGACCATATGTTATTTGAGGAGACTCCGATTCTACGAAGCAATTACTATTTGTAACTAAGAGCAGTGCTATGTTCAGACCATAGTTTTATGACATATAAACAACTTTATTTTTCCGGATGTGATTTAGAGGCATTGAACATGTCTACCAGACTTTATAAATGAAGCAAGGTTTTATGGGTCCTAAAAAACGAACAATGTTATGCTCAAACTTCTCACTAAAGGTGCGTAACAACACTAAAGGAGAATGTATGACTGTTTTTATTTTTATTTTACTGTTGGTGGAGATGGTAAAGAGGCTAATACAGTCAAATTGATGTATTTGGTTAGCAGAGTTTGACTAAAGCCAAATGATGTTGCTATGTCATGAGAACCTAAATTATAATAAATGCATATAACAATGATTAGTGAAGTTACATACAGTGGAAAAATTAGCATTTACAATTGTTGCTATGAACATGTGTAAAACCTTTGTTGTTAAGTAAACTTGTTGTGGCTTAGAAAATCGATATAAGAATTTCTACGAGTATTCAAATGATTTTTTTTTCTTTTTTCCTTTTTTTTTTGTGAGGTGGAGCTTTGACGCAACGGTTAGGTCACCTGCATGGTGATCTGAGCGTTCCGGTTCGAGTCCGGAAACAGCCTCTTTGCAATGCGAAGGAAAGGCTGCGTACATTATCGACCTCTCCAGAGCCCACTATTGTGCGGGAGCCTCGTGCACTGAGTTTCACCTTTTTCTTTTTTTGTTGTACAGCCAAACATGCACTTTACTTCGTGAAAACTGATAGAATGTCTGAGGATTCGAACCCAAAACTCTACATGCACACTCTAGGGTCTTACAACTAAACTAGCGTTTATACAAATATGCACTAAAGCATTTATTGTTTTACAGCATGAATGCATTCTTGTACTTTTGTCCCATACGGACCATAGGTTCCTTTACATATTTCGAACGTTCAGTAGTTTTATATTTCTTATTGGACTTGGACTCCTTCCCGTGGGATCTAGAACCTTTCAATTTGAAGGTTAATGTGGATTGTCAAAATAAGTACCATTTTATTTGATTTCACGATAAACACCAATATCATGATATTAAATTTCATCAAACGAGGAATATTTTGTCAGTTGGATTATAGTGGAGAAACAATTTGGTTAGTTTTATTTTATTTTGTTTTGTTTTGATTTTTCTTCTTCTAAAGGACGCAGTCCTCGCCTGTATATAAGCCACTTCTATATCTCAATGAGGTTATAATTTCATATTCCAGTCTGTAACATAGATCAAAGATCCTTTGTAAAAGATGTGAAATTCTTAATTTCCAGTGGATGCTATTAACCTAAACATGTCTATTAATTATGCTACAGTGGATTGGCATGGGAAGTCCAGAACTTCTGGATTATTTTGGTTCCTATGCAGCAGTAAAAGCACGCCATTCATATAGTCCACAAGGGCATCGTGGGATGAGTATGTTAATATTTGAGTCTACTGCAGTTGGTTATTTAGAGGCTGAGCGTCTCCATAAACATTTTCAAGAACAAGGAACTGATAGAGATGCATGGAGACGACATCCCAAGTTATTTTACCCTGGTGGCAAGAGGCAACTGTATGGTTTTTTGGCTGAAAAAGAAGATCTTACTAGATTCAATCAGCATCATCATGGTAGTTTCCTGATTATTTGTTATAAGTGTGTGTATAAAATCAGAGACGTCCCCCTCCATAAAAACCTTACCAGTCCCCACATGGGTACCCTGGCAAGGAGGAAAAAAAGGAAGCTTGAAAACTATTCTTCGACCACACATTTTATACTTTTATGAATAACGAGTCAAATTTTAAGTTGGTGATAAACATAGCTTTTAAGGAAAAAATAGCTAAAAAGTGAACTGCATAATGCTTCCTGCAATATAAGTTTATTGCTGTTCATTACTTCCTCTTCAGTCTTATTTGTTGCTTAAGAGCCTTTTGTTTTGTTTGTTAAGTCACCAATAGTTATCATAGAACCTTTAAATCCTTAACTGCCATGGACAATTATAAGTTTACAATTAGATAAAGAATGTTAAATACCTAATGAGCGAACTTCAATGTTAATAACTAACCACATATTCTGATTCTAATAACGTTTTCAGGGAAGACGGGATTGAAGTATGAGATGAAATCATACCAGGAAATGGTTGTTATTCCAATCAAGCAAATGAGTACCGACAATCAACAGCTTCTTTATTTTAAGTACAAACTTGACCAGGAAAAAAAAAACTCCAAGACAGTTGAAAAGTCCTATGAAGTTGTGACCCAGAAACTACGTGAGACCGAGGAAGAGAGAAGAATGATGGCACTCAGAACAAAAATACGCTGCGAAGAGAACAGCGAAGAGGTATCTAAACTTCTCTGTGTGTGTGTAGACACACACACACACACAATGACCTTAAGCATTATGTACTAAATTCTCTTTAAAAATGCAATTTTGCTTTAGTCATACTAGTATTCACGTTCAATCTAGATGGATTACCAAGCCCAATTCTTCGGTCAACAAATAACCAAATTTCAAAGGGACATTGAAGAAAAAGAGCAGGAACTTGCAAAAATGCGAGGGGAGTTTGCTAAACTGAAACTATCTGACAAGGATTCTAAATCTAGCAAAGACAATAGACTCAGGTAATTTCGAGCATGAGGAATGCTAAGCACTCTCCATTAGTGAGAATGTGCTTGTACTTTCAACATGATTGGTGGAAAGTGGTAGGCAATCATTGACAATATTTCTGCAATAATTGATGAACCCACATTCTTAACCAATCAATTAGAGAATATAAGCACGGTCTCCTTGAAGGAGAGTGTCTTTAATATTCCTCTTTCGAGCGCAACTTTGATACAACCAAAAAGGTATCAAAATTTGATGTATGTGAACATTAATTTTTGTCGTCTAGTACACACATATCAAAAGCTAAGCCATGGATATATCATAGTTTTTTCCAGTAATTTCTCACCAAAAGATAAAACTGCTAACATACATATATACTGCTGTGTACTATGATTCACTGCTTCACTCTCTTTTTGCATGCAGAAATGAAAGGATGCAGAAGTTCATAAACAGCAAAGTAGAGGGCGTCAAAGAGTTTGAAACAGAAAGAGAAACTCTGATCAAGGAGCATGAGAAGGAAGCATTAGAGCTTAAAACTAAACATGAAGAAGAGAAGATTGGACTGGAGAAAAAACACAAGGAAGAGGAAGCCGAACATGAGAAAGAGTTTGAAACTGCTCTTGCCAAATTGGTAGAGAAGTATGCCCCTAATCCTTGATCACTCTATCCCATTATTATAAACTATGCTCATGGTCTATTGCGTACAAAATATGGTATGGTGACAGTAATCAACTGAGACCAAAATAGCAGTTATTGGCAACCTTATCTTTGTTGATGTTTTATGGTTCTTTTTGGTTGGCTAAGTATTTAAGTTCAGTGTGTATTATGCCCGGAACCTTTTGGAATTGTTTGGATATGGCAATGATCATAGCTTGAAGCCATCGATTTGAAAGTTTTAAGCCATCGATCATTGAATAATTTTAAATAGTTTTATTCATTATGCTTAAGGTTGGACAAATTTGAATCTTAAAGACAGTCTATGACTAATTAATATCATCTATGATATTAATTAATCATAGGTTGTTGACATGATCCCGACATTGTACCTGGAACCATTACTGAATTTTCATGAACTAAAATTAAAAGTTACTAGTGCAGGTGATAGTTTAGGGTGCTGTTGTATGCTATTCCTGTTTCCCCTTCCTAAACCCACTGTAGTAAAATGAAAATCAATTGATTTATACATGATTTATGTACTTTATGCTCCACATAACCACAAAATTAGGGTACAAATATTTCAAGAAATTAAAAGTAAAAATGAAGCAGGGTTAGGACCTGCAAATCAGATGATCGATGATTGTGAATTGTAGTTTGAAGAATTTATAAATTGAACTTAGAAGAAAGATCGAAAGATGGAAGAAGAAAAGGCTTGGCTTCCTTGAGATTCTTAAGTTTTGAATTGTTGAAGTAAACCTACAGGGAAATTCCTTTTTGGTCGTGAATACTGAATAGACATGATTGGTAAGACAATGTCCCAACCATTAGATATTTCTTTGATCTCAATGTTATACATACCTGTTGTGCCAATTTTTAATTAATTTGCACAAATACTAAACCGTTGTGAAATAGTTAGGCTTATGCGTGGAAGCAACCAAACAGATCTAGCTTGTCGATTCCAACCGTCAATTTACTAAACGATAATCACCAAACAAAGAAAAACAAAAAAAGTAAAGAACACAAAGATTTAACGTGTTTCGGTCAAATCATAACAAACAAAAACAGTAAAGTAGAGAGATTAACCTATAATTAGAAATTGAATAATCAGTTTTTCCAAAGACTCTTTTATGCTCAAACCTTCTAATTTGATTTGACTATAGAAATTAGAGTTTACTAAAGAAGATGATAATGACGGATGCACTCTTACACATGCACGCAAATATGAAGATGAACTTCCTTCATTTAGATAGACTTAATGAAACAGTTACTTGGAGATTATGAAAAGGTTAATTGTTAAATTATCTTGAAATCTTTTCAAATATCCATGATTTGATTTCTGTGCAAATGGATAATGATGATATTAGTTTCCATAATTTTTCTTGCTTGAATCAATCTTCATCAGCAATCTTTTTTATATATAACAAATCCTTTGACTAATTAGTTGATTAGCTAATTAATTAGTTTTTTCTCCAAAAGCAATCATTCATAACTTTTTTTTTCTTTCCACTTGTAACATAATTGATTGATAAAATCAATTAGCTAAATTCTTCAAATTTAACACTCCACTTTGATTCAAATATAACAATCTCTTTTCATCGCTAGATGAACAAGTTTGGCCATTGTTGCCCAAATAGAACTTCAAAATCTTTCCAAAGCATTGCAAGTATAGTATGCCTATTAACAAACAAAATGCATACGAGAAAATGCCAAAATTCTTCAACAAATTGGATGTTGGAGACGAACATGTAGATGCTGAGCTTCGAGAGACCAATGCAGATTTAACACCGCGCTTCACCTTCCTCATTCCAAATTGAGAATATACTCAACATTATCTACTCCAATCTCCTCCACAAGAATTTTGCTAGGCTTTCCTAAGTCAACACCAGCAAACTCACCAACAAGCCCCGCAACATTCAAAGCATAAGATGAAGAATCATCGCTACAAAAATGCTTACAAATAAGGTCAACTGAACCAAAAGGCGTTTCCTGCAACTGAGCTCCACCTAGAGTCTGAACCTTTGCAATCTTCTCATCAACAATGGTATCATCGGAAATACCGATCTCTCCGAATATGGAAACAATCTGATGACTCCAGATGTGTCTGGCAATTTTTTGTCCTTCCAATGTCATCATTTGATAGAAACTCCACCTTCAACAAAGATCTTTCATCAAATATCGCATGCTTGCTGGTCACAATTCTCCTAATTGTTTTACACCACAACCTATATTTTTTCACTCATTCTCTATAGCCTAACAAAATGTGCTGGTTTTCTCTAGGCTTCAACTTATCATGTCTCTCATCTTCTAAATAAGCTGAACAACAAAACAGTTTAAGGAATGAATAATCAACATGTTCTCTTTTCCACATCTCTTGTGGGATCTTCATATCTATGGCAATAGGAAGTGTGGTTGATTAGAAATACTGTCATAGATATTGCTTATGTCCAAAATCCCCTTTTTAGACCAACAGTCGTTCTCAAGCGCACAACTCTCATCCATAATATCCGACATATGCTCTCCGCCACTCCATAACAATGTGACTCAATAAAAATAGAAAAATTAACTACATGCTCAGACCCACAATACACATTGAATTCTTGTGACATAAATTCACTACTATTTCCAACTTTGAGAACCTTCAAACGCTTCTCGATTGCTTCTCTACCAAAATCTTCCATTTACAAAACTGGACAAATATTTTGTCTTTGGCCTTTAAGAAATAGAGTTAGACTTTATGTGAGAAATCGTCCATAAATAAGACGAAGTAACCGGCTCCACCAAAAGATGCAACTGGAGTGGGTTCCCACACATTAGAATGAACATACTCTAGAAACTCTGTAGCTCTAGGTCTTTCAATATCAAATGTGACACGCTTCTTCTTTCCAAAAGAACAATCTTCACAAGAGCTAGACTTCGACTGATAAACACCATTAATCAACCCCCGCTTTTTTAAGATTTCAAGACTCTCCTCATTAACATGATCACCCAAATGAAGATGTCATAGCCGAGTAGAATCTAGAACACTAGAATCGACAGAAACTATCGACTCTCTTAAGACTGCTCTCCATGAAACACATAAATATCAGCAACTCGCACCCCTTTCATCACTACCAAGGAACCCTTCGTCACTCTCGATTTCTCTCCATCTATTATTATCATACCAAGTCTACTCAAAGCTCCAACCGACAATAAACTTCTACGCAGCATCGGACTTGTGTAACCTCCCGATAGTCCTAATAACACCATCATGCATCCTAAACCTCACAATTTCAACGTCCACAACATGACAAGATGTGTCATTCCCCATATAAACTGCTCCGTCAATAATCTTTTTGTAACTGACAAAACAACTCCTATCTGACATCATATGACAAGAAGCTCCAAAATCAATCATCCAACTTATACTATCTAAAGGCGAAATACCGACTGAAAATAATAATGTATTGCTACTGCTTCTATATGCATCCGATCTAACTGCTGCCGAAACTGAAGCTTTCTCCTTCTTCTCGCTCTTCTTCACAAGAGCTCGACAACCATGTATAAAATGGCCCTTCTTTTTACAATAATAGCAAGCACCCCTTCTAGGACCCATGAAGTGGGATCTATGCATCTTTTCTACCTCTAAGGTTCTTCTGGCTTTTATCTCTTCCTCTAAATGGACGAAGTTGTTGCTGAAGAACACCGTCATTAGTCTTCACCTTTCATGTCCCAAAACTCATTTTCTAGTAAATTTGGTGATGCCATAATTTTCCATACCAATACAAGAAGAATTTGCTATTGATAACTAATTTAGAACAAGACAGCTGTAACGATCCGTATTTTTAGTTATTTTAAATTATTAAATTTAATGTAATTATTAAATAAAAATGGTTAAAAATAAAATTTAACGAATTATTAGTGTAGTTGTTGAATATGAACTGAAATAATAAATTCCAAAGATTTAGGCAATAACAACTATTGAAGTGAAAATTCTATTTATTGAATGTGTTTGTAATCGATGTTTGTAATTGGAAGATGAATGTTGAATTATTTAGATGATAATAAAACGATTGTTAATAAATGACGATTTATTGAAAATTAAATTGTTTATATTTAATATTGGAATTATTTAAATAATTGAATCTTGAATTAATGTGAATGAAAATGATATCAGAAATTGATTTAATTTTTATTTAAATATGAATGAAGATTGTTAACATTTAAAATTGAGTTTAAAAGTGAATAATTAGAAATCGAAAATTTTATATTATAATTAACGAGTAAAAATAGCTATATTGGCCACTGTCTTGGATTTCGACGAAACTAGTTTCATTGGATCCGTAATAGTGAATTATTGTTGGATTTCAAGTTTCGTCGTGATCGGACTTTGTCGTTTGACCGTGCGAGCTTGAAACGCGTTGAATTTAATATTATAATTCGATTCGAAATGCTATCTTCCACATACGATCGTATTAGGCCTCGAAACTTGTTCCATTGTGTTCGAAATAGAGGTAAAACATTATAAATGCCAAGCGGCACACTTTATTTGGAGTTCGTCCGAAAAAGTATGTGAACAGAAAAAAAATAAAAAAAATAATATGTTTATACGCGTATATATATACGCTTTCCTCTCCTAAAACCTAGTCTTAACGTAGCCGCCACAGTAAAAAACTTCAATGGCCGAAAAGCTTCGATTTCTCCTCCAATTGTCTCCAGATCCTTTGACAATTAGCCAAAGATTTCTACATGGAAATTGTCGAGCTCGAGGAGCTCTACCATATCAACGGTCATGATCGAAATTAAGGCGGTTGATTGACGGCGATTTGAGTTTGAACGTCGCGTGTTCGTGCACGATTCTCGAGGGCGAGGGGTGACCGAGCTCCAAGGCTTTTGGGGCGAAGGTAGAGGAGGCGTTGGGCTTCGAGTTGGTGGTGCCTGATCGATCTCTAATGGATCGAGGTGGGAGCGGCAAGTTGATGAAGGAGGCGGCCGTGGGTTTTGGAAGCGGGACGAACGACGCGATGAAGAAGAAAGCGCGTGCGGCTCTGATTTGGTGAAGGCAAGATGGATGGTTGAGATTCAATCTGGGTGATTAATGTAATGTAAATTCTAAATTAATTATATTTAAAATTCTATAAACTTGTGAATATCATAACTTTCATTTACGAGGTTGAAATTGGACGAAACAAACGGCGACGGAATCGCGACGACGAGTACTACGTTCAGGGACTAATTTGGAGTTGATTGGAGCTAACTAAAATTTTAGGTTAAATCGAACGTCGTTCGACTTGATTTAAAATTTAAAACTCAAGGTGAGTGTTTTATAACTCTCACAACGTACTAAAATTTTTCGATGTTCGTTAAATTGATATCATGAAGTTATTTACTTTATCGACTATCATTTGGTAGTTAAATTGACGTATAAATTGATATATGAATTAACTGTAGAAATTAAAATTGACAGTTAAATTTGAATTTGGAATTTAATTGCTAGTAAAATACCCGATATTAATAGCTATGAAATTGTTGTGAATTATATTGACTGTTTGGATGATTGACTGCGATGGATGCTATTGGTTGGTATTTTGGATGACTTGGATGTTTATTTATTTTGATATATCCTGCTATCATCCTGTATATTATTTACAGTATATAAAACTGTAAATTAAATTAATTCAAATTAAAAAATATGTTGAAATGATATATACCTATAACATTTATTTTGGAGTGAAATGATATATATTCATCCTTGAATTAAATTGAAATAACTGATTCACTTGGCCATATGATAGAAAATTATGTATGGACACCAGATTGGTTAAATTAAATAATTTTAAAAATTTTGTTCGAAATTATTTAAAAGATTTGATTTTAAGAATTAAAATTTTGAATTTATGAAAGTCGAATATTATTTCGAACTTGGGCTTAATTTGTGGAATTGAAATGCGTTAAACAAAATTGTTTAAAAATGAAATTTGAGATTTCAAAGTTATAATTGAAATATGATCTGAGTTTCGAAAATTGATTTGTTTTAAAAAGACTTGGATTTTATTCAAACTTTGAAATATTGCTAAGTAAACGTAATTTAAATCGATATTTCAAAATGGAGCTCAAAATTGAATTCTTTTGAACATTTGAATCTTGAATTTAATATTGAAGTTAAATTTAATATTGAGGTTAAATTTGATATTAAATGATTTAAATCGATATTTTGAAATTGAACTTGGAATTGATATAAATTGAATTGGTTTAAAATTAGTATTGAAATGAAATTTAAACCATTGATTCGAATTGTTGAATCCAATTTGAAGTTAAAACTGAAAATCGATATTGAAATTGATTTGAATTAAAATTGGAATTGAAATTAATTCGAATTGAAATCGGAACTGAATCAATTTAAATTGAAATGGAAATTGATTTGAATTGGAAGGTTGGAATTGAATTAGTTTGACCTTGAAACTATTTTCGAATAAATTATTTTGATATAAACTATATAAAACCTATCTTTTAAAATATTCAAATTATTTGATTTTTCAAGCGATTTTACTATATAAATCTTTTTAATACTTAAACTATTTTAACCATTTAAACTATTTTGAACTATTTATAACTATTCAAGCTATTTTCTAAAAATTTAAACCGATCAAGGTGGGTATGTTTGTATTTAAACCGTTGATTTAAATATAAGCTGGGTTAAATTGAAGTTATATCCAAAATTGTAATTCAAAACAATTTTGGAATCGAAATCGAGATATTAGGATGAACATGATTTTTAATTGAAATAGTATATTTTGAGTAAATATGATGATTTCGAAATGAATTTGATTTAGAAGCGAATATGATATTTTGATATCAAATACGAATTATTTTCGAAATGTAAAAGTACCAACTAGTGTGTAAAACGACGTTTGGTTGTTAAGACCGGGCCTCTTATTGGCGTACTCTCTATGTATATTGGAACCACTTTAACAACTGTGTACGTGGAGTGATGGCCCAGAACGAAGTGGTCGGATTTGGCGTTGTTTGCTAGATTTGAACAAAGAGAACGATGATAGATTGGCCTGACACTTGTGTCAATTTGAAATGACTAAAACTGGAGCCGTATCGGTCAATGAGGCTAGCTACCTCTAGCGG
Organism: Allium fistulosum; assembly: GCA_030737815.1. Taxonomy (NCBI): domain Eukaryota; kingdom Viridiplantae; phylum Streptophyta; class Magnoliopsida; order Asparagales; family Amaryllidaceae; genus Allium; species Allium fistulosum. Next base: position 999,979,106 of record CM060903.1, read on the forward strand.
ACGCACTTCTTCGTATTACCATTATTTACATTGTGATTGATTGGTGCGCACCCTCGGATTTTGGGAGTGTTGGACGCGGTGGGCGGTCATGGCTACGATGCATTACCACCAGCCGGAAAGAGTAAACTGGTAGTATCCTACCTTGGGCATTGCTTCACGTGCCTTGTCATATTTTTATCCTTATACGAGATTCCTACGATTTTTCTTTAGTGTTGTCGTATCACGGCGCATCACTGACTACCGACGTGCTACTGGTGGTGTCAAATGCAACAGTACGTCAATGCTTAAAAACGCGTTAAGGGGGATTAATGTAAAACCTTAATGGTAAGAAAAAATATTTATTTTATTGATTAGACATTATATATGTAGCGTATTTTACTACATATAAATATTTTGACGGATCCTTAAAAGATGGAAATTCCCGTAACATCTCTTGAGTTATTGCACGCACGTTATACATTGGACGAGAGATGTGAAATCCCGTAAAGATCTCTGACACTATTACACTCATGTTATATGCAATATTGATTTGACTTACATAAGGATATTTTAGCCCCGACCCGAGTGTTTTGTCTTTTCATTACGCTCGGGTCAGCCCTGAGTTTTCAGCTTATGGAAGATTTATTCTGAAGGACGAAGATGAAGATTTGGTATATTATTACTATTATTTTCTACATCATGCTGTTCCGCTGCATTATTTGTTTATCCCTGTTGTATATATAACTCTGATAAATGTTGTGTAAAGTATAATCAAATGTATAATATAAACAGCTTCATGAACTGTTTATTTGATTATTATATTTTATCGTTTCGCTGTGAGATTCTGTGTTTGTTTTCTTCTTCTTTTCTTATTTTTCTTAATTAACCCCATTAATTATCTATGTTTAAGATTGTTTAAGTCAGATATGTGTGGATTATTGTCGATTTAAACATTTCGAAATGTGAGTCGTTTCAGTTGGTATCAGAGCTTTGGTTTAACGATAACCTTAGCTTTGTGAGGTTTGACTCATTAGAGATAGGGTAGTAATATCCTAGAATGAGTCTGTTTGAGTGTGTGTATATGAGAGAGTGTATTTGTTAGTGTTATAAAATGTTTTATATTGTGTTTAATTATCTGTTGAGCTGTTTATGAATTTTGGTCGATGCGTGGGACATTATGTTATCGATAGGAGTTTCTAAACACTTAAACAAGGCAAGTCGACATAATATTGTTTTAAAATCGGGTAAATGAAATAATTTTACCTAAATTATATTATATATATATATAAAATGATAATCTTAATGAATGATAGTTGTTAGGAGATGATAATATTTAATTATCATCGATTATTGGTTGAATTAAAAATAAAATGAATACTTTGTGAATTTTATTTTACCAAGCATTCGATATTTAAATTGAATTGAAATCTAATTAAAATAAAAATTGCTTGAAATAATAAAGATGTAAATTAATGAAACATTTTTCATAATAAAGAAAATGAAACTGCATAAATGTGATTTGAATTGTTGAATCAAATTTAAAGTTAAAAATGAAAATCGATATTGAAATTGATTTGAATTAAAATTGGAATCGAAGTTAATTCGAATTGAAACCGGAATTGAATCGATTTAAATTGAAATGGAAATTGAAACTAATTTGAATTGGAAGGTTGGAATTGAATCAGTTTGACCTTGAAATTATTTTCAAATAAATTATTTTGATATAAACTATATAAAACATATCTTTTAAAATATTCAAATTATTTGACTTTCCAAGCGATTTTACTATATAAATCATTTTAATGCTTAAACTATTTTATATTAAACTATTTAAACCATTTAAACTATTTTGAACTATTTAAAACTATTCAAGCTATTTTCTAAAAATTCAAACTGATCAATGTGGGAATATTTGTATTTAAACTGTTGATTTAAATATGAGCTGGGTTAAATTAAAGTTATAACCCAAATTGAAATTCGAAACAATTTTGGAATCGAAATCGAGATATTAGGACGAACATGATCTTTAACTGAAATAGTATATTTTGAGTAAATATGATGATTTAGAAATGAATTTTATTTTAAAGCGAATATGATATTTTGATATCAAATACGAATTGTTTTCAAAATGTAAAAGTACCAACCGGTGTGTAAAACAACATTTGGTTGTTAAAGAGATCGGATCTCTTTTTGGCATACTCTCTATCAATATTGGAACCACTTTAACAACTGTGTATGTGGAGTGATGGTTCAGAACGAAGTGGTCGGATTTGGCGTCGTTTGCTGGATTTGAAGAAAGAGAACGATGATGGATTGGCCTGACACTTGTGTCAATTTGAAATAACTAAAACAGGAGCCGTACCGGTCAATGAGGCTAGCTACCTCTAGCGGACGCACTTCTTCATATTACCATCATTTACATTGTGATTGATTGGTGCGCACCCTCGGATTTTGGGAGTGTTGGACGTGATGCGCAGTCATGGCTACGATGCGTTACCACTAGCCGGGAAGGGTGAACTGGTAGTATCCTACCTTGGACATTGCCTCACGTGCCTTGTCATACTTTTATCCCTATACGAGACCCTTTCGATTTTGGTTTAGTGTTGTCGTATCACGGCGCATCACTTACTATCGACGTGCTACTGGTGGTGTCAAATGCAAACTGTACGTCAATACTTAAAAACGCGTTAAGGGGGATTAATGTAAAGCCTTAACGCTAAGAAAAATATTTATTTTATTGATTAGACATTATATATGTAGCGTATTTTACTACATATAAATATTTTGACGAATCCTTAAGAGGTGTAAAATCTCGTAACATCTCTTGAGTTATTGCACGCACGTTATACACTGGATAGGAGATGTGAAATCCCGTAAAGATCTGATGCTATTACACTCATGTTATATGCGATATTGATTTGACTTACATAAGGATGTTTTATTCCTAACTTGAGTGTTGTCTTTTCATTACGCTTGGGTCAGCCCTGAGTTTTCAGCTTATGGAAGATTTATTCTAGAGGACGAAGACGAAGATTTGGCAACATTTATTGTAACAACAGTAACCCTTGTTGTTACATTCTACAAATCTCATATATATGCTCATATCTTTTAGAATATCTTGCGATGTGAGACTAATCATAATCCAATCTACGCACCCACTCCAATACAATGCCAACCACACCTAACAGATCTCCACTTTAGCGAGCATTTTCTCAGTTCAATTTGAAGTTATACACAGTCCTCAAACACATAGATAATGTCTCTAACACCTCCAGCAGTTTAGATTAAGTCGGTATCACCTCTCAACAGTTGGACCAAGCTGGATCAAGCTGCGTTCTAACTTATAACTCCACCTTAATGAGAACCCCGAGCATAAACCACACATTGGAGCATACTTAGATCAATGCTGCATTATATTGGCCCGCTCGAACCATCGGCTTTGATACCAATCTGTTGTGCAAATTTTTAATTAATTTGCATTAATGCCAAACCGTTGTGAAATAGTTAAGCTTATGTGTGGAAGCTACCAAAAGGATCTAGCTTGTCGATTAATTATCAACCGCTAATTTACTGAACGATAATCACCAAACAAAGAAAAATAGAAGAGTGGAGAACATAGATTTAACGTGGTTCGACCAAATTGCATATGTCCACGGACCCAATAACTATTCTTTATTTTACTAAAGGAATTGAATACAAGAGAGAGAGAGATTACAAAATTATAAGTATTAAAGTGGAGAGACTAACCTATAACCACAAACTGAATAATCAATTTCTCCAAAGACTTTTTTGCGCTTAAAACCTCTAATTTGATTTGACTATATAAATTTGGGTTTACTAAAGAAGAGGATAATGGTGGATGCACTCATACACAAGCTTGAATCAATCTCCATCTTCATTCTTTTTTTTCTTCATATAACAAATCTTTTGAGTAATTAACTGATTAGCTAATTAATTAGTTTTCTCTCCAAAAGCAACCATCCATAACTTTCCTCTTTTTCTTTCCACATATAACTTATTTGATTGATAAGATTAATTAGCTAAATTCTTTTTTTCTTTGGTAAATATTTGAATCATCCCAATTTAACAATACGTAGGTAAACTTAACGAGATCAAACGGTGGAGATCTATTGTGTTCCATTTTGTGTTTTATTTTGTATTCAAACAACCTTTCTAAACTTTTATATACTAGCATGAATCCGTGCTTCACACATGGAGATACAAAAGATTTGGAATCGAATATGCATATGTAGGAATGTTAAATTTTATGCAGAAGATGGTCATGATGATAACTTTGAGTATGATATTACAAAAAAGAATGAATATAAGGTTGGTATTGTTTAACAATTTGACAATGAACAAACTATTAAAGAATATTCATACAAATAGAATGAAATAAATGTTTTTAACGTAATTTCTATAAGTTATTGAAAAAGTATTAGATGAAACATTAAAAGCTATTTTCTTTGAATGAGATACGTATCCTGATCAAAGATAAGATTTGTAGATTCTACCATTCTCTGAATCCATCAATCCTTTCATGTGTAGATACTACAAAAGTTACTTCCGGACATATCAATTTTTTTTAAACAATCACCATTAAGGATGGAATATGATTAGATAACTTGATAATCATTATTTTAATAATATATTTAGAATACTTATTCCTTGCTCATCGACGACTGTTGAAATCCTTGATGACTTGTTATTATAGTAGTATATGTAAAATTAAAATCATTGTAAAATAAACTCGAACATTTCAGATAAAGAATAATATTACATAAATACATTCGTGGTATTTTTTTTACTAGTATGGCTGGAGCCAAGGAAGTTTATATGCTCAACTTTGTCTTAATTTTTTGATTATCCCTCGGTTGATCTAGCTATTTTTATGTAAAAATTTAAATAATTGAAACAATAACATATTATTAAAGTTATATGAATCTTGGATGAAAGTTAAAACAATTTACCGCCAATTATGACGTTGAAACATAGAAACAGTGAACAAATAAGCAAATAAGCATGTTCAATTTTATGTCAATTATGTTAGACATTGAAATTTAGAATTAGGAAGCAAAGAATCTATGGGTGACATTTAGCATTCAATTCCATGTAAAATTAAATCTTTGGAAAACAAACTTGAACAAATGATAAAGAATAATACCACAAATACATTTGTGATATTTTTTTAAACTGGTATGGCTGAAACCAAGGAAGTGTATACGCCCAATTCGGTTTTAATTTTTTATTCTTCCTCGGTTTATCTGACCTTTTCTTTGCAAAAATTTAAATACTTGAAACAATAACATGTTATTAAAGCTATATGAATCTTGGATGAAAGTTAAATAATTTACTATCAATTATAACGTTGAAACACTGAAATAGCGAATAAATAAGCAAAATAAGCATGTTAAATTTTATGCCAATTATGTTATTAAACATTAAAATGGAAAACAAGGAAACAAAATCTGCGAGTAACATTTAACATTCCATACCGTGTAAACAAAAATAACATATTGTTAATTATATTTTAATTCATCATTGTTTTTGGGATGCCATACAAAATACTATGTATATATATCCCAATTTACACCTATCTTTGTTTCAATTTGAAGTATAATTTGATCATCTTCATCTCATAGAATGATTTTAATGGTTAAAATCGAGTATAACATTTTCAGTAAGTAGAAAAATAAGTATTATATAGAAAATTATATGTTAACCGACAAGTATGTTTACATGACTCAAAAAGATAGGAAAAATAAATTTAAGTCACTCAAAACTGTAGGCATAAACAACTTATTAACTTAGGTGATCCACTAATATAACATAAATGATTGTTACCTAACTTTAATTTTTAAACTCCGAACTAATTTTTTATTCTCAGTAATTGATCTTATTTAATTTTTTACTAATTTCTTAGGAAAGTTTATATGTCATTTATTACAAATATTTGTTTGTTGCTCTCTATGATTTATTTTCTAGATTATACATATTAATTTACTTTTTCCAATAATTTTATAATTCTATTTTTTTCTATAACATTTTGCATGAAATTTCTATTTTTGTTATGTGCTTTAAATAAACTATAAAACAATTATATGTAACATGTTTTTCTTTAAGAAGTAACAAAATAGGACAATAAAATTTATTAAATTTAATCAATTAAAGATTATGTGCTTATGAAAGGATTGATTGAACATGTAATGAAAATTGGTATCGTACTCTAAATGAATAATACTTTAATTCAAATAGATGAAAAAACACAAAATTATGGATGCAAGCAACAAAAACATAGTTATCCCTACATAAGCAGATCAAACTTTCTTTCTCATTAGCACTGTTAACCTATATAATATAACACAAATTATAGATTTTATTAAGAAATAAACTCATGATAATATCCAATCGAAATTAAAAGTCGACATTCACTAACATAGAATAAAATGCATGCATCGATCGATATTGTAACTAGTAATAAATTGGTTATTTAAAAACTCAAAAATCCCATTAAATCACAACAAGTTTGGATGATTTAAAAAAATGCGAAGCTAAGATCATAAAAAGATTTTGCAGATCCAATCATTACTGGAGTCATTCAAATCAAGATGAAAACGAGACATATACAAATAAATGATAGAAAATGGTGAATTGTGATAAGAGCAAATATACAATTGTACATGTAATAGCTACACTGTAAAAAGGAAAATGACAAATATGTTGAACTAAAGTAATAGAGTAAAAGACATTATACCTTTTTAATAGTTTTTTCATTGTTAAGTAAAAAGTGATAATGGGATTTTTTTTAATAAAATTTTTATGTTACTTTTGAACTAAGAGAATGATAGACGTGATGGAAAATTACATAAGAAGAGCTAAAACTAACTATTGAAATTTAAATTTTAATGGGAACTAAAGGTAAAAAAGAAATAGGTTGAGGAAATAATTGTAGAAGGTTTCTTCAAATGAATAAGAGTTAAGTATCTGTCTTCAGATTGAATTTGGAATCAAGATATAAAAGTTCAAGCAGTTAATGTTTGTATTTTAATCTAAAATTTTGAAAGTTACTCGCACCATGATGATTGTTCATTAATTATAAGTTTTAAACAGACTATTTTTTTCAAAATTATTTTTGGTAATTGGTCTTAACTAAATTGTTTTTACTCATTTTTCTATGAAAGTTTGTATTCCAATTATATTTTCTAGCATTTGTATTCCAATTATATTTTCTAGCAAATATTTACTTGTTTCCCTTTATAATTTAATTCTATGACCATACAAATCAATTTTCTATTTTTTTCTTCATAATTTTCTCTTTCATTTCTTTCCATAATATTTTGCATGCAAATTCTATTATATTTTCCGTGAAATAATCTTTCAATAATCATAGTTCAGGTTTTACATATTTTCCTTTAGAAGCAACAAATAAAGGTTTGTTTTGCGAAATATAATAAAAGTTACTACCTTCAATCATTGAAGTAAATGTGATATCATTTGAAAGATTAGGTTATGTGCTTATGCAAGGATTAGTTGTACACATCTTTATTAATAGTTAGCTTGGAAGCGCAATCTTTTGGTCCGACCGTGAAGTTTCAAAATTTCCCTTTATATATAAGCTCATAAAAAATTAAACAAAACTAAAATAAAAAAGGTAACAAAAAATAATATTAAAAATGAAACCTTAGCACCCTAAATCATAGACCAGTCTCCAAATTATAATTGTACAGTTTCGGCTCTTAATTTCTGTTTCCGCAATTTATTCATTTCTCTTGTCAAATTTTATTATTGATCGAAGATATCAATTCATCCATTTGCTGAAGATTTAGTAGTTAAATCAGGTATTTTATCATCTTCCTTATATTACAAAGCGTTCACCTTTTTCGATGATTCATACTATGTTTTACGTAATTGTATTTGTCTATAAATTTTGTTGTTTATGTGCGCTAGGCATAGATTTATGTTGGTAACAATAATTCTATATTGAATCAAGTGATAATAAAATCCTTATTAAATATAAATAGACCTAATCAATAACATGCAGTAAAAGCCTTTATAATTTTGACCAAATCTTTGAAGCTAATCTTTATTAACTAAAATTGACATTATCAACAGCTGCTATCCTATGTTCATTTTTTCAGTAAAATGCCTTAAATATATGATTTCAGAAGATGCTACAACCTCTATAAATATCTTATGAAATTCTATGCCTTAAATATAGCTATAGATTTATGTTGGTAACAATAATTTTTATATTGAATCAAGTGATAGTAAAATCCTTATTAGATAAATAGACCTAATCAATAGCATGCACTAAAAGCCTTTACAATTTTGACCAAATTTTTGGAGCTAATCTTTAGTAAATAAAATAGACCTAATCAGTAGCTGCTATCCTACGTTCATTTGTCCAGTAAAATGTTTTAGATGTAGGATTCTAGAAAATGCTACAACCCCTATAAATATCTTATGAAATTTTCTTTACCTCTTCACTCTTGCCATTCATAAATGCAGTTTTTAACCGCATCACTAAAATGCAGTTAAAACCTGCTATATAAAACTATTATTTTTAAAATTTTAGTTTTAGATATTAACAATGGATATCATTGGAAAGTTTATTAAATTTGTGATTTAATGATGAAAACGATTCTTAAATCCGTTCAATATACAAATAGTTATCACATTCTAAAGATTGAAAATAAACGAGTTGGCGAATGCTAATAATTGTCGGGTGTGATGTTAAAGAGGTAGGGACCCTAATTTATGCAATTAGTGACTAAGAGACCCGCTTTACAATTCAATTATGGAATAGAGATTCGAGACTAATATTCACTTTTATCGGTTTCATTGATATGATCCTTTGTATTTAAAGTTAGTTTATTACTAATTGATAAAATTTACTTATGGTTATTATTATCTTATAATGGAAATTTAGTTTGGAGTTTGAAATGGTTAACTTGAAAATTTTTCACTCAAATTAAAGAGTGAAAAAGATTGAGAATAAGAATTAGCTAGAAGTATACGAATAATCACATTATATATATATATATAGTGTGTGTGTGTGTGTGTGAGGATTGCTCAATGGCACCTCTGTTTTGCAGCATCCCTATAGTCCCGATTTTTCACCACATAATCCGAATTAAATAATATGACTAGTGGAAAGAGAAAGAAAACCATATTATTTAATTTTGATTGTGTGGTGAAAATCAGGGGGTTACAATGGTGCTGCACTCTTTGGGGGTACCATTGAATGCTCATATATATATATATATATCTGTGTGTGTACGCGTGCGTGCGCGTGTGTATATAATGGATGATAGATCGAATAGGAGCAGAAGAGATCCATGATAGAGGCATTTGAACATTAATCGGAGAATTCATTTTTGAATAGGGGAATTTGATAAGATAAAAGGATTAAGGAGCTAAATGTAAAAATATCATTTAAACTAAAGAGAGATAAACATTATAATTGAGACTAAAAGACAAAGGAGGCAAAAAATGTGTGTGGCTTAATTTTATATATACCAGAACACGTACGCGTGCACACATGCATGCGCGCACGCACACACACACATACATATAAACACACACACACACATACATACATATATGTATATTGTTTGATTCAATCAACAAAACATTTTATTTGTTGTTCTACTCAAAGGATATAAATGTAATGACTCTTCTAATGTCATATTTCAAGCATGGGTAACTATGCTTCGCAATTCTCTTCCTATCATTATGATCATATTTTGTTGTTAACTGAAAATATAAAAACATTAAAAAACCATTTTTCAAGGGTGTTACTATCTATACACACACATCCAAAATTAACACCTCTCACCTATTTATACCCTCACTCAACCAATTACCCCACTCATCCACTCACAACCACTTTATTAATTTGCACTGCTTGTCTTTTCAATACGAAACCAAAATATTACATTTCTATTTTTGTAAGAAAGATGCATTATTTTCTCAAAGATTTTTTGTGCAATGTTTGATGATTTGTTTATGTTCTTACCAATATTCAATTTTGGTAAAAGCTAAACACTTGTGAAAAACTCTACCCCACCTTAAGATTTTTTTTACTAGTTAAACGTTGAAAGAATGAGAAAAACTAACATGGTAACTAATACACTTTACTTTTTATTTTGTTGTTTCAAACGTGGTATAATTTGACTGACTTCGTGGTATAATTTGACTGACTTAGTAAGGTTTTTCTGTCTGTCAAAATGCAAGAACTATAAAAGAATCAAGCCGTATACTCAAACTAATCTTATACCAAAGTATTGGCATATTCATTAATAAATCATCAAATTAGAAACAAACTTTATTTTTAATTACAATTAAGCATAATAAAGTACTTCATTTAACTTTAAACAATAATAAGCAAATTAATGTAGTGGGCCCCCTCTGTTGACCTAGCCCATGAAAAAATTCTATCAATTCCAGTTTGAGTGCATCTGACTAATATCCCATCCGTTTTCCAATCTTTGGAAGGTAGAAATTGGGTTGCAAATCATATAGGCCATTTGATATGTTTTGACGTCTCTACGGAGAGATGAGACCACCTCGTATTTTCAAAAGCCCTTGTTGAAGTCATTCCATCTAGACAACTATCAATCGATATTCCCATCCTCCTTGGTGAAAATCGAACCGCGCATGTATATGTTAACTACCGGTGGAAGTCTTCAATCTATGATAACTGCCACACCTTTGTCCATATTAGCTCGGATTGTCCTCTTTCCAACTCCTCGCCTGCTAAACTCCCTAAGAAAATCCCCCTCCCGAAGCCCGCTTCTCTTATATGGAAGCGTATAAATCCGCTCCTCGATCCACTTCTCATGGCCACTCACCCATCGCTTTAGCTTTGGCCACTGCGGTGTGCCCAATACCTTCAATTCCGGAGATTCCAACCCCCCTCCCCCAACATTTACCAATTCGCCTGCCCCAAGATTCCTCCACCCCTGACTTCTGCTATCAGCGGTCCGTCAATTACGCTACCTGTAATTCCGGATCCTCCTGACCCTGTCTCTCCGATTACTTCTCTTAAGAACCCTTTTGTCCATGCCCTAATATCCAACCCTCCTAGTATAGAGCGCATTGCTTAGGAGCTTGCTAATAAACATTCTGAGAATATTCCACTGGCTTGGTATAGAAAGGCAGGAACCTGGACTCCCCTAAATAGTGTCCTTTGCTACCACTCTGCATGAAAGGTCTTCTCAAAGTGGATTTCAGATGACTAAAAGGATGAGAAGGAACTTTTCTACAAGCTCTTGGATGTTGAATTAGTCATATGCAATGATGGTGAGTTTGGCGCTAACAATGAGGAAATTCTATCTGCCACAGACCGGGACCGCAAGTTTCTCGCTTCGCACGCCAATTTTCTGCTTGAGATCATAGGATAGTTCCATATATGCGCTAGTCTTTAGTTTGATTTCGTTCTCCTCACGGCTATCATTTGCTACTCCTTTAGCGATTGGTTTTTCAGGGTATTGCATTATGATAATGCTATTCCGCCACGTTTGTTGGCTTTGCTTTCTGGGTTTTTATGCTATTTTGTCAGGCATGTTGGCTGCGTGCTTGTTTAAGTGGACCTTGAGGTTTGTGACTTCTGTATCTTACATACATACATACATACATACATATATACATATATATATATATATGTAGTATGGTTGTATGATTCTTGAGTCATACATCCTTCTATATAAAAAATTCGAAAGAAAAAAATGCTAAACCTAGTTAAAATTGATAAGAAATAAAATCAGATAATTATTTCACTTTAATCAACCTTTGCTCTTGTATAGATTATTTTGCTATCATTGATGTGCATGCGACTTTGTTTATAGAGATGTGGTTTATGGTTTATGGATATAAGTATTAACTTTGGTAGCGACAAATATATATGAGTTAGGTTGAAGCCAATAGATGCGATTTTGCATGACCGAATGACTATCTTTTCTCTCAGTTTTGCATAACCGACCAAAGTAGGGTTTTGTAGCACTCTTTTCAATTTAATTTTAAAAGCTTTTTAGTGGCATTAGTAATAGGTTTGGTGTATGTTGATAGTAACACTCTTTTTCATAAAGTGAAATATCCAATGAATCAAATCTTGATATGATCAACTCATGTTTAACATAACTAAGAAAAAGAAACTAATAAATCCAACCGACTAAGAAAATTCAGTCATACCACAATTTAACGAACCTAAAGCACCACTCTACTAGTGAACCGTATTAAAAAATGCAAATAAAAATGTTTATAACATATATCTAACAATGTCAAATAAGGTGATTATATAGGTATTTACACAACAATATTAGAAAACCCAACAAACAAATAAAATTGAGAATCATAACTTAAAATCAATACTTAAATCCAATTTTGATGGAGAAAAATATTTATTTGAAAAATTAGGGCAAAATATGCATTAAGTGTAGACTACGGAATGAAACACACATAAATTTTACTTGAGAAAATTTGAGATTATAATTCATAACATAATAAAGAAGGCACATTGAACTCCTGATAAATTAATTTTGTTTTGTAGAAAAGCAAAAGGATAATAGAGATAACGAAGAATAAAAGATGGTTGGGGTAGGGAAAAGATGTAGTAAAAGCCATTGATGTGAGGATATGAGACAATAGAATTAATTTGATCATAATAGTAAAAAGTTAATGAGAAAGAGTGACAATAAATTCATCCAAATAACTAAAGGGAAAATGCGACCCTTGATTTTCTAAATTAGACAAATAGTGATAATATTGATTGTTACATGAAATACACTGGAAGATCTAGTGACGTTTGTTCAAAGCAAGAGTGAGTATATGGTTTGAGATTGATTGAGAAGAGAGAACGCCAATGGTCTTATATTCTCTTTTTTATATAATAGATAGATAGGTAGAACAAATAGATATGCTAAGCTAATTTACGTGATATAAAATTTATTGTTAAAAAGGAAATAAATATTATAATATTGCATATATCGATAAGCATATTACAATAACAATAAGTTTTTTGTTTACATATACATAATGATTTATCCTTTATTAAATATATCGGTTAAATAAATTATGAATGCATTAAATAATATTATTTGTGCCAATTTAAAAGTGAGAAGCATAACTGCAACAAAAGTAATACACAATATTTGTTAAACACTATTTATTTCCATACAAATATAGGATTACAAACATATTAATTGATTCTAATACTGAAAACATAAAAAAAATCATTTTACATTAGTTTTGATTTGTATAATAATCACACTTATATTATTCACCTCCCTTTCTTTTACCTCTCTTTCTTCTGACTTTCTTTGCCATTGGAAATTGATAGTAGAGGATTTAATATATTTATGGAACGTATTATGCTGCTTGATTAGTTTTTTCTATCTAAGTGTTTGGTGTGTGCATATATAGCATAATCCTTTTTTTGTATGAAATTATTATATTCTTTTACATCCTTACCATCTTATTCTCTCTTGTTTTTTTAATTTTCCACGCATAATCCCTTTCTAAAATGGTCTCCCTAGTCCGTTAGCCTCCCATCCTCTCTCGAATGAATTCTCCTACTCTCCGCCTTTTTCTTTGTGTAAACTTGATCTCCTCTTGTCCCCTCTCCATTCTTTTCTTTTCCAATTTAGAATCAAATCAAAAATTCCAATTCCTAAATTGAAATTGAGTATGTCTAGAAAAAAAAATGCTAGAGTTTCTTCCTTTATAGTAATATTTAAAAATAAAAAAGAAATTACAAGCATTAAGAGAGTTTACGATGAAGGGAGGAAGATGGAAAGACAATTGAATTTCGTACATAAAAGAAGATTGGATTAGAGAGAAATACTTACCTAAAAGATGAATCTATTAGACCTCCATTATTTTCTTTTCCCACCTCAGCCGCAACTAGAAAAGCAAAAATATCAAGTTTACCCCTTTATATTCCAAACAATATGCCAAAATGTTTATTTTCTTTTCCGTTATTCCACGCCTCATTGAAAATAATGTATAAAGCGGTTTATACCTAATTTCATCCAATGAATTCAACATGAAAAAAAATTGATTCAATTTCGCAAAATCCAAAATTATTTAAACATTTTAAAAAATATATTATAAATTCCAACATCGGAAGAAGAGGAACAAATATTTTCTTTTAATAATTCAATTTTCAATTTTTTGGGAATGGTAAAAATTTAAGTTTTCATTCTAACTTTAATGAAAAGAAGGTGAGATGATAGAGAGAAGAAATTAAATGTAATAAAAAAGAAAAAGAAGAAGAAGAAGGTATAAAATTGGTAAAAGATGGGGATGAGAAAACAAAATTGTGGAGTGTAATTCTTTTTTACAAAATAGTGTAGTGGTAAAAAAGGATTAAGGGATGTTAATAGATGTATTAGAGGTTAATATTGTACTTCCATTTTTTTTTTTTGAAATGGTACTTTATATACAACATGTCACTAGGACAACATATCACATGTCAATAAACGTTCGAATCACGCTATGCAAGTTTCGAACTTGTGACCTCTCGCACCAAAGCTGAATCACTTAACCACTGGGACAATGGTGCAAGTTTCGACAATTGTACTTCCATTTATTTTATGGTTAGAATTACTAATTTAATTCTCCATAACATAATAAAAACCTTGATTTCTTTATTCCTCTTTAGTAGAGTATCTAGTATGTTACCTATGCATTGCATATGGTATGTTTAAAATAATAATTTTACAAATATTTTAATGAACTGATTTATAACACAATATATTGTGAATTTATTAAGATAATGAGTTATGTACTAAGCTTATTATGTTTTAAGTATGTAATTTTTGTTATGTTATTTATATATTTTTTACATTTGTATGAAAAGTTTAATTGTCATTTCTATAGATTTTTATAGTGATAATTTATATACGTATAAAATTAGAGGTTAATATGATACTTTCCATTTATTTTTTTATGGTTAGAATCACTAATTCGATTCTCCTTGATGGTTTTTTTAGAAATAAAACTGATTTTTTTCTCCTTTGCCAAAATAATAGTCACTTTAACAATGCCAAATTCAATTCAAACACCTAAAATACTATAGCCATTTCAAAAATCATAACAAACCAACATACATCAATTTTTATTTTACTTACACCAAAAAAATTACATTCCCTTGCCTTGTTCTTCATTTTCATGTTCTCAAATGTAATTTGCAAATTAGAATTCAATGTAGCAAATTCAACTCTATATGCTTGGGTAAATTTCCATATTTATTGCTCATGTCAATCCTTACTTTAAGAGATTGGTAAGCACTTGTTTCAAAAACTTGATCTAACCGAATTCCGTAACTGAATTATTAAAGTTTTTTTAGTCTTTATACAGCTTATGATTTCAATTTAATGGGTTCAAAAAATTGTTTTCGCTATTGCAACGAAGAAAGACAAATATTCTTAAAATTACTACGAAGAGCACCAAATTTTTTTGCCTTTTAATATAATTCCATTATTACCCCCATTAAGCAATATTTTCGTTGGACCCCCATCATTTTATGGTTAAATGTAGTTTTTAGTGGATCATTAACATTTTTCTTTATAATTTTCAATTAGTTGCTGTCGAATTTGTTTTGAACAAGGTAAAACAGTAAATTGTAACGACAGTAGAAGGGGATATATTGAAAAATAGTGAAGACGTAAAATTCTTTATTAGAGATAAAATAAATTTCCAAAGTTGATTTATTCTCATTCCCACATTATTTGTGTAAAATAAAGAAACGTTGTTCCATTCTATATAACAAAAACAAAGAAAATCATGATTCATGCAGTTCAAACTTCTTAAATAGAATAGAGTTTTAATTTCTATTGAGTGCTTAGACTTGAATTTAGACCTAAAACTTAATTTTTTTTGATTTGGTTTATAAAAGAACTGGTTAAATTAACCATTTTACATTAAAGTTGCTAAAGTGGATGTTAAATACCCTTGATTTGGTAGACATAGCGAAAAATAACGGGGCGTTAAATGGGTACTATTTAATAGCGATAAATTAAAAAAACATAATGATTGAAGTGTGACGCTTTAGTGAGGCATTAGTGAGGCTTTAATGGAGTTTTAACTACATAGAGAGCATGTCTATGTGCAATGGGGTTGGTCTCTCAGGGTTGGTGATCGCTTAATTATTTTGGAAAACTACAACGCTTTGCCTTGTCATCATCGGTTTGCGCGTTCGCCTAGTTATTATAGGGGGAAAACCATCACCATGATGTGGTAGGTTGGGGCCAAATGAATCAAAGTTGAAATGAGCATGCATACACACACATATGCGTGTGTATATCTACATATATATATATATATGTGTGTGTGTGTGTGTGTATATATGTGTGTGTGTGTGTTTAACCATTGTGACACATTGTCATATCATATAACAGGAGCACGCGATATCAGTATTACCTCCTTAATATATATTTTTTGGAAGACCCAAAGAACCAATTTTGCCTGTATACTCTAAAGAAGCATGCACCGAACCCACAATACATACTTCAGGTAATTCACAAGGATGTCCAGTTGATGAGAATTGAACTTTCGACCTCCAAGGTGAGCGCCACATGTTCTAACCAATCGCACACCCTACGGGTTCCTCCTTGATATATTTGTTCATGTTTATAAAGATATATAAGTAAATAAATATATAAATGGTTTATTTTCATCCATGCATACAATTATAATTTTTTTCGCTATATAAAAATTGTTTTCTTATTAACAAAACTTTCGGCAAAAATATTTTAATATATATAGCATATTAAATCATATTTTATATATTTAAAATTTTAATATTTAGATCCATTATTTTTGGCCAATATTTTTTTTAGATATATATATTTAATAATATATATTTTAAAGTTTAAAATTTAAAATTTAGATTTAATCAAATACACACACAAAGATACATACATACATACATACATATATATAATTTTTTATCAAAAGTTGGAAATGAAATAGATTTTTCTTAACAAAACCCAAAAGAAAACCATTTCTCTTTTATATATATTTAAAATGAGAACGGTATGTACATAAATTTAACATTTATAATAATATATTGATCTATTATTTAAGCGAAAAGAAAAAAAAATTATCCTTAAATATGAATTATATATGTATGTGTATATGAGGAATGTTTAATGGCACCCTTATTTTTGCAGCATTCCTCTAGCCCCCTGATTTCCACCACGCATTCCGATTTAAATAGTAATATGACGTCGAAGAGAGAGAAACTTCTATTATTTAAATCGAAATGTGTGGTGGAAATCATAGGCTAGAAAATAGGGGTGTCATTGAGCGCTCGTCTCTATATATACGTAGATATATTTAAACAAATTTTATTTTTTCAAAATAATTTATTTAGTGATTAAATTAGAAAAATTGTACATATGAATACATACATATATACATTACATATATGGAACCAATAAAATTGAAGTTACCTTAAATATACCGGTTGTTGACACATGTTTTATCAGTTATTTCTACTCGGACTGTAATTCTTTCCTCCTAGCCTAGTATGCAAATCCCAGCTTTAAGTCTCCAACAAGTTTTAATGGAAGCTAGGTTTATTCTTTTTGCATGTATTGAATGAGAGAAGGTGAGGCTATTTATAGCCACCAAAAATATCAAATATCTCTAGCTTTTCTTCTTTTTTTAATTTAGAGTCGATCAAGGTTGAAGGGACTCTCTCCCCCACTCCGTGTTTTTGGCCATCCTTCATGGACATTCCATGACGTTTGGCTTAATTGACATTCTATATATTAATTGATAATTATTTATTTAAGTCCATATATTTAATTAAATTAATATACAACAATTATATATTATTTTAATTAATTTTAAGACCGTAAATAATAATTAAAAGGAATAAAAAATTTAACACAACATTTGTATTAATTTTTGCTATTAATTTATAATATTATGAATTAATTCAAACAAGTTGAACTTGGAAAATTGCTAAAAAAACACCATCGTGTCAACTCTCTAGTATGAACTCGATCCTTGGTAATATTCAAACAATTTAAAGCCTATATGGACTTTGCTAAATTACAATATCAAACACAAGTTCGACTATTTATAGACTATTTTGGCAAAATCCAATTTCTATTCTTTACAAAGCTACACCATTATAAAGATATTTTATGCATATTTTCTTTTCATCATCACTGTATCACTAAGATACCTAGAGTTTTGCCAATGGTCAAAAACTCTAATAATATATGTAGCTAATTGCATAATGCCACTTCAAAGCCTTTGGTTTAATTCGATATCATTTATTGATTAATCAATTTATTTTGGCTTGAGATTTTGATTTTGGGTTGACCACCAATTACGATGACACCAACCTTCTACAATGAAGCGGATGAATGCTCTCTTGAGTAGTGTTTCACTTCAAGTAGTTTAATGTGTACGTGTACCCACCTGTGGTTATAACCGTGGTCATGATTGTGATGTCATGCGATGACCATAATCAAAGTGCAATTTAGATACTTATGATTAGTGGTACTCTCAGGTCCGAAGAATACTACATATTATTTCATGAGTTCTTTTACTTTGACTTAGTCATATTAACCTATAGAATACTCTTGTTGAGTCATTTTGTTATTGTACTAGATAACCACAAGTGCGTAATCCATTTATGTCCCTAACGGTTATGAGTCATTCACCATCCATCGTAGGAGAGCATTACGTCCACTAGTCTCAACGGATGTATCAATATCCTTTTATCGATGCACCTCAACTAGGAATAATTCAAGGATACATATTTTGAATGTTCGATTCAAAATTCATGGTTATAAATACTTCATAACTACAATCGGGTAAACACTTTTCCTAAGGATTTTCTACTTATATATGTTTAATGTTTTCATATCGTTGCTTATATTACACTATAACACATATAATAGAAACGAAAACCAAATGCATACTATAATCTGAACAAAATTCTTGTGCAAGAGTAAAGTTATTTGATAAATTACATAATTGCATCTAGTGCACACCCTTAACTCTACCAAATACACTGTTCTTTTATAAGTTTATCCACTATGGATGAATGAATAAGTTCATCAAAAATGAATTAAGCAATATATTATTACTCTGTTCTTTGAATCCTTTTTATTCTTCTTTAGTTTCAAGTTTTAATTAGTCCTTCTTTAAAACTCTGTTATAAATGGCACTTCAAACTTTTTTGAAATCGAGTACCGATGTGCTAGTACAAAGTTGTACTATAAGTCTTAGGTAGTATATAACATACTATAGGCCAACATATGTCACGTGGTTCAAATCACGTGCAATGTAGGATTCGAACCTGTGCCCTCACGGACTAAAGCCAGAGCGCCTAACCATTAGGGTGTTTCTAGACATCAACATATTATTTATCTATTTAAGACACTAAAAATCAACATTCTCTTGCCTCAACCATTCCCCAAACACTGATATTCAACTAAATAAAACACACATCTAGTGTGCTCCAACTCTACAACCCATAAAGCTGAACTGATATGTAACGACCCGTATTTTTACGGATCAAAACGTTGTAAAACAGTTGTTATTAGGTCGTAATGTTGATAAGTCGTCCAGGGTTAAGTCGTTCAGAGCCTAGGTCGTTCGGAGCTTAGGTCGTATAGTAGTTAGGTCGGTGGAGCGACTTAAGGGAGTTGGCGACCTAAGGAGTTTGGTAGTGTTGGGACTTAGGTCGTGAAGAAGGTTAGGACGACTTAAGGAGTTGGCGACTTAGGAGGGTAGACGACTTAAGGATTGGAGCGACTTATAGGATTGGCAGACTTAAGTTAGTAAGCGACTTAAGGAATTGGCGACTTAAGAGTTAGCGGCATAGGGATAGCAACCTAGGAAACTGGGGCGAGCTAACGACTTAAGGAGATAGGTCGTGAGCGACTTAGGAGCGAGCTAAGGTTAGGTCGTAAGTCGCGCTATGGCTTAGGATGTTGTACAGTTAAGTCGTAAGGTTTTCTTAAGTAGTGGACGAGTTAAGATAAGTCGTTGAGTCGCTATGGCATGTTTAGTTAGGTCGTAGATGACCTATGATAATATGTTGGGTGTAGTTAGGTCATGAGGTGTTAAGTCGTAACCCAGCTAAGTCGCGAAGGTATTGAGTCGTTAGGTCGCGCATATGTGTTAAGTCGCGCAAGTGTTAGGTCGCGACTGTTGTTAAGTCGTTAGGCCACATTTTTGGTTAAGTCGTAGGTCGAAGGGGATGGTTAAGTCGTAGGTCGAAGGGGATGGTTAAGTCATAGGTCGTGGGTCTTCATAAGTCATGAGTCGTGGAGTTTTCATAAGTCGTGGACGACTTAAGGAGCTAACAACTTAAGGATTCAGCCTATAAATACGAGTCCTTGCCTCACTTTTTGGGATCCGGATTTTGAAGCGACGAAGTGCTGCCATTTTGAGAGCTCGAGTTCTACACTTCTTCACTTCTTTTCTCCACTTTAATCTTGTGATTCCTTCCATCCAAATCGAAGATCCAAGAGCTTAGATTGAAGATCTACATCCATTGAAGAGAGATTTCTTCGTTTGAAGCGGAATTTTGGAGAATCGAGCTAGATCCTTCGCTGTCTAGATCTGAAGTGTGTTGCTTTTAAGGTGTTTAGGTGATTTGGTGAGTGGTGGTTATCTCTCACACGGATCCAAAGGAGTATATCAGATTGGTGGCTTGATTTTGTGTTAAAATAGTGATTTTCATGCATTTTCATAAACTTAAGTATAGATCTATTGTTCATGATGATTTGACATCCATTTTACTACATGTTAACCTATGCAAGCTCATTCATCAAGTTGTAGAGATATTACTCATGATTCATGCTTGTTAGATTTAGACTCTTTATTTACAAGATTGCCATTATTGTTATAATTGTTTATTAGATCATGTTTGAATGTTTGATTGCTTGGATTAATGATTGACTTGATTGATTGTTATAAATTAGTTGATTGATGACTTGATTTAGACAAGTTGGTTGAAGATGATTCAAAAGCTAAGGGAAAGGCTCTTGAATAAGAAAAGCTGCTCGTGGCATATGACACGGATGATAAAGCTCATATGGATAGATTTGATGATGATGTTGAGATGAGGCTTTGCTATGATGAGATGAAGCGAGGCATGATGTGAGATAGCCTTGGTTTAATCCAGACGGGATCATTCCAAGCATGTTGATAACTCGGTGAAATGGTTCGAGTTTGAGGATAATGGTTGGCTCGAGAGGCGCTTGAGCTAGTATGAGAATAGTCGTCAAGGAGGATGACTAGAAGGCTGAGATTTCATCGTTGTTGAAGGTTCTAGCAGGCTCAAAGCAAGAGTACGCTGGGCAGATTCAATAGTCCCAAAAGACTACAGTTGGTGGTCGAGTACTCTGGGCAGATTCGATAGTCCTAGGCACGGGCTGCGACGACGTGCGGAGTTATGTCTAGAACTGGGGTTACCATTAACCCTTGACGGACGGCTGAAAGAATGTGCCGGTCATTCAATTAACGGTGGTATCGAAGCAATGATAACAGTGATAGCCAGAGTCATGGATGTTTGGATGTTTGGTTGTACCGTCATTCGGTCTCAAGAGCGATGTGTTCTGGGTGCTTATCTGACCTTGGTTTAGGCCTTGGGGGTTTGTACTTGGAAAACATCGACCTTGACTCGAGTGATAATTGCTTTACTTGAATTGTCTGATTTGCTATGTTTGCTTCTACTTAGTGTGTCTGGGGGCTATCACTGTAGAAAGAGGTGGAGTGGGAGGGTTGGATTCCTATTCCTTTTTCCTTTATGCTCTTTTGGTATGTTGTTAGTTAATTTACCGCTCACTAAGACTGTTGTCTGACTCAAGGCTTTATGTTTAACTCTTATTGCCTTGGGCTGTTCATCCATTTTGGGATGGGCAGACTAGGTAGCAGGTGACAGGTGCTGTTCTTAGTAATTAACGATGCTGATGACGAAGACGAGCTGGAGGCTTGCATATTACTTTCTTACTATATGTACTGGATGTTCCGATGCTTGTATAATTCTCCGAGTGATATGTAGTGAGGCTTGATGTATTGACTATTAAGATGTTTGTATTCAACTATTATGAAGCTTAATTGATGAGATTCTATTTTGTGAAGCTTCACTATATATCTTCTCTATTGTATTTTATCCATGCGCTGTGAGTAATACGATAGATTCTGCTGTTTTAACTTACCCCTGACGGTCGTCCATGGCTGCCTGGCACACCTTTCAGCGCACTATTTCTATGTTTAGTGCAGGGGTGATGGGCGGTCGTCACATTTGGTATCAGAGCTTTGGTTAATCGATTTTACCCAACGCTCATTGACATAACTACTTATGAGAGACGTAATTGTATTTTGATGGATGATTACTATATATAATATAGTAGCTTAGAAGAATTTGAGTCCTTATGCAGTTGTTTCTCAGGGTGTGCTAATCATTTCTTTTATAGATATTAAGAATGAGTCGAAGAGAGAGACCAGCTGCTAGGGAAGGCCGTGCTGCTGAGGGGGCTGCTGATTATGTTGCTATGTTCGAGGCTATGATGACTTCGATCATGAGAAGGATGCCAGCTCCGGGGCCATCAGTTGATGTTGGAATTCAAGTTCAAACTCCAAGACCGGTGGATTTTGCTAAGCTGTGTAAAGACTATACTGCTCTTGGAGGGAAGGTTTTCTCGGGAACAGAATCAACCATTGAAGTCCAGAGATGGATAGATGCTTGTAGAAGGATCTTTGGTGACTTGGGAATCGAAGATGCAACCAAAAGGAAGCTCGCATCAAGACAGCTTCAAGGAAGAGCTTCTGACTGGTGGAACTCTATCACCATTGATACTCCGGAGGAAGAAATTACTTGGGAGCAATTCCAAGACAGATTTGAAGCTAAGTTCATTTCTACAGCTCAGAAATCTGTTCTGTTCAAGAAGTTTGTGGAGCTCAAGCAAGGTGGAAGACCAGTTCTTGAGTATGTTTCTGAGTTTGAAGCTTTGTCCAAGTATGCCCGGTCGTATATTGAATCTCCTTATCAGAAGAACGAGAAGTTTGTGACAGGCTTGGACAGTTATCTTGGGAGGCAGTTGGTGGATCATTTGGACGATTCATTTGAGAAGCTTGTAGAGAAGGCTCTCAGGCATGAGAATCTGTTTCCTAAAGAAGGATCTGTTGTTGCTGTGACCAAGGAAGAGTTTAAACCACAGCAGAGTGGAAACAAGAAGAGGAAGCAGCAGCAGCAAAAGGGTAAGGATGGCCAGAAGAAGCCGAAGGGCGAAGTGACCTGCTACAATTGTCAGCAGAAGGGACATTTCTCCAGGGATTGCAAGAATCCAAAGGTGCCGGTGAAGTGCCACAACTGTGACAAGCCGGGGCATATCAAGAGGAATTGTCCAGAACCGCGAAAGGACAAGCAGATTGTGCAAGCTTATGCTTTGGGGGCTGTTCCATCATCTTCAAAAGCTCCTACCGCTGAAGAGAAAGGAAAGAGTGTGGTGGTTCAAGGTACTCTTTCCATATGTGGTGTTCCAGTTAGAGTGTTATTCAATACTGGGGCGTCGCATTCTTTTTTTTGTAATGAACTTGTAGGCCGGTTGGGTTTAAAACCGGATATTGTTGATAGGCCATTGGTTGTGACTAATCCAGTTGGGGGTTCGTCTTGTCTGTGCATGCTATGCCATGGTCTGATTGTATCGAGTCATGATTGGTCTTTTGTTTGTGATTGTTTTGTTCTGAACTTTGCGGGGTTCGGAATTATTTTGGGTATGGACTGGCTTAGGAAGTATGCGGCAAAGGTTGATTGTGAAAGGTTGGAGGTGACAGTCGAGAATGTGGAAGGGCGAAAGGTTGTGATACGATGTAAGCATGAGGAAGGCGTCTTCATGAGCTTCATGTATTCGCTGGTTGTTCCACGGGATGGACTGTCATCGCTGCCAATCGCTAATGGATTTGAGGATGTCTTTGATGAGGTCAAAGGGTTACCGCCGCATAGAGAGATCGAGTTTCGTATTGATCTAGTTGAAGGAGCCAGACCTGTTGTGATGCCTCTTAGGCGGATGGCGCCTAGGGAACAGCATGAGTTGAAGGTTGATGATCTTTTACAGAAAGGATTCATTCGACGTAGTGTGTCCGAATGGGGTGCACCAGTTGTGTTTGCAACCAAAGCAGATGGATCGTTGAGGTTGTGTGTGGATTATCGTGAGCTGAATAAAGTGACTAAGAAGAACAAGTATCCATTGCCGAGAATAAATGACTTGTTTGATCAGCTTCACGAAGCTAAGGTGTTTTCTCAGATGGATTTGGCAACGGGATTTCACCAGTTAAGAGTGGCTAAGGATAGTGTGCCGAAGACTGCTTTCAGGACACCATCCGGTTTCTTTGAGTGGCTGGTAATGCCGTTTGGATTGACCAATGCGCCAGCATATTTTGTGGATCTTATGAATAGAGTGTTCAGAGATCAGTTGAACAAGTTCGTACTTGTGTTCGTGGATGATATTTTGATTTATTCCAGAACTGAAGGAGAGCACAAGACGCACTTGCGTATTGTTTTGGAAATCTTACGGAAACATCAGCTGAAGGCTAAGTTTTCGAAGTGTCACTTCTTGAAGAGTGAAGTGAGGTTCTTAGGCCATATTATCTCTGGAAATGGAATAGCGGTTGATCCCGCCAAGATAGCAGCAATCCAGGATTGGGGTAGACCTAAGAATGCATCTGATGTAAGAATTTTTCTTGGATTAGCAGGGTATTATCGCCGATTTATCAAAGACTTTTCCAGGGTAGATGCACCATTAACAGGATTGACGAAAAAGAACCAAGTATTCAGATGGGATGCTAAGTGTGAGCAAGCTTTCAGAATCCTGAAAGAGCGATTGACAAGTGCTCTTGTTTTGACTATTCCAAGTGGAAATGATGAGATGGTGGTTTACACCGATGCATGTGGTAGTGGACTTGGAGCAGTGCTGATGCAGAAGGGTAAAGTTGTTGCGTATGCAAGTCGACAACTGAAGCCACATGAAAGGAATTATCTGACTCATGATTTGGAGTTAGCGACGATTGTTTTTGCTTTGAAGATGTGGAGACATTACCTATTGGGAGTTCGATTCGAGTTGTTTACAGATCATAAGTCGTTGAAGTATCTTTTCTCCCAAAAGGATTTGAATCTTAGGCAGCAACGATGGCTAGAGTTTTTGGCATCATATGATTTTGGTATAGCCTATACTCCAGGAAAGGGTAACGCTGTAGCAGATGCGTTAAGTCGAAGACATGCAGGATTGGGAGCCATGTTTTCAGAATGGAAGAGTCCTGAGTATTTAGCTGGATTTGACTTCAGGCCCAGATGTGAATTGGAACCTGAGATGTTGGCAAACTTATCAATAAGACCTAATCTTGTGGAAAGAATTGGCGAGAGCCAAAAGCGGGACGATAAGCTTGTCAAGATTATCCATGATTTGGAATCTGGATTAGACCCAGAAAAGGATAAAGGATTCGAGGTCGATCGAGAGGGTTGGCTTCGGAAGCAAGGACGACTAGTTGTTCCCGATATAGATGAATTGAGAGATGAAGTTCTGAAGGAAAGTCATCACTCGAAGTTGACAATTCATCCAGGTGGAAATAAGATGTATCGGGATATGAAGAGAACATATTATTGGGAAGGTACGAAGAAGGATGTTGGAAATTTTATTTCCAAATGCATGAACTGCCAGTTGGTAAAAGCCGAACAGAAGAAGCCAAGTGGATTGCTTCAGCCATTAGAAGTTCCTACATGGAAGTGGGAGCAAATATCGATGGATTTTATTGATGGGCTACCGAGAACAAGAATGGGAAATGAAGGGATTTGGGTCATCGTAGATCGTTTGACTAAGAGTGCAAGATTCATTCCTGTTCGATCAACAAGGACTGCATCGAAATTGGCTAAGCTATATGTTAAGTGGATAGTTCGATTCCATGGTATTCCGAAGAGTATAGTGAGCGATCGAGACCCATTGTTCACTAGTGGATTTTGGAAGAGCTTTCAGGAAGTTTTGGGAACCGAGTTGTGTTTGAGTACAGCTTATCACCCCCAAACAGATGGTCAGACCGAGAGAGTCAACCGAGTTTTGGAAGATCTCCTTAGAGCTTGTGTTTTAGATTTCAGAGGATCATGGGAAGATCATCTTCATTTGGTGGAATTTTCGTATAATAACAGTTACCAATCAAGCATTGGTATGGCACCGTATGAAGCATTGTATGGAAGACCGTGTAACTCTCCGACATGTTGGTTAGAAACAGGAGAAAAGCTGATACTTGGGCCAAAAATGATTCGACAGACTTCAGATTGCATAGAGATCATTCGGCAACGAATGAAGGCAGCCAAAGACCGATAGAAAAGTTATGCCGATAAGCGTCGTAAGGATTTGGAATTCGATGTAGGTGATATGGTTTTTGTGAAGATTTCTCCACTGAAAAATGTTATTCGATTCGGGAAGAAAGGAAATTTGACTCCGAGATTTGTTGGACCATTCCCGATCATCGAGCGAATTGGAAAGCTCGCCTACAAATTGGAGTTACCAGAAAAGATGTCGGGTGTGCACAATGTTTTTCATGTATTGTATCTACGGAAGTATGTGCACGACTCGAATACTGTGGTTTCTGCAGATAGCTGTGAAGATTTTGAAGTTGATCCAGTTGTTGAGAGACCTCGTAAGCCGCTTCGTGTTGTGGAAACTGACACGAAACAGCTTAGGAGGAAGGTAGTTAGATTGCTCAAGATACAATGGAGTGATGATGATAACGACTGTACATGGGAGGTGGAAGAGAGGATGAAGGTAGCTCATCCTGAACTCTTCGAGGTATGGCAATAAGGTGTCGTGTCATCTCACGACATTGTAACTTGTTCTAGTTTTAGAATTCTGCATGCTAGGCTAGTAATTGGATGCATGGTTTGTTGATTGCTATGGATGGTAGGCATGCAGAATAGTTTTTGATTGCTCTTGTTTGTTTGAAATTTCGGGGGCGAAATTCCTAAGGGGGAGAGAATGTAACGACCCGTATTTTTACGGATCAAAACGTTGTAAAACAGTTGTTATTAGGTCGTAATGTTGATAAGTCGTCCAGGGTTAAGTCGTTCAGAGCCTAGGTCGTTCGGAGCTTAGGTCGTATAGTAGTTAGGTCGGTGGAGCGACTTAAGGGAGTTGGCGACCTAAGGAGTTTGGTAGTGTTGGGACTTAGGTCGTGAAGAAGGTTAGGACGACTTAAGGAGTTGGCGACTTAGGAGGGTAGACGACTTAAGGATTGGAGCGACTTATAGGATTGGCAGACTTAAGTTAGTAAGCGACTTAAGGAATTGGCGACTTAAGAAAGTCGGCGACTTAAGAGTTAGCGGCATAGGGATAGCGACCTAGGAAACTGGGGCGAGCTAACGACTTAAGGAGATAGGTCGTGAGCGACTTAGGAGCGAGCTAAGGTTAGGTCGTAAGTCGCGCTATGGCTTAGGATGTTGTATAGTTAAGTCGTAGGGTTTTCTTAAGTCGTGGACGAGTTAAGATAAGTCGTTGAGTCGCTATGGCATGTTTAGTTAGGTCGTAGACGACCTATGATAATATGCTGGGTGTAGTTAGGTCGTGAGGTGTTAAGTCGTAACCCAGCTAAGTCGCGAAGGTATTGAGTCATTAGGTCGCGCATATGTGTTAAGTCGCGCAAGTGTTAGGTCGTGACTGTTGTTAAGTCGTTAGGCCACATTTTTGGTTAAGTCGTAGGTCGAAGGGGATGGTTAAGTCATAGGTCGTGGGTCTTCATAAGTCGTGAGTCGTGGAGTTTTCATAAGTCGTGGACGACTTAAGGAGCTAACGACTTAAGGATTCAGCCTATAAATACGAGTCCTTGCCTCACTTTTTGGGATTCGGATTTTGAAGCGACGAAGTGCTGCCATTTTGAGAGCTCGAGTTCTACACTTCTTCACTTCTTTTCTCCACTTTATTCTTGTGATTCCTTCCATCCAAATCGAAGATCAAATCGAAGATCCAAGAGCTTAGATTGAAGATCTACATCCATTGAAGAGAGATTTCTTCGTTTGAAGTGGAATTTTGGAGAATCGAGCTAGATCCTTCGCTGTCCAGATCTGAAGTGTGTTGCTTTTAAGGTGTTTAGGTGATTTGGTGAGTGGTGGTTATCTCTTACACGGATCCAAAGGAGTATATCGGATTGGTGGCTTGATTTTGTGTTAAAATAGTGATTTTCATGCATTTTCATAAACTTAAGTATAGATCTATTGTTCATGATGATTTGACATCCATTTTACTACATATTAACCTATGCAAGCTCATTCATCAAGTTGTAGAGATATTACTCATGATTCATGCTTGTTAGATTTAGACTCTTTATTTACAAGATTGCCATTATTGTTATAATTGTTTATTAGATCATGTTTGAATGTTTGATTACTTGGATTAATGATTGACTTGATTGATTGTTATAAATTAGTTGATTGATGACTTGATTTAGACAAGTTGGTTGAAGATGATTCAAAAGCTAAGGGAAAGGCTCTTGAATAAGAAAAGCTGCTCATGGCATATGACGCGGATGATAAAGCTCATATGGATAGATTTGATGATGATGTGAGATGAGGATTTGCTATGATGAGATGAAGCGAGGCATGATGTGAGATAGCCTTGGTTTAATCCAGACGGGATCATTCCAAGCATGTTGATAACTCGGTGAAATGGTTCGAGTTTGAGGATAATGGTTGGCTCGAGAGGCGCTTGAGCTAGTATGAGAATAGTCGTCAAGGAGGATGACTAGAAGGCTGAGATTTCATCGTTGTTGAAGGTTCTAGCAGGCTCAAAGCAAGAGTACGCTGGGCAGATTCGATAGTCCCAAAAGACTATAGTTGGTGGTCGAGTACTCTGGGCAGATTCGATAGTCCTAGGCACGGGCTGCGACGACGTGCAGAGTTATGTCTAGAACCGGGGTTACCATTAACCCTTGATGGACGGCTGAAAGAATGTGCCGGTCATTCAATTAACGGTGGTATCGAAGCAATGATAACAGTGATAGCCAGAGTCATGGATGTTTGGATGTTTGGTTGTACCGTCATTCGGTCTCAAGAGCGATGTGTTCTGGGTGCTTATCTGATCTTGGTTTAGGCCTTGGGGGTTTGTACTTGGAAAACATCGACCTTGACTCGAGTGATAATTGCTTTACTTTAATTGTCTGATTTGCTATGTTTGCTTCTACTTAGCATGTTTGGGGGCTATCACTGTAGAAAGAGGTGGAGTGGGAGGGTTGGATTCCTATTCCTTTTTCCTTTATGCTCTTTTGGTATGTTGTTAGTTAATTTACCGCTCACTAAGACTGTTGTCTGACTCAAGGCTTTATGTTTAACTCTTATTGCCTTGGGCTGTTCATCCATTTTGGGATGGGCAGACTAGGTAGCAGGTGACAGGTGTTGTTCTTAGTAATCAACGATGCTGATGACGAAGACGAGCTGGAGGCTTGCATATTACTTTCTTACTATATGTACTGGATGTTCCGCTGCTTGTATAATTCTCTGAGTGATATGTAGTGAGGCTTGATGTATTGACTATTAAGATGTTTGTATTCAACTATTATGAAGCTTAATTGATGAGATTCTATTTTGTGAAGCTTCACTATATATCTTCTCTATTGTATTTTATCCATGCACTGTGAGTAATACGATAGATTCTGCTGTTTTAACTTACCCCTGACGGTCGTCCATGGCTGCCTGGCACACCTTTCAGCGCACTATTTCTTTGTTTAGTGCAGGGGTCATGGGCGGTCGTCACATGATAGATCACCATGGGTTTATCTTATACATCCATTTGAAAACGAACATAATATCACTTTTATGTTGTAATTTGCATAAAATATCACCAGAAAGAAATAGATCACATCACATCTTCTAACATATAGTTATCATTTATCACTAGTCTCTCTTCCTTCTACTAATCCCCTCAAGCATGTGATCCTAATTTACCACCTCTATTTGTAGCCATCTCAAAATATATTCTTGGAACAGTGTATTATAAATATTGTGATTTGTAAGATCTACTCTTTCTCGCTTTTAAGTTCCATTCTTATGTTATCGAGGATTTATGAGCAAATATGATTAGACACGGTGTAAGTGGGTGAGTTTTTCTTCTTTTATTAAAGTTGTACCAGATCATTTTGTGTTAATGTGAATAAAGTTTTATTGGTATATTAATCATATTTAATATTATTTTGGTTTGAATTGAATTTTAAACTAAATTTTATTTGTATTATTTGAATTGGTATATTAAATCATATTTAATATACCCACCATCCTATAATGGTAAAATGTATATTTCCTAATATTATATATATGTATGTATGTGTGTGTAAATGCTTAGTTATTAAGATTTATAACTACACATGTACATATGTTAGTAGCATGCACCATATGCATAAATGTTAGGTATTTAATATATATATATATAAACACTTATATATATAATTAGTCAATCATAATACATATAATTTATTTACTATTATTTTTATTAAATATAAGTATTATAATTAAATAATAAACAATTTTCAATTTAAATAAAATATCTAAAGTTGGCATAGCCAAACTATTTTTTTTAAATTTCCTCATATAATAGTATGCTCTTATATTCTGAGATACAAGTTCTTGCGAGAAACTTTAGAAATGTTGAAATCTATGCGCCAACTAGAACTTGAACCTCTAACCTCTAATCATTGAATTCGGTGTTTTACCACCTAAGCACACAAGCTTGTGTACACAAACTAATTTGAATGTTAAGTAGATTTAATCAAAAGATACTTAACTTCATATTTATAAAAATAAAAAAAATTCTTTATTATATAGAATTTTTGGCTGTAGTAATACACACACACACATATACACATTATAATTTTTTAATGCTCTTGAATTTGATTGTTGTTATAAATTTAAAATTCAAAATCATATATATATATATATGTACATATATGTTTGTATGTATTATAGAGTTTGAACTTTGGTATGTCAAAATTTTATTAATGCTACAATTATTTAAAAAATGTTCACCATTGGAAAATTTAAATTCATCTTTGGTTTTGATTTATAAATTATTTAATTAATATTTTTAATGTAGTTTTAATATATTAAATAATATTATAAAAGTAATAATTTTTTAGATTTATTGTGCTTTCAAAATGTGAGAATGTGTTTGAAATAATTTTCTATAATTGTTAGTTAATTTAACCAAATCATAATTCATTGTTAAACGATTATTTGGAATAAACTAAAAAATCTTATTAAACCCAAAAATTAAAAATATTACCAGATAAATTTTTTAAAGCTAAATGATAATTGTATAAATGTAACTTAATGTATAATCTATCTAATTTATTATAACACTTTAGAATTGATATTAACTTACAATATTTAAGCTAAAATTATTTCATAATGCTAAAATTTATATTATAGCTGAAATATTTATAGGGCTATTGGTGAAATATTTAAAACTATTATATAGAAGCAATACCTTTTAGATCAAGCCTAGTTTTGTGAATACTGGATTTGTGGGTTGGCCTTTAAAGAACTCATTTTCTACTTTTGCTATGGATTGAAACTCCAAGCGTAAGATTGTTCAATTAAAGAGATAATTCCCTTTTAAAATTAGTGTGAAATAAAATGAACCCCTTAAGTCTATATTTATAGTAATGAATTGCAACTAACGACATCATCCAAGTTCTATTTTTTCCTCAAACCATTGAGAATTGTGTGCAATAATTACCCAAGTTCAAAACATAAAATAATTTCCACCACATAGCCTATGTGAGGCCGGTCATATGCATTATAACAAATTATTTATTTAATTTCGGATACATTTAAATATTTAAATATTTGAATTTAATCCCATTTAATTTACGAAAGCCCAGTAAAACTAAATAAATGTTTACAACATTTATACACATTTCATTAATTAATTTTTTCACCTCATAAAAATTAAATTAAAATTATCTCTATAATAATTTATAACATTTATAAATTATTTCACTAAATTTGTTGATAAAATACTACGAGTCTTAGTTGTGTAACTCATAGGTATAAATTCAATATTTGGTTAAATTTAAGAAATTTAAATAGAAAAGCTTGTGTTGAAGTACATAAATCAAACGATGCTTGTCAATTATCTATGTGAAGTCATACTTCATAATTGTTTTAAAGCAGCGCCTTTATGCAACACAATGTTGTACACGTTATGTTTCTCCATTAATACTATGTCACTTATTTGTCTAAAGCTCAGTCAATGGTCAATATTCTAATAGTAAACATATTTATTTGCAAAGTTTGATAATAGAAATGCTTGGTTATTTCAATAACATTTATCGATAATCAAACTACACTAGCCAAAGATTTATGACTTCATGTTAAATTCCAATTATGGTAACACTACTTCTATATTAAAATTAACGAATCCTTTCTCGAGTTGCATTTCACTTTAGGAATCTTGAAACATACCTAACTATGGTCAAAAAATGAACTTATATCATGTGATTGACCATAATCAGAATAAGATCCATAGTACTCTCGAGTCGAAAGACTACTACACATCATCATATGATATCTTCATTTTGACTTAGATATAATAACCTATAGAATATTCTCAATGAGTTGCCTAGTGAGTGTTCCAGATTACAAGTGTGTAACTTAATGGTGTTACTAACAATCATGAGTAAATTGTTGTTCATCATATGGACATGTTAGGTACTATAGTCTTGTTGGTATATCGATATTTCATTCTCAATATACCAAATAACTAGGAACATTTTAGGAAAAGTATTTATTTCTGTTTGTACGATCTAATACTCGAGATTATGAATTCTTTTGTAACTACGCTCGACTAAACCATTTGTTATAGGGATTTCCACTAACATGTTATAACCTACTCTTAACATTATGTATATTTTACACATAATATAAATAAAACTAGTAAGCGCACTTTAGTTTCAAACAAGATTTCTAATAAGAGTTAAGTTACACAATCAAATTATATAATTGGACCTAAAGAATAACCTCTACTCTATTAATGTCCTACTTGCTTTTAGGGTCATTTATAGCGTCTTACACTCATTCCTTCGATTAGTGTTCATATAGAAAATTGACAAAAAGCATTATTAAGTGGATTTGTAATATTTTTCCTAGTATTTACCAGTTTAACGGCTTCTTCTCGTTTACTGCTAAACTTTTTATCAGTTGGTACTTATGGAAAATTGGTTTCGATCTCTTATGAACACTTCTTCCTTTGACGGTGTATATTGCACCATTGTTATCACAATAGTTGTGTATTGGATACTCAGCGGTAGGAATTACTCCTTAACCATTTATAAATTTGTGCACCCATACTATTTTTGATATTGCACTATTCAAGGCGATGTACTCAACCATCATATTTGAATATACTGCAACTTCTTAGCTTGGAACATTTTCAACTTATAGACCCTCCTTTGAGTGTGAACATAAGCTTTGAGATCGGTTTATTATCATTTTTTTCACTTTTGACATTCGAGTTCATATAGCCTTCTTAAGGAGATCTTTTTTTTCATATGGAAACAGTTCTCTAGTATCTCGTGATAGAGTTAAGGGTGTGCCTTAGGGGATATTATGTAATTTATTATGTAACGTAACTCCTATAAAAAAAATCTTGTTCGAAATGAAGTAGGCTTTTGATTTTAATTTCTTTTATGTATGTCATTATACAGAGATATAAATAATGTTGATTAACATATTGATCATATATAAGTTGAAATTTCTTAAGAGAAGTATTTTATCAACTACAATTCCGAATGTGTTTGTAACCATGAGTATTGAATCGATATACACACATGCATACATAAATACTTACTTCTTAATTGTTCCAAGTCAAAATGTATCGAGAAATGGAAATCGATACATCTGTTAAGACTACTGTACATAACCCTCTTCATGCGATGGATGATAAATTACTCATGACCATTGGGGATACCAATAGGTTACGTACTTGTGGTTCTTAGAACAATCGTAGAAAAACTCAACAAAATTCTTAGATTCTTACAACTTTGTCAAAATAAAAGATCTCATGGTAATGATGTAAAATAGTCTTTAGAGTCGAGGGTACTTCTATCTTAAGTAGCTAAGCTATACTTTGATTAGGGTTAAACACTTGGCATGAAGACTTTGTTATGAAAATAGTTGGGTGTACATTAAACTACTTGAAGTGAAACAATAGCAAGAGAGGATTCGTCTTCTTTATTGTAGAAGGTTAGTATCACTGTTATTGGTAGTCAACTTAAAATCAAAATCTATGCCCAAAGGATATAGATTGATCGATATATGTTATCAAATTGAACCAAAGACTTTAAAGTGGTCTACGTAATAAATATGAATATTAGTAGAGTTTTTGACCTTAGACAAAGCTCTAAATATATAAATGACACAATAAAGACGAAAAGAATACATGTACAAAATATTGTTATTAGGTGAGCTTATTATATATTAGAATTGGATTTTTCCTAAATGATTAGTAAGCATTGGACTTGTTCCTGATACTATACTTCAGCAAGTCCATACAATCATCAGTATTTAAATTGTTTCAATATTGATTGAGGACTAAGTTCACAGTAGAGAGTCAAACAACTACATTTTATGGTGCTTTATTTATTTATTTGAAGCTTAAAATCCATCAAAACGATGTATAAATGTTGTATGTCAGTTCAATTAAAAAATGAGCTTAAATAAAATAAATAAATAAATAATTCAAAGGAGTCAATAAAGCATTTTTTATCAAGGGTTAATATAGAGGCCAACCATAAAAGAAGGATAATAGGGACCTAATCTCCTAGGAAGGAAAATTAGGGAGATATTTGATATCTAGAGATCTATAAATAAGCAATCTCCATTCTCATTTTCGATACACTAAAACAACATAGACCCTAGCCTCCAACTAACATTAGTGAAGCTAAGATGATGGCATTACAACCCAGAGATGGAGGAGAGAACTACAAAACCGACATGTTCAAAAATTAATAAGATCGTAAGAAGGAGGCAAATTCTTCAATCAATTATATATTCATACGATCACATATTTGCTTATCATGATATATATTGTATTCGACCATGCTTATGACAAAATCCAAAATTAATTTTTTAATTTAATAATTAATAAATGAATAAAACATTTATAGGTGCGTTTGTTTACAACATGAAAGGGGCACGGGAAATGGGCATGAAAGGAGAATGATTGCGAAAGGGGAATGCGTTCTTGTGTTACGAAAGGAGCATTATGAAAGGGGCATTTTAATTATTTTATAATAATTAATTATGTTTCAAAGTATTAATTTATATTTTTCTATATAATAATTGATTGCCACTACAAATGGGGGCCCATGGGGGTGGCAACCCCTTTAGGTAGGGGTACGGGTGCAATGCCCCTATTGATGGTGATCGACCTTTGAAAAGAGCGTCTGACGTTGGCGATGTGAAGACTGAGATGAATTAAAATATTAAATATATATGAAAACAATTAGTAATTGTGATTCATTAACGTTGGCGATTAACTCAACATTTCATTCATTCAAGTAAACTAGTGGGCCCCATTCTTGATGTGTTGGACGCAACACCAATGTGAACTGGCTAGCTTGTCTCCACGAATGCAACCTTAATATATATATATATATCTGTGTGCGCGCGCGCGCTCGTGCACGCATTTGCAAATATACACTTTCAAATTTAAAAACAAATAAATTTCAGATGTGATCTTATATACATGTATATGTATATATTAAAATATGTATTTTGTATATTTATATTATTATATAGTTTTTAGATTTAATTTTATAAAAGGATTATTTTTGTTTCGGTTATGATAATAAAAAAATTAATTATATATACACATAAAATTTCCTCACGGAAATTTTAAATATTTTTTTAAACTCTTTCAAATCTCAACATAACAAGTATACTTTTTAATTTTGTTTAAAAAGATCAAAAAAATTTTTAAGTTTAAAATTTAAAATTTTCAAATTAATTAAATATCCGATCAGATATTTAAAACAATAATAATGATCTTTTATTGTTGGCGGTTGTCTATATAAAACAATATTTTAAATATATATTAGACATTACTCTAAAAGTTTCAAACCTATTTAATTTTGAATTTTAAATTATAAAACATATTTATTTATAGTCTAAATATTAATTAATAAATATTTTATAGTATAAATATTTATATATGTGAAATTAAACACTTGTATATCACAACAAATTTACATTCAAAACATGTGAGCGACTATTGAGACAAAAAGTCAGATACAAAATTTGAAAAAGGACCATTGAATTTTTTTTCCTTTGTTTGGGAGGAGGAAATCATGGGGAGATCCAATGTCTAAGATTTCCCGTGCCACATTTTGTGTCACCATCTTGTGTCCAAATTGAATTTTTTTTAAATCATTATACTATATATATTGATTAAAATATAATGGCTAAAAAGTAATAATTTATATTAGTGTAAATAAAGATTTAATTGTTTTATGTATCTGTATATCCCTTTGACATTATTATTAACGTATGTTATCATTTATACATATATTAACCACAAGTAACCACACTTAGTTATCACATATTCTCATATTACCCCTAGATTAGGTTATACCTTTTAATATAGTTATGATGTTTATATTATGAATATGAACTTATTAAAATATTAAAACATAAAATTAAATAATAATTAAACTAATAAATTAAATTTTAAATTATATTAATAATAAATATTATTATTAAACAATAAAAAACAAATAAATATTTTAAATAAAATTAAATTAATAAAATCCTCTCTCGGACTCTTTTATTAGTGAATGCTAAATATTATTTAGTGTAAAATTTATTATTCATATAAACACAAAATATGATCTTGTACAAATTAACAAAAGGATTTTTTTAAATCCACCATTTTACCCCCACCACCAATGCACCAGATCCAACAATAGTATCAGAGCCTGCATTGTGTTTAGGTTAATAAATTACCATCACATAAGGAAATTCTTCTGGAAAAACTAATTAGATGAGCGTATGAGGGAAAGTTGCTTAAACTAAGGAGAAGGTTATTCTAATTAAGGATCATTCTTATAACTGAAGTACTTCCCGATCTCACAACCTTTACCTAGCTCGTTAAAGTAGTCTATTCCGAAAGTATGCCCTTGTAGAAGGCTCAGAAGTGTTCTAAGCCTTAGTTTGATTCAAATAAGCGTATTTAAATATTACAAAATTATTAAAATTGTTTTAAATTTTAATTAAAGTATTACATAATTTTATAAAGAGTTATAAAATGCAAATTTTAAATTGTTTTAAATTAAAAATAAAGTATATAAGGGTTATGAATATAATTTAGAACTATTTTAAACTTTTATTCATAAAGGTTACAAATAAGTTACTTTAAATTATATATATATGTTATATTTATAATTAATTATAATGTTTAATTAATGAAAGGATATATTTGAATATTTATATAAATAAATAAATTACAAATGTTATTGTAAATTAATATATATATATATATATTATAAGTATAAAGAAAATGAGAGGTTAAATAAATAAAAACCCATAATACTTAAGGAAGTATATGTTAGATGCATATAAAGATATATAATAGCATGAGTTATACTCATCTCTCTTAAATAGTCGATAATGCTCTGACAAAATTATTTTGAATTAAGAATTTAAAATAATAATGCTCTACATCATTTATAATACAAATAGATTACTTTACATATCTATAGTTTTTAAGCACCCTTGAGTCATTGAATATCTAAGGTGATGTTTACATTATCTCTAGATAAGTAAGAATGGTATGTGACTTTCTTAAGCACCCTTAAGGGTTACATAACTTCCCATAGGATATCATGATATATTGGGTTTATGGTATTTAACGTATTTTATGATTTTTAACCACCCTCAAGGTCATAAAGATGACTTGAAGCATGGTAAAAGCATGATTAGGAGTTATATATGTGATATAATTAGTAAAAAATTACTTACTATTTTTGGGGACTACAATTTGTCGAGCACCCTCAAGGTTGTAGTAACATGATAAACGGATCATAACCCTCTAATGAAGGAATGAAATCCTTGTATCTCCTTTAGGGATTTTAAGAGAAGTAGAATTCAATGGGGGTCATATTAGATAAATATAATAAACCAATCTAATATGTATAAGAATGTATGTGATATCTGAAGAAAAATTGTTTATCGATTAAAATATTCCAAATGAACTAAAATAAAGAGTGACAAAGAAATGTAAAATATACTTAGCGATAAATCTTTTAGCATGTTGTTACTTCAAGACCCATGCAAGAGCCAAATTATACAACCATTAAAAACATTTGTGTCTTTGTCATTTAAGTGTTAATTTTCTTGAGACTGTATATTGTATTACATGAGTTTCGAACTCTAAAGCAACATAAGAGTATTGATATTTGATCCATATTTGATCACATACCAAAGTTGCATAGTGAATAGTCTTGTTCGTAATGTACGGAATCTTGATAAAGATGTTTCATTAAATGATAAAATAAACCATAGTGCAAGATCATGTGTGTATTCAATATGACCGAATACAATAAGGATCTTGTTGTGTTAAAGACAATATTAAATTAAGAAGTTCATACAAAACTAGGATTTCGATTATTGAAATGTTAGTTCTGATCTATTTACTCAAGTAAAAATTATTCGATGTCCTTAAAATATTAATGATGGCCGAATGCACTTTTGTAAAGAAATATGTAGTACAATGGTAAAGTGTTTCTCTTTTAAACTGTTCAACCTTTTAAAAGAGAAAGCAAAATTTGGAGAATGGTAATAATATTGGAATAGTTAGGATGCAGAGAGTGAACGGTCACTTCTTCTTCATTAAGAGACACTGAAAAGGAAATTGTCTAAAATATTTGTAGATGCTTAATTAGGAATAAGAAATATAATTCCTATTCCAAACGTATTTTTCTTATAAAAATTTTTTGTTCTCTATAAGATCCATTTCTTGGGTTTGAGATATTTGATCTAAAATTCTCAATTGTATATTAGTTACAGTAAAAAAAATGAATAGCCCATAATATTCGATTGAATGGAGATTTCAAACATTGTCATTGTAACAGCGAAAATAGTGGAAGCATACTATATAACACTTGCCAGCCTTCGCATCAAGGTTTGAAAGATTACTTCCATATATGCCAAATATTTTTTAACAATTTTCGGTTTTGACAAAAAATAGATGTAGTTTTGTTTTAATATGAATATTTTGAATATTCATTATAAAATAAATTTGTGCTTTAACATTTCGATGTTGATATTTATTTTCACAACAATAGCATTGTGTTAGCTATAAAAAATACACAAGCATCTCAAATATATAACGACTAATTTTGGAATTATGGACTAAGCCATATCTTTGTGGAAGAATTCTTTGTCATATAATTATGTATCATATCGTACTTGTGAATAGTATCTTAAATTATTAAGGGCACAATTCCCATTCGGTGGGAACGATAAAGAGTTATGAACTATATATATATATATATTATTTACAGTCCAATGATGCCAAAATGGATTCTCTTATGTCGTTAAATTCACCGATGAATCATCTTTGATATAAACATGTATATTTGATACACAAGTTAGATATCTATGATAAGTTTATAGAAAATGGAAGTAAAAAATATAACATGCAAAAGAAATATAACAATTTGATTTGATCGAATAGATGAACATTTTGAATAAGAGTTCCAATTGCATTGAAAAGAAAACAAGATTCACTCTCAAAATCACGTCTTTCTATGCTACATAATGATGTATTGGGAAAGAGTAATCGGGCTCGTTGGACAAAGTATGACAGATAATGACTAAAGTAGACTTGCATCTTTCTATAAAGATAGGTACATATGAGTAAGTACATATGTTAAATTTAATCTCATCTAAAAGTAAAGTTGGTGATTTTATATAAGATACAGAATAGGAAGGAACCCTAATCCTAAATGGTTTAAGATACAGGGTTGTCCAATTTACGTTATGAATGTAAGCTTCACACACTTATACAATGTCTATTTTGTGTAAGTCTACAGGTTGTTACTAAAATGTTTAAATTCCTATTCCACCGCACTGAAAAATAAATTATTGTTTCAAGACATATCACCTTCCTTCCAAAGCACTTCCTATAGAGAAAACAGTGGCAGTGCGACGGACTTAGATATGAACCAAAATTCTAACATAGAAATTGATTACATTGATGAAGTAAATTTGACCAAGAACAAAACAGACACAGCTCATTGAAAGTGACTCAGGATCGAATAATATGGATAATTACCTAAGTTATAAACTTGTGCGGAATAAAAATAGTAAGTAAATAACAATAAGTAAATAACACCTGTTGGGTATATTTCGACACCATCTACCGGACCAAGCATCTACCGAACCAACCTACCTCCTATGATTGCCGGACCAAGCATCTACCGAACCAACCTACCTCCTATGATTGCCGGACCAACCATCTACCGGACCAAGCATCTACCGGACCAAGCTCCTCCAAGCATCTACCGGACCAAGCTCCTCCCACCATCTACCGGACCAAGCATCTACCGGACCAAGCTCCTCCCACCATCTACCGGACCAACCATCTACCGGACCAAGACATTCCGAACCAACCTACCGGACCATGCTCCTACCAGACCAACTCCTTCCGGGCCAACAATACCAGGCCAGGTCGCGTCAGCCCAGGCCCACCAGCTGTTATATACATCCATGACCCCTACCCCCAGCCTCACTCTATAAATAGAGGGGCAGGGGTACAACAATGGGGACAAGTTTGAGAGCTCAAGCACGGAAGGAACTTTCAAACAACTTTCTTTTACTTGTACCAAAGCTTTGTACTTGTAATCATAACAAAAGAAGAGAAATAACATATAAAGTGGATGTAGGCACATTCTGGCTGAACCACTATAAATCTGCGTGTCTTTTTACAATTTAGCCCCTGTTTTTCATATATTTGCATAAATCTCCAAAATCACTAAGAACAACCTAAGATCTACTAAATCATATAACTTTGAGGTGTTTGTCCATTTTTTGTGCAAACATTTTTGGTGCTTCCACTGAGAACGGAGAAGCTCGAAGCTTCAGCTTCATCCACTTAACAGCTTTCCTAACAGCATCGTTCGCTACTTGGAAAACATGCCTACCAAACAGAGAAAAGATGTTAACAAAGGAAAAACCATCGCATCCAGCAGTCTTCCAGATCCAGCTATCACGAATCAAGTAAATCGTCCTCCTTTGGCAGCAGTAACGAATGAAGGACAGGCTAACCCAACCATTCCTGCCACAGAACAGCCTGCAGCAATTACTAGGGCAGATTTGGACAGAGTTGTGGTTGAACTAACTAACCGCTTCACGTCCCAGCAGGAAGCTTTGGTGGACCATCTCATGTCACGCTTAAGGGACGCTGAAGAATCCAACCGCAACACTGAATCATGGGGCGAGTCCCAGTCTGGAGGATCTCAGAGACAACAAAGATCTTCCTTCTTCGAAGGAGCTAACGGCAGAAGTAGCCATGGTAGGAGCCGAGACCGAGCACAGCCCGAAGTTAGGCCTGAGGAAACGTTTGGTACCGAACCCAACGGGGGAGGTACCGGACGGAGGTCAACTGTAGCTGAGCCTGTCATACTGCCTAACCACGGAAACGCCAGTGAACGGGGCCGAGCTAGAGTCCAGCCCGAAGTTGGACCCGAGGAAGTGCTTAGATCAGAACCCGGCAGGGGAAGATCAAGGCAAGGGCCAACTGTAGCTGACCCTAGCATGCTCCCAGAAGATCAAAGGCATCCACTGGAAAATATGAGGAATGATAGACGATACCATCCCTATAGGTCATCTGGACGGAATCAATCCCACAGAACAGAACCAAACTCATTTCTATCTGCTCCAAGTTCTGATGAAAGGATGGCACAATTATTCAGAGAGTGTATCCAACGGGAGCAAAGAGATCGAGGGATAGGAGCTAGGGTAACCATCCCTTTCGCCCGCAATATCGAAATTGCTATCACCCCCCGAGAATGGAAGATGCCAACAATGGAACCCTACAAAGGAACCTCCGACCCCGTTGTACACTTACAGAGGTACACGCAGCATATGCTCATGAGTGGGGCGACAGAGGGAGTACTGTGCAAATGCTTTCCGCTCTTCTTAGCAGATCTTGCTACCTCCTGGTTCTGTCATCTACCCCAGGGATCCATCAGCTCGTGGGAGATGTTGAAAGAAAAATTTATCAGTCAGTTCCGCATTCATGTGGAGCAACCTAAGGACGCTTATTCCTTATCCAGCGTCAAACAGAAACCTGGAGAGAAGCTGCAGCAATACCTAACCAGATTCAACGCCGCAGCAACCGCAGTTCAAGATGCTGATGAGAAGCTTATCCTAATGGCCCTCTGCAGTGGTGTGCATCCGGACACTAAATTTTCTAGAAGGTTGACAAAAGAAAAACCAGCTACTTTACCCGATTTCTTCCATAAAGCCGGGAAATACATGAGGCTTGAGGATGCTGCCGTTGAGGGGCAGTCAGGACAGCAAAATAAGACAACCCATGGCAACGCCCCTGCTGTGGCAAGGGACGTTCGAAGAAATGATTCCAGAGACAATGCTGGGGGCAAGAAGGGAGAAAAGCACCTATATCGGCCAGGACCAAGATTCGACACTTACACTCCTTTGAACAATACCGTCGAAAATATCTTCCTTGCCACCCAAGGTGAAGTTAGATACAAACGCCCACCATACAAGAAGGAATCAGATAACGCACAGAAGTCTGGAAAGTTCTGCCGCTTCCACGAATCTCACGGGCATGATACCAACGAATGCCATCATCTCTGAGATCTGATCGAGGAACACATCAGAAGAAAGAAACTGGAACGTTATGTAAAAGGTCAGGACAGGACCCCAGCTCCTGCCAATGAAAACCCAAGGCTACTCTCACCGGGGGCCGACAGAGGAAACCGCAACGCTAGCAGCTCTAGTCAAGAAAAGATAGTGGTCCATACCATCTCAGGAAGGCCACACATCGCAGACAGAAGCTGGAAAGAGATGGAAAGATACGGAAAGTCGCTTAGAGACAATAAAGACTATGTCAATTCGGTTATAGAAGAATGCCACCCGAAGCGGAAAGAAAGTGATGACATCACATTCGGTAAGCGTGACCTAGAAGGAAGGCAGTACCCTCACATGGATCCCATGGTCATCTCTGCCCGACTTGGTCCCGCCGAAGTTTACCGAATCCTGGTAGACACTGGAAGCTCAGTAAACATCCTGTTCAAACACGCATTCGACAAAATGAAGCTGTCAATGAAGGATGTATCTCCCTGCGATAAACCACTACACGGTTTCACTGGGGATGCTAAGATGCCCCTCGGGCAACTGGACCTCTTTGTTGAGATTGGGAGCCATCCCCGCTCCATTGTACGAAAGCAGACATTCGTGCTAATAGAAAACCATTCGGCCTACAACGCCTTCTTAGGAAGACCAGCCTTGTCTGACTTCCAAATTGTCCTAGCCCATGGTGCCTAAAGATGAAATTTCCAACGGACAATGGAGTGGGGGAAGTAGAAGGAGACCAGGACGTTGCTCGAGACTGCTATGTGACTGAACTTCGCAACAACCACAGGAAGGATAAAGGGAAGGGTGTAGAGATTGCCCTCTGCACAAAAAGTCTGGAAGCATAGCAACTAAAGAAAGCCCCTCCTCTTCGATATACCAGCGACCCTTTCAATGAATTAGACTCTAGGGACAAAGAGGAGGAGGCCACCGCCGAGCCTGCAGAGGCTATGGAGTTTATATCTATAGACAAGCACGACTCAAGTAGACTACTGAAAATTGGGTCCCAACTAAAAGCCGAATTGAAGGAACAACTCATCGATTTTCTCCGCCACAACTTGGATGTATTCGCTTGGTCACACGCTGACATGACCGGAATCTCCCCCGACATAGCATGCCACGTATTAAACATTGATCCTACCAAGGCGCCTGTAAAACAAAGAAAGAGAAGTATGGGGGCAGAGCGATCAGCAGCCCTCGATGAAGAAGTAAAGAACCTACTCGCCAATGACTTCATACGAGAAGCTATCTACCCGAAATGGATCGCCAACCCGGTGCTGGTAAAAAAGGCTAATGGGAAGTGGCGAACCTGCATTGACTTTTCCAACCTAAACGACGCCTGCCCAAAGGATTGTTTCCCA
This sequence comes from Allium fistulosum, assembly GCA_030737815.1. Lineage (NCBI taxonomy): Eukaryota > Viridiplantae > Streptophyta > Magnoliopsida > Asparagales > Amaryllidaceae > Allium > Allium fistulosum. Next base: position 1,000,023,335 of record CM060903.1, read on the forward strand.
CTTCCCAGAATCGACCAACTTGTAGACAGCACAGCCGGGCACGAGCTCCTATCTTTTATGGACGCATACTCAGGGTATAACCAAATTCCTATGCATGCTCCCGACCAAGACCACACTAGTTTCATCACCGACCGGGGTTTATACTGCTATAAGGTAATGCCTTTTGGACTTAAAAATGCAGGGGTCACCTACCAGCGCCTCGTCAACAAAATGTTTGCAGGGCTAATAGGACAAACTATGGAAGTATATGTGGATGACATGCTGGTAAAGTCAAGGAAAGCCAAAGATCACGTAAGCCACTTAGGCAAGATTTTTCAAGTACTTCGACAATATGGAATGAAGTTGAATCCACTAAAATGCTCCTTCGGAGTGTCATCAGGAAAGTTCTTAGGATTCATCGTTCATGCCAGAGGGATAGAAGCAAACCCTGAACAGGTCCGAGCGTTAAGGGATATCAAGATACCTTCCACTCGGAAGGAAATGCAAAGTTTGAATGGAAAAGTGGCCGCTCTAAGCCGATTCATCTCCAAGGCGACGGACAAGTGCGTCCCCTTTTTTGAAGCCCTAAAGAAAGACAAGGGAAAGTTCGAATGGACTGGCGAATGCCTGACCGCTTTCCTTCACTTAATCGAACACTTCCAGAAACCACCGGTACTCTCAACTCCAAGCGAAGGAGAAGAATTATACCTATACCTCGCTGTGTCATCTCACGCCCTAAGCGCTGCCTTGGTAAGGGAAGACAACCGCACGCAACGGCCAGTTTACTTCGTCAACAAAAGGTTTACTGGGGCAGAAGTTAGATATCCTAAACTTGAGAAGTTAGCATACTGTTTACTAATCACTTCATGGAAACTGCGTCACTACTTCCAGTCCCATTCCATCAAAGTTCTGACCGATCAACCACTGAGGCAGGTACTCCATCGTCCCGACACTTCCGGGCGACTACTTAAATGGTGCATTGAGCTGAGTCAATATGATATCACCTATCACCCTCGCACCGCCATCAAGGGACAAGCCATGGCTGATTTCATTGCAGAATTCACTACCAACGAGGATAAGGAGCAATTGGAAATAACAGAAGATATCAAGTGGAATCTCTTTGTGGGCGGTGCATCTAACGAACAAGGCTCGGGGGCAGGTGTGGTAATAATCACTCCCAGGGGAAACAAACTGCACTATGTTATAAGATTGGAGTTCGCTGCCACCAATAACGATGCAGAATATGAAGCAGTGATAGCCGGACTAGAAATTGCCATCGAAATCGGAGCCAATTCTTTGTGTCTTCATAGCGATTCTCAACTTATTGTTAATCAAATACTAGGAGAATTCCAAGCTCGAGAAGAACGACTCATAGCATATCTAAAGAAGACCAAGTTACTTCTCAGCCGACTGGACCACTACTTAGTCAAACACATCCCTCGGGAAGAGAACCAAGAGGCCGACGAATTGGCGAAGCAAGCAAGTGTGAGAGACATCACCATCTTCGGGGCGGTAACCATCTCAAAGCAACTGGCCCCAAGTTTTGAACAAGTGAATCTGGTAGCTGCAACCGAAGAAGCAACTTGGATGACTCCCATCCGAGACTACCTACAGAGTGGCACACTACCCAACGGGCGTAACGAAGTCAAGAAAATCTTGAGGAAAGCATCCCGCTACACAATACAAGAAGACATCCTCTATCGGCGTGGTTTCTCTAACCCGTTATTAAGGTGTGTCGCTGGGAGAGAAGCCAAGGAAATCTTATCCAACATCCATCAGGGAAGCTGCGGAGATCACACCGGAGGGCAAACGTTAGCAAAAAAGATACTCCGATACGGATATTTCTGGCCCACCTTAAGCAAGGACGCCTTAGATTTCGTCAAAAAGTGTGACAGATGCCAAAAATTTGCTAAGATTCCGCGGCTACCAACAACTGAGATTACTCAAATGACCAGCCCTTGGCCCTTCGCAATATGAGGAATTGACTTAATCGGCGAGCTACCAATGGGCCGAGGCGGGGCAAAATATGCTATAGTAGCAGTCGACTATTTCACCAAATGGGTGGAAGCGGAACCTCTGAATAAAGTATCTTCAGCAAAAGTTATTAACTTCTTGATCAAAAATGTTCTGTGCAGGTACGGAGTCCCACTCAAAATCATATCAGACAATGGACTTCAGTTTGACAGCGAGGAATTCGCCAACTGGTGCCAAGAGCACGGAATTCACAAGAGCTTCTCATCCGTAGCGTACCCCCAAGCAAACGGACAAGTCGAAGCCGTCAACAAAATTCTGAAAACTCTAATAAAAAAGAAGCTCGAAAAGTCAAAGGGCGCTTGGGTGGATGAACTCCCTACGGCATTATGGGCCTATCGCACATCTTTCAGAACATCAACGGGGCACACTCCTTTCTCTTTGGCATACAGATCGGAGGCTATGCTCCCAGTTGAAACCATTGTGCCTTCCCACCATAGAATCCACTATAACCCAGAAGAGAACGAAGAACTCCTTCACATGTCTTTGGATCTAATTGAGGAGAGAAGAAATGATGCAGTCCTTAAAACAGTAGCCCACAAACAAAAAGTGGCGGCACACTACAACTCCAAAGTCAAGCATCGTACCTTACAAGAAGGGGATCTTGTCCTCAAGCGAATCTTCCCTCGTCCCGGAGCACTAGACCCAATCTGGGATGGACCATATGTAATTCATAAAGATCTCCACAACGGAGCCTATATTTTGTCAACAGTGGACGGAGAGGTGTTCCAGAGGGCATGGAACATCCAACACCTCCGTCGATACTTTTCTTAACTTGCATTGCCCATATGAAGTGAATTAACAAAGAGAATCAGTGGACGTAGGCATTTTCGTGCCGAACCACTTTAAAAAACCTTGTCTCTTTTTTAACTTGTTCCTTTGTATCTTGGCTGCTTGTTAACTTTATCCTTTTCTGTTGAACAAAATCCTGAGCATATAGCATTTCTATTCAAAGAACTCCACAACGCAACTTCACCTGGACAAGACCTAGCAGGTACTATGCGAATCTATGCCCTCGCCAATGAGACACTTTTGCTCCGGCATCCCTCTGCTGCGGGTTAACTCATTGCTCGCGACGGCCCTCAAAGCCAACTGTAATGAGCCGATTATAAGCCACAGAGAAGGCCGACTATAGCCGAGGCAACTCATTACGGCGTTAGGCTCGCCGGCAACTGTGAACCGACTATAAGCCTCAACATAAGGTGTGGCCAGCCAGGGGCAGTTCACAGTTGACGATCGGCACCCACGCTAGCCGGCCACAGCAAATCGAATAATACCCACGATTACGGGCCATAATGGCTCGGGTAGTTACTGTGCGCGATCTTGGCTCCGATGTGTCTTAAGTGCGGCTATGGTAAAAAAGAATTAACTCCCCGCGGAGGTGTAAGATGGGTGACAAATGTCTCCAAGACCCACAGCTAGGGAAAGTGACTACAAAACCCGTTTGCCACGAACTTAAGCACATCGAAGGCCTTCCGTGATTGGAAGTTTTACTTTTTCACATATTCCAATTTTACTTGAGAAACTTTTCTCCTATCCTCTGTAACAATTCTTGAAGTACAGGACACAGAACAGGAGACACTCACTAATAGAAGCGGATATTCGCAGCAAGATATTGGAACGCATCCTTCAATCGATCACACAGGATATTCAAAGCTGCCACCTACAAGCAAGATATAAAGGGCAGTACTTCTTTCTTTCATATGTAAACACGTGACTATAATTTATTCACACCTCACACTAACATTGCAAGTCACGAAATTATCCTGGCATCAAACACTACTTGATCACGAGAATATGCATAGCTATATTTCTCATACAACATGTCAAAATAACAAAAACACTCAAAAGACGACAGAATCAGCTTAAGTTAAAAAATTACACGTCAAGAATAGTGTTGATTATTACAAATAGCAAGAATTACAACCTAAAAGTTACTCTACTGTTTTAAAGCTAACGTATACAGCCATGTCAAGTCTACAAAAAGAATTTTCTAGGTCTAATCAGGGAGCCGGCTGCGTTGGAGTCTTGTCTTTGTCCTGTTGACCACCTGTCCAGTCAAAGAAAGGATTCATTAGTGATAAAACAACTAAGTTAATGGAGAGACTAAAAAAGGAAGACTTACCAGCACCTGCTCCTTGACTATCCTGGTCGTCATCCTCTACTTGCACACCTGCCTCCTCAGCAGCAAGCAACCGCATACCCTCCTTCACCGCCACCTTCTCCTCCTTGGTAAACTGGGCAGTGACCACATCCATGCTGAAGGCCACACCACCCTCTTTATCCGCATCCGCCTTAGCTTCCTCCAAAGCCCGAAGATAAATCTTAGCCATAACCCTAGGATAATCATCCATCCAGGATAGGTTGCCCTGCTTCCAAGTTCGGAAGTACATGTCCTGAAGCATTTCATCCATCATCCCCTCATTCTCCTCAAACTCCCTCATCCGGGCCTCGGAAGCCGACAACCTTCCAACAGCAGCTTCTCTCTCCAAACGGTATCTCGAGCAGTCAGCCTGAAGGGATTTCCGCATCGCCTCCATCTCCTCCTTCAGCCTAACCTGAGCAAGCTCTACGGCTTCAAGCTTCCCCGACAGCTCCTCTACCCGCTCAAGATCCGCCCTCCGAACCTCATCCACTGTCGAGATGGCCATATTTATCTGCTCCTTGCAGGCAGCCTCCATCTTCCGCAGTTCCGCCTTACTAGCCTCCTCCATAGCCTTCCTCAACCGCCCGGAGGCAGCCTCATGCTGAGAAATCTGAATGGCCTGATCAGCAAGCTGTTTGGCCTGGTCCGAAACCATCAATCTTAGTCGGATGTTGGCACTCCCAATCTCCTCTCCAGCCCTAACCAGTCGGGCATGATGCCCCATCAGCTTCCTAGTCTCCTCCGCCACCCGATCAATATTAGCCTTGGCCTCGTCTCCCATGGTAACTATCCGAGTAGTAAGTAGATCGAGATCTAAGGACTTAGCCTCATCAAGCACCCGTACCATGGGATGCGGGGAAGAAGGTGCTCACCAGTAACCTCGTCAAAGGTAATATCATGGGAACTTGGACCCAGGTCAGGATGACCCGCAAATGGATTCCGAGCCAAGTCAGGACGATCAATCTGAGTGACGGTAGGATTTTCAGACGGGTGCGGAGAAAGTACGAACTCAGTATCCTCCTCCGTGATATCATGAAGAGGCTGAACTGGAGGCTGAGGACCAAGTGAAGATTCAGATAAGGGATGGCTCCTCTTTCTCTTTTGAATGCCCTCGTCAATAACCCCGAGAAGAGGACGGTAGCCGACTACATCCCCGGAACGGTGGGCCGAAGGCTTCGGCTTGGCGGAAGCTTTGGAGAGCTTGTACTGTTCAAGCATGTGCTGAAGATCTGAGGCCTTGGCCGTTTTTCCTACTCCTGATATGAAAAAAAAAGTATCACAAGCATGCATTGATCTATAATTCGAGAAAACACGGGAAATTAAAAGGTAAAAAGAAAGGAAACACATCTGAGGTTGTACAAACCCTGGGGAGGAGTAGGATACTGCAATAAGTCCTGGATTTCATTCCAGGACGGGAGCGGGTCATAAAATATTCCTAAGTCCCTATCATAAATGGAGCCCGCAGGAGTCAAAAGTTCACCTTGAGTCGTCGGAGCCACCTTGGCTGGAATAGTCTGAGGAGGCTCGCTTGCACCAGTCCCAGCCTTGTCAGCTTTCCCAGGTTTCTCTATCAAAGCCGGTTCCCCGTCCAGCCCCTCAAAAGCTTGGTGGAATACATCATCCGTCCACTCCTGAATCTCGCCTGCTTGCCCAGGAAGCAGGGCCCCGATGCCATCACCACCATCGCCACCTTCCCGGTCACCTCCACCCTCACCTCTTTCCTCCTCTACGTCTTCCTCCTCCTGAGTAAGTGGACAATTGCTAGGGGAGGGACCGTCCGACTTCTTAAGTTTCTTACCTCCGACGGCTGGAGGTTTTGTGAAAGGTTTCCTCTTGCTACTCTCTACCGTGACACTTCCCTTAGCCTGAGCAGCCGCCCTCTCCTCCGCCGTTTCCTTCAGCTTGACTACTGACTACTGTGGAAGAATTAAGTTATACTCCAGAAGGGTCGTGTTTCTGATCAGGTAGGCAGATGACCTATATCTCTCGACAATAGCTTCTATCTCAGCCGCCATCTGAACCAGGCGATCAGTCTCCACAACTGCAAAGCCACCTATCGCTAGCAAAAAATGAAAATGTATGAGGAGAAGCATCGCAGCCAGAATGGAAATTAAAAATAAAGCATCAACTTAGATCCAGAAGTAAAACGCCGAATAGAAACAGAGTCGTCTCTGACGAAGAACCACTCCTTCTTGAACATACTGAATTTGGAATACAGATCCAAGACCGGCTTGAAGGTTACAGCTGACTCCAAGCTGATGTATGGGGACCCCTTCTTATAGCCCCTCAGATTATATAAGTACCGAATCTCCCGGTTGGAAGGAGCACGACCATACTTCCTCTGGAAAATGACGAAGAGGCTCACCAGTATAGCATAGGAGTTGGGTTGAAGCTGGAATGGGGCCACCTTTAGATATGTGAGGAAGCTGGCTACCCAAGCGTTAAGAGGAGGAATGGCACCACACATACAGTGGTATCTGCTGTAGGCAAAGTACCCTTCAGGAGGGTCGTATGACATAACTTCTCTCCCTGGCAACAGCTAGTGCGCCCTATCAATTCCGAAAGAACGGGAGATGACATCAAGCTGCTCCTCCTTGAGGGAGCTAGGAAAGCAATCGGGCGGGGAGTTCAGGAGCTCCTGTGGGCCGTACCCGTCCACTAGTGATCTCGGGGCAGATCCGTGACGTTCTGGATTCGGCTGAGCTGGGGGCACGGCAGAGGAACCTCCTTCGCCCCCGGATTTCTTTTTGTCTGATCGAGTTTCCGCTTTACGAGACATTATCTGCAACACCGGAAAAACACATTGTTAGAACAGAGGATGTAAACAAGTATGTGTGTAATATGAAATTTCACTCATAAAATCAAAATGCCCAAATTCCTATTGTCATCCGATAAGGTGAAGGTTAAAATTCATTCGGTATTCAGAGTCTCAAGGTTCATTCGGCATTCCCCGTGTGGAATTCATTCGGTGATCCAAGTAAGAATACTCATTCGGCATTTAAAGTCACGAGCTCATTCGGCATTTAAAGTCACGAGCTCATTCGGCATTCAAAGTCTCGAACTCATTCGGCATTTAAAGTCTCGAGCTCATTCGGCATTTACTAATAGAGTTCATTCGGTACACACAAGTCTCATTCGGCGAAGGGAAGTTAAGTACCTGATTCGGTAGGTGTAGGCAGTTCAGTAGATTGATTCGGCTATGCAACAAATTTGGCTCAAGTGCGTCGTTCGGTAGGAAATAACAAGGGCCCTAGCTCCGTACTTATAGACGAAGGTGGACCTCCGAACCAACCGGTTCGGCGTCTGGAACCGGATGTGACTATTCAAAGGAGAAACAAAGCACGCCATGTGCTGGCACATAACCTGCTTTGGGGGGCAAATGTTGGGTATATTTCGACACCATCTACCGGACCAAGCATCTACCGAACCAACCTACCTCCTATGATTGCCGGACCAAGAATCTACCGAACCAACCTACCTCCTATGATTGCTGGACCAACCATCTGCCGGACCAAGCATCTACCAGACCAAGCTCCTCCAACCATCTACCGGACCAAGCATCTACCGGACCAAGCTCCTCCAACCATCTACCGGACCAAGCATCTACCGGACCAAGCTCCTCCCACCATCTACCGGACCAACCATCTACCGGACCAAGCATCTACCGGACCAAGCTCCTCCCACCATCTACCGGACCAAGCATCTACCGGACCAAGCATCTACCGGACCAAGCTCCTCCCACCATCTACCGGACCAACCATCTACCGGACCAAGACATTCCGAACCAACCTACCGGACCATGCTCCTACCGGACCAACTCCTTCCGGGCCAACAATACCAGGCCAGGTCGCGTCAGCCCAGGCCCACCAGCTGTTATATACATCCATGACCCCTACCCCCAGCCTCACTCTATAAATAGAGGGGCAGGGGTACAACAATGGGGACAAGTTTGAGAGCTCAAGCACGGAAGGAACTTTCAAACAACTTTCTTTTACTTGTACCAAAGCTTTGTACTTGTAATCATAACAAAAGAAGAAAAATAACATATAAAGTGGATGTAGGCACATTCTGGCTGAACCACTATAAATCTGCGTGTCTTTTTACAATTTAGCCCCTGTTTTTCATATATTTGCATAAATCTCCAAAATCACTAAGAACAACCTAAGATCTACTAAATCATATAACTTTGAGGTGTTTGTCCATTTTTTGTGCAAACAACACCAGATTTTTATACTGGTTCAAACTTCCCATTCTACATCCAGTCCAAGACTCCTTCTGGATTTAAACCGATACCCTCTCTTAACTAGGAGGAATAGGTATTACAACCGCTTGAGCAAGCGAATAGGACTTCAACTACCTAGACAACCGAATAGAACTTCAACCGCCTGAGGATTCTATAACTAGACTTTTAACTACAAATAGTAGAAAAGTATTTGACCGAGTATGCTCTTGAATAGCATTGATAAGTCGATAATGTACACCTTTCTATAATCTTCTTCTTTGTGGTATATAATGTAGTTTGTGAAGAAAGGAAGTAAACTTGATCAACGGAAAATATTCTTAATAAATAAGCGATCAAAATATAAAGATATTTAGAATTAAAGGCTTGTAAGTTCAATAGCAAAGATAGAGAGAATTAGGAATAGAATAGCTAATCACAACATTGGAATTCTTTGCTTTATATGGTATTTAAAGGTTGCAATCTTTCATGAAGAGTAACAGTGAAGAGTTGTGACTGCAACTCTTGATTATGACTTGTAACTCTTCATGAAGGAAACACACCTTTTTAGAAAACTAGCTGTTATGCAGATTCAACCGGCTAAATAGAGTGTGGCAGCCAGCTGAGTTGATGATTTTGAAATCAGCAAAGCCACGATGCATTTTGGCTAGTTTTTAGTCGACTGAATATACTCATTCGGTCGTCTGAATATTCATGATATTCAAAATTCATGCATGTACACAGAATTCAGTCGGCTGACCTGGTTGATTCAGTCGGCTGAATTCCATGTTTTATTGCGTTGTTCTTTAAAATTCTTTATTTGGAAAAACGTGTGTGTATATATACCATGTAGAAGAGATTTTAACAACTTTTTACCTCTAGACACAGACTCTATGACAAATAACAACTTCATAGCATCATTTTGATATGTTTGTCTCTTTGTATAAGTGATATTATTTCCTACAAAAGTGGTTAGTATATACAATATATACTTGCATAGTTGTCACTATCAAAACATTAAAGTACAGAGTTCTAACGTTCTCTCCTTTTTTGATAATGACAACTATATAAGTTTAATTTTAAATTTAATCAATCTTTGGATAGTTTTTCCCCTAAGTGTATACTCTCCCTATAGATATGATTGTAAGTTTAATCTCTCCCTTTGTCATCGACAAAAAGGAAATAAATATCTATAGAAGAAATATATAAAAATTATGTAGGGAAAGAGCTTTCTTTGGATCACATCAAAGTACAAATATTAAACCATCATAAAACATAGACAAATTTGTGAATAAAATCATAGACATTTAACATAAAAATTATAATTCTTATAGAGATACAATTCCAAGTTCTCGTCTTAGTTTTATAAAAGTATTTTCATTTAATGGCTTGGTAAATATGTCTGCAATTTGAGTTTCTAAAGATACAAATTGGGGAGAAATAATATCTTTTTCAAAAGTAATTTTGAAATCTTTATCACAGAGTTGACTAATACTTAAGAGATTATGTTTCAAATTCTTAAGTAACAAAACATTTGTAATAAGAGGTAAGTTAGATGTACTGTCATTGCTCACATCGCCTTTGCCGATGATATATCCTTTGGAGTTATCTGCAAATGTGATAGATCCTTCATCCGAGTAGATAATTTTCATCAACATATCTTTATTTCCCGTCATATGTTTTGAGCAACCACTATTAAGTATCCATTTTCCTCTTTTCTTATTTGGTACCTGCAAAAAATATAGAATTGATGTTGGTGCCCACTTCCTTTGTTAGGGTCCTAAGGGTTAGATCTTAGGAAGCCAAACCCATAAGGGTTTAGAATTCCCTTTATAAACAAAATCATTATTCCTATGAACATAAGTCATAAAAGATTTTATATACTTGTTTCTAATCAAATGACTATTAGTCATTGGAACCCAAATCTTAATAGATTTTGAATGATATGTAGTTTTCTTTTGACTAATAGATTTTCAAACTTGTTTTTCAAGACTATTGTTTTCTTCTTAACATTTGTATATGGAGAGTTATACTATTTACGACTAGTAAATTTGTTATATCCTAATCCTTTTTTATTAGAAGTGGATTGTGAATTTTCTATAATCTTAGAAAGATTTTCTCTGCCTCTATTAAAGTTAGAAACATTTTTGGTAGTATTATCTAAGTTTGTTTTAAGACTAGTAATATCTTGTTTCTAGTATTTTAACAGTTGATTTCAATTCATGATTTTCTATTGATAATGTGTCATTTTTCTTTTTGAGTCTCGATTTCACTACTTAACATAGTAAGTTAAGAAGAAATATTAGAACAAGATTCTTGTGAAATAACAAGTTCTTCTTCTAAGATTTTCTTTTCATCTCTTAACATATCAACTTCGATTTCATTTCTATTTAGCATTTCTAGTGAATCTTTATACTTTCTCTTAAGATTTCTTAGTTTATCTAATAATTCAGAATTTATATCAACTAAATCATCAAAAGTAAGATCACTTACATCATCGTTTGTGGCCATAATGCATATGTTGGCTTGTTCTGAATCACTATCACTGTCGCTGTCTGATGGGGAAGAGAAATCTGAATCATCCCATGTAACTAAAAAAGGCTTGTTTCTTCTTATACCTATCACTCTTGCTTTTGTAGTTATTTCTATCTTTCTTATGATCTAGATAGTCTTTCTTCATATGCCCCTTTGTGTGGCATTCGTAGCATTCAAGAGTTGAGGATAATGGTTTGTTGATTTGTTATTCCCAAACTTTCCGTTCTTTCTAATTTTCAGAAACTTTTTAAAATTCTTAGTTATAAACGCCATATCCTCTTCATCTTTGTCAGATTCTTCTTTTTCGGCCTGGAATGATATAGTTTTTCTATCTTGAGCTTGAACTCATTTTGCCAGCAAATTAACTTCATATGATATGAGATTTCCTATTAACTCTTCCGGTTTTATGGTAGAAATGTCGTTAACTTCTTCAATTGCTAAGACTTTTTGTTCCCATTCATCCTTTAAAGAGTTTAGGATTTTTGAAACAATACAAAATCAGTATATTTTTCTCCTAATGTTAGAAGTGAGTGATACATATCTTGAAACTTGGAATACATCTCATTTATGGTTTCATCGTGCTTCATTCTAAAATTCTGAAATTGATTCTTAAGCATAGATATCTTGCTTTGTTTAACCTTATTAGTACCTTCATGAGTAGCTTTAAGAGTGCGCCAAATTTCATATGCTGAAGTACATATACTAACTCTATTAAACTCGTTTTTATCAAAGGAATAAAACCACATATTCATAGCTTTAGCATTTGCAGTAACATCTAATTTCTGTGTATTTGATCATTGTGCATAAGGAGTGATAGGTACAAAATATTCTTGTTGGGTAATATTCTAAATGACGTATCCATTTGCTTGAATGTAAATTCTCATCCTAGTTGACCAATAATTATGTTTAATTCATTAAATAGTGGTGGTCGTACAGTGGATTGACCTTCAACAAAACTTGATGCTGTGTTATTTTCCATATTACTTGAATATCAAAAACTTTGTTACGGTTATATGATGACCTTGCTCTGATACCAAATGAAAGTGACTAAGGATCGAATAATATGAATAATTATCTAAGTTATAAACTTATGCAGAATAAAAAAAAGTAAATAATGATAAGTAAATAATACCAGAGATTTTTATACTAGTTCGAACTTCCCGTTCTATGTTCAGTCCTCGACTCCTTCTGGATTTAAACCGATACCCTCTCTTAACCCGGATGAATACGTATTACAACCGCCTGAGCAACCGAACGAGACTTTAACTGCATAGACAACCGAATAGGACTTCAACCCCCTAAGGATTCTACAACAGGACTTTTAACTACAAATAGTAGAAAAGTATCCGACTGAGTGTGCTCTTGAATAGCACTAATAAGTCGATAATGTACATCCTTTCTATAATATTCTTCTTTGTGGTATATAATGTAGTTTGTGAAGAAAGGAAGTAAATTTAATAACAAGAAAATATCCTTGGATAAACAAGCGATCAAAATATAAAGATATTTAGAATTGAAGGCTTGTAAGTTCAATAGCAAAGATAGAGAGAGTTAGGAATAAAATAGCTGATCAAAACATTGGAATTCTTTGCTTTATATAGTGTTTAAAGGTTGCAATCATTCATGAAGAGTAACGGTGAAGAGTTGTGACTGCAACTCTGATTAAGAGTTGTAACTCTTCATGAAGGAAACACACATTTTCAGAAAACTAGCCATTATGCAGATTCACCCGGCTGAATAGAGTGTGGCAGCTGACCGAATTGATGATTTTGAAATTGGCAAGGCCACGGTGCATTTTGGCCAGTTTTCAGATGGCTGAATATATTCATTCAGCCGTCTGAATACTTATGATATTCAAAAATTGTACATGTACACAGAATTCAGTCGGCTGACCTGGTTGATTCGGCAAGCCGATGTCCATGTTTTTTGTGTTGTTCTTTAAAATTCTTTATCTGGAAAAACGTGTGCGTATATATACCACGTAAAAGATATTTTAACAACTTTTTACCTCTAGATACAGACTCTATGACAAATAACAACTTTGTAGCGTCATTCTGGTCTTCATTTTGATATGTTTGTCTCTTTGTCTAAGTGATATCATTTCCTGCAAAAGTGGTTAGTATATACAATATATACTTGTATAGTTGTTACTATTGAAACATCAAAGTACATGGTTTTAACAAGCCTGTCAACGGATGGGCTTGCATTTGTATCTGTGGTTTATGAATTTTTGGATGTTCTTGAAGAAGTCTCCGATCTCCTACCCCAAAGGGAAATAGAGTTTAGAATTGATTTAGAGAAATACGCTAGACCAATCGCATTAACATCAAGACATATGACCTCCAACGAAAGATGAGAACCAAATAAGCAGATTTCAAAGCTATTATAGAAGAAGTTTATTCATCACGGTACTTCAGAATGCGGAACGCTAGTTGTCTCCGCCACTAAGGCAGACGGCTCTTTATGGTTAAGCGTCGATTACCGAGCAGTCAACTTGATGAGGCTAAAGTCTTTTCTCAATTAGACCTACTCACTAGATTCCATCAATTAAGAGTGGGCAAAGATAGCAAGGAGAAGATCGCTTTCGCACAGATGGATTGTATGAATGGGAGGTAATGCCTTTTGGGTTGATAAATGTCCCTGCATACTTTGTGGATTTGATGCGTAGAGTCTTTGGAGGAAGCTGAACAAGTTAATTATAGTATTTGTGGATGATATTTTAGTATTCTTTAAAAGTGAAGGAGAACATGAAAATCACTTATGGAAGGTACTAGAGACCTTGAGAAGGCATTGGCTAAAAGCCAAATTCTCAAAGTGTCATTTTTGGAGGAAGAAGGTACGGTTTCTCGACCACATTTTCTCCGAGAAAGGATTATCTGTAGACCCTAAAAAGGTACCTACTAATCAAGATTGGAAAATTCCTAGGAATGCTACTGAAGTTAGGAGTTTTCTAGGTTTGACTGGTTATTATAAAAAGCTCATCAAGGACTTCACAAAGATTGCAGTACCGTTGACTCGCCAAACCAAGAAAAAATTAGTCTTTACATGGGATGATAAATGCATAAATTCCTTTGAAAAGCTGAAGGAGCTATTAACTAGTGCACCTATATTAAAGATCCTAGATGGATCTAAGCCTCTCACTGTTACGCTGATGCATGAGACACAGGGTTAGGAGTTATTCTTATGCAAGAAAGAAAGGTGGTAGCCTATGTAAACAGGAAATTGAAGGACCATGATAAGAGGTATTCTACTCATGATTTATAGTTAGAGGATATCATATTTGCCTTAAAGACGTGGATGCATTACCTTTTGGGAGAAAGGCTTAAGTTATTTATGGATCATAAGTCCCTTAAAAAACTATTTTCTCAAAAAGACTTGAAGATTAGGCAGTAAAGGTGGATGGAGTTTACAGTGTCATATGACTTTGAGATTCAGTATACCCTTGGAGAAGGGAGCGTTGTTACCGACTCCCTTAGCCACAGGTAGGCTACTCTAGGTGCTATACATGAGTGGAGGCAGTTGGAGTTCCTTTCGAATTTTAATTTCCAACCACCATCAGAATTCACTCCAGGTTATTTGGCGTAATGGAAGTGAGGCCAACATTGACGGACCGCATCGGTCAAGAGCAGAAGAAGGATGCAACAATAGTAGATAGTTTGGCTAATCTGAATCAAACAGAGCATTTCCCCTATCAAGACAGGTATTCAGTCAATGAAAGAAGATGGCTAAGGGGAGACGAATGCCTTTGTGCTCCGGTGGTGGAGGATGTTATGAAGTACCGGTTGAGTGTCACCGTCCTAAGATGACTATTTATCCTGGTGGAGATAAGATGTATAGAGACATGTAGCAGACTTTTTATTAGCCAGGAATGAAGGGAAGAGCAACATAATATAAAGCTAGGTGTTTGATATGTCAATGGATCAAAGTCGAACAAAGGTAGCCCAAAGGTCTGTTATTATCGTTGGAGGTTCCAACTTGGAAGTGGGAACACATATCGATGGATTTCATAAATGGTTTGCCTTGAAGTCAAAGAGCCAATGAAGCTATTTGGGTTATAATGGATAGACTCATTAAAAGCGCTCACTTTATTTTAGTGACGAGTAATTGGACTGCCACATCTCTAGCATAGATTTACATAAAGGAAGTGATCCAATTACATGGAATTCCATTCAGTATCATCAGCCATAGAGATCCCTTATTCACTAGTGAATTTTGTAGGAGTTTGCAGTCAACTTTAGGGACGACGTTGAATCTTAGCAACGCTTACCACCCTCAAATCTGGACAGACGAAGAGGGTGAATAGGATCTTGGAGGAATTATTGAGGGCCTACATTATGGATTTTAGAGGACACTGGGGGCAACATTTATCTCTAGCGGAATTCACCTATAATAACCGTCATTAGGTGTTGATAGGTATGACACCCTTTGAAGCCTTATACGGGCAGCTATGCAAGTCACCTAATTGTTGGTGGGAAAATACCAATAGAATTCTACTTGGGTCAAATTTGATATGAGAGACCACAGAAAAGACTGAAGTAATCAGGTAGCAAATAAAGACTGCTCAAGATTGACGGAAGTCCTATGCTGATAGGCGAAAGAAAGAGTTGGAATTCTTAGTTGGGGACATGGTCTTTGTTAAGGTTTCCCCTCTTAGGAAGGTGATGAGATTTGGAACCTCGGGGCAGTTGACACTGAGATTTATTGGGCCTTTCTTGATTTTGGAGGGAATTGAGAGACTTGCATATCAGTAGAGCTTCCTGCTAAGTTGGCTGGAGTCCATAATGTTTTTCATGTATCGCATCTGAGGAGGTGTTTGCATAACATAGCTACCATAGTTTAGCCTGATCAGTTAACAAATATAGATACGAAGCCGATAGCACCCCTTGCCACCAGATACATATTGGAACATGAAGTAAGGAAGCTCCATAACAAATAAATTAGGCAAGTCAGAGTACAATGCAAAGATAACCTAGTGGAGAGCACCTGAGAAACAGAAGAGAAGATGAAGGCTTCTCACCCAGAGCTTTTCTCTAGTAAATTTTCTCCATCAAGATTTACTATTGTATGGGTTTTGATTGCATCGTAGTTTCTAGATTGGATGGTAAGAGATGGTTGCCACACTTGTTTCTATTGTTTTTGCACTCATATAGAATTTCATGCATATTTAGTTTGTTTGCATACATGCCTATATGTCACGATCTTGTATTCATGCTACGGTTGAGCTCACCTATAGATTTGTTGCATACATAATCGCATTGCACTCTTTGGTTAGGTAGATGGTTAAGTAGATAATTTGGTTGTACAACATTGTTATAGAGCGCACATTACAGTATTTGTCTCTTATGAATTTTAGGGACGAAATTCTTTTAAAAGGGGGGAATGTAACACCCCATAAAATTAACAAAAAGTCATTTAATAATAAAGATAAAATTGGAAAATTTGCAAATGTCAAAATTTGGTCGAGAAACTTGCACCATTGTGTTCGTGGCAATTTTTTGAAAAAATTTCGTATATAAAGCTTCGTCATCGGAGTTCAGACAAAGAAGTTATCAACTTTTGAAGATTTGAATCAAAATTAATTTAAAGTGAATTAGGAAATAAATATCGGAAAGCTTAACGCTAAAAAATGGAAATCATTATACTTAAAAATTAAGGAAATGTTAATGTTAAAATAATATATGGCCAGGATCACTAGAGGTCTACCGCAAGGAAAGGACAAATCGACCAATCTTTGTGTTAGGACTAGGGTTTCCCTAGGCCCAAATGACCTGTATTTAAAATAAAAAAAGATTCTCATTCCGACAGTTCCAATGCATCCACACTACTATAAATAAGAGGCTAGCCTCCTCATTCTTTTCATACAAATCTTAAGCCATCAACAACACTCTACCATTCTCTTTCTCCACAATAAAACTTCATAAAGTCCAATATAAAAAATAAATATATTTATGCAAGGATTAGAGGATGATTTAAAGAAATCTAGCAGAAGAGAAAGGTAATTATATACACACACACACACACATATACATATCTTCTCCTCTAATCTATAATTTCTAAATCTTATACGGGTAATCAAATTTATTTTATAACAAAAAATAGAAACTTAGAGAAAGGGAAAGTCTATTGCTCATAGCAAATTCAAGCTGGTTCATAGGAAATTGTCTATGAGTGGAAATCTTAATTTTTCCCTAGTATATTGTATAGTTTGATGTTTGCATATGTTTTGTGCCTTGGGAGATTTTGCATACGAAAATTCAGTAACTTAAACCTCCAAAATCTCCCCATAATATATAAATCTTGAATTGTTTGGAATCTTGGTGATGTTATTTTAATGTAATAGGATTGGATTTGTTAATATTTACGATATAAACGTTTTGTATTATATTTGATCACTTTGTTGTTGTAATAAAAAATCCAAAAAAATAGGTAGAAATAGGTGTGCAAAGTAGGTAAAAAGAGATTTTTCCTCTTATCGGCAGTTTGCACCACCTATTTCATCAATTGAAATAAGTATGATGTCTTTATTGTTTCAACGCCGTATGTTCAAATTGTTGGATGGAATATAAAAGGTTTATATTGTAAAATTTATTCTTTGGAAAAGGAAGCGATATTAACATAAAATAAATCGTACATTTGGATCCCATTTTTAATATATATATATATATATATATATATATATACAAGTCTGAATTACATAGTTAAATTATTGATAATATTAGGCTTTATGTAATTACTGTATCGATTTGGGACTAATATAGAATTTGTGGTGGTTAATATGAAATAATATACCACCCCCTTAATAGATAACAAGCAAATGTAATAAACTAATATTAGGCATAAAAATTAATTAGGTATAATTTAATATTAAGCAATATATTCCCTTAAACTTCGAAACTTACAATTATAATTAGAGACCTATAACATATATAATAATTAAGATGTATAAATGGCAAGTAACAATTGACAATCAATTTAACAAAAATGAGTTAAGGATAATTATGGAAATTAATCCACAAATAAAGGCAAAATAAAGAGTTTCCCTTATAATGTCTTTAATACATAAATGCAGGTGAGTGTATACATATATTAGGTGTGTATATATATATGTATATGTATTATACATATATGTTAACATAGTTTGGTGTATTTGAATGTTGGAGAGTGGCAATTATGGCTAAATTATAGGGATGCGGGGTCAGTTGAAAGCCTACAGAAGTTTGACCAACTAATCTGGCTACCAACAATGTGACTTTTGTAAATGATATGAGACATCGCCTATAATAAGTACCCACGTAGATGCGAGGTTTGTCCCAATTTGTAGGGTAAGTCTGCCTAGGTAATCTAGCTACCCACACCTACAAATGGTCGAACTAATGTGAGAGTCATGGTTGGGTTACGGGTCATAAAGACGCGGTAATCTTAGGATGGGCTTGACATGGGTTTGAGGTATTAAATGGCTGTGTTAGGGTCCGCCTTTCCCAATCAAGAAGTATTAAATGATCGAGATTATCGTTTAGGGCCATTAGTGAAAATCTCTTGGGGGAGGTCTGCTTTGGGTTGAGATATTAAATGGTCGTAAGGTCTGCCTCTTCCCTATTTAAGTTGGCAGCTAGAATGTATCAAAGGGATCCGCCTTGGGTTTAGGTATTAAATGGCCAGATAAGCCTGCCTATTCCTATTTAAAAGGTCTTAAGTGACCTGGGTATCCTCTCACATCGTTAGGATATGGTTGGATGGGAGATGGGTTATTAAACCCAATATACTCCATACTTGCGCTGCACATGTTTTATAGTTTTAAAGATGGGATTGTAGGGTTATGGCTCTATAGTTGAAAGTATGCTTGGAAAGTAAAGTAATACGTAAGACATAATACTTGTCTGAAGGATTACTACCCCTGTACTATTACTGTAATACTTGAGGTTTTCATTCATCATACATTGTCGTTCTGACTCCCTCTTTATAACAACCTAATGGTTAGGTACAAAAATGATGCAGAGAAAATGGAAGAGGCTTGGTGATAGTTATCTTTATCAGTTATCTATTTATGCTATTAATGTATACCTACATTTTTATGTCAAACTTGTCTTCTGATTGTTGTGACATTGTACTCTTTTGACTTGGTTTTATGAGATGAGTACTTTATTTTGTTATTATATTTTATTCCTTCCACAGTGAGATTCTGAAAGCATAGATAAATAGCTCTACACATTTTTTTTAATCAATTGTATCAACTAATAAATATCTTTGGAATGGACCCAAGGTTCGATAGGCTTTTTATTGGGTTGAAAATTAAGCCCATTTCGAAGAGGGTTGTTACAAATCATAAAGTATAACCCACAAAATCTTTACATTATATACAAAATCATTAATAATACACATAATAAAGTATCTTACTATCACTTTATAATCATCCCATAAAGTACTAGAAGTACATAGGCTATCTAAATAAATTTTCAAATATTAAATAAATATCTTCCTCGATCAAATATATAAAACATACTTTTATAATACTTAATCAAATTTAGTAATTATATAATATACTTTAAAATACTTATAATATTAGTTAGAAAATATTTCTATATAAGATTTTATATAATTATTTAATACCATTAATTGAATTTCTTATTTAATAAATATCCTTTTAATAATATTTCATTTCAAATTTAAATAAATGTTTTCTTCAAAATATTTAAATATATATAAAATCTAAAACATAATTTTTATATTTAAATCATATAAACTAATTATGTATTTGTATAAATATTTAATAAAAGAAAAACAATATAAATAAGAGTGGAATTAGGGCTTTCAGGTCACCACTGGTCGATAATTAGCGGTTGACCGGTGGATGATCCCGATTGAGAATTCCGGAAGCGCTGGTTCAATCATTTATTTAGAATTCAAAGTTATATCTTGCATAGTTCAATCACTTTCATTAGTACCAACATTTTTCAATCCATAATATAATCATATAGCAACCATTCAAGCAATATGGATACAGATTTATGAGTATATCTACTCACCTAGATCATAGCTTGTTAAATACACATCCATTAACCATTTTCCTCTTCGTCGCTGTAACGCCCCACTCTGAGACCCACTGTAACAAAGAGTATTACGGAAGTAATACTGTCTGTTAAAGCGGAGAATAGAGTATAGTGGAAGCGACCATTTGTAATCAAGCTATAACTATCTACTGAATACGTCGAAAGGATGGTATCTATATTTTTTTCAAGTGGTTCGACATATTCAATAAATATTCATAATGAAATTACAATGGCTAAAGACCTATCAGAACAAGCATAGTAATAAATGATAAAACATCACAGAACAGAATCACATAATAGATATAAAATCCCAGAACAATACATCGTCAATACAGATCCAAATATCATAAGTGGGTACAAAGCCACTGCTCACACATGTGAGTCAAAAATATGTACATATCAAAGTCTGAATAATAACATAAGGCGGACACTAAGATAAGCTATCTCAAAAGCATAGCAGATAAGTCCAAAGCGGAAGCACAGAGTAGCTAAGTCCAGAGACCTAACCTGAAACAACTCGGTCTGACCCGAGTGAAAAGAACACTCGGGTCAGGCTAGCTAAACAAATCAGTTAGATAGACTGAGAGATAAAAATGCGGTAACATAGAAGGTAAGGAATTTCTCCCTAGAGAAGAGCAATGAATACCACATAATATACCGGACGATAACATAATCATCAATCAATAATAAAATCTCCAAAGAGAAAATCAACCCCAAAGTGTCAAGTAAATAATACGCCTCATATCATCGGCGTAGTCAGAGCTATATAAAGTTGCCCATAGGCAATAATCCCAAGAGTGACCAGAGTCTGTAATCAATGCCCAAGCAAAGATTGATGCTCCAAAGAGAAATAGGGATATACTGAAAAGTCAATGAAATCGAACACAGAAAAGCAGTGTCCAGAGACACTGTGAATCCACAAGGTAATCGCACTTACATCGTATGGTTCCATAGAACCAACACCGAATGGCGGTACTCGAATGGATATAAAAATCATCAGATAATACAAGTATAGCACGTGCACCGACCGGAGTCGTTATTGCCAAGTACTGTAGAGTTGTGATCGATCACTCGCACAGATGCGGAACGCGCGAGACGGCGAGATCCTTCCCAGAAGGATAAAGGCCCAGAGGCGCATGCCGAAAAATAAACTGCTCCATAGAGCAGGTGTCCAGAGACGGTTGCCCAGAGGCATGGTGACCCAGAGGTCCAGTACTGGCCGCCCAGAGGCTAATGTGTCACAAACTTCTTGGAGAGGAACCCGTAAAGTGTTAACAATGAGTCCCATACCCCACGTTCGCACTAAATGGTTTACTAACCAATAGCAAGCTCACACTCCAAACAATAAAAAGTCCACCTCGTATCATCGGTAAACTTGACCCAAAGGTCAAAACGATCAATCGAATAGGTCGGGGATTAACCGGAAAGAAAATACACACGGTTCCATAGGCCGGAGATTTCCTAACCGTTCAAGCACCTTTCCACTTCGCTCGACGTGCTAAAAAGTGAGTGTGAGATTTTATTATAGAAAATAATGGTGCGAAACGGATTTATAATTGATTTTGAAATCACTTTAAAACGGCTTTTGAAAACTCTCCTATTATGGAGTAATTAATTTAATAATTAAAAATAATATTATATAATAATTTCGAAAGCCATTTAGGAGTGAAAAATCCTTTGAAAATAATTCATAAAACCCGTGTACGAAATCTAGAGACAAATCTCAAAGAAATCAATAAAACCAGAAAATCATTGAAAATATTCTAAGTGTTGGAAAATAGTCCAAAAATGACGCGAACCCAAGTTCGGAAAATTATTTGGACCAGCAAACTGAATCTGAATGGCATGAAAATTGGTAGGCATAGTCCAACATCCCTGCTCCAAACTGCAAAAAGAATCGGGAAATTCCGACTTGAAACGAAGAAACGACGTCGTCTCAAAGTCGGACAAAAATCATAAAACTTTACTGTGTCAAAACAGTGTAAAGGTCCCACTTCGACGACATGGTCGAAGGGTCACATGAACTCAGATCTTGATGAAAATTTGCAGGAGCGTAGTAAAGTACTCCTACTTTGATATGCAACAAGAATCGTTCGGTTTAGACTTGAAACGAAGAAACGACAATGTTTCAAAGTTGGTCCGACGATAATTGAAAATGATCACTATTGTAAAACAGTTTCTGGGTGCTACTTTGGCAATAGAAACGAAGTAACTAATTCACCCAGATCTAAACCAAACTTTGCATGGTTAAAGATCTCGATCTCATCTTTTTAACGAGACCAAAAACGATGAAATACGACAAAGGACGAGCCCGGGATGACGTCGCAAAGTCGGGGTTCTACGCTTAAAACAACGGAAGAAAAGAGACTAAGGCCTATAGCTATGCACTAACTGGCCAGAGATGAAAAAACCACAATTTTGGCATAGTAAACTTCAAATTCTGGCAAAATTAATAAAATGAAAGTTGTAGCTTAGTTTCTAAGCTTTCCGGAATGACCAAGATCGTCAAATTCCGACCAGAGATGAAAATTCTATGACTAAAACAATTCTCAGATCTAAATTTTATATCACTGTCGTTGTGCTCTCGGGACAGTGGTAAGAATGCACAGTTTTGACCAAATTAACTTCGAAATTTCATGAAACTCAAAACATTAAAGTTTTAGCACTAAATCTAAGCTTTTCAGAACATCCAAAATTATTAGATTTGGATAAGAAACGAGTAACTTATGGCCAAATCAATTTCAGGTTTTTATTTTATCAACCCTGTAGTTTGTTGTCAGGTCAGCGACAAACAAGCATGATTTCGACCATTCAAACCTCAAAATTAGGCAAAGCACAAAACATAAAAGTTATAGGGTACAGAATAAGCTTTCCAGAACTTCAAGAAAATCTTATTTATGATTTAAGATGAATGAGATATGCCTAATTTACTAACAGCAATAAACTAATTATAATTTCAGCTAGCATATATTACAAGTACTTTATGTGTACACCCCAAAATGAAAGCAAAGATGATCAAAGAGCTATGATTTACATGTTACATAATAAAACATGTGTTACTAACTGATTACCGAAATCAAAAGATGATTAAACACATATTAGAAGAGGTTTTTAGCAATATACCTCTCTTGAAAGCAACAAAGACTATTATAGCATCAACCCAAGTTAGCAAAAGATGATTAGGAGGCTATAAGATCAAAAAACACATAAAACGTGTGTTACCAAATAAATTTCAGAAATTAGAAAGATATAAAAATGGATTTGAGGTGGGTATTTGCATTACCTTTGCGTAGAATGACTTGCATAAGCTAAAACTAGAAGGAGATGAAGATAGAGGCCATTTTTGTTATGAAAGCTTTAGGAAATGATTAGGGTTTTGATTAGGGATGAATGAATGAGGTTAGGAGAGTTTGAGATAATTTATAGAGGAGGTTTAGGGTGGGTTATTGGGTTAGGTTTAGTAACCCAATAAGAAGAGAGTTATTTACATGTTTCCAACAATTTGTCTAAGTGTTCATATATGTTTATAAAACTCATTTTTCTTATCCAAACCTGTTTATAATCTCTACTAAAATATTTAACTTTCCAAAAATAACATTTTATCCTCATTTTAAAATCCCATATTTCCCATTTAATTAAAATAGCCTTTTTCAAATAAATTTTGTTATTCCAAATCCTTTTATTCTTCATTAAAATAAATAAAAATCCTAACTTTTATTTATTAATTGGTAATGCAAATCCCGGGTTGTTACAGACTCCCCCCTTAAGAAAATTGCGTCCCCGCAATTCCTTAAGATAGATGTCATCTATAACGTCACATCCCCAAAAGAAGTGATAGAGATAAAATAGAGAATTCTCACCCGTAGAAGAAGATGGGAGAAAGCCAGGATAAGAGCGTTTGATAGATTCTCTGGTCTCCCAAGTGCAGTCCTTAGGATTCGGTGACCATTGAGTCTTCACGAGTGAAACCTCTTTGTTGCGAAGGCGTCTAACCTCCGAATCAAGCACACGGAGAGGTTGCTGCTCCAAAGATAAATCAGGTAAGATCTCTAAATCAGGCACAGCATGCGGCTCAATGATAGAATCAGGCTCGCGGACACACATGCGAAGCTGGGAAACATGGAACACGTCGTGCGTTCCAGAGAAGTGAGCAGGTAGAGCCACACGATAAGCCACGGGGCAAATGCGTTCCGTAATAGGAAATGGTCCAACATAGCGAGGAGCCAACTTCCTTGTAGAGCTGAAACGCACAACCCCTTTTATAGGAGATATCCGAATAAAGACATGATCACCAATGGAGAACTCAAGAGGCTTCCTACGGTTGTCCGCGTAGGATTTCTGACGGTTCTGTGCCTCTTTCATTCTCTGATGAATAAGAATAATCTTCTCAGAAGATTCCCAAACTGAATCTGGACCAAGAAGGAGCTTCTCGCCAGATTCTAACCAACACGAAGGAGAACGACATGGCCTTCCGTAAAGAGCCTCGAAAGGAGCCATGCCAATACTAGAATGAAAGCTGTTGTTGTAGGAGAACTCTACAAGCGGTAAGTGATCCTCCCAACTACCTACGAAATCCAGAATACAACAGCGCAAAAGATCCTCTAAAACACGATTCACCCTCTCTGTCTGACCGTCGGTCTGATGATGATAAGCAATCAAGAGATTCAGCTTTGAGCCCAAAGCTGACTGTAGGCACTTCCAGAAGTGACTAGTAAAGATAGTATCTCGATCACAGACGATAGAGCTAGGAATGCCATGGAGTCGAACGACTTCCTTCACATATAACTTGGCAAGTTGAGGAGCAGTCCGAGTGGACTTAATAGGAATGAAATGAGCTGATTTGGTCAAGCGATCGACGATGACCCAAATAGAAGTATGGCCTGACCTCGATCGAGGCAGACCGTCAATAAAATCCATGGATATCTGATCCCATTTCCACAATGGAATCTCTAGCGGCTGAAGAAGACCGGATGGACGCTGGTGCTCAGCTTTGATCTGTTGACAAGTCATGCAACGGCTTACATAACTTGCAACATCACTCTTCATGCCTTCCCAATAATATACCCGACACATATCAGCATACATCTTGCTCAAACCGGGATGGATGGTGTACTTAGTGCGATGACACTCGTCCAGAATGTCATGCCTAAGTGATAAATCAAGTGGTACCAAAATACGGTTCTTCCTGCGAAGACACCGATGAGAATCAATAGAATAATCCAACAATGTCTCATCATTGGATTCCGACTCAAGGAGATGAATATATCGCAACAAGTCTGGATCCTGCCGCTGAGCATGGGCAATGCGATCCAATAGAATAGGTCGAGCTTCCAAGTTGAATAACAAGATCTGAGGATCAGAAGACGGAGCTCGATCTCGAATATCACACATAGAAAGAGTCTTAAGAATATCCCACTCGGCTATCATCATAGAAACTACTGCCGAGTGTTTGCGACTGAGTGCATCAGCCACACGATTACCCTTGCCAGGGGTATACTGAATGTCTAAGTCATATGAGGCGAGAAACTCAAGCCATCGCTGCTGCCTCATATTGAGATCCTTCTGACTGAATAAATACTTCAACGACTTGTTATCGGTGTAAAGAGTGAAGCGTTCGCCTAATAGAAAGTGACGCCACGTCTTCAAAGCAAAGACGATAGCTGCCAACTCAAGATCATGAGTCGAATAGCGAAACTCATTCGGACGTAGCTGCCTAGAAGCATAAGCAACTACCCGATCCTTCTGCATAAGCACAGCACCGAGGCCGCTACCACAAGCGTCGGTGTAAACAACAAGATCCTGGTTACTCTCAGGAACCACAAGGATAGGAGCATGAGTGAGAAGTTCCTTCAATCGCTGGAAAGAAACTTCACACTTATCAGACCAAATAAAGCGAACCCCCTTACGAGTCAGAGTCGTGAGGGGAAGTGCAACACGAGAGAAATCCTTGATAAATCGACAGTAATAACCCGCCAGACCAAGGAAGCTGCGAATATCATGAACGTTCTCAGGCTGCTTCCAATTCTGAATAGCTTCAATCTTGACAGGATCAACAGAAATACCCTCAGAAGAAACAATATGACCCAAGAACTTGACCTTGCTCTCCCAGAAATGGCACTTGGAGAGCTTGGCCCTAAGCTGATGCTGACGAAGAGTATCCAAGACGATCCGCAGATGACGAGCATGCTCTGCCTTGGATCTAGAATAAACAAGAATATCGTCGATGAAAACCAGAACGAATCTATCGATGTATTCTCGGAATACTCGATTCATGAGATCAACGAAGAAAGCCGGAACGTTCGTCAAGCCGAACGGCATGACCAACCACTCAAAAGAACCATAACGAGTGTGAAATGCTGTAAGAGGAATGCTGTCTTCTGCGACTCGTAGCTGATGGAATCCGGTGGCAAGGTCAAGTTGAGAGAAGACCTTCGCACCGCTCAATTGGTCAAACATGTCATCTATCCGAGGAAGTGGGTAGCGATTTCTGATGGTCAGCTCATTGAGCTTGCGATAGTCAATGCAAAGCCTAAGAGAGCCATCAGCCTTCTTAACGAAGACCACAGCAGCACCCCATGGCGAAGAACTGGACCGAATGAACTGCTTCGCTTCAAGCTCTACTAACTGCTTCCTGAGTTCCTCATTCTCTTTAGTAGACATCCTCGTGGGAGGACGCCCAACTGGGTGGGAGCCTGGAATGAGATCGATGCGGAACTCAATGGCCCGCTTTGGCGGCAGTCCGGATACTTGCTTGAATACGTCGGGGAATCCCGAACAACAGGAATACGAGATAAGTTCAAATCCTCATCTCGTGAATCGAGAGAGAATAAAGACATGATTCAATGATAGATAATTAATTAAGGAATACTACGGAATATAACGGATTCCTAAACATATTCCTAACTTATCTATCAATAACCTAAGGAAGGGATTTGATTTAATTCGGATCTAATTAAAATGTATTGTACTAAGTGTATCTGTTCTGTGTTTATTATGCTTATTCCTGAAACCTGGCTCTGATACCAAGCTGTAATGCCCCACTCTGAGACCCACTGTAACAAAGAGTATTACGGGAGTAATACTGTCTGTTAAAGCGGAGAATAGAGTATAGTGGAAGCGACCATTTGTAATCAAGCTATAACTATCTACTGAATACGTCGAAAGGATGGTATCTATATTTTTTTCAAGTGGTTCGACATATTCAAAAAATATTCATAACGAAATTACAATGGCTAAAGACCTATCAGAACAAGCATAGTAATAAATGATAAAACATCACAGAACAGAATCACATAACAGATATAAAATCCCAGAACAATACATCGTCAATACAGATCCAAATATCATAAGTGGGTACAAAGCCACTGCTCACACATGTGAGTCAAAAATATGTACATATCAAAGTCTGAATAATAACATAAGGCAGACACTAAGATAAGCTATCTCAAAAGCATAGCAGATAAGTCCAAAGCGGAAGCACAGAGTAGCTAAGTCCAGAGACCTAACCTGAAACAACTCGGTCTGACCCGAGTGAAAAGAACACTCGGGTCAGGCTAGCTAAACAAATCAGTTAGATAGACTGAGAGATAAAAATGCGGTAACATAGAAGGTAAGGAATTTCTCCCTAGAGAAGAGCAATGAATACCACATAATATACTGGACGATAACATAATCATCAATCAATAATAAAATCTCCAAAGAGAAAATCAACCCCAAAGTGTCAAGTAAATAATACGCCTCATATCATCGGCGTAGTCAGAGCTATATAAAGTTGCCCATATGCAATAATCCCAAGAGTGACCAGAGTCTGTAATCAATGCCCAAGCAAAGATCGATGCTCCAAAGAGCAATGGGAATATACTGAAAAGTCAATGAAATCGAACACAGAAAAGCAGTGTCCAGAGACACTGTGAATCCACAAGGTAATCGCACTTACATCGTATGGTTCCATAGAACCAACACCGAATGGCGGTACTCGAATGGATATAAAAATCATCAGATAATACAAGTATAGCACGTGCACCGACCGGAGTCGTTATTGCCAAGTACTGTAGAGTTGTGATCGATCACTCGCACAGATGCGGAACGCGCGAGACGGCGAGATCCTTCCCAGAAGGATAAAGGCCCAGAGGCGCATGCCGAAAAATAAACTGCTCCATAGAGTAGGTGTCCAGAGACGGTTGCCCAGAGGCGTGGTGACCCAGAGGTCCAGTACTGGCCGCCCAGAGGCTAATGTGTCACAAACTTCTTGGAGAGGAACCCGTAAAGTGTTAACAATGAGTCTCATACCCCACGTTCGCACTAAACGGTTTACTAACCAATAGCAAGCTCACACTCCAAACAATAAAAAGTCTACCTCGTATCATCAGTAAACCTGACCCAAAGGTCAAAACGATCAATCGAATAGGTCGGGGATTAACCGAAAAGAAAATACACACGGTTCCATAGGCCGGAGATTTCCTAACCGTTTAAGCACCTTTCCACTTCGCTCGACATGCTAAAAAGTGAGTGTGAGATTTTATTATAGAAAATAATGGTGCGAAACGGATTTATAATTGATTTTGAAATCACTTTAAAACGGCTTTTGAAAACTCTCCTATTATGGAGTAATTAATTTAATAATTAAAAATAATATTATATAATAATTTCGAAAGCCATTTAGGAGTGAAAAATCCTTTGAAAATAATTCATAAAACCCGTGTACGAAATCTAGAGACAAATCTCAAAGAAATCAATAAAACCAGAAAATCACTGAAAATATTCTAAGTGTTGGAAAATAGTCCAAAAATGACGCGAACCCAAGTTCGAAAAATTATTCGGACCAGCAAACTAAATCCGAATGGCATGAAAATTGGTAGGCATAGTCCAACATCCCTGCTCCAAAATGCAAAAAGAATCGGGAAATTCCGACTTGAAACGAAGAAACGACGTCGTCTCAAAGTGGGACAAAAATCATAAAACTTTACTGTGTCAAAACAGTGTAAAGGTCCCACTTCGACGACATGGTTGAAGAATCACATGAACTTAGATCTTGATGAAAATTTGTAGGAGCGTAGTAAAGTACTCCTACTTTGATATGCAACAAGAATCGTTCGGTTTTGACTTGAAACGAAGAAACGACAATGTTTCAAAGTTGGTCCGACGATAACTGAAAATGGTCACTATTGTAAAACAGTTTCTAGGTGCTACTTTGGCAATAGAAACGAAGTATCTAATGCACCCAGATCTAAACCAAACTTTGCATGGTTAAAGATCTCGATCTCATCTTTTTAACGAGACCAAAAATGGTGAAATACAACAAAGGACGAGCCCGTGATGGCGTCGCAAAGTCGGGGTTCTACGCTGAAAACAACGGGAGAAAAGAGACTAAGGCCTATAGCTATGCACTAACTGGCCAGAGATGAAAAAACCACAATTTTGGCATAGTAAACTTCAAATTCTGGCAAAATTAATAAAATGAAAGTTGTAGCTTAGTTTCTAAGCTTTCCGGAATGACCAAGATCGTCAAATTCCGACCAGAGATGAAAATTCTATGACTAAAACAATTCTCAGATCTAAATTTTATATCACTGTCGTTGTGCTCTCGGGACAGTGGTAAGAATGCACAGTTTTGACCAAATTAACTTCGAAATTTCATGAAACTCAAAACATGAAAGTTTTATCTCTAAATCTAAGATTTCCAGAACATCCAAAATTATTAGATTTGGATAAGAAACGAGTAACTTATGGCCAAATCAATTTCAGGTTTTTATTTTATCAACCCTGTAGTTTGTTGTCAGGTCAGCGACAAACAAGCATGATTTCG
Source organism: Allium fistulosum (assembly GCA_030737815.1). NCBI lineage: Eukaryota > Viridiplantae > Streptophyta > Magnoliopsida > Asparagales > Amaryllidaceae > Allium > Allium fistulosum. The sequence goes on from CM060903.1 coordinate 1,000,053,097, forward strand.
ACCATTCAAACCTCAAAATTAGGCAAAGCACAAAACATAAAAGTTATAGGGTACAGAATATGCTTTCCAGAACTTCAAGAAAATCTTAATTTCGATTTAAGATGAATGAGATATGCCTAATTTACTAACAGCAATAAACTAATTATAATTTCAGCTAGCATATATTACAAGTACTTTATGTGCACACCCCAAAATGAAAGCAAAGATGATCAAAGAGCTATGATTTACATGTTACATAATAAAACATGTGTTACTAACTGATTACCGAAATCAAAAGATGATTAAACACATATTAGAAGAGGTTTTTAGCAATATACCTCTCTTGAAAGCAACAAAGACTATTATAGCATCAACCCAAGTTAGCAAAAGATGATTAGGAGGCTATAAGATCAAAAAACACATAAAACATGTGTTACCAAATAAATTTCAGAAATGAGAAAGATATAAAAATGGATTTGAGGTGGGTATTTGCATTACCTTTGCATAGAATGACTTGCATAAGCTAAAACTAGAATGAGATGAAGATAGAGACCATTTTTGTTATGAAAGCTTTAGGAAATGATTAGGGTTTTGATTAGGGATGAATGAATGAGGTTAGGAGAGTTTGAGATAATTTATAGAGGAGGTTTAGGGTGGGTTATTGGGTTAGGTTTAGTAACCCAATAAGAAGAGAGTTATTTACATGTTTCCAACAATTAGTCTAAGTGTTCATATATGTTTATAAAACTCATTTTTCTTATACAAACCCGTTTTAAAATCTCTACTAAAATATTTAACTTTCCAAAAATAACATTTTATCCTCATTTTAAAATCCCATATTTCCCATTTAATTAAAATAGCCTTTTTCAAATAAATTTTGTTATTCCAAATCCTTTTATTCTTCATTAAAATAAATAAAAATCCTAACTTTTATTTATTAATTGGTAATGCAAATCCCGGGTTGTTACAGACTCCCCCCTTAAGAAAATTGCGTCCCCGCAATTCCTTAAGATAGATGTCATCTATAACGTCACTTCCCCAAAAGAAGTGATAGAGATAAAATAGAGAATTCCCACCCGCAGAAGAAGATGGGAGAAAGCCAGGATAAGAGCGTTCGATAGATTCTCTGGTCTCCCAAGTGCAGTCCTTAGGATTCGGTGACCATTGAATCTTCACGAGTGAAACCTCTTTGTTGCGAAGGCGTCTAACCTCCGAATCAAGCACACGAAGAGGTTGCTGCTCCAAAGATAAATCAGGTAAGATCTATAAATCAGGCACAGCATGCGGCTCAATGATAGAATCAGGGTCGCGGACACACATGCGTAGCTGGGAAACATGGAACACGTCGTGCGTTCCAGAGAAGTGAGCAGGTAGAGCCACACGATAAGCCACGGGGCAAATGCGTTCCGTAATAGGAAATGGTCCAACATAGCGAGGAGCCAACTTCCTTGTAGAGCTGAAACGCACAACCCCTTTCATAGGAGATATCCGAATAAAGACATGATCACCAATGGAGAACTCAAGAGGCTTCCTACGGTTGTCCACGTAGGATTTCTGACGGTTCTGTGCCTCTTTCATTCTCTGATGAATAAGAATAATCTTCTCAGAAGATTCCCAAACTGAATCTGGACCATGAAGGAGCTTCTCGCCAGATTCTAACCAACACGAAGGAGAACGACATGGCCTTCCATAAAGAGCCTCGAAAGGAGCCATGCCAATACTAGAATGAAAGCTGTTGTTGTAGGAGAACTCTACAAGCGGTAAGTGATCCTCCCAACTACCTACGAAATCCAGAATACAACAGCGCAAAAGATCCTCTAAAACACGATTCACCCTCTCTGTCTGACCGTCAGTCTGAGGATGATAAGCAATCGAGAGATTCAGCTTTGAGCCCAAAGCTGACTGTAGGCACTTCCAGAAGTGACTAGTAAAGATAGTATCTCGATCACAGACGATAGAGCTAGGAATGCCATGGAGTCGAACGACTTCCTTCACATATAACTTGGCAAGCTGAGGAGCAGTCCGAGTGGACTTAATAGGAATGAAATGAGCTGATTTGGTCAAGCGATCGACGATGACCCAAATAGAAGTATGGCCTGACCTCGATCGAGGCAGACCGTCAATAAAATCCATGGATATCTGATCCCATTTCCACAATGGAATCTCTAGCGGCTGAAGAAGACCGGATGGACGCTGGTGCTCAGCTTTGATCTATTGACAAGTCATGCAACGGCTTACATAACTTGCAACATCACTCTTCATGCCTTCCTAATAATATACCCGACACATATCGGCATACATCTTGCTCGAACCGGGATGGATGGTGTACTTAGTGCGATGACACTCGTCCAGAATGTCATGCCTAAGTGATAAATCAGATGGTACCAAAATACGGTTCTTCCTGCAAAGACACCGATGAGAATCAATAGAATAATCCAACAATGTCTCATCACTGGATTCCGACTCAAGGAGATGAATATATCGCAACAAGTCTGGATCCTGCCGCTGAGCATGGGCAATGCGATCCAATAGAATAGGTCGAGCTTCCAAGCTGAATAACAAGATCTGAGGATCAGAAGATGGAGCTCGATCTCGAATATCACACATAGAAAGAGTCTCAAGAATATCCCACTCGGCTATCATCATAGAAACTACTGCCGAGTGTTTGCGACTGAGTGCATCAGCCACACGATTACCCTTGCCAGGGGTATACTGAATGCCTAAGTCATATGAGGCGAGAAACTCAAGCCATCAATGCTGCCTCATATTGAGATCCTTCTGACTGAATAAATACTTCAACGACTTGTTATCGGTGTAAAGAGTTAAGCGTTCGCCTAATAGAAAGTGATGCCACGTCTTCAAAGCAAAGACGATAGCTGCCAACTCAAGATCATGAGTCGAATAGCGAACCTCATTCGGACGTAGCTGCCTAGAAGCATAAGCAACTACCCGATCCTTCTGCATAAGCACAGCACCGAGGCCGCTACCACAAGCGTCGGTGTAAACAACAAGATCCTGGTTACTCTCAGGAACCACAAGGATAGGAGCATGAGTGAGAAGTTCCTTCAATCGCTGGAAAGAAACTTCACACTTATCAGACCAAATAAAGCGAACCCCCTTACGAGTCAGAGTCGTGAGGGGAAGTGCAACACGAGAGAAATCCTTGATAAATCGACAGTAATAACCCGCCAGACCAAGGAAGCTGCGAATATCATGAACGTTCTCAGGCTGCTTCCAATTCTGAATAGCTTCAATCTTGACAGGATCAACAGAAATACCCTTAGAAGAAACAATATGACCCAAGAACTTGACCTTGCTCTCCCAGAAATGGCACTTGGAGAGCTTGGCCCTAAGCTGATGCTGACGAAGAGTATCCAAGATGATCCGCAGATGACGAGCATGCTCTGCCTTGGATCTAGAATAAACAAGAATATCGTCGATGAAAACCAGAACGAATCTATCGATGTATTCCCGGAATACTCGATTCATGAGATCGACGAAGAAAGCCGGAGCGTTCGTCAAGCCGAACGGCATGACCAACCACTCAAAAGAACCATAACGAGTGTGAAATGCTATAAGAGGAATGCTGTCTTCTGCGACTCGTAGCTGATGGAATCCGGTGGCAAGGTCAAGTTGAGAGAAGACCTTCGCACCGCTCAATTGGTCAAACATGTCGTCTATCCAAGGAAGTGGGTAGCGATTTCTGATGGTCAGCTCATTGAGCTTGCGATAGTCAATGCAAAGCCTAAGAGAGCCATCAGCCTTCTTAACGAAGACCACAGCAGCACCCCATGGCGAAGAACTGGACCGAATGAACTGCTTCGCCTCAAGCTCTACTACCTGCTTCCTAAGTTCCTCATTCTCTTTAGTAGACATCCTCGTGGGAGGACGCCCAATTGGGTGGGAGCCTGGAATGAGATCGATGCGGAACTCAATGGCCCGCTTTGGCGGCAGTCCGGATACTTGCTCGAATACGTCGGGGAATCCCGAACAACAGGAATACGCGATAAGTTCAAATCCTCATCTCGTGAATCGAGAGAGAATAAAGACATGATTCAATGATAGATAATTAATTAAGGAATACTATGGAATATAACGGATTCCTAAACATATTCCTAACTTATCTATCAATAACCTAAGGAAGGGATTTGATTTAATTCGGATCTAATTAAAATGTATTGTACTAAGTGTATCTGTTCTGTGTTTATTATGCTTATTCCTGAAACCTGGCTCTGATACCAAGCTGTAATGCCCCACTCTGAGACCCACTGTAACAAAGAGTATTACGGGAGTAATACTGTCTGTTAAAGCGGAGAATAGAGTATAGTGGAAGCGACCATTTGTAATCAAGATATAACTATCTACTGAATACGTCGAAAGGATGGTATCTATATTTTTTTCAAGTGGTTCGACATATTCAAAAAATATTCATAACGAAATTACAATGGCTAAAGACCTATCAGAACAAGCATAGTAATAAATGATAAAACATCACAGAACAGAATCACATAACAGATATAAAATCCCAGAACAATACATCGTCAATACAGATCCAAATATCATAAGTGGGTACAAAGCCACTGCTCACACATGTGAGTCAAAAATATGTACATATCAAAGTCTGAATAATAACATAAGGCGGACACTAAGATAAGCTATCTCAAAAGCATAGCAGATAAGTCCAAAGCGGAAGCACAGAGTAGCTAAGTCCAGAGACCTAACCTGAAACAACTCGGTCTGACCCGAGTGAAAAGAACACTCGGGTCAGGCTAGCTAAACAAATCAGTTAGATAGACTGAGAGATAAAAATGCGGTAACATAGAAGGTAAGGAATTTCTCCCTAGAGAAGAGCAATGAATACCACATAATATACCGGACGATAACATAATCATCAATCAATAATAAAATCTCCAAAGAGAAAATCAACCCCAAAGTGTCAAGTAAATAATACGCCTCATATCATCGGCGTAGTCAGAGCTATATAAAGTTGCCCATATGCAATAATACCAAGAGTGACCAGAGTCTGTAATCAATGCCCAAGCAAAGATCGATGCTCCAAAGAGCAATGGGGATATACTGAAAAGTCAATGAAATCGAACACAGAAAAGCAGTGTCCAGAGACACTGTGAATCCACAAGGTAATCGCACTTACATCGTATGGTTCCATAGAACTAACACCGAATGGCGGTACTCGAATGGATATAAAAATCATCAGATAATACAAGTATAGCACGTGCACCGACCGGAGTAGTTATTGCCAAGTACTGTAGAGTTGTGATCGATCACTCGCACAGATGCGGAACGCGCGAGACGGCGAGATCCTTCCCAGAAGGATAAAGGCCCAGAGGCGCATGCCAAAAAATAAACTGCTCCATAGAGCAGGTGTCCAGAGACGGTTGCCCAGAGGCGTGGTGACCCAGAGGTCCAGAACTGGCCGCCCAGAGGCTAATGTGTCACAAACTTCTTGGAGAGGAACCCGTAAAGTGTTAACAATTAGTCCCATACCCCACGTTCGCACTAAACGGTTTACTAACCAATAGCAAGCTCACACTCCAAACAATAAAAAGTCCACCTCGTATCATCGGTAAACTAGACCCAAAGGTCAAAACGATCAATCGAATAGGTCGGGGATTAACCGGAAAGAAAATACACACGGTTCCATAGGTCGGAGATTTCCTAACCGTTTAAGCACCTTTCCACTTCGCTCGACATGCTAAAAAGTGAGTGTGAGATTTTATTATAGAAAATAATGGTGCGAAACGGATTTATAATTGATTTTGAAATCACTTTAAAATGGCTTTTGAAAACTCTCCTATTATGGAGTAATTAATTTAATAATTAAAAATAATATTATATAATAATTTCGAAAGCCATTTAGGAGTGAAAAATCCTTTGAAAATAATTCATAAAACCCGTGTACGAAATCTAGAGACAAATCTCAAAGAAATCAATAAAACCAGAAAATCAATGAAAATATTCTAAGTGTTGGAAAATAGTCCAAAAATGACGCGAACCCAAGTTCGAAAAATTATTCGGACCAGCAAACTGAATCCGAATGGCATGAAAATTGGTAGGCATAGTCCAACGTCCCTGCTCCAAAATGCAAAAAGAATCGGGAAATTCCGACTTGAAACGAAGAAACGACGTCGTCTCAAAGTCGGACAAAAATCATAAAACTTTACTGTGTCAAAATAGTGTAAAGGTCCCACTTCGACGACATGGTCGAAGGGTCACATGAACTCAGATCTTGATGAAAATTTGCAGGAGCGTAGTAAAGTACTCCTACATTGATATGCAACAAGAATCGTTCGGTTTCGACTTGAAACGAAGAAACGACAATGTTTCAAAGTTGGTCCGACAATAACTGAAAATGATCACTATTGTAAAACAGTTTCTAGGTGCTACTTTGGCAATAGAAACGAAGTATCTAATGCACCCAGATCTAAACCAAACTTTGCATGGTTAAAGATCTCGATCTCATCTTTTTAACGAGACCAAAAACGGTGAAATACGACAAAGGACGAGCCCGTGATGGCGTCGCAAAGTCGGGGTTCTACGCTGAAAACAACGGGAGAAAAGAGACTAAGGCCTATAGCTATGCACTAACTAGCCAGAGATGAAAAAACCACAATTTTGGCATAGTAAACTTCAAATTCTGGCAAAATTAATAAAATGAAAGTTGTAGCTTAGTTTCTAAGCTTTCTGGAATGACCAAGATCGTCAAATTCCGACCAGAGATTAAAATTCTATGACTAAAACAATTCTCAGATCTTAATTTTATATCACTGTCGTTGTGCTCTCGGGACAGTGATAAGAATGCACAGTTTTGACCAAATTAACTTCGAAATTTCATGAAACTCAAAACATGAAAGTTTTATCTCTAAATCTAAGATTTCTAGAACATCCAAAATTATTAGATTTGGATAAGAAACGAGTAACTTATGGCCAAATCAATTTTAGGTTTTTATTTTATCAATCCTGTAGTTTGTTGTCAGGTCAGCGACAAACAAGCATGATTTCGACCATTCAAACCTCAAAATTAGGCAAAGCACAATACATAAAAGTTATAGGGTACAGAATAAGTTTCCAGAACTTCAAGAAAATCTTAATTCCGATTTAAGATGAATGAGATATGCCTAATTTACTAACAGCAATAAACTAATTATAATTTCAGCTAGCATATATTACAAGTACTTTATGTGCACACCCCAAAATGAAAGCAAAGATGATCAAAGAGCTATGATTTACATGTTACATAATAAAACATGTGTTACTAACTGATTACCGAAATCAAAAGATGATTAAACACATATTAGAAGAGGTTTTTAGCAATATACCTCTCTTGAAAGCAACAAAGACTATTATAGCATCAACCCAAGTTAGCAAAAGATGATTAGGAGGCTATAAGATCAAAAAACACATAAAACGTGTGTTACCAAATAAATTTCAAAAATGAGAAAGATATAAAAATGGATTTGAGGTGGGTATTTGCATTACCTTTGCATAGAATGACTTGCATAAGCTAAAATTAGAAGGAGATGAAGATAGAGACCATTTTTGTTACGAAAGCTTTAGGAAATGATTAGGGTTTTGATTAGGGATGAATGAATGAGGTTAGGAGAGTTTGAGATAATTTATAGAGGAGGTTTAGGGTGGGTTATTGGGTTAGGTTTAGTAACCCAATAAGAAGAGAGTTATTTACATGTTTCCAACAATTAGTCTAAGTGTTCATATATGTTTATAAAACTCATTTTTCTTATCCAAACCCGTTTTAAAATCTCTACTAAAATATTTAACTTTCCAAAAATAAAATTTTATCCTCATTTTAAAATCCCATATTTCCCATATAATTAAAATAGCCTTTTTCAAATAAATTTTGTTATTCCAAATCCTTTTATTCTTCATTAAAATAAATAAAAATCCTAACTTTTATTTATTAATTGGTAATGCAAATCCCGGGTTGTTACAGTCGCGGTCTCCCATAATCCTAAAATTCGATCAAAACTCTAACTTCTTCATAACTATAGGTGTGACATGATGTCAAGAAACAATTTCCTAGTTTGGGAATTTATGGTAATTAATTTAATTTAATTTTTATTTGTGAAGTGAAGATGGAGAAGGGTTTTTGATTTCATTTTGTTTCCTGGACCAGAAAGTAATAATGATGAGGGGCTTATACATCAAGATATTTTCTAAAGGAATGGATATTTCTAGACTTTGGATGAAACTAAATATAGAAACATGGGTTTGGGTTAAGATTTTTGAGCTTGGGCTTTATGAAGGTGCTTAAAACAAATATTTCACTTCCCTGTCTTTTATAAACTATTTCTACTAATATCATATTACTACTAAATTCCAAATAAAAATTATATTTGCCTTATTTATGTATTTACTCAATATTATAAAATCTTACAAAATTTATTTTGCATAAATCCTTTTTATTTTAATTATTTATTCTAAACTTGTTATATTTGACCTATTGAAATAAGAATTTTTTTAATCCAAATTAATTCCAATTTCCATTAAAATTATTTCTTATTCAAATCAATATTATTCATTCCATATTTTAACTTATTTCAGTTTAATTGCCTCATATCTACCTTTTAAACCCATTTATTAAATCAATTCCAAAATCATTCTCATTTAATCTTTAAAAATCCGTTTTAATTAATTAAATCACCATTAATAATTTTTAATTAATTACCTCTTAATACCGGGTTGTTATAGACTTCCCCTTTAAGATAATTACGTCCTCGCAATTTCTTCTTAGGAAAAATCTATAACTAAGTTGATAACTCCTAGCTTAACTATACCATTTGTAATTTATATTCAAACACAAAACAATTAATTATTAACAAAAATCATACAATGCTTTCACTTATACTATCTCAGGTTAGCACGTATAGTGATCTGCACTGACCCGTCAAGTACTAATAGAGCAACATAAAATCAATGATTAGACCCTAAATTGGTGGCCTACCGCTAGACTTATATTTATCTTCCTCGTCCATCGTTAAAATAATGGGCTTTGAGTTCAGTTGAACTCATTTGGAAGATATCAATATTTATACAAACAATCAGAAATGCATTCCACATAAGTTGATAATTCCTTGATGCTTTAGAATAATCTCAATGACCCGAAGTCTTACCCGAAATTCACAATACTTAACAATATAAAATTATCACATGAATTCTTAAACAAATTCTCTTATATTTGTAAATAAAAATATCTCAATTATCTTTAAATCCCAAAATACTTAACTTAGCCGTTACCTTTTGAAGATATTAATAAATGATACTCTACAAATCTCTTTCTATTTAAAGATATGTTTACCAAAATCATAAATTACTTTTCTATATAACTACAAAATACTTCCCCTTAAATATGTTGTTTTCAAAGTACTTTTCTCAAATATTCTCATTTTATTTTTCCCTAATAGTTTTCTCTAAAATTTTCACTTCACAATTCAGTGTAAATACCTTACACAACATTTCTTTCAAACCTACTAATATCCGTTAACAAAACTACTCTTATTTACAACTTTGAAAACTAGTTCACATAATTACTCTCCATATTTTGGAAACACACAGCTTTTCAATTAAAATTTTTAATCTAAATATTTAACTTCTTGTTAAAATTCTTTAAACACACACACACACACACATCTACTATGGAGAACATTTAAACACACTTATAAGTTTAACACTTTAAAGTTAGATAAAATTATACCTCTTTCCAAAATAAGCCTTCTTAGAGTTATTCATTAATATTATATACTTTACGGTCTTCAAAATATTTTATCACAAAAATCTATTTGACAAAAATGTCTTTCCACTCAAAAGAAAATTATCATTAAAATTTTAATCACCATTTAACTTTTAATTTCTATTCAAATTATATTTCTTCTTTAAAATCCAGAATTGCAAAAATAAATCTTATAGCGATTGGCAATACACATGAAACAAAAGAGATTTTCTCTTCTTTAAAATAAACTTTTTATCATTCAAAGCATCATTTTAAACTCAATATACATATTCAAACCGCAATAACCACTTTCTAAAACTCATTCCTCATGAGTCACATTTGTAAATCATCTTAATGAAAAATATTTGCAAACACCTTTCTATATAATAGTACACATTCACTTTATAAAAAATTTCTTGATCCTAAAATACTAATTCATAAAACTGTACTTTCTAAAATATCATGCTATGACAAAATCAAAGTATCCAAAACTATTTTTTTTCCCTTAGATTGTAACTCATAATATTTCCTTTAAAGTTTACTTTATTTTCAAAATTTCTTTTCCAAAATTATAGTACTACCTTTCTTCAAGACAATAGAGTTTATAGCGCTTTCCAATACTATTTTGTTATCATTCAAAATATTGCTTTTATATTATTCAAATATTTAATTCTTTTAAAACAATTTTAATCTTTGCAAAACACTAAAATATTTTCAAAATGTTTTAAACTTTCCAAAGTATTAAAATCCTTATAAACATTTTGTCCATATTTCTCATCCTAGCATTTAAGAAACTCTATTGATAACGTTGGGCATACGCATTGACCAGAATCCTTAAAGCACTTAACGGACGAATTAACATGGGTTTTACTTCAAAAATTCCTTTAAATAAATCATATGTTTATCTTTCCAATAATTTTATTTTAAAAATAATTGTTTGATTCTGTTTCAAAACATAATCAATTATCACATTTATATACATATATTTTACCCAAAAGATTTATAATTTAAAACACTTACTTCATTTTATAAAATATTATCCAGTACGTTATATGTATAAGATAGAAGATTTTTCTACACCTTATCTAAGAATATACCTGCTTACATTGAAATATTTACTAATGCTTTCCAAATATACAATAAAATAATCATGAATCATTTTTATTGATTCAAACATCACACATCAAATATTAAACAACACACAATAGCAACCAACATCATACTTATTCATTTATGACAAGTAAGGACCAAAATTATATTCATTTCACAATTCGAATTAATATTTATGAATTGTATATTATCTTAAAAAATAATATAATTCTCAATTCCCCTAGCAGTAACTTTACTATTAAGGACACCGTAAGGTTTTATTTATCAATATTTGAGTAGCCTTCTAATTTTCATGCAATGATTCCTACTCAATATTATTCTTGACAATAATTACAAACCCAAAACAAGCAACTATAAACCAACCAAATATACATAAGAAACAAATAATCAATGAGCTCGGTGGGAAAAAATTCATTAGCTTCCACTGCGCACTTTGATCAATAATAGATCAAAATAAAACTACCAAACTACAAGCCACCAGAGGTCTGATATTCAATGACAATACCGACACTGTTGGTTGGACCACCATCATTTATATTTTTATACTCAAAAGAATTAAAAATGAAAATATTATATATATATATATAAAGAAATAACAAATACGTCGCCAGATGATTACCCTAGTAATCATCATATACTCATATTATTTCTTATTATAGGTTAACTACACAACATGCCCATGACTCATGTCTCCTATATATATATATAATGTATTGCTCTGAACCTGCCTTGATACCAATTGAAACACCCTACCTCTACACCCATATTATCCAAAAGTATTACTATGTAATACTGTCGAGTAACACGGAGAATAGGAATATATAGGTTACACACGTGAGTGTTCCTTTAGGCTAACATTGGTACTTATTTAAATATTAAATAAGTAACTCACCTATACGTACATAGTATCAGCACAAAGCAATGAACACATGTGTCACAAGGATAAAATAATACACAATATATAGTAAAAGATAGATAACATAGAGTCATAAACGTAATCATAAAGTGTATAATATAAAATATACAAGATATGTTCAATATTCAACTAAAAGAAATACGTACATGAGACTATACAATACAAGATAATATAGAACACCGAATACTAGCCTCCTATGTGCCTAGAAAACACAAGCTGGTCTCATCATCCCTGAACTTGAAATGTCTCAGACTAACCCGAGCATTACGTAAATAACACAAGGTAAGACTATGTCCAAATATAGAGGTCAACACATATATAGATGTAGAATGTGCATAGTATAAGAATGATATCATACACAACAATGGTATAACCAAAACAGCAATAACAACAAAACCAAGCATAAAGATGTCATCACCCATATAAAATCAAGTTAAATAATAAACATAGAAATAATATCAAGTGGGTGAATCATCTATATCCCGAATCACTATCAAAATCCAAAAACCTTAATACTTTAGGTATCATCAAGTATAGTCAGACTAACACACAACAATGCCCAAGTATATCTCTCAATTTCAAATAATAAAATATCATCATCAACCAATATAAAATAGGTCGTCTATTTGTAAAATCATATAAAATAAATGATATGAGAATCCATTATACTCTAGACACCTATCAAATAATCTCATCTCCTCGTATAAAAATAAATGGTGACGAAAATTGACTGTATGATAGACGGGAAGTCCCAAATAGAGTCATATCTAGACTAATTGAGGTGTATCAATAGTATATGCCAATCAAACACTTCGTTAGAACTAAAAGGGAGACTGATAGCATGGTGCTTGCTCTAGGAGCCACACCTATTTTTGTCTGACATGACTCCTACAATCTTCGGTTATCTCCCCTCGGAATTATGACAAGATCCATCGAAATGCTCATTAATGTGATAACTCTACTTGGTCATGATGCAGCATATTTGTAACGACCTGCCTTTTCGACCTTCGAAAGTCGACGCTAATACATCCATGGTATTCACGTGCCGAGCACCCAAGTGCTGGAAAGACGAATTGTTAGAGTAAAATAAAAGAAAAGAAAATAGAACAAGAAAGAAGAGAACACAAAATCTGAATCTCACATGCAGAACGATAACATGTAATATCTCGAAAGGTCTTTACCAAAAAGAAAACCTTTATATACATACGTACACCAATCAGAGAAAAACTAACCGATCACCATCCTAGAAAGTTATAACAACCCGTCCTCACAAATGCGGATAGATACAAATCAAGTAATGCAGTGGAAAAAATTATGGTAGGAAATCATCCAACTCCTCTCCAAGAGCTCCAATTAACCACAGCTAAATCTGGAAACATACTCGAGTTGACCCGAGCATTAAGAAAATAGCACCCGGATAAGTCTGGTAAACCAACATGAGAAACTCAAATCATTTAGATTTACTATGTCTTAAAACTCTTCAAAATAAGGGTATCTCATAAGACCACGTCAACAATAAACAGAGACGGGTTTTCACCTTACGATAACCAAAACATTTCTATTATAAAATCCAGTAATACTATAATAATGTCTAGGGTATAGAATATAAATATTAATCATAATCGAAATGGTTACATTGATAACATTCTAACATAATAGAAGTACAGTCAAATCTGAAAAGGAACGTTCGTAGAATGGATTTTCCATGGAGATCCCTTCGGTCAAGCCGAAATCCAATCTTTTGCGTAAGGATCAGAAACTACCTCCGAGTGTCGTATATCTCTAGATAAAATATACTATAAAGTAAACATAACCGGTCCATATCTAAATACATGATCTCGAATACCGTCACTCCCCTATGCAACATTGATAAGCATACTCAAGATCTGGAGTGATAATATCCAGTCATTGATTAGAAAAACACCAAGCGATGCTCCTACTCTGTTTTTAGCCATTTCCGATGTCGAGGTCATGTTCGACATCTTCACACGAGTCTTCATCACTCGAAAAAAAATCGGAACCACACATGGATTCCCATACCTCAACAGGTCTCAGAAGCACACCTGGATTCCCACATCCTGAATAGATCACAAACAACTAAATGTGTTCGAGCATCTTATAATAGATCTCAAATATCAACATAGATTCCAGCATCTTGAACGTATCCACTTCGAAGGAATAGAACATTTATCTCAGCCTTGAAGTGGTTTTTGGTCAGTATAACACTTACCGATCCCGGTCTATTCAAGGCTAAACCGATGAATTTGATCATTTGATAATAATGAGAACAATCGCATACGAGAAATTAAGTCCCATATACTATCCATAAGTAAGTAACACACAAAGCACGATCGAAACACATAAGCATGATCAAGTTATATAGACGACTTCTAATCCCCTTTTTAATTAATCTTCCTTTATTAACTAGAATCATCTTTTATTAGTAAAACTAATTTTTAATCAATAAATTCTTTTTTAAATGAAACTCCATTTATTAATTAAACTTCACTATTCATTCCAACACATTTCGACACTCTCAATAGTATTCATATACTTATCTCAAATGGTATAAGTATATTCACAAACCATTAACAAGATTTATTATTTTAAACCTTTGCTTTTTCTATCTTTTTTACAAAAGATTCCATTGCTTATTATTTCCTTCAAAATATCCATTTATAGGATCTAAGTACTTTCACAAATCTATTCATAAGGGTTAAGACTAATGTTACTTAAACATTGTCATTACAAACCCAAAACCATTTCGCTTTAGCTTATCTTTAAACCATTCTTTTAAAGATCCATTTACACTTCCAAGTATAACCAAAAGGGTTAAAGGAAAATGTGATTAACATATTGTCCCAATAAACCTAAAACCAATTCATACTTGTATTATCTTTAAAAACATTCTTTTCAAAGATTCATTTACGTTCACAAGTAAAATCAAACGGGTTAAAGGCGAACATATTAACACATTGCCACAACAAACCCAAAACCAATATATACTTTTATTCCCTTTAAAATTCCATTTTAAAGATCTAAGTATTTAGCCAAACGATTTAACAATAATTTACCACTTTAAAATATTATCCAAGGGTTTAAAAACAAATGTTACTAAAACATTGTTTACGACAAACCCAAAACACTTCACTGTTCAATTATCTTTAAAACTCCATTTAAAAGATCTAATCACTTTTCAAAAGTATAGTTAAATGGGTTAAAACAAATGTTGCACAAACATCGATACTATAAACCCAAAATCACTTTTATACTTGCCATTTACTTTAAAACATCAATTTAAAGTTCTAAGTATAGCTTTACTTATTAAACATGGTTATATACCTTTTAACCAGTTCATAAAACAATTCATTATAACATAAGTGTTGTAATCCCAAAACTCCTTTTAAATCAATTTATAAAATATTAAACTTCCTTTTTAAGATTTTAAATATAATAGAATAAATCCTAATTCTGCTATAATGTAATTGTTTATTGTGTGGACATATGTTTAGTAGAATAAATTAGCATTTTGCTCCAAGTAGTGAATTGTTTGGACATTTATTTAGCAGGACAAATCACCATCCTGCTATTTGTTATCTGGACATGTATATGCTAGTTGAGTTGCATTGATATGTTATTCCTTGATTTGGATATGAATTGTGTTACCACCAAATATCCTTTCGACCATGTCGAATCCCTATTGAATAGAAGGCAAAGAAGAACAAGAGAGAAAAGCACCAGCAAGACTTTTCGAAGGAGTCGAAGGGATGCAATAGCCAAAGACTAGAAGTATCAAAATCTTTCGAAGGGGTCAAAAGGGTCGAAAGCACGCTTACGCTTCAATAATCACCTTTCGAAGCAGGTGCTTCCGCAAGCATGAAGACCTTTCGAAGGAGTTAAAGAAGCAACTTTCAAAGACAATGCATAACAACTTTTCATATACATGCCAAACCTTTCAAGACCAAAGGTTCCGTCTTCACTCAAATCACTCAGAAGCACACCATGATTGGAACAACTCTTTCGGAAGCCAAACCAAGCCTTTCAAACCGATCGAAGCCATTAAAATCTAGGGAAGGTTCTGCATCAAGTCATAAGAAAAAGATTGAAATCTATCAGCGGTGTCGAAACCAGTAGCATTTAACACCTTCGAAACCTTTGGAGGCAGCCTACCGATAGAGTCGAAATTAGCTCCTACAAAGCAACATAAAGAAGATAAGCGCAACCATCCCTTTTGACAAAGACGTGAGCATTCGAGCCCATTCGAAAGCATTGCAGAGGGGAGCGCAAGTACCGAAGGAGTCGAAAGGTATCTGAACCTATCATCCAGGTCGAAAGCACTGGGTCAAAAGTTGTCAACCCGCATCTATAAATAAGACCGAAGGGTCTGGTTTAGGGGGTCCGAACTCATTCATTCTTCAATTGTATTTTCTTAATTCTGAAAGTCGTAAGCCCTAAATTGTAAATCGAATTAGGGAAAATTGTTCAATAAAGGCTTTGTTGAATTACGAAAGGAAAGTCTTCAATATTCTTGATTACTTTGTTGTTTCAAAAGCTTTTATTAGATCTAACTCTATTTTCCAAGTATTAACCCCATCGAAAGGCACCTTCCGACTTGGTTGAAACCCCTGTATTTTTAAGTAACTCCATTTATCAACTCCAGGCCACCTTTCGTTGGACTTCTACCTTCAAGTGGATCGAAACCATAACTCAAGCCAGTTTTACCTTTTGATTCCCAATCCAAACCCAAATCAATTAAGATTCCAGCTTTCGACAAGGTCGAACCATTCAAAACTGATCATAGCCTTGAATTTTAGAGCCGTCCATTAGGCTCTCACAAGTGCATCGAAACGGCTGTTTCGAAGGGAAAGTCAAACGACTCTATTCAGCTCAAAAGACTATAAAGATGAGAACTTGAGCCTTTCGACTGAGTCAAAAGGTCAATAAGAGGGAAATTTCACAATAAAGTCTGATTCGAAAGGTGACCCAAAAGAAGACATTCATATCCTAGCTCTCTCCAATAAACCAAAAGAGACCAAAAAGGGTAAATCTTCCATATTACATCAACTTTGGGGTGTTGACAAGTTTTCTTGTTAACAAATCTCATTTACATATATGTTGACTTATGTAAATAAATGGTTAAGTGACTTGAAAGTGAAATTGATGATAAATGGTAATTTAAACTGCTAACATTGGGATTGCTAAGACTCTTTCTGAAATTATAAAGAATGGTTTTGAATTAATTTCAATTCTTTAATCAATCTAGGATTAAGTTTTATAAATGATTTTTCAAGTTATATAATTATTTTATAAAGGTATTTATAAATAATAACTTGTTTATAAAAATGGGTTTTACTAAGTAAAAAGGTTTATTTAAAGTGACCTAAAAGGGTGAGTTGCAAAAGATATTTTTGTAAAGGATTTTTTTTAAAGAAGATTTATCAAAGGAGTTTTAAATGGGAAGTGTTTTATAAACTATTTTAGAGGTTTGTAAAGAGGTTTTGTAAATTGACTTGTAAAAGTGTTTTATAAATTGATTTTGGAAATTTATAAAGGTATGTAAATGTGAAGTGAGCTTTTAAAAGGGAATTTTTTATAAAGGATAAGTGGATTGTTTTATAACAAGTAATGTTTTCAAAAGGAATTTGAAAAGAGAGAATTTTTCAAATGTTTTGATAATATACTTATACCCCTAAGATAAGTATAAATATTTTCCAAGTAAAAAGGGGAAGTAAGGGTTTTGGAAATAGTGTTGTGTAAAGATCTTTTGATCATGTTTTATAAAGTGATTTTATCAACTAAAGATTAAATTAATAAAGGCTTAGTGAATCCCATATGGAATTAAATCAATGTTTGAATGATTGTTTATTTGATAGTTAAATAACCGACTATCAAACCTGGACCAAAACGTAACTTTGAAAATATCTAGGTGAAACATGTGAGTTATGTGGCACAGGCATGCTTAATGATGATGTACTATGCGTATAAATCTCGTTTCGTTCTTCTAGGATAAATGATAAAGAAATCTGTCCATTAATGGTTAGGAGGTGATCTCCGCTCTTATCTTTTGTCTACTTATTTCCTAAAGAACCAGGGTTGAGTTTTCCGATAACTATCAGAAGTTGTTTCGAAGAGACTGGGATTAGATATGTTATCCGAAAACCACTTCAATACAACTCAAGCTTTTCGACTTGAAGACATCTTAAAAAATATGGAATCGAAGGTAGAGCTTTGAAGGCAAGGGCTATTTGCTATTAATCCTGGAGGGATTCCCCAAAAAGGATGTAATAGAAGTAGTGCCTTTGGTTTCGTTTAGTCCCAAAACAAACTTATATAGATGAATGCTAGCATTGCATTGATCCTTGGAGGGCAGTTTAGCATTCCAAGTGGAAAGTACTATATAAAAGTAAAACGTAGCCTCAAGCCTCATCAACCAGAAAATGACAAAAATCGGGCATGCAGCAAAGCCATGTGGGTCGCTCCCATTAGGGTATGGTCATCCAAATTCTACATCGATTACTATCTACTCATGTATGCTTCAGGATCCAAAGTGGGGTCATCATATTCAGTACTACTAGTTAAGTGGTAAGTCGGTCCTGCGTGGTAGGGGTACATGATGTTCTTGTCAGACTCCTGCGCATTTATCTAGAGATGTATCATCGGAAAGTAGTTCCTTACCTTGTCATTATAAGGAATCCATTTTCCAATATGTGCCTTTACGGTTTTAGATGTACCCAACTATGTTGACATATGAGATGCAAGCATTTCAGCTATATTCATATTTTACTTAAACAGTTAGACATTATTATAATATCACTGGAGTTTTTATAAAAAATGTTTTGGTTATCGTAAGGTAAAAATCCATTCGTGTTTATGTGCGGCGTTGTCTTACGAGATACCTTTGATTTCAAAAGGGTTTTAAACATAATAATTCAGTTGTTTGAGTTTACTCATACTAGACCCATGTCTGACCCGGAGTTTTATTTTCTTTTCCTAAAACTCTTGGGTGCTCAAATTTTTATGGGTAGCCAAGTAGTTCAGATTTTCCTCGAATGCATCTTGGAGGAGCTTGGAGCAGGAGGCTTCATCGATAACTAGTTATTTTCTTGTTTCCACACAGGGACAGGCTATTATAACTGTCCTACGGTAGAATTTGTATTAGTATGACTCTTATGTATCATTTTGGAAATTACTTTGTAAAGAATTATATTGATTAATATATGTTATTCCACTGCGTTGTGAGATTCTATGTTTGTTTAGTTTCTTCTTATCTTCTATCTGTTAGTCCATGAGTTGATGGTTTTGATGACAACAACCTTAGAATAAGATTATAAAATATAAATACTAACATTATAGTTTAGATATATATGTATATGCAGGATTTAACCATGCAGGTACCAAGAATGAAGACTGTACAGTATAGAGATTCAAGATATCAAGATTAAAGACTCATGAGTATCAAGAATATCAAGATTATCAAGGGTTCAAGATTTCAAGATAAGTATTGAGTCTAGAATTATGTTAAAACTTCACAATAGCACTGAAATCTTCATTCCGTATTTTCATTTGGGATGGAACCCATTTCTAACTTTTTAGTGGCTTACAAACCCACGAAAAGTAGCTTACAAACCTACGACAAGTGGCTTACAAGCCCACGAACATCCTGGTTTTGTACAAGTTCTCGAGTCCTGATGTGATGGGATATTCTATAGGAAGAAGCTTGCAAAACTACTTCAAAATGCTTTTCAAAACTGCTTTTCAAAATGTTTTGGCCTTAAAAATTATCATTTCAAATGATTTTCAAAAAGATGTTTTAGCCTTAAAAAATATTCTTTGATTTTGTTCTTAAATAAATTCTTGTCTTAAACTTCGTTTGTTTTAAACTAGCTTTTAATATGTTTAACTTTTAATATTTACTTAGATTTAAATATAAAATTATAGTAAAATTATATATATATTATTATCTATATTTATCTATGTATTTTACCTATAGTCAAGTATATTAATAAAGTTTAAAATAGTTTTAATATAAGATAAAGGTTATTTTCAAAGAAAAACAAAACATCAAAATTTCCTTTGGGATGTCGACATGCCCTAGTACCCCATGTCGACATAGTGTCAGTTAGGACGAAAAATTTGAATTTCAAAAGAAGTGTCTATTCGCCATAACCTTTCATGAATAGACATGGCTGTTGTTATTCTATAAATAGGGGTTGGTTTCAACGAATTTGATATCAGATTTTCTGGTTTTTTACTTCTCTTCTTCTTCCACATTTTCTTATTCAAAATCCTATCATCACTCTGCCGAATCAACATTGAATCTAACTAGATCATCTCTGGTTTGATTCTCTATCACTATCTCAACAAGATCCCAGTGCTATTCAGAGTTATAGGCTTCTTTGTAATCTATCTAGCGAGAAAAGGTGTGATTGTAGCCTTGGAAATCAATCAAGCAAGAAAAGGTGTGATTATAGCCTTGGAAATCAATTGGATGAACTGTTTGCCCCGGAAATTAAGTATCTCTACCCAAAGGATTGTGATTCTGGAGGGTGTACCTCGTAGCCTTGAAACCGAGGGTGTAATTGTACAATTGCTTTTGAAAGGAAATTCGTACTTAATTGTGCGGGACTGGATGTAGGGTAACTCCGAACCAGTATAAAATTCGGTGTGTTCTTTCCTTTACTGCATTTACTTTATTTCTGCATCTGTGTTTGATTATGTGATTATATCTGTGTCTGAATATTGCATACATTTATGTACAAATCAACAATAACTCAAAAATATTTAGTAATTTCTTATAAACACTATTCACCCCCCTTCTAGTGTTCATTCTAGCCTTAAGATCCATATTCCGCATTCCTCACATTTGGTAACAGAGTAAGGTTTTCAAAAGTTTCATAATCTGATTTTTGAAAAAGTTTTTTTTAAATGGCTATGTTTAATAAATTTGTTAATGCATGTTTAGAAATATTCAGATCATCATTGTCTCTTGAGTGCATATAATCAATATTCAAATACAAGTTGTCTACTAAGATTGTTTGATGTGCAGGAATCATGCTTTAAGGGAGTTGAGGAATCAATCCAGAACAAACAAGATCAAAAAGAACAAATGGATACTCGATAGTGGATGTTCTAGACACATGACTGGGAATCCAGATATGCTGAATGATATAATATACAAAGACGGAGGACTGGTTAACTTTGGAGACAATTCAAAAGGTTATGTGATCGGCATCGGCAAAGTCGGTAACTCTGAAACTCTTATTATTACTAATGTTTTGCTAGTTAAGAATCTGAAACACAATCTGCTAAGTATAAGTCAACTATGCGATAAAGGATATAAAATTAAATTTGAAAAAGGTAAGTGTCACATTGAAGATAATAATTCAACCATAATATTTGTGGAAATTAGGAAAAAGAATATTTATATTCTTAGTATGAAAATTTCAAATGATAACTTGTGTCTTTTGGCAAATGCAAGTGACACTTGGATTTGGCATAAGAGATTTGGGCATTTGAATTTCAAACTCTTATCTAGACTATCAAAACATGATCTAGTAAGAGGCCTCCCTAAAATCAATTTTAAAGTAGATAGTCTATGTGATGCATGTCAACTAGGAAAACTTAGAAAAAGCTCCTTTAAATTAAAAAATATAATTTCTATTTCAAAACCTCTTGAATTACTTCATATTGATCTATTTGGTCCATCTCAAATTCTATCAATAAATAATAGTAAATATGTTTTTGTAATTGTAGATGATTATTCTAGATTTACATGGACAATATTTTTAAAACATAAAAGTGATACTTTTGAATATTTTAAGAATTTTTCAAAAAGGGTTCAAAATCAACTTTCTCAAAAAATTATAACCATCCGTAGTGATCACGATGGTGAATTTGAAAATGAAAAGTTTGAAGAATTCTGCAATAAAAAGGGAATAATTCACAATTTTTCATTTCCAAGAACTCCACAACAAAACGGAGTAGTAGAACGTAAAAATAGGACGATTCAAGAGTGTGCGAGAACTATGCTTTCTGATAGTAATTTACCAAAGTACTTTTGGGCAGAAGCAGTTGCTACCGCCTGTTATATTTTAAATAGAATTTTAATTAGACCTTTAACTGATAAGACATCTTATGAACTTATTTACTCAAAGAAACCTAAGGTATCTTATTTTAGAATTTTTGGAAGTAAATGTTTTATTTTAAATATAAAAGATAACTTAGATAAATTTGATCCTAAATCCGACAAAGGTATCTTTATCGGATACTCTAATAGAAGTAAAGCATACAGAGTATTTAATTTAAAAACTAATACCATCGAAGAAACAATGCATGTTTCATTTGATGAAAATTTCAAAAATTTTGAAGAAATAAATGATGAAGAGGATTTAATCACTCAAAACCAAGAGTCAACTGAAACTAATAATGAATTAAATCATCCTAATAAAAGGATTAAACTTTTAAAAGATCACCCTATAGAAAATATACTTGGAGATATGCATCTGTTGTTAAAACTAGAAACCAACTAAGTCAAATGAGTAATGTAGCTTTTATATTAACTATTGAACCCAAAAATCTAGAAGAAGCATCAACTGATGATTCATGGATTTTGGCTATGCAAGAAGAATTAAATCAATTCACTATAAATGATGTTTGGGAACTTGTTCCTAGACCTGAAAATAAAACAATAATTGGAACTAAATGGGTTTATAAAAATAAAATGAATGAACAAGGAGAGGTTGTTAGAAATAAAGCCCGGTTAGTCGCTCAAGGTTATTGTCAAGAAGAAGGAATAGATTTTGATGAAACCTTTGCTCCCGTAGCAAGATTAGAAGCCATTAGGATTCTACTTGCTTTCACAAATCATAATAATTTCAAATTATTTCAAATGGATGTTAAAAGTGCATTTTTAAATGGTTTTATAAAAGAAGAAGTATTTGTTGAACAACCACCACTTTTTGAAAATGATAAATTTCCAAATCATGTTTACAAACTTAAGAAAGCTCTATATGGTCTAAAGCAAGCTCCTAGAGCCTGGTATGATAGACTAAGATCTTACTTGTTACAATCAAATTTTGAAATAGGTAAAGTAGATAATACTCTTTTTATTAAAAGAAATAAAAATGTTATTCAACTAGTACAAGTCTACGTAGATGATATCATTTTTGGATCAACTATTTTTGAAATGAATAAAGAATTTTCTGAAATAATGACAAAAGAGTTTGAGATGAGTCATATGGGTGAATTAAACTTCTTTTTAGGATTACAAATAAAACAATTAGATAATGGTATCTTTATTAGTCAAGAAAAATATGCTAAAGACCTAGTTAGTAAATTTGGTTTGACTACTGCGAGTGAAAAACCCACTCCCATGGAAACCAATGAGTACCTTAGTAAAGAAGATCTCTCGAAAGATGTAGATCAAAAATTATATAGAGGAATGATTGGATCACTACTCTATATCACTGCGAGTAGACCTGATATCATGCATAGTGTCTCTGTGCAAGGTATCAATCCCAACCTAAAGAAACTCACTTAAAAGCTGTAAAACATATTATAATATATGTTAAACACACCTTTGATTATGGCTTATTTTATCCTAAAAATGATTCGTTTGACTTAATATCTTATTGTGATGCTGATTATGCTGGTTGTAAATCAGACCAAAAAAGTACAGGTGGAACCTGTCACTTTTTAGGGCATTCTCTGATTTCCTGGTTTAGTAAAAAGCAAAACACAGTTTCTCTATCAACAACTGAAGCAGAGTATATTTCTGCTGCTTTGGCTTGTTCTCAAGTAATATATATGCAAGAAACTTTAAAAGATTTTGGTTTAAATATCTCAAAATCACCTATTTATTGTGATAATACTAGTGCAATAAATTTATTCAAAAATACTACTCAACATGCTCGAACTAAACATATTGATATCAGACACCATTTTCTTAGAGATAATATAAGTAGAGAAGTAATTACTCTCGACTATATCAATTCTGAAAATCAAATTGCTGATATCTTAACAAAACCCTTAAATGAATCTACATTTACTAAATTAAGAAGAGAATTAGGTATTTGTTCATTAACTGAAATATAAAATATAAATAACAAAGTATAATTAAAAATTAAATCAAATAGTAAAAATATTGAGAACCATGTCGACATCCCCCCTATACCCATGTCGACATATAACGTTTTTTTTAATTTTAAAATTTTTTCCCACCAAAATCCAAATAATTGGTTATATATTCTTCTTATTTTCAAAATTTTCTTCATTCTCTCTGTTCTCTTTCTGTTCTATCTTTTGAAATCAATTTATCAATGGCCTCCTCTTCCAAACCAAACATAAAATCAACCTTTTCGTTCCCTTCTCCTACCTCTGGTCCGTTCCAACATACTACGCTCGCCCGAGTGACAAAAATGGAGGATTCTCTGAAGGATGCAATTCAGTTAATGACTGAAATTCAAATAGTGCAACTCCGAATGGCAAAAGAACAGGAAAGGCAAGGGAAAATCCTTAGAAATTTGCAAAAATTTCTAATGGACAATCATGCTAATCCAATCTTGATTGACGAGGACTCTTCAGGAGATCATGAACAAGAGGAAAGTGAAGAAGAAGAAGAAGAACCAATGGAAGAAGAGCATGCGGAAGACAACGACATAGTCATTTGCGTTGGCGAAGTATGTTTTGACAAGGACGGAAACTTGGTTGAACAACGTGAAAATTTCTGTTTCCATTATCCAAATTGTTCGATCCATAGATCTCCAATTGTCAAAGATACTCAGTAGTTTCTTCTTTTTCGTTTTTCATCGTTATGTGTATATTTGTCACGTTGTACGAAAATGTAAATATAAACACACATATATAAAAATAAATATTGTGTGTTCTTATATATGATTCCTATATATGTTATATATAAGTATTATATAGGTACTTGGTTAGGAATGATAGTGGTTTAGGACTAAGTTTTAGGTTTACAAGTAAGTATTGATTATGTATGATAACACTATCATCATATAGGATATTAGACTATGAGTTATATAGTTTAGAGTTAGTTTGTTTTTGTTGATGACAAAGGAGGAGAAATATAAAATAAAAGAGTTAGGCATAGATTAAGGGGGAGTTATCAGTTTTAGGGGGAGTCATTAGGATAGAAGTAATATTTTATAAACAACGGTTGTCATCATCAAAAAGGGGGGAGATTGTTAGTCCATGAGTTGATGGTTTTGATGACAACAACCTTAGAATAAGATTATAAAATATAAATACTAACATTATAGTTTAGATATATATGTATATGCAGGATTTAACCATGCAGGTACCAAGAATGAAGGCTGTACAGTATAGAGATTCAAGATATCAAGATTAAAGACTCATGAGTATCAAGAATATCAAGATTATCAAGAGTTCAAGATTTCAAGATAAGTATTGAGTCTAGAATTATGTTAAAGCTTCACAATAGCACTGAAATCTTCATTCCGTATTTTCATTTGGGATGGAACCCATTTCTACCTTTTTAGTGGCTTACAAACCCACGACAAGTGGCTTACTAACCTACGACAAATGGCTTACAAACCCACGCACATCCTAGTTTTGTACAAGTTCTCAAGTCCTGATGTGATGAGATATTCTGCAGGAAGAAGCTTGCAAAACTACTTCAAAATGATTTTCAAAACTGCTTTTCAAAATGTTTTGGCCTTAAAAATTATCTTTTCAAATGATTTTCAAAAAGATGTTTTAGCCTTACAAAATATTGTTTGATTTTGTTCTTAAATAAATTCTTGTTTTAAACTTCGTTTGTTTTAAACTATCTTTTAATATATTTAACTTTTAATATTTACTTAGATTTAAATATAAAATTATAGTAAAATTATATATATATTATTCTCTATATTTATCTATGTATTTTACCTATAGTCAAGTATATTAATAAAGTTTAAAATAGTTTTAATATAAGATAAAGGTTATTTTCAAAGAAAAACAAAACATCAAAATTTCCTTTGGGATGTCGACATGCCCTAGTACCCCATGTCGACATAGTGTCAGTTAGGACGAAAAATTTGAATTTCAAAAGAAGTGTCTATTCGCCATAACCTTTCATGAATAGACATAGCCGTTGTTCTTCTATAAATAGGGGTTGGTTTCAACGAATTTGATATCAGATTTTCTGGTTTTTTACTTCTCTTCTTCTTCCCCATTTTCTTATTCAAAATCCTATCATCACTCTACCGAAATCAACATTGAATCTAACTAGATCATCTCTGGTTTGATTCTCTATCACTATCTCAATAAGATCCCAGTGCTATTCAGAGTTATAGGCTTCTTTGTAATCTATCTAGCAAGAAAAGGTGTGATTGTAGCCTTGGAAATCAATCAAGCGAGAAAAGGTGTGATTGTAGCCTTGGAAATCAATTGGGTGAACTTGTTGCCCCGGAAATCAAGTATCTCTACCCAGAGGATTGTGATTCTGGAGGGTGTACCTCGTAGCCTTGAAACCGAGGGTGTAATTGTACAATTGCTTTTGAAAGGAAATCTATACTTAGTTGTGCGGGACTGGATGTAGGGTAACTCCGAACCAGTATAAAATCCGGTGTGTTCTTTCCTTTACTGCATTTACTTTATTTCTGCATCTGTGTTTGATTCTGTGATTATATCTATGTCTGAATATTGCATACATTTGTGTACAAATACACAATAACTCAAAAAGTTTTAGTAATTTCTTATAAACACTATTCACCCCCCCTCTAGTGTTCATTCTAGCCTTAAGATCCATATTCCGCATTCCTCACACTATCTTCTTTCTTTCCCATAACGATCGTTCTTTTTGGCACTTGAATGCTTGACACGTAATACAGTGGACGTACTAGTGTCGATTTTCGAGGGTCGAAAAGGCCCATTCGTTACACCATTTCTATTATAAAATCCAGTGATACTATAATAATATCTAGGGTGTAGAATAAATATATTAATCATAGCAGAAATAGTTACATTGATTACATTCCACCATAATAGGATTACAATCAAATCCGATAAGGAACGTCGCATAATGGATTTTCCATGGAGATCCCTTCGGTCAAGCCGAAATCTAATCTCCTGCATATGGGTCAGAAACAACCTCCGAGCGTCGTATATCTCTAGATAAAATTTACCATAAGGTAAACATAACCGGTCCACATCTAAAAATAACATCACTCCCGCATGCAACATAGATAAGCATACTCTAGATCGGGAGTGATAATATACTATCATGGGTTTGCAAAACCCCAAGCTATGCTCCTACTCTGTTTTTAGCCATTTTCGATGTTGAGGTCACATTCGAATTTTTCACATGAGTCTTCATCTCTTGAAAAGAACTCAGAACCACACATGGATTCCCATATCTTAGCAGATCTTGGAATCACGCATAAATTCCTCAATAGATTTCAAAATCATACATGGATTCCTATACCTCAACAGGTCTCGGAACTACACATGGATTCCCACATCTGGAATATATCACGAATAACTACATGTGTTCGAGCATCTTAAAACAGATCTCGAATCTCCACATAGATTCCAGCATCTTGAACATATCAACTTCCAAGAGATAGAACATGTATCTCAGCCTTGAACTTGTTTTCGATAAGCATAACACTTACCGATCCCGGTCTCTTCAAGACTAAAACGACAAATTTGGTTATTTAATAATAATGAGGACAATCGCATATAGGAAGCAAAGTCCCGTATACTATCCATAAGTATGTAACACATAAAGCATGATCCAAACATGCAAGCATGGTCAAGTCATATAAATGACTTCTAATCCCCTTTTTAATTAATCTTCCTTTATTAATTAAAATCATTTTTTATTAGTAAAACTCATTTTTACTCAATAAACTCTTTTATAAATGATACTCCATTTATTAATTAAACTTCACTATTCATTCCAACACATTTCAATACTCTCAACAGTATTTATATACTTATCTCAAATGGTATAAGTATATTCACAAACCATTAACAAGATTTATTTAAACCTTTGCTTTTTCTATCTTTTTTGCAAAAGATTCCATTACTTATTATTTCCTTCAAAATATCCATTTATAAGATCCAAGTACTTTCACAAATCTATTCATAATGTTAACCCAAAACCATTTTGCTTTTGCTTATCTTTAAATCATTCTTTTAAAGATATATTTACATTCCTAAGTATAACCAAAAAGGTTAAAAGGAGAATGTGATTAACACATTGTCCCAACAAACATAAAATACAATTCATACTTGTATTATCTTTAAAAACACTCTTTTCAAAGATTCATTTACGTTCAGAGGTAAAATCAAACGGGTTAAAAGCAAAAGTTATTAACACATTGCCATAACAAACCCGAAACCAATTTATACTTGTTATTCCCTTTAAAATTCCATTTTAAAGATCTAAGCATGTAGCTAAATCATTTTACAATAATTTACCATTTTAAAATATTATCCAAGGGTTTAAACACAAATGTTACTAAAAATTTACGATAAACCCAAAACACTTCACTGTTTAGTTATCTTTAAAACTCCATTTTAAAGATCTAATCACTTTTCAAAAGTATAGTTAAATGGGTTAAAAAATGTTGCACAAACATCGATACTATAAACCCAAAATCACTTTTATACTTGCCATTTACTCTAAAACATCCATTTAAAGTTCTAAGTATTGCTTTACTTATTAAACAAGGTTATATACCTTTTTAATCAGTTCATAAAACAATTGATTATAACAAAAATGTTATAATCCCAAAACTCATTTTAAATCAATTTATAAAATATTAAACTTCCTTTTTAAGCTTTTAAATATACTAGAATACCTTTATATATACACACATATATTAATTTATTTGTAAAACTAAGATATTTAATAAAATACTATAAAATAAAATCCTTTAATTTATTTACTAAAAACTTTAATAACTTTTAAATCCATATAAATACCAAAAATATACTTTTAAGATACTTGTACATATTTTAAAACCTTTGTTTAAAACACCACTTTAAAACTTGTTTTACAATTTGAAACTATCACTTTATAAATCCATGAATGATTTCAGAAATATATTTAAACCTTGATGTTTTCCCATAATAAGTATGTAAAGAGTACTTTACGATGAAGCCTTAGGATGTCTGCCAAAATTACCATTAAAATCGCAGATCACGTCAATTTCAAATTGCATCCATCGCGACCTTTTCGCTTCTAACATTTTTCAATTTCCATTTCCAGTTTCTCACAAATGTCCAGACCAATCTTGTTTATGTCAAACAAACAAAAATGTAGTAGAACAACCCAATACAAATACACACACATACATGCGTACATATATATATATATATCATATTTTATCCAATTTAACATATGTCAAATATCAG
Source organism: Allium fistulosum (assembly GCA_030737815.1). Classification (NCBI taxonomy): domain Eukaryota; kingdom Viridiplantae; phylum Streptophyta; class Magnoliopsida; order Asparagales; family Amaryllidaceae; genus Allium; species Allium fistulosum. Next base: position 1,000,082,232 of record CM060903.1, read on the forward strand.
GGATTTCAAAGCACGTTTAGGACAACTATATTGTTCCTAACATATATAATATGCTATTATTTTTTACAAAGCAATACCAAACATGTAAATAGTGAGTCTGGGCTATGATACATGCTTACATAATCAAAAGGGAAATTACACTACAATTTAATGTTTCAATTTTTTTACAAAACAAGTCAGGGTCCAAAAGTAATAACATGTAGTTCGTTATACAGTTTATACTTTTAATACAATAAAAATTATATATACAATAATTTTACAATCAACTGGTGAGTAAAACTCATCCAAGTTCCAGCCAATGCTTTTGCATTTTCGAATAGTCCAACATCGAACGTCGTTCGATTTTGACTAAAATTCCCATAAGCTCCAAACTCGACGAATCCAACTCCATTGCATAGATAATCCAAATACTAACACAACGGTGAAAACGACGCCCTGATCGAACATCGTATGAACAAGATATAATCGTTAGAACATAGAGATAATTAAATTAATAATTAACATTAATTTATTAAGGTAATTAACTAATCACCTCTGCTTAATTACGATCAACTCAGGCCGCTACCCAAACAAACCCTCGTCGTGACTTCATCCAATCGCCGCTGCTACCTCTCTGCTTAAGCCACCGTCGCTTCCTCACTAGAGGTTGCCCCACCTCAGACCAACCCACAGTCGCTGGCTTCACCACCTAGCGCCGCCCTACGATCGAGAACGAACCAGTAAACCATGTAGTCTTTCATCTCCTGCCCAGCGTCACAATGTTCAACCCACCAAACTCCGCCAACGTGAAGCCCTCATCACCCTCTACCTTTTCCCTTCGGCGCCGCCGCCTGAAGATCATCAACGACGATGAAAAACTCAGACCTAGCTGCGTCTGTTGTTGCAAATTCCGGTCACCTCGAGCCACTGCACGACGATCCAACCGATCAACATGCTCCGCTCACCATCACGAATATTTTCCTAGTTGGGACCATCCCTAAAACGACCCCTAGAGGTGCAGATTAACCATGACAATTGGATTTGGCGAGGTTTAGGGTTAGATTTTTAGAAAACAAAGATAGTGAGGTCCTTATATAGAAGACTTTCCAACACTATTTACCCTCCAAAATCCCAAACTCCAAATGAGGTATGCTCACTGGCGTTCTTGGCTAATTGCCTCTAATCTGAACACAATGGAACTAGTATCGGTGCCTAATTCCGTCATATATAGAAATCAGCTTTTCAAATAAAATTATATTATACTATAATTCCTAAAATTAATTTTCATGCATTTCGAGCTCGCACGACCACACAATACGTCCGATCATCACGAAACTCGATGGCATATAACAATTCATCATTCTAAATCCAATGGCACTAGTTTCATCAAAATCTGAGATAGTGTCCCGGAATGATATTTTCACACGTTAATTAAAACAAATTATTATTAAAATAATTTTAATCACTTTTAATTCTAATTAAAAGATTTTCATATCATTCTTATTTAAACAAAATTTAAATAAGCTTTCAAAATTATTTTTTTACATATTAAATCCAAGATTCAATTATTTAAAGAATTCCAATTTTTAATTATAAACAGTTTAAAAATCCAGGTCGTTACAACATGCCTCTATGATAATAGACTACCAGCCTACATAGCATAGGGGCATTCACAAACAGCGGTAGCAGGTGGCTATATAAACATAGGGTGTCACAGATTTGGGGCACGACCCCATGATTAGGTTGCTAGGAAAGGTGCTAGCCATCTGGTCCTCTTCAATACCAATAAAAGGAACATATTGTGATAGTAGAATATAGTATCAATAAATAAAGGCACGAAGCCTTGCTCGTTGAATATAGGCACGAAGCATTACTTACTACTATGAGCATATCTATGAATATAGGCACAGAGCCTTATTCATAACTACAAGCATCACCTCACACTCGTATCATTCTTCCCATCATGTAAGTGTCATCTGCTTACTATAAATAACCGAATAAATATCATAACGACATCCCATACCATTGCGTGATACTCAATCGTTTATTCACTGCTCATAAACTACACTCAATCTCCACAATATTCTATATCATGAGTTGTAGGAGTAACCGGAAAAGTATTACCAAATTTCCCACACCAAATGGTATTACTAATCGGTTTAGTCAAATTCATCACAAACTAGAATCTCCACCGTATTATTCTATATAACGTGTCCAAAGAATCAGCGGAGAAATATTTTCGAAAGTCTCATACCATATAGTACCACTACTTCGTTTATTTAGATTCCTCGTTACACAGAGTTAAATATCATGAAACCATGTAAAAAGATGTCATTGTCGTATAAAATCACATCAAAAAGCAACTAACCAAAATATCTAATGGTGAATCATTCATAACATTTAAAAATCAACATAGAAGAGAGAACTAAGAAATACATAGTAAAACTTCTTAATTAAATATTTACATTAAGTGTGCAAGGGTAAATAATTCTAATTTAATATAGAATGTTTATTTACGTAAATTCAAAGCTTCCAAAATCACTTAAGAATTCAAAATATGATTTCTAAAGGTCTTTCCTTTATTTACCATATTTATAACCAGTATTAAAATAAATTCTTAAACTTCAATATCATTTTTTATTTCTAAACCATAAAGTATAATCCACAAAATCTTTAATTTATATACAAAATCATTAATAACACATAATAAGATCTCTTAATATTACTTAGAATCATTCCATGAAGTACTAGAATTATATAGGCAATTTAAATAAATTTTCAAATATTAAATAAATATCTTCTTTAATCAAACATATAGAACATACTTTTATAATTCTTAACTAAACTTATTAATTATATAAAATATACTTTAAATACTTAGAATATTAATTATAAAATATTTCTAAATTTTCCAAAATTATGTAAGATTTTAAATAATTATCTAATACCATAAATCAAATTTCTTATTAAATAAATATCCTTTTAATAATATTTCATATCAAATTTGAATAAATCTTTTCTTAAAATTATTTCAATAGATATTAAATCCATAACATGATTTTTATATTTAAATCATATAAACTAATTATATATTTGTTTAAATGTTTTTTAATAACAAAATATAAATAAGGACGGAATTAGGGCTTTAAGTTCGCCACCGATCGATAAATAGCGGTCAACCGGTTAAAGGTCAACCGGTGGATGATCCCGATCGTGAATTCCTGAAGCCCTGATTCGACCATTTAATAAGAATTCAAAGCCATATTTTGCACAATTTAATCACGTTCATACATACAAACCATATCCAATTCACAATATAATCATATAACAACCATTCAAGCAATATGGACATAGATTTGTGAGTATATCTACTCACCTAGATCGAAGCTTGGGTAATACACTTTCTATAACCATTTTCCTCTTCACTGGAATCTCCTATAATATGAAAACTCGATCAAAACAGTAACTTCTTCATAGCTATAAGTGTGGCATGATGTCAAGAAGCACCTTTCCAAGTTTGGGAATTTATGGCAATTAATTTAATTTAAATTTAATTTATGAAGTAAAGATGGGGAAGGGTTTTTGATTTCATTTTACTTCTTGGACTAGAAAATAAGAATGATGAGAGGAGCATATGTTAAGGTATTTCCTGAAGGAATTAAGATTTCTAGGCTTTGAATGAAAATAAATATAGAAACATGGGTTTGGGTTAAGATTTTTGGGCTTGGGCTTTATAAAGATGCTTAAAAATAGTATTTTCCCTTCCCTTTCTTCTATAGACTATTTCTACTTATCTCATATTACTACTAAATTCCAAGCAGAAATTATATTTGCCTCATTTAAGTATTTGCTCAAAACTATAAAATTTTATAAAAGTAATTTTCCACAAATTCCTTTTGTTTTATTTATTTATTTATTCTAACTTGTTTTATTTGGCCTATTAAAATAAGAATTTATTTATTAGCCCATATTTAGTACAATTTCTATTTAAAATTATTTCTTATTCAAATCAATATTATTCATTCCATGAATAATTTTTCAAAATATTATTTCCATATTTTCACTTATTTCAATTTAATTACCTCATATCTACCTTTTAAACCCATTGATTAAAACAATTCCAAAATTATTCTTGTTTAATCTTTAAAAATCTGTTTTGATTAATTAAATCACCATTAATAATTTTGAATTAATTACCTCTTAACACCAAGTTGTTACATAAGGCAACTAAGTCAAAATAGAAGATCTTATGGTAACGACGTATAGTAGCCTTCAAATTTAAGGGTACTATCGATCTTAAATAGCTGGGCTATATTTTGATTACGGTTAATAGTCAGCATGACGACTTAATTATGACCATAGTTGGGTATATGGTGAATTAATCGAAGTGAAACAATTTCCAAGAGAGGATCTTTATCCTTCGTTGTAGAAAGTTAGTATCACGGTATTTGCTAGTCTATTTAAAGACACAATCCCTGGCCATAGCAAATAGATTAATGGAAAAATATTATCGGATTGTACCATGGACTTTAAAATGGTCTATGCAATTAACTACAGATACTAGTAAAGTTTTTGACCTTAGACTAAACTCTAGATATCTAAGTGATATGGTGATGACGAAAAGAATATGTATACAAAATATCATTACCGGGTGAGCTTATTATAGATTAGAAATTAGGTGCTGCCTAAATGATCTATAAGTGTTAAAATTGTGCTCGATGTTGTACTTCAGTAAAGTCCATACTGGCTTCAGTATTTAAATTTTTTAAATATTAACTAAGGGCTGAGTTCACACCAACACAATTGCATTGTTAGTTATTTCCAAATTCGACCAATGTAAAATTAATTAATAAACGTTATGTATTAACAATAAATTAGTACGATGTTGCATTAAAGTTTTATGTCATTTTTAATTACTTATTTAAAGCTTAAAATCGATTGGAATTATGTATAAAAGTTGTATGTTGGTTCAATCAAAAAGGAGTTTAAATAGAATAATAAAGCGATTCAAAGGAGACAATTGGGCATTTCAATGAAGCAAGGGTTAATGTAGGTCGTGCAACAACCCGCCTTTTCGACCCTGGGTCCGACGCCGAACCTATATTGACAACCCGATAACCAAAATGGCTGAGTTGTTGGGGTAAGATTACACACACACACACACACATATATATATATATATATACACACAGTCACATGCAGACATCAGACATCTGATAGAATTCTAAACTAACACTATCTACTAACTATTTTCGGAATCTCACAATGGAAGGAAACAAAATATAATGCACAATCAGCACCATAGTCACATCACCATAACATGTCTAAAATGTCAAATACACACGTCTAAATAAATATAGGTACTGTCCAAACTCACACACAGAAAGTCAAATCCTGGTACAACACTGATCTGCACCATATATACGCAATACCTCGCTGAATCTCCATCTCTGATACCATCTCATCTCTAAACTCCATCAACCTAGATATACAAATAAAGTAAAATAGTAGGGGGTCAGACATAAGTCTGGTGAGTGAGCCATACTCTACTCTACATATACTAAAAAAATAATACCATAACATGACATGAGTCTATCGTCCGGCCATCAAATGTTCCATCACCATGCAATACCTAACTATCATATACATTTAATCATATCTCATTATGTCTATGCGGACTTACTTCCCTGGACTTTCCTTGTGCATTACAGGGTCATCTATTGTCAATCGTCACATCAATCGCATTTAGGACTCATGCCTTGGACTAGCCTCACATGCAATACAGGGTTGCCTATCATCCTCATGCTAACTAATTAGACTCTCACCCTGGACTAGCCTCATGCCCTATAGGGTTGCTTACATCCACTCCTCCACCTGTCCCCCAAAGCACTACGGCCTACAAGAGAGCAAATCATCGTGCCTGGACCACCAACTAAGTGTCACAGGACCGCGTTCGTATCGTATACACTCTCTAGGCTGTTTACTTATGTCCCAGACTCGTTCACATCCACACGTTCACTATCGTATCACAATTTCATGTCATAACGCATATACATACCACTTTAACAACACCCAAATTATCACGCACACCCATTCATTTCTTAGAGCGGTCATCCATCTCGTCAGGCCTCAGATCACCTTCTATAAAAAAAGAGGAAACAAAAGTCGAATCGTATGTTATTTACTTATAAAGGCCTAATATGGCTAAGGTTCTTTCTGGCAGTTTTAGTGTACACCGGTAGACCAATGACCTCGGACCGGTGCACCGTTGTGCATTATTTCTGAAGGTTTCAGGTTTTGGAAGTTTGAGGTCTTTATCGTCGTTCTCGCCTTCGACCTCCACCACTTTGCCTTTGATCATCGAGGAACGTACTATATTCAAACCCTAGGTTTCAAAGTTGAATTTTACCATTTATTTCACAAATTTTGGTGTATAATCATCAGATTTCAAGATTTTTTTTACTAAATCTAGTTTCTAGATACTAATTCCATTCAAATCCCTCTTAAATCTCCTTTAATTTGAACTGAAGAGTATAAACGTGTTTTCCTACTCTACTACAGCCTACATACCATAATTAAATTTTAATCGCATTATATGAAGAGGAAAGCACAGATCACTCACTCAACTACTTACTCCTATCTAAATCTTCATTGTTTCGGCTTTTGCATCTCCTCTCTTTGGATTTCTACCCCTAATCACTACTTATTTATAGCCTTGTCTGCTAGTTTCGTGATGCTTTTGGTTTCGCTCAATTTGATGGTGCTTTGAGTGAGAAAACTTAGTTTGATTGCAAGTGGTTTAGAGAGGAAGATGGAGGAAGAAGGAAATCATACATGGTGGTAGTTTTTTGAAGTGAGATACGTGATTTAGTTTTAAGTGGTTGGAGGGAAAATCAAATGTCCATCTAATTTCAAACTTTGAATTCAAACTGTGTAGAGCCTGCTTGACTATGTGACATTTTTGACTATGTCTCCTCCATACAGACTCTAAATGGGGAAAACTAAGATACTACACAAATCAGAAAACCAAGATGGTCGCAGTGGCACTAGTTTCATCATTAAATTTCAAATTATTAAAAATGACTATTTTACCCCTTTTTAAATTTAATTTATTCAGTTTATTCATAAATTCTAATTATTTTCATGTTATAATAATTTTAATATCTAATAAAAGTATTCCTTAAATTTCAATATATACATTTTCCACCTTAAAAGAATTTCATCCTTGAAATTTCCAAGGAACGGAAAATGTAACATAACATTTATTTCCCAACACAAATCAACCAAATCATAAATGTAGCATCCAAATTAATGTAAACAAAAAATATACAATGGTATGAGCAATATACAGATATGCATGCCATGAACTTGCAATTTTTATCACAAAAGTGCATAAATGCAGCTAATGCATCCTATATGAATGTGATAAGATGTCATATTAGGCATGATGCACAACATCCTAATATAAGCATGTATATTTCTATATGAATACAAATCTATCATATATTAATAAAATAAAATAAAAATTAATCCATCCAAAACGTCCAAATCCTAAACTTAGAATAATATAACTACAGAAATCAAATCAAAGTCAGGAAACGTACCAAAAAAGTGCTGAGGTTGTGTAGCCTTCATCTATTCTTCAGGCTCCCATGTATTCTCCGTCGGGTCATTTCCCCACTGGACTCTAAATAATTTCACCATCTTATTTCTATGTCGTTTCACTCTATTTTCCACAATACATATTGGATTACGAGATGAACTCTGCTTAGACTCTAACGCCACCTCTTCTAACTAGCTAAGCCTTATCACAATCATCAAATCATGTACACATTTTTGCAGATGTGACACATGAAACACGTTATGGACTCTCGCCATCTTCTCCGAAAGCCTTACTATGTATGCCAAACTCCCTACCCTCTCCAATACTTAAAATGGGCTAACAAATATGGGTGCTAACTTCCTTAAATTTCCAAATCTTACTACCCTTTTTAATTGAGAAACTTTGATAAAGACCAAATCTCTTATTTCAAATTCCAAATCTTTTCTCCTTTTATATATGTATATGATTTATGCAGATTACGTGCAGCCTTCATTCTTTTCCTTATAAGCTCCACCTTCTCCATGGTATCCCTAACTATATTTGGATCCAATTTTTTTTTATTTGTAGACTCCACTAGCACGAAGGTGACTTACACGGTCTTTTGTATACAGCTTCAAACAGTGCCATGCCTATACTATCCTGGTAATTATTGTTATATGCGAAGTCCACAAAATGTAAATGGTTCTCCCATGACCCTCTAAAGTCCAGCATACAAGCCCTCAACAAAGTCTTCAACACCTTGTTTACTCTTTCTGTCTGTCCATTGGTTTGTAGGTGATATGCGGTGCTTAGATTCAACTCCATCCCTAATAGCTCTTGTAAAATTCTCAAAAATTCACTCATGAAAAGTGGATCTCGATCGCTCTCGATACTAGCAGGAACTCCATGTAATCTAACCACTTTCTTAATATAATGCATCGCTACTGTCATTATGGTTGTCATCATCAAAAGAAGGGAGATTGTTAATACACAATGTATTAATTTTGATGACAACAACCATACAAATATTATTACCATTATTTTCTCAAGTTATATAGTACATTATGCAGAATATTAGGAATATTTAATAGGTCTATACAAGCGATGACATAATAAAATCTTGAAGAACTAACCAGTATAAATCAAGGGTTGATCGAGATATATTTAAAGACTCACAAGTTTTGAAGAATTAAAAAATAAAAGCACGAAGAGCTCAAGTCATTTGTGTCAATATTTTATCGAGACTTTAATTAAATGTTAAAGTCCTAACTAGTATTATATCTTCGATTATCCTCGCTTCAAAAATTATTTTCCACTCAAAATATTTTTATAAAAGAATAATATTTAATTTATAAAATTTATTTTAACTGAGTTTCTATAAAGAAATTTAGTTTAAAACATTTTCAAAATGGTTCTGAACATATACAAATAAATTTGTATATGTTAACATATATGATATTTGTATGTCGACATATAGACCGTTGAGGCATTTTTTAAATTTTCAAAAGAAGCAACTTTTACTGCTACCCTTTCGCGAATTTGGATGCATCTCATCAACCTATATTTAATGGGCAGTGATTTGGAATCCTTAACAGCAATTTTATCTACATTCTTCATCTCTCTCTTCTCTCTACTTCTCTTTAAGATTTCTTCAAAGTGCTACTGATTTCTACATCAATTCTCTTTCTCCACATTTATACAAAAGATCAAAGAAGATTCACTTTTGTTCTACATCATAAACTCTCTAATCTTCGTTCTATTCTACTCAAAAGCAATGATATTCCACTATTGAAGGTCTAGAAGGAATTGTATCAATAAACTACTTGGAATTATGATCGAAAGATTCGAATTCATGTAGTTTACTACTACTATTTGTAAAAGGGTGATCTTAGTCACCCAAGTGAAAGTTAAGATGATATTGTAAAGGGAGTTTTCCTGCCTCCCGAGTCAAAGACAGGATTACCAGAGTCAAATTCTAGTAGGTGTCATTGCCACCTAAGTCAAAATCAATAGGTGTAAAGGGTGTTCTTATCACCTAATTTAAAGTCATGACGTAATTAGTGAAATTATGTACGGGGTACATGATTGGATGTAGGATTTGGAATCTGAATGTAGTGATCCATAATTTTAGTCATTCAAATTTGGAATATTTAATTTATTTTAAATATTGAAAAGTTATTTTTATAAGTTAAATAATTTGGATTTCAAATATAATGATTTATTTGATAATTTAATTGTTAAATTTAATATTTGAAATTGTTATCTTGAATTTAATATGAATGAAAACGATTTCAAAAGTTTAATTAATTTCTATATAAACAAAGATGAAGATAGTAAACTTTTAAATTTGGATTTAAAAGTGATTAAACTGATTTTGGAAATTACTCGTTTTAATTAACCTATAAAAATAGCCTTATGGGCACTGTCTCGGATTTCGACGAAACTAGTTCCATTTGATCCGTAATGGTGATTTATAGTACGCCGTCAAATTTCATGGCGACCGGACGAATCATTTGGTCGTCCGAGTTCGAAACACATAGAAAGTTATTAAAGGAATTTTTATTTAAAATAACTTGATTTTGAAAATTTACTTTTGTATTTGATGGAATTGGCTTTCGATATATATTCCATTATGTTCAGAATAGAGGTATAACATATAGAACGCCCGACAGCACGCCTCGTTTGGGGTTCGAGAATTTCAGACGTTTAAAAAGAGAGACATTTTATAATATAATATTGTTTACAATGCTTTAGGCCATACCCACACCTATTTTAGCCATACCCAGGTACGCATGCCCATACCCTTTCCTTTATTCATATATATATATATATATATATATATATATATATATATATATTCGCGTCTTCATCGGTGAGAGAGAAAAAAGGAAGTGGTCGCCTTTTTTCAAATTTCAAAACGAGCAATCCAACGACCCACGTCCACCACCAGAGGCCGATCTGGCCTTCGACCCAAAAAGCGAAATTGTGCGCGACGACAAGAGGGAGGCAATCAATGGCTGGATTGGGCCGCGATGGCCGGCGGTCGGAGGGTCACGATCGTGAGCAGCGAATTGGGTTCAAGCACGATTTTACGCGCGTGCGCGAATAGGGAGGAGGCGAGGCGGCTGTGGGGCGAGCAAGGCGGCGGCTCGGTGATGGTTGGCGCGGTGTTCGTCGAAGCAAATTTGAAAAAAACAAAAGAACGAAGATGAACGTGGCTGCCTGGACACAAAAATGGGAAACGAGGAAGATAAGGTTAAATGTTTAAACTTAAATTAGTTTAAGTTAATTTTAATTATATTCAAAGTTCATTAACCCATATTGAATTCATACGAGGTTCGAATTGAATGCGTCGAGTTGCGTTGCGATCGTATCGACGAAGATTATGCTATGGAATTGGATTGGATGGATTTAGAGTTAGTGAAAATTTTTGATTAAAATTGAATGACTATTCAATTTAAATTCGAAATGGAATGATTTAAGGACTATTAAAATCAATGTGAGTTAATCTTACCTTTTGGATTAACCAGAAATAGTTTAGTCGATAAAAATTATCTATTGGATGTTGGGATAATTATTATTGATAGTTATTGACTGTATGGATAATTTACTAAATATTTATTAGTTGGATTGGTTATATTCCCATCTATTAGAGCAGATGAGACCCTATTACGTTCCCGTGTAAGAGCGGATGACCCTTTGTATAAGAATCCCACCTCGAAGCGGTTGATTTATATTTTTATGATTATATACTATATGCGATGCAGGGGGACAGGCTGGAGGGTTCCAACAGGATTCCTCACACTATTGATTTTATTTTCATATATATAGAGTGATATATGACTTGTTGGATGCCATATTGATGATATTGATATGATTTGCTTAATTAGTGCTTTAGTATCACTGGGCCATATTTTTGGTATTTTAAAATACTATAAAATAATGATTTGATTTAAAAGGGGACTTCAAATTATTTTGGAAATTTTATATGTTTTAAATAATTTTCCAAAATGAAAGTATGATTTTAGATATTATAAATTGATAGTTTTATTAAATATTCTATATAATGATTTCCGAATTGTACAATATAGATTTTTAAAATCTTGGAGAATAAGACCATCTTTTATAATAAAGGGATATGTTTTAAAAAGGAAATAGAAATATTTTTGATATAATATTTTTTAATCATTTTGGTATAAAGTGATATATAGTATATAGGTACATATATTATGATTTATTTATAAACACGAAATTTATAAATGGGATAATTTATAAGAGTGATATTTTTATAAGGGAAGTAAAGATTTGTAAAATCATATATTGTTAATAAAAGTATGAATTTATAAATGGGGTTTATAAATTAAAGAAAACTATCATCGTTTAATAAATTGGAGAATAAATTAAACGGTGGATTTATTTTAAGATACGAAATGAAATTTTAGAAATAGTTAACTCTATTTGGAAAATTGATGGTGAGGATAAATTTGGAATGTTAAACAATATTTTTAAATATGAAGGAATTTATAAAAGGAATTTATCTATATGGAAGTAACATTAAAACGGATGGTGATTGATATTTTAAATAAGATTTGTAAATAAGTGAGATTCATAAAGAAAATAAGTTATAAATGGAATTCATAAATAAATGGGTTTTATGAAAGGAAGTTTTTATAAAATGGAAAGAGATTCTTAAATATAGTTTTATAAATATGGAAATGACTGGATTAAAGATTTAAAAATGGATTTTTACCAAGAAAATATATATTGTTTTGAAGTTGGTTAATATTGCTTAAAGTTGTTTATAAATATTTAAATAATTCTAAAAGGTTAATTATTTAAATTATTAATATGGTTTGAAATTAATAATAATGATTATTAATAATATTTTGGTAATTTATTATTATTATTTATATGGTAAAGATTAACGATTTTTTTATCCATAGTGATTTGAATTATTTTTTAAGAGATTAAAAGTTAATAATTATTTTTTTATGATGGTTTCGATATTCATAAATAGAGTTTTGCAAACAGACTTGGATTTTTATAAGAGGAGCTAATAAAATGGTTTGAAGACTTAAAGGAAAATTTTTATAAGGTAAAGGGGTTTATAATTATATGAATATTTATAACGAATTTTAGAAATGGGTTTATAGATTTAGAAAAAAGGAATTTATAAATAATTGCATGGTTTTATAAGGGTTTAGAAATAATTTATATATGGTTTATAAATGGTTTTGGAAATTTATAATGGAGTTTATAAATGATTTTAGAATTTGGTAAAAGATAGATCTTCCTCGATGTTTGGCAAATATACTTATACCGTTGAAATATGTATATGGATATTTTCTAAGTATTGAAAATATAAAGGTTGTGAATATATCTTTGTAAAAATATTTTGATACAAGTATTTACAAGATGGTTTTAATTAATGAAAAGATTAATTAAGGAGGCTTAATGTTGCTTGGTACTTCACCAAATGTTGGGTTTTCCTAAGGAATTAAATCTTTGATTGAATGTTTGTTATTTGATGGTTAAATAACGGACTATCGAATTTGGATCCAAATGTAACTTTGGAAATATCTAGGAGAAACACGTGAGTTATGTGGCACAGTCATCCCCGATAATGTTGTACTACGCATATAAATCTCGTTTCGTTCTCCTAGGACAACGATAAGGAAATCCGTCCACTAACGGTTAGGAGGTGATCTCTGATCTTATCTTTGACTGTTTATTTTCTTAAGAACCGGGGTTGAGTTTATCGAAAACTGTCGAATATTGTTTCGAAGAGACCGGGATCAGATATGTTATCCGAAAACCACTTCAATCCAACTCAAGCATTCGAAGTAAAGACATCTTGAAGATGATGGAATTGGAGACGGAGTTCTCAAGCGTTTCGTTCAGTCCTAGAATGAACTTGTATGGATGAATGCTGGTATTGCATTGGTTGCCCAGAGGGCAATATTAGCATTCCAAGATGGTTTGCTAGGAGGAAATGGTAAAAGCATGGCCTCTTTGAGCCTCACACCGAGAAATGAATAAAGCAGGGACATGCGGCAGGGCTAAGTGTGTCGCACCCAAGTACGGTATGATCATCCCAAATCATAGTTGGGACATGCAGCAGAAGTGAAATGTGTTGCAACCTCCCATACACTTTATCTAGAGGTGTATGGATTCGGTGGGTAGACCCTTACCCTTTCATAGTTGGAATCCATTCTCCAATACGAGCCATCGGTTTTGGTTGTAGAACCTCATATGCTAGAATTTAATTAATGCTACAATTTCTACAATGATTAATAAGTATTTGTATATTAGACATTATTATAATATTAGAGGATTTCATATGAAATGTTTTGGTTATCGTAAGGTAAAAGCCCGTCTGTGTTTATGTGCAGCGTGAGATACTTTTGATTTTCAAAAGGTTTCTATAACTTTAAAAGTCCAATTGGGTGTATTTTCTCACACTAGTTTTCCAGACTGACTCGAGTGTTATTTTATTATAATGCTTGGGTCAGACCGAGCAAATTTACAGATTGCTTTGGATGTATTGGAGCTCAGGAGACGAGTTGGGAGGTCTTCAAGTCGTATTTCGTATATGTTTATTTCCGCTGCTTTGTTGTTGAAATTATCAGCAATTTTGAGGACATGATGTTATAAATGTCCAGGCTGATGATTGTGATTGCTGTTGTACTCTGATGGATGTAAGTATATAACATTTTCTCTTTTGTAAAGATTATTGATATTATATTATATATTGTTCTACTGTGATTTTGAGATTCTTTGTGGTTTTAATTTCTTTCTTCTTTCTTCTTTCTTCTTTCTTCTTTCTTCTTTCTTTCCCTTACTTATTCGTCTTTCCATTTGATTTGGATTGACATGTGTTGTTTATTATCAGCTTGAATTGTAAAGAAAAGCGGGTCGTTACACGTGGTATCAGAGCTTAGGTTGAGTGAACACCTAGGCTTTGGTGAGAATTTACTCATTTGAGATAGGGTAAGCGAGACCCAAGGATGAGTTTGAGTGTGTGTGTGTGTGTGAGCATGTATTTGTTAGTGATTATAAAAATATTTTATATTGTGTTAATTTATCTGTTGAGTGGCTTATGAATTATGGTTGGTACGTGGGATGCCACGATATCGATAGAGATTTCTAAATGCTTAAACAAGGCAAACTGACACAGTATTGTTTTGAAAGTGCGTAAATGAAATAATTTTACCTAAATTATATTTTATATATAAAGGAATAATTTTTTAGAAATTATTATAAGCTATATATGGTGTGTTTGGATGTTAACGAATGATAATATTTGATTATTATCATTTGTTGTTGTTATAATAAAAGTTGTTATTGTTATAATCTAACAAAGATAAACAATCGTAAACTAAATTATATAAGAGAATAAATTTATAAGTATGAATTATAGAGAATTGATTATATTTAAAATAATCAAAAGTTGTGAAATGAATTTCATAAGAAGTGAGATTTTATAAACGTGATTTATAAACGGAGTTGCCTAAGTATATTTATAAATATGATTTGTTAATAAAAATTGATTTGTTAATAAATTTGGACTTAAAACACGAAGTTAGAGAATTTAATTCTCATTGATTTTGGAAATTGTTTTTCGAAAGGTTTTAGAAAAATAATACTAGTATTATTTTTAAATATTTTAGGTTAGAAATATTTGAAATGGAATTTAAAGAGATAGAAAGCACCGAACTCACTTCAGTCACTGGAAAATAATTTCGATGGTGACTACAATATCATCAGCATTCATTTTTGAGTTTCTAAGTGGGGGATTGCCACCATTGAAGTTGTTTTGGTAAAATAAATTTGTTTTAGATTCCTGTAGTAAAATTTGATATATAAAGGAGTTATGTAAATATATGATTTCAAAATGATTTGAAATAAAACCAGGTGTTTCAAAACCTGAAATTCTATCTAAATGTTATGAAAAACCTAAGATAATAAATTTTGAACTTATAATTTGAAAATAGTATAGATAAGAAAGAAATTTGGAATCGAGATAAGAAATTAAAATTTAACTTAGGTTAAGTTAAATAAATTGAGTAAAGGGTTAAATGAAATTGAAATGGGATTTGAAATTAGTTGGATAAAATAATGAAATGAATATACGCTTAAGTCGTAAAGTGATTATATAACCTTGAATTGTTGATATATTATGTGAATAAACTTAAGTCAATTAAATTTCATGAAATATTAAGTAAATAAGTTTGTATAACTTATAGATTCAAGGTATATTAAGCTAAAAACAATTAATAAATTTCTTGAATATAAATGTTAAGGAATGAAAATTATAAATTGAGATAGAGAATTAAATTTAACTTAAGTTAAGTTAAATAAATGATTTTTGAAATGAATTTTGAAATTAAATTTAACTAAAGAAGAGTTAAATAAAATTGATTGTAGTGATGAAATAAATTAGTAAAGTGAACTAGTAGAATGAATTGAATTGAGCTAATGAAATGAATTAGTGAATTGAATATGGTTTAAATATTTTGCTTAATATAATTGAATATGAACTTAAGTTATGAAGTGAAAATAAACATTAGAGGTGTTGTATAAAATGTTTAAAATTAACTTAAGTAAATAATTTTATGGAATGAATGTTAAGTGTTGCGTGTATTAAAGAAATATACTAAGTAAATCGAATATGGAATGAAATGTTGTTAAACTTAAATTGAATTTAAGTGAATATTAATAAGTGAATGTTAATGAATGGAATGTAAGTGAAATTAATATGAATAATGGAATTTGGTTTAGATTGAATGCAGATTAAATGAATGTGAATAGATGAGTATAAGAAAAATCAATGAGAATAATTGAATTTGATGTAAATCAATTGAACGCAAATGGATTGAATGAAAATTGATTCAATATAGATTAATGGAATGCACATTTATATGGAATGTTCATTAGCTGGCATGAATGAACTGGATATGAATAAATTGGATGTAAATAAGATATGTAAATAAGTGAATGTAAGTGAATTGTTGTTAACCTAGGATTGAATGTAATTAAAGTGAATGATAATAATTGAATGTAAATCAATCGACGGGAATAAACTGAAACGAATCAATAGCAAATTAATAAGAAATGGAAGTATATAATGTTGACATTTGGAAATGCAAATTTATATGATGACAAATAAATTGGATGGATGTTATTTGTTTAATAAGTTCACTTGTTACATTCACTTAAATTGCATATAGTTATGGTATAGTCTATGTTATATAGTGATATTATTTTCTATGTACATATTCTCATTGTTTGTTGAGTGTTTAGTAGGTGCGGATGGCGTATGCTTCACATTTGGGGCTCGCTTTCGCATTTTGTTGATTGTATTTGCTTGCTAATACTAAAATAAGGTACACATCTCGGATTACATACCGTACTTTTATATTTTTCCCTACGGGATGCCTAATCCTCGAAGATGAGATGTATATTTGTGATTATATATATATATTGTAAATTTTTACGATCGAGCCGCGCAAAGGAGACGCTAGCGAAATTTTAAGGCGTTATAAAATTTTTGAAAAAATTTTGATTACTAAAAATTTGGATTTTGGTTTTATAACTTTGAATGGTATTAGTTAGTAACTATGAATTGATTTGAAAGACTAAGAAAAGTTTTTATAAGAAGTTTCAACTAATTGACTTTGGAAGGTTAAAAGGTTTAAAGGAGTTTAGTAATCTATTTCAACTAATTGTTTTGAAGGTTAAATGGTTTGGGCATTTTCTTTACTTGGTAATTTTGGGGGAAAAAATTCTTTTTGAAGGGTGGGGGGAGAATGTAACGATCCAAAATTTCAGTCATTCAAATTTGAAATATTTAATTCACTTTGAATATTGAAAAGTTATTTTTATAAGTTAAATAACTTGGATTTCAAATGTAACGATTTATTTGATAATTTAATTGTTAAATTTAATGTTTGGAATTGTTTAAATAACTGAATCATGAATTTAATACGAATGAAAATGATTTTAAAAGTTGAAATAATTTCTATTTAGACAAGAATGAAGATAGTAAACTTTTAATTTGGATTTAAAAGCGATTAAACTGATTTTGGAAATTACTCATTTTAATTAACGTGTAAAAATAACCTTTTGGGGGTACTATCTTGGATTTCGACGAAACTAGTTCCCTTGGATCCGTAATAGTGAATTATAGTACGCCGTCAAATTTCATGGCGATCAGACGAATCGTTTAGTCGTGCGAGTTCGAAACGCGTAGAAGTTTATTAAAGGAATTTTTATTTAAAATAATTTAATTTTGAAAAGTTAACTTCTGTATATGATGGAATTGGCTTCCGATGTATAATCCATTGTGTTCGGAATATGGGTATAACATGTAGAATGCCAGGCGGCATGCCTCGTTGGGGTTCGAGAATTTCGGACGTTTACAAAGAGGGACATTTTATAATATAATATTGTTAACCATGCTTTAGGCCATACCCACACCTCCTTTAGCCATACCCTGGTACTCATGCCCATACCCTTCCCTTTATTAATATATATTCGTGTCTTCATCAGAGAGAGAAAAAAAGAAAGAGGTGACGTTTTTTCAAATTTCAAAACAAGCAATCCAACGGCCCACGTCCAATTGGACCACCAAAGGCCGATCTAGCCTCCGACCACAAAAGCAAAATTGTGCACGACGACGATAGGGAGGTAATCAACGGCTGGATTGGGCCGCGATGGCTAGGGCGGTGGCTGGAGGATCACGATCCTGAGCAGTGAATTGGGTTTAAGCGCGATTTTACGCGAGTAGGGAGGAAGCGAGACGGTTGTGGGGCGAGCGAGGCGACGACTCGGTGATAGTTGGCACGGCGTTCGTCGAAGCAAATAAAAAAAGGACAAAGAAAAAATGCGGTTGCCTGGAAATGACAATGGGAAATGAGGAAGATAAGTTTAAATGTTTAAACTTAAATTAGTTTAAGTTAATTTTAATTATATTAAAAGTTCGTTAACCCATATCAAATTCATACGAGGTCCAATTGAACGCGACGAGTCGCGTTGCGGTCATATCGACGAAAGCTATACTATGGAATTAGATTGGACGGATTCAGAGTTAGTGAGAATTTTAGGTTAAAATTGAATGATTATTCAATTTTAATTCGAACTGGAATGATTTGGCGACTATTAAAATCAATGCGAGTTAATCTCACCTTTTTGGTTAACGAGAAATAATTTAGTCGATAAAAATTATCTACTTGATTTTGAGATATTTAGTATTGATAGTTATTGACTGTTTGGATAATTTACTAAATATTTATTAGTTGAATTAGATGTATTCCCGCCTATTGGAGCAGATGAGACCCTAATACGTTCCCGTGTAAGAGTGGATGACCCTTTGTATATGAATCCTGCCTCAAAGCGGTTGATTTATATTTTTATGATTATATATTGCATGCGATGCAGGGGGACAAGTTGGAGGGATCCAACAGGATTCCTCACACTATTTATTTTATTTTCATATATATATATATATATAGTGATATATGACTTGTTGAATGCCATAACGACATTGATATGATTTGCTTAATTAGTGCTACTGTAAAGGCCCGCAAATCCGTACCCCTTTGAGCCGGCAAAATTCCAAAACAATTCAGCTCGAAGTGGAACAAAAGTACGAGTCTTCGGGGTTAAAGAAGGAGGAGATAGAAGAAGAAGAAGAAACAAAATAACAACAGAATCTAACCATCGCAGCGGAATAAAATATAATAGATAATAACTGATCTTTACAGAAAAGAAACTATATCTGTTTATACATACATTTCCAGAATACAACATCAGAGTATAATATAATCAACATCACAATTCAGGACAGTCATAATAACTTGTCCCACATACAGAATACACAACATACACAACACGGCGGAATATACATCATATACATGTGATACATTTCGCCATCCAGCTCGTCTCCTGAGCTCCTCAGCATCATAACCTGTATCCTATAATACTCGGTCCGACCCGAGCATTATAATAAAATAACACCCGAGTCAGTCTGGAAAACCAGCGTGAGAAAACACACTCAATTGGATTATTAAAGTTTTCCAAACCCTTTGAAATCAAAAGCATCTCGTAAGACCACGCCACAAATAAACATGTCGGGTTTTTACCTTACGATAGCCAAAACACTTTCTTATCAAATCCGTCTGATATTATAATAGTGTCTATATACAAATACTTATTCAAATAGCTGAAATTGTTACATGATTAAATTCCAGCATACTAGCCACAAAGTGGGTTCTACAAACAAAAACTGTAAAAGGCGCGTAGGGAGAATGGATTTCCAACTAATGACTAGGCACTGGGGTACCACCTGTCACAGTACCTGGTCTAGATCAGCGTACCGAGGACCACGCCCGATCCCCTGCAACACAAGGCTGGAACTACCCCTTACTGGATAATTCCGAGTAAGATCACCCCGCGGTTGGGATTAGCAACCGCACCACTAAGTCGAAATAAAAGGGACATCTAGACAGGGATGACCTCACCCTAATGGGTGCTACCCACATAGCCTTGCTGCATAACCCCTGATTTTCAGTCATTCCCGGTTGATGAGGCTCGAGGCTAAGCGTTACCTTTTTAGAACTGTTTCACTTAGAATGCTCATCGTCCACCTGACGATGTTCCGAAAGCATTCATCCATACAAGTCCGTTCCGGGTTCGAACGGAACCGAAGGCACTATTCCTACTACATCCATTTTGGAATCATCCTCAGGATTAGTAGCGATTAGCCCTTGCACTTCACTGCTCCATCTTCGATTCCAAACTTGTAACGATACGATTTTTTTCGACGCTCGAAAGTCGACATTAATACGTCCACTGTATCAAATGTCGCGCAATCGAATGTCGGAAAACCAAACCATTAGGGTTAAAAAGAAGAGGTAGAAGAAGACAGAAGAAAAATAAAGAAGAAGAAACATAAACAATATCAGAATCTTACATTCGCAACGGAACAATATATAATATATGAATGAATAATCTTTGTTATAAAGAACTATATCAGTTTATACATACATCATCAGAGTTTACAACAACAACACAATATATTGGACAGTTATATTAAGTGGAAATTAGCCACAAGGGCCTCTTTAGCAAGTGAAATTAGTTTCTAGGACACACAACTGAAATAATTATTTTAAAGGACAAAACGTAAAATAATTAGTTTTTAGGGCCTAAAAACTTATGAAATTATGTCCTTGAAAGTAATTGGACTGCTGACTTTGTCTTTGAAAGTAATTATTCTGCTGACTTTGGCCTTAAAATTAATTTCTTTGAATGTGTGTCCTAGAAACTAATTGGATGCAAAGTTTGTCCTTGAGGTGAAATGCCCCTTATATTAACTTGTCCTCACACAGAATACACAGCGGAATAAATAAACAAGTACGGGAGTACGCATCGCCATCCAGCTCATCTCCAAAGGTCCAGAATATCCAGAGTATCCTGATAACATAACTCTAGGCTGCTCGTGTGGAAAATTATGGGCACCCAGAGTTCGAGTCAGTCATGGTGACTGGTGTGAGATCGTAAAACAGTTATTTTCACAAAGAAAATAAAACAACTTCGCAATGCCTTTAGAAAATGAAACTACCATAAGGCCTCCCGCCACACACACAATGCAAACGCAGAATTGGAGGAGATTTCTCCTTATAATAGTCAAATATGCTTGCTACGCAAAATCTTTCTAATATTATTATTAGTGCATAGTGACGAAACCATTTCGAAAGTATAATATTAATCTTAGCCAACATACAACCATTATTGTATGCCTACTATAGCTACTATGTTCAATAGCAGGTTACCGCCACATTCCATAGCAGGTTATACAACTAAAACCGTACAAGGTTCGTATTGTTTCTTTGGATTTCCAACAAATGGTCAGGCAAAGGAACTTCCTTACACCGAAATGGAAACGCCTCTGGAAAGACGCCCGAGAGTCAACCTGCTCTCTGCAAACACAAGGCCGACGCTACCTCACGCTGTACAGCTGTAACTAGGTAACCAACACACTGACACTACCTCACGCTGTACAGCTGTAACTAGGTAACTAACACACAAGTATGCCATCCCCCGATCGTTACCGACCTTTATCCGAGGATCCTCAACCACAAAGCAACAACCACAAAGTATAATAAATTTGCAGCATCAACATAGGTAAAATATCTGGGCTCCATACCATGATATCACCTTTTATCCAGAAGGAAATGACATACCCTAGGGGCGCGACCCCTAAAAACCTTGCCGCAACATTCCTATTTCGACCATTTCTGGGTTGTGAGGCTCGACGAAGTCTCGTCCACAAAGCTACGCTTTTTCACAAAGCCATGCTTTGATCACAAATGATCAACGAATGATCATCAACACACAGCAACACTCAGCATGCCACACTACCAAATTGGGAGTATATCACTGATAACCTTCAACTACATAACCTCTAAGCTCGTACGTCTCAGAGAAGGGTGTTAAGCTAAGAGAATAAATTCTCCGAACCACCAACAGAAATGTATTTGAAAGAAATCAGCTTTATATCTCAAAGTGTAATGTCAGACATACAACCATACAAGTCTGTTCCGGGTTTGAACAGAACCGAAGGCACTTCCGAAGAAGCCCTTGCAATCCGGGTATTCACAATCCCGATTGGACTTCCCATCACATAGGGAATCTCTATACTGGAGCAACTCAGTGCAGAGACAATCGATAGGTTATCCTATCGTTTTCGCAAACACCCGGTCTTCAACACCGGTCTTCAATTGCAATCCATAACGTCATATCATTATTCGGAATGGGTTATATGACACAAAGTCCTCTCCCGGCTTAACCGAATAATGAGCGCTTGTTTAAAAAACAAATTCAAGTGCCATTTCAAAGGCAAATATTGATAGTCGGTGATTTAACTATCAAACAGCATTCACAACAATCATCAGATTTAAATAATTTTCCCAAATTATTTATTTCCAAAATATCTCCACAAGATATATATTTTTCCACACTTCATCACTTTGAAAACAAATTTCAAATCATATTTCCTTACGCGGAATATATTTCCAAATATTTCTTTAAAAACCAACTTTAGAACCTTTAATTTATATTTTTAAAAGCTACTTTGGAAATATACTCAGCTTAATAGTGAAAATACACTTTCACTTCAAAATGGTCCATTTAAACCAATTAAATAATCCTTATCGATTCATTTCAAATTTACGTTCCAAATATTCCGTAAATTTATTTCCACACTTTAAAAATAAATCAGTGTTTATTTTTAAAAAAAATTTCCCTTTCCTTTATAAATTCCATTTTGAATTTACATTCCCAAATATTCACTTTTTATACGATTTTCAAATCGATTTCTCAAATATTTACTTTCAACTCCAAATCAACTTCCAAATTGATTTCTAATTTCTTTTTAAGCACCAAATCAATTACAAATTGATTTCTAAGTTTAACCCCAAATCCCAAATCATTTGCATTCAAAACATCAATCAATTTTTACATTGATTTTCCAAAGATTTAATTTCCAATACCAAATCAATTATCAAATTGATTTCAAAAAATTTATTTCCTTTTAAATAAATCCTTTTATTCTTTCCAAATTATTCAAAATCCAATTTTCAATGAATTCTTCAACTTTTAAACAATCTTTTCCAAAACCCATTTTTTTAATATATTTTCCCATATTTTGGAAATAAATTCGATAAGATTTCAAAAATCAACTTTACGCTTTTAAATCCCTTCTTTTAAATTTATTCAATTCTTTCGAAAAGAATTTACTTAAAATTTCCAACTTTAATTTCAAAAATCCAATTTCATTTATTTCTGGTATCCAACGATACCACAAATACATTCGGCGAAATTATAGCCTTCAACAAATTCAATCATCAATATAATCATTCATAGATTATCAATAAATCATCACACAGCATATGAAACAAATTCATACAATATATGAAACAAATTCATACAATTTGAGGAATCCAGTTGGATCCCTCCAACCTGTTTCCCTGCATCCACAGATGTTAGCACAATACCAATTCCACTTCGAGGTGGAATACCGCGGTATATGGGATTTATAAAATATCATCCGCTATTATGCGGCGCATAGGGTCTCATCCGCTATATAATGCGGGAAATCAACAACTCCAATATATACATATTCCAATATATATATATATATATATTGCTATATACTACTATCATATATACTATCACAATCAAGCAATCAGTCAATAACTGCAATTCAAATTTTTATTTGAGTGAGAAGATCTCACCTTAGCTTTAATTTGCAGTCCATTTTCCATTTTGACCATTTCTTCACGGTTTCAAACCTTGTATAAACAATTCACTATTTATTACTATTTCAATTAATCGAACAATTTATTCCATTTTAACAAATTTAATCAACTATTGATTTTTATTTCAACTAATACTTTTAACTTTAAACCAATTCCTTTTAATAAATTGATTTAGCTAAAATTAAATTTCCTTTGAATTACATATGCTAAAAATAATCTGTATAAATCAAATCCTTTATATAAATTCCCACACATATTTTTTTTTCAAAATCCTATTTTAAATCTTACATGTATTTTCAAATCTGTATATTTATTATTTTCTTTTCTGCCAATTAAAACAGAAATTAACTTTACTGTAAAATCCTTCTCTAATATATAAAAGAATCTGATTTTTAACATCCTTTCTTTTCTTAAAAACTTTTACCTTACTGTTAATATTTTTTTTTCCAAATATTCGTTCACCCAGCAGATCAACAGATTTATTCAAGGATTTAAACTTGAAAATAAATGTTTAAAAAAATCAGTTAAGGTAATTATTAGAACTCAACCAAAAAGTTATAAATTACCTTACCGAATCTCGCACTCGATCGCGATAAGCAGTTCACGTCATCGACGCCCTCGGCCCCACCATTGGATCGCGATCCGCCCTCTACTGCCGCCCGACTTCAACGTCATTCCCAAACCCATCGAGCTAAACGCGGAAACCCCCAATTCGACCTCGGCCTCGATCGCCATCCCATCTAACTCGCGACCTCGTCTGTCGCCGA
The DNA here is from genome assembly GCA_030737815.1 of Allium fistulosum. NCBI lineage: Eukaryota > Viridiplantae > Streptophyta > Magnoliopsida > Asparagales > Amaryllidaceae > Allium > Allium fistulosum. The sequence continues at coordinate 1,000,106,879 of CM060903.1, forward strand.
GAGACCCCAACTTCGCGAAACCCTAGCTTTTAAGTCCTCTACGTGAGCGCGCCTCCCTCCAGATCTCCTCACGCAACGCCCCATCCCCTCGCCATCACGCGCGAACGCGACTTTGCCTTTCACTTCGAGAATCCCTAGATCGAAACCCCTCTCCTCTCGTATGCTAGAACGAGCTCGTACTCGTTTATTCTTTAATTCGAACGAAATCGCGTTCGAATGAAATGAGATTATCGAACGAGAAGGCGGCCATTTATTTTATTTTGATTTTGAATTTGCTGAAGAGGATTCGAATGAAAGTATTTTCGTTACTTGTTTTTCTTTAAATGAAAAGAGGCTGTCATTATTTGATCTGAACGAAGAAAAGTGTTTTCATTCGTATAATTTTTTTTTCTTCTTTTCGATTTTTTTACCAGCACTTGAGTACACCAGTAGGTCGGCAGAGAAAAGTTATAGGGTGGCTGTTGATTAAAAATTTATATTTTTATATTCAAAAATATCTCGTTATATTATATCAGCGCGTTTGCTTATCGTACGACCAAACAATCACTCCAAACATTACGAAAATTGAAATACGATAATAATACACTATTACGGATCCAATGAAACTAGTTTCGTCGAATTCCGAGACTGTGCCTCGGAAGGCTATTTTTAAATATCGATTTAAACGATAAATTTCAAAACTGAACAAAACAGTTTTAAATTCAATTCTGAAGCTTTTATTATCTTCAGTATTATCAATATAGATTTTACAAGACTTCATAATATTTTTAATCAGCTTAAAACTGAAGATTCAAATTTTTACCCAGTTTCAATAATTAAATTCAAAAATTAAATTGCCAAATTCGTTCTGATATCTCGAATTTCAAATTAAACTATCATTCGAATATTTAAACTCAATTAAATATTCACATTTCAAATGTCAAAAATTCAAGGTCGTTACAAAACTCATTTTCCCCACGAAAACGTTCAAACCGGATCGAAGTGGTTTTCGAAAAATAAATCCCGATCCCGGTCTCTTCGAAACAATCAGCGCATTGGCCAATATTGATAGTCGGTTATTTAACTATCAATTAACATTCACAAACATCCATCAAACAATAAATAATTTTCCAAATTATTTATTAATCTCAAAATATCTTCTCAAGATATATTTCCACTTTCCAACCCCTTGAAAACAGTTTCAACCCATCTTTCTCTCATGGAATAAATTTCCCAATATTTTCTGTTTCCACTGAAATCACCAAGTACAAATACTTAGACTTTAAAATCATTTACAACACTTAATTATAGAATATACTTTTAAACATTTAGATTTAAAACTACTTTAATACTTTATTTTAAAAAAAAAATACACTTCAAGAATATTTAAAATAAAGCTACTTTATAAAATATAAAACTAAATTTTTATCTTTTTCAAACATAATACCAATTAACCTTTAAATAATTACTACTACTATAAATTTGAAAAATACTTACTTTAACATTTAAACATTTAAAAATAATAGATTTTCCAAAACATACTTTTAAAACAACTTTGAAACGTTAACTTATACTTAAGAATTTGCTTTGAAAACGTACTTGGCTATCCAGTGAAATATACTTCTCTTTCACATCTTTAAAAATAAATCACTATTTATTTTTAATCAAATTTACCCATTCCTTTAATAAATTCCCACCTTGAATTTATCCTTCCAAATATCCACTGATATATTACTTCACTTTTATAAACCCAGTTTATAAATTACATAGTCTTACCTTTCTTCCAAAACACAGTTTCAAATACCAAATCAATTTCCAAATTGATTTCCAAAAGTTTCTCCATTTTGAAATAAATTCCTTTACTTACTCAATTTATTTCAAAACCCATTAACTTTAGATTTTAAATTCTTAATTATGATTTAAAATCTTTTAACTGAAAATACCAATTTCAGGCTTTCCAAAATCCTTCTTTATCCTTTTAAATAAATTCAAACCTTGAATTTTTAAAATAAATTCTTTTATTCCCTTAAATAATATCACTTAGGTTTAGAAATTTAATATTTCCCCTTTTATTCAAAATCTCCTTTCCCATACTCGGAATTTATTTAACAGAATTTAAAAATCACTTTTATCCTTTTCCAATCCATTCTTTAACTTTTCAAATTCTTTATAATTATTTTTCTTAAAAATTCTCTCTTTTATTTTCTTATCAAAAATCCAATCTATATATTTTGATAACTCAATATACCGAAATATATTCAATCACACCATAGCATCCAATATTTCAATTATCAATATAATTCATCACAGAATATCAAATAATCATAACACAGAATTATTAGAACAATCTAAATAATTTTGAGGAATCCAGTTGGATCCCTCCAACCTGTTTCCCTGCATCCACAGATGTTAGCACAATACCAATTCCACTTCGAGGTGGAATATCGCGGTATATGGGTTTATATAATATCATCCGCTATTATGCGGCGCATAGGGTCTCATCCGCTATATAATGCGGGAATATTAATCACTCCAATATATATATATACACTATATATATATTATCACATCCAATCAATTCAATCATTCAACCAAATATTTAAATTTAACCATTTAAATTTAAATAGTAATCCAGAAGAGTGAGATTAACTCACCTTTGATTTCTGTTTGCAATTCAATCTGAACTGTCTTGTTCTCCCTGATTTTGACCTTTATAAATATTTATAGTTCATTAATCATTTGAAACAGTCGAACAGTAAATTCCATTTTAATAATTTAATTTAACTAAATTTTCTTCAATAATTTCCTAGCAGCTAAAATAACTAAATAAGTTAATTTAACAAATAAATCTCCATTATTAACCTGTATATTAAACAGATTTATCTTATTACAGTAAACTATGAAATCTATTAATCATTCTTATTATTATCATCCTATAAGTTGAAAATTTTCCTATATAAAATTAAATTAAACAGACAAATTTATTTATTCAATTTATATTAAAAACAAATTTAAGAAACGTTACCTTACAGACTCGACTCTCGGCATCGATCTTGCCTGAACGAACTAGAACACCATCACCACAGTCGAGTCTCCCATTCCCCACCAGCGATCTTGACTCGAGATCGAAACCCTCGAGCATGAGAATCCTAGACGCGGTTCCACTTCCTTCGATTGCGATTCTCCCACAACCTCCAGGCGATTCGCTATAAACCCAAACATCGCCGGTATCCCCACCACCACTTCGACTCGAATGCCACCGAGCGACGCGGACCCCTAGCCTTGCGACTCGAGTTGTCGCTGAACCCTCGCAACTGACCAATTGCCTGAGGCGATGCCCTAGCTTCGAGTCCTCTCCCTCTCTCGTAACTCCAACCTCCTCCCTCAATCGCGGCGACTACTGCCACAACCCCGGCCTTGCGAACTCCCAAAACCCAGTCAGCTCGAGTGCCATCGAACGACGTGAAGTCCCCTGCTTGAAGTCTCGAGCTTGAGCTCGAACGAGGAAACACGTTTAAATTTTGATTTGAGATGATTTCGAAATTTAATATCGAAGACATGCTTTTGGTTTAGCTGTTAAGGACGAAAGAAATCAGAGATAAAATGAATCCAGCTTTCTGAGTTTTCTTTTCTTTCTTCGTTCGGCCCTTCCTTTAATTTTAAATTATCAACTTGCTGATTTAAAAAGAAGAAGGGGGGACACGATTTGACGTTTGCGTGAATAAGAAGGACTACAGTGACTGCATAAAAGTTTTGATATTGATAGAAAGTAGGCTGTTGTTGAAATAGTTTGACCCGTCAATTTAATATGTATATTACATATTTAAATTTGAATTTTAAATCATCTCGAAATCGTAGCTCAAAATCTCGATCTCCTATCGACGCGTGCCGCTAGGCGTTCACAATGTTATACCCCTATTCCGAATGCAATGGAAAAGGTTTCGAGTCCTAATTCGATCGTATGGAGAAGATAGCTTTTTGGACCCAGTTATTATATTGAATTTTCGATATAGATTCCAGCGTGTTTATATATCGTACGCTCACACAACAACTCCAATCACTATGAAATTTGAAATCCGATAATAATACAATATTACGGATCCAACGGAACTGGTTTCGTCAAATTCTGAGACTGTGCCCCGAAAGGCTATTTTTAAATATCAATTTAAACGATATATTTTTAAAACCGAACAAAACACTTTTAAATTTGATTTTAAAAGTTCTATCATCTTCAGCATTGTTAATACAAATTTTATAAGCCTTTGAAATATTTTTAACTGGCTTTAAACCCCAGATTCAATATTTTTCCCAACTTCAAATCATTTAATTTAATAATTAAATTACCTAATAAATAGTGATATTTGAAATTCAAGTTAATAATTAACTTTTATATATTTAAAATCAATTAAATATTCCAATTTCAAATATCCAAAAATTCCGGGTCGTCACAGCTTTAGTAGCACCTTGCCTCATTTTTGGTATTTTAAAATACTATAAAATAGTGATTTGATTTAAAGGGGGATTTCAAATGATTTTTGAAATTTTATATGATTTAAATAATTTTTCAAAATAAAAGTATGATTTTAGATATTATAAATTGATAGTTTTATAAAATATTCTAAATAGAAATTTCCGGATTGTACAATATATATTTTTAAAATCTTGGAGAATAAGTCTGTCTTTTATAATAAAGGGATATGTTTTAAAAGGAAATAGAAATAGTATTTATTAATCATTTTTGTATAAAGTGATATATATATATATAGGTACATATATTATGATTTATTTATAAACGTGAAATTTATAAATGGGATAATTTATAAGAGTGATATATTTACAAGGGAAGTAAAAATTTATAAAATCGTATATTGTTAATAAAAGTATGAATTTATAAACGGGGTTTATAAATTAAAGAAAACTATCATCGTTTAATAAATTGGAGAATAAACCAAATGGTGGATTTATTTTAGGATACAGAATGATATTTTAAAAAGTAGTTAACTCTATCTTGAAAATTGAAGGCGAGGATAAATTTGGAATGTTAAACGATATTTTTATAAATAGGAAGGAATTTATCCAAATGGTAGTAACATTAAAACGGATGGTGAATGGTGTTTTAAATAAGATTTGTGAATAAGTGAGATTCATAAAGAAAATAAGTAATAAATGGAATTCATAAATAAATGGGTTTTATGAAAGGAAGTTTTTATAATATGGAAAGAGATTTTTAAATATAGTTTTATAAACATGGAAATGATTGGGTTGAAGATTTCAAAATGGATTTTTACCAAGGAAACATATATTGTTTAAAAGTTGGTTAATATTGCTTAAAGTTGTTTATAAATACTTAAAATTTTGAGTGGTTAATTATTTAAATTATTAATACGATTTGAAATTAATAATAATGATTATTAACAATATTTTGGTAATTTATTATTATTATTTATATGGTAAAGATTAATGATTGCTTTATCCATAGTGATTTGAATTATTAATTATTATTTTTAAGAGATTAAAAGTTAATAATTATTTATTTATGATGGTTTCGATATTCATAAATAGAATTTTGCAAAAAGACTTGGATTTTTATAAGAGGAGCTTATAATATGGTTTGAAGCTTTAAAGAAAGATTTTTATAAGGTAAAGGGGTTTATAAATATATGGATATTTATAACGAATTTTAGAAATGGGATTATAGATTTATACAAAAGGATTTTATAAATAATTGCATGGTTTTATAAGGGTTTAGAAATGATTTGAGACATAATTTATATATGTTTTATAAATGGTTTTGAAAATTTATAATGGAGTTTATAAATGATTTTAGAATTTGGCAAAAGAGAGGTCTTCCTTAGTGTTTGGCAAATATACATATACCGTTGAGATAAGTGTAACAACCCGAGAATTTTTAACGATTTTAATAACGAAATTAACTAATTTTCTTGAAATCTAAACCATAAAATTTTGACATGAAAGTTTGATATTTGAAATACGTCTAGTTAAATATAACAATGGGTAAATTTCTATTTTAAAATTAGAAAGTTAGTTTATTTATGAAATTTCAAAATTTAAATTTAATCAGTTTATTTGTTGAAAATTTAATATTTTTGAAAACTGAATATTTTATATAATAAAAATGTAAATCATTTTCTGAGTGAGGCATCGTATTTCGTTTTCCCAAATGTGGACTGCTATTGCCCCAATTATCTTATTTTTCGACGTTTTAGCAGCATTTTTAGCAGCGAAAAATCGATTTTTTATAACTTGATCGTATTGCTGATATCTATGTACCATTATGTTCGTCTCGTCGTGCTAATCTCCGCAGTATATTCATTTCTGTATTTTAACGTCCGATACGCGGCGAAAACGACAAAATAGTTTGTCGTACCGGTGCCGTATTTACGCCTTTTTGTTTTTCTTGACTTTTCAAGTGCTCGGCCGTATACCCTATAGCCTGTTGCCTTTATTAATTTCCGAAACAACATGTGTCCTTTGCTATTCGTTTGAATTTGATATATATTGCGTGACCTTTCATTTGTCATTCATTCTTTGATCAGAAAAAAAATAAAGAAAGCTGCACCATTCTTCTCTGGCTTCGAGACTCCATTGTCTTTCCCTAGGTCTTATCTTCTTCTTGCTCTGAGTTTTTATTTTTATTTTTATTTATTCTCTTTTTATCACTGTGCTTTGTTTTCACAAGCAAAAGCTTGCATGTGCCGAGCTATTTTCATCTTTTCCCGAAGCTCTTCCCGTGCTCCTTCAATATCAAACCCGAAGCAGTCCCCTCCCTTCATATCCATGCCACGATTCCTTCCCAAAACCCCCATGCCTGACCCGTAGAAATCACCTCTCCGACCCAAGCACAGCCCACAGCAGTCCATCCACTTACCCGATACCCTCCGAGACGCCCCGCCTCACCACGCCTTCCCACTTCATCGAAAACCTTTCTGCCACCCTCCCTAGGAAGCGCCGCCTTGTCCTCCTCCATGCCGATGCGCCACCACCCCTCCATAGCCGTACAAGTTCGGCCCTCTAACCTGAAGCCACCTGAGTCTCATCCCTACCTGACCCAAAGCCAGATCCAAGACGCGCGGCCCCTCAACCCGATGCACTACTCGTGCATATACCCTTGTGGCCCGACTCTTTGAGTCGCCTGCTCTTGTTTCCTGTTTTTTTATGATTTAACTTGTCTGACCTTTCTCCTCTTTTTTTTATAAAATATATATATGCAGTTTGTGTTGCATCTATGTATATAGTTTGCGTGAGCTTTGTTGATTACTGACATGACCAAAAGACATATATAACAGCTCATATATGTGTGGCGGTTGTGTGTGTACTTGACTGGCAGAAAAGTAAACCTATTTGTTTTCAAACCCAAGCTTGTGTTGTTGCCACATATATGTGACATATGTATATATTGCTTGACAAAAATTACATGTGTCACATATACATATATTGTTTCCTTCGATATTCAAAAAAACACAGATGTATGTATATATCGCATATATATATATGTTTGTTTTCGTCTATTTCTCATGCTAAAATCTATTTTTCCTTGTCGCAGCTATTTGAAGTGTCGTGCCAGTGTTTGTGTCCGTATCCGTGTCAGTTGCTTTTCAAATTCCATCGTTCTCTAGCCACGAAAGGTGAGAAATCACTCATGATTAATGTTATTATGCTTGGTAAATTGATTTCGTGTGAAATGACAATGTAAATATGCTGTTAAGTTAGAATTGTTAGTTATTAACTGTTAAATATGATATGTGATATTTCAATTTGATCACTTATATATTGGACACCATTACATGTTGATTGACTATTTTAATTGAATTGTTATTGATTATATATGTTAGTAATCGATATGTTATGCTATTTCATTTTATTGTTCTCACTCTACAAGTTCCCTAAGTTTAGGAATCATATGGGTTGAAATGATACATACCCGAACGGACTTTAGATTAAGGAAAATCATTATGGGTTGAAATTATAAACCTCAGCTATTTTCATTGATTTTTGAAGTTTTGGGATTGCGGGTTTAAATGATATAAACCCGTAAATTTAAATTATGGCGGATTGAAAAAGTAAATATCTGTATCACTTGACCATAAGAAAGAAAATTATATACGGACTCCATTGGTCTATTTTTGAAAATGATTTCCAATGTTTGAAAGGAAATATATGAGTTTTTATTTTTAAATATAATAAATATTTTATTTTAATATTATAAAATTTAGAATTTAAAATTATTGATTTTGGAAATTTTAAAATTTATAGGTTTAGTTTAAAGGTAATTTATAAAAAAAAATTATTTATAATTTTATATTTTTTTAAAATATATAAAATAAGATTCTAAACCGATAATTAAAGGTTTAATTTATTTTAAATTGTATAAAATTAAATTTTACTTCATATATATATATATATAATTTTTTTAAAAGGTTTTATTTTATATTTATATTTAAATTAGATTTTTTATAACTTAAATAAATTAAGAAGGTTGGAAAGGAAAATTGGAATTTATTTGTAACTTAAATTGATTAATAATTGAATTTAAATAAGGACTTATTTGGAACTTATTGGTTTTGGAAATTTTTAATTTTTAATTATGCTTTATAGCTTGATTTAAAAGTGATTAAATGGATACTTTCGAATTTAAATGAAATTAAATTGAATATTTAATTTTGATTTAAATAGGTGATTTGAGATTTTGTTTAGAAATTTATAAAGTGATTTTTTATGACCACGGTGTGAAATAAGCGTTTGGTTGTTAAAGAGACCGGGATCGGATACCGTCATATCTGTATGAGGTATTTACCTAGCCCTGACTCTCTCGAGTCAGCTTGATGTGGCTAAAACAGGAGCTATACCGGACCAAGTGAGGTCGCACCTCTTATCGGGCACATTTCTTCGAAATCATATCTATTGCTTTTGTGATTTGATTTTGGTGTGCACACCTTTGATTTGGGAGTGTGTCTCGAGGTAGGCGGTAGTAGCTGCTATGCGTTACCACCAGTTCGGGAGTGCAAAACGGTATAATCCTACACTAGGCATTGCCTTGCATGCCTTGTAACATGCCTTATCGCGCCCTCTGCGAGTTTGTTTTGTACCGTACCTATGGAGTACTCCCTTAGTATCCCATCAGTTTGGTGGGGCTCACAATATCTGTATGGACTACAGGAATATATAAAATGTGTTAAGGGGGATATGGGTAACGGCTTAACTCTATTTTGATGTTTTACTTTACTGTAGACATTATATATGTAGCGTATTGTACTATGTATGTAGATAGTTTACCGAATCCTTAAAGGATGGAATCCCAACATCCTTTAAGTTATGTTGTGTTGTACATGACATTTCACTTGAGTTTGATTTATCTGCATAAGAATGTTAATCCTGACTCGAGTGTTTTGTGTTTTGCTTCACACTCGGGTCAGCCTGAGTGTCATAGCTTTTGGAAACTCATCCTCTGGAGCTTGGAGTTCGCTTGGAAGACCTATCTTATCCATTTCAGCTTTCAGTTTATTTATGTTATTCTCAGTTGTATGTTTCAGACTTTTCAGTTGCTTTTGGGTTAGAGACTTCTGTGTACAAGGATTTCTGTTGTATTCTATTATGGACTTTGTTATTTCTGTAGTAGCCTCATGAACTACTAGTTATTTTATTCCACTGCTTATTATTGTAAACTCTATGTCTGTGATTCTGTGATTGATTTATTTACTGTATATGCTAAGTTTTGTCAATTATAAATTAACAATATGTTATTTGGAGCAATTCAAGTCTGACATGTGTGGATTATTGTCGATTTAAATGGTTTGAAATAGCGGGTCATTACAATAAGTATATGGATATTTTCTAAGTATTGAAAATATAAAGGTTGTGAATATATCTTTGTAAAAGTATTTTGATACAAGTATTTACAAGATGGTTTTAATTGATGAAACGATTAATTAAGGAGGCTTAGTGTTGCTTGTGCTTAACCAAATGTTGGGTTTTTCTATGGAATTAAATCCCTGATTGAATGTTTGTTATTTGATGGTTAAATAACCGACTATCGAATTTGGACCCAAATATAACTTCGGAAATATCTAGAAGAAACGCGTTAGTTATGTGGCACAGTCATCTCCGATGATGTTGTACTGCGCATATAAATCTCATTTCGTTCTCCTAGAATAATGATAAGGAAATCCGTCCACTAACAGTTAGGAGGTGATCTTCGATCTTATCTTTGACTGTTTATTTCCTAAAGAACCAGGGTTGAGTTTACCGGAAACCGTCGAATGTTGTTTCAAAGAGACTGGGATAGGATATGTTATCCGAAAACCACTTCGATCCAACTCAAGCATTCGAAGTAAAGACGTCTTGAAGATGATGGAATTGGAGATGGAGTTCTCAAGCGTTTCGTTCAGTCCTAGAACGAACTTGTATGGATGAATGCTGATATTGCATTGGTTGCCTGGAGAGCAATATTAGCATTCCAAGATAGTTTGCTAAGAGGAAATGGTAAGAGTGTAGCCTCTTCAAGCCTCATGCCTGGGAAATGAATAAAGCAAGGACATGCGGTAGGGCTAAGTGGGCCTCTTCATGTATACTTTGGGATCCCATTGTGTGGTTGTTGGGTGCAACCAAGGGGTGATCGTATTCGGTGCTACTTGAGAAGGGGGTAGTGCCGGTCCTAAGTAGCAGAGGTGCAATGTGTTGTAGCCTCCCGTACACTTTATCTAGAGGTGTGTGGATTCGGTGGGTAAACCCTTACCCTTTCATAATTGGAATCCATTCTCCAATACGAACCATCGGTTTTGGTTGTAGAACCTAGTATGCTGGAATTTGATTAATGTAACAATTTCTACTGTGATTAATAAGTATTTGTATATTAGACATTATTATACTATCAAGGATTTCATATGAAATGTTTTGGTTATCGTAAGGTAAAAGCCCGTCCGTGTTTATGTGCGGCGTGGTCTTACGAGATACTTTTGATTTTCGAAAGGTTTCTATAACTTTAAAAGTCCAATTGGGTGTGTTTTCTCATGCTGGTTTTCTAGACTGACTCGGGTGTTATTTTATTATAATGCTCGGGTCAGACCGAGAATATCTACATATTGCTTTGGATGCATTGGAGCTTAGGAGACGAGTTGGAGGTCTTCAAGTCGTATTTTCTTATATGTTTATTTCCACTGCTTTGTCGATGAAATTATCAGCAATTGTGAGGACGAGATGTTATAACTTTCCAGGCTGATGATTGTGATTTTTGTTGTAATCTGATGGATGTAAGTATATAACAGTTTCTCTTTTGTAAAAATCATTGATATTATATTATATATTATTCCGCTGCGATTGTGAGATTCTGTATTATTTTAATTTCTTTCTTCTTCTCTTCTTCTCTTCTTTCTTCTTTCTTCTTTCTTTCCCTTAACTATCCGTCTTTCCATTTGATTTAGGTTGGACATGTGTGGTTTATTATCACCTTGAATTGTACGGAAAGCGGGTCGTTACACTGGACTAGTATAAAATTCTTGGTGTCTTCTTTACCTTTACTTTTATTGCATTTACTTAATATTATATGATTGTTTTGTGATTATATTATTACCTATGTTTGAATTTTCTGTAATAAAGTTTGAAATTGTCAATACGATATTTACCCCCTCTAGTGTAAAATAGCCTTAAGGTCCATTTCGCTATAGAATAGATTAGGTTATCACACCTATCTTCACTCCATCCACATTTGGTATCAGAGCATACGGTTTTCAAAAACTCATAATCTAATTTTGAACATTTTAATGGCTACCAACACACTATTGTAGAAGGCCAATCAACTGTTAGGCCCCCACTTTTTAATGGTAGTAATTATGCACACTGGTCATGTAGAATGAAAATCTATTTACAATCCAATGGCTTTGAAATTTGGAATATTACCCAAAGTAAGTATTATAGGGAACCTGAGACTGCATATGCTCAATGGACAAACAAGCAAAAGGCTTAAGCACTTACTAACTCAAAAGCTATGAATATACTATTTTGTTTATTAGATAAAAATGAATTTAATAATTTTTACACGTAAGTCTGCATTACGAAATATGGAGAACGCTGCAAGTTACACATGAAGGCACTAGTAAGGCTAAAAAAACCAAGATTTCTATGTCAACTAAAATGGAACTAAATGAGTTTATTTCTGACCTGTATTTTAGATTTCAAGACATATTACATACTTTAATTTCATTAGGAAAAGAATATACTAAAGAGGATCAAGTCTGAAAGATTCTTAATTCACTTACAAGTGAACAGGATTAGAAGACTCTGGTTATAGAAGTAGTCAATGATATCAGTATAATGAAAGTAAAAGAATTAATAGGTAATTTAAAGTCATATGAAGTTCAATTGCAGGGCTGAAAGGAAAGCCGGACAGGTGAGAAGTAAACATTGGCATTCAACGCTACTCATGGGGACTAAGGATCAGATGATGATGAGAAAGTGGCATCTACGATAAGGAATTTTAGAAAATTCCTAAAGTATTAAAAAAGAAACAGGTGTAGAAGGATTGATGGAAACCCGAACAAATTAAGAAGCGAAGATATCGTCAAATGCTTTAGATGTAACAAAATTGGACACTTTCAGAGAGATTGTATGAATAAAAAGAAATCGAAGTTCTCTCACAAAACTAACTCTTTCAATAAAAAGAGGAAACGGGCTAACAATGCAACATGGGACGATTCAGACTCCACATCAAGCAGTAATGACTCGGAGATAGAAAGTGCAAATCTATTCTTCCTAATAAAAGTTGAACAGACACCGGTTAATCATAAAGAAAAAGCCATGAATACCGAAGAAAACCATGAGTAACTCAAAAAGTCGGTCAATCTTAATTTAATCTATTATTCATCAGTTCAGATAATTCGACTTTCATAAATAAAATATGTGTCTGATTTTATTAGTTCTTTTAGAAACATTGTTTGAAACTGTAAAATAGAATTTCAAATTAATATTCTTTATAGTTAATACAAAATTCATATAAATTGAAAAATATTTATTTCAAAATATTATACAATATGTAAAATAAGACGTATTATTTAGAAATACAAATTTACAAATAATAAAATTATAAAATATACATATGTATATAAATAATTATATATTTTAAAAGAATAAACTTTAAAAAAATATCATAACGTAGATATTAATTAATAATAAAATGAAATTATATTATCAAAATAAGTACTTTTAAGTTATTTATAAATAATAAATACTCATGAAATACTCTAATTTGGTAAAAAGAATTTTTTTTCTATAATAATTTAATTTGAAATTCTAACCTATCTTTTCTATTTAATTCAAACATCATAAAACAATTTGTTTTAATTTATAAAACTTGAAAACTTAATTGACAATATGTTAAAAAAATCATTAATAAATTTACTAAACTAAGAAGAAACCTGGAAATATGCTTATTTTATAAAATATTATATACATATATATAGAGGGAGAATTTAAATAAAATAAAAAATAGAATATATCATGAAAATTGAATGTGTCGACATACTGTAATTTTAAATATCAACCTATAGGACGTTAAAACAAATCTCCCTCCTTTATTTAAATTTTGAAATATAAACCGCCTATATAACTAAACTATTTCGTCTTCAGACATATTTCTTCCATATTTTTTCACTGTAAAAATTAAAAACACACACAAGTAATGGATCCAAACACATCTTATGGTGGTTGGTCCGAGCAAGAGGTTGGACATAAAACTAAGTTTGAGGGACTAGTGTAGGCTACTAGAGTGAGTTAAAATTCCATGTGAAAGGACTGCATTTAATATCAAGAAGCGTTGCTAAGATCTTTATTTGTTTATTTAAATGTGTATGTATGTTTGTTCTATTAGAAAACATTATTATATAAATAGTAGTCAAAAGTATGTTCCTATAGAAGACCTTTTTAAAGATTGGTAAATATTTTATAATATTTAAATTAATACCTTGTATAGCTAGTATTTTGTATATAGGATTTAGTTATATAAATGTTTATAGTATAACATATTACTAATGAATGATTATATTACATATAATAAAAATTGATTTTAATATAAAGTAGATGCTAACTTACTTTTTGGAACTAATCATTACTGTAAATTTATAAAATAGTAAAATACTTAACAAAAAAAATTCAGAAATGTTTAAAGAAAAATAGGAAAGTCGCCATACATAAATTTGTATGTCGACAAATAATGGTCAAATTTTAAATTATAATTGTTACGAATAGGGAACATTTAATTAACTAAGTATTTCTTCTATTAATACACATTTAAATATAGGGAAACGGCCATATCTTCTTCTCCAAAAATATTCAAATTTATTTTCAAAGAAAAATGGTTTTGGCAAAGGGTGTTTATAAAGAAAAATTAAGAGACAACATGGAAGAGACATTACAATCTTTCAAGATGGCTTTCCATGTGATTTTTAGAAATCTAAAACATTTGGAAATGCATTAGAAACAAATGATTCATGAACTTGAAAGGCATCTCGCATTACTTTGATGCTTTATATGCTATGTCTTAAGGGAATAAAACATTTCTATTTCTAAAAAGACTGGTTATGAGAAGATCGATGATGAAGACATGGAAATGGACATGAAGAAACTCAAAGACTAAGAAGAAAATTTTGTTGAAGGAATTTTTGGTGACTCTTTAAAATATTACTTCGCTAATACAACGAAAAATTAATAACTCCATATATATATAATCCACAATAATCATATAATATTCATCAATAAGCGTAGAAGTTTTATACGTCCTTATATAATTTATTAACCCGACTTACAAACCCATTCTTGTTGATGACAAAGGGGGAGAAGTTGTATAAAATATAATAGGCAAAAAGATAAAGGAGTTGTATGGCATATATTCAAGGGGAGTTAGGGGGAATTTTTAACTAAACACCATTATATTTTATAACAGAATATTTAATGGTTGTCGTCATCGAAAAGGTGGAAATTGTTAATACCCAAGGCATTCAATAATAACCATATAAATATTATTACTAATGTTTTTCTAGTTATATAGTATATTATGCAGGATATCAAGAATACTTAACAGGCCTATACAAGTGATGATTGAATAAAAGCTTGAAGAACTGATCGGTATAAATCAAGAGTTGATCGAGATATATTTGAAGACTCATGAGTTTTGAAAAAATTAAAGAATAAAAGCATGAAGAGCTGATGACATTTGTGTCAGTATTTAATCGAGTCTTAGATTAAATATTAAAGACCTAAGTGGTATCATATCTTTGATTATCCTCACTTAGAAAATCATTTTCCGCTTAAAATATTTTTATAAAAGAATAATAAATAATTTGTTTATAAAATCAATTTTAACGGAGATTTTATAAAGAAATATAGTTTAAAACATTTTCAAAATGGTTCTAAACGTATACAAATAAATTTGTATATGTGACGACCCGACTATCTATTACCAGAAAGTTGCATCATCTTAGAGAAAGAAAGGGATAGAAAAGAGAAAAGATAGAGAAGAAAGAACTAAACAACATCAGAATCTCACAGCGGAACGAATAAATTATATTAATCACATAAGTATTACATAATATACAACATCAATCAGAGTTACACAGATTATACATCACATACTAGACAGTTATAAACACATGTCTAGTTATTACAACTCAAATACAACATAGAGAAACTACACAGAGATACCAACACAGCAGAACACTATATATATATCTATACGCTGAAGCCTCCTGCTCCATTGCTCCTCCAGAATTCGTCAAAGCTAACCTGAATCCCTTGGCTACTCGTAAAAATTTGAGTACCCGAGAGTTTAAGAAAAACAGAAATAAACTCCGGGTCAGACATGGGTCTGGTATGAGTAAACGGTTAAAGTTGCTTAATTTTAAAAACCTTGTGAAAACAAAGGTATCACGTAAGACTTCCCACACATAAACATGGGTAAGTTTTTACCTTACGCTAACCAAACATTTGATAGGAAATCCAGTGATATTATAATAGGGTCTAGGGTTTCCAAATAAAATACAGAAATAGCTGGAATGCTTACATCTCACGTTCCAACATAGTTGGGCACAACTAAATCGTACGGCGCTTATTGGAGATTGGATTCCATACAATGGCAGGGCTACTGGGGTACCGCCCGTCACAGTACGTGGCCTAGATCAACGTACCGAAGATCACGCCCAATCCCCTGCAACACAAGGCGGAACCATCCCTTACTGGACAGTCCCGAATAAGACAACCCCACGGTTGTAGCTAGCAACCGCCCACACAGCCGAAATAAAAAGGGACCTCTAGACAAGGGTATATCTCACTCTCAAGTGGGTGCTACCCACGAAGCCTTGCTGCACCTCCCCTGTTTTAGCCATTCCCAGTTGATGAGGCTTGAGGCAACGATTTACCTTTATCAGAACACATCACTTAGAATGCTCATCGTCCACCTGACGATGTGCTGAAAGCATTCAATCCATACAAGTTTGTTCCGGGTTCGAACGAAACCGAAGGCATTATCTCGTCACACTCATTTGGGAATCGCCCTCAAATTTAACGACAATAACCCTTGCACTCTGAATCTTCATCTTCACTTGAGATTCACGACCTATCGTTAATTTGGATCGATGTGGTTTTCGGATATCCAAATCTGGAAACCCGATCCCGGTCTCATCGAAATCCAAATCGCCATCTTTTAGGTCCAAGTTGTTTTAAAGTTAAAACAATCCAATTCTATTTTCTATATACACAAAGATAGATAATTCATATCATCACAATAGATAATTCATATTATCATCACAAACAGATAATTCACATTATCATCATATTCAACCAAAACATCCATATCACACAACATCACTTATCTCATATTTGAGATCTCAAACCATTCAAGACAATCAACATCATTCAACATCCATAAGCAATGATTTATTAATCACCATCTATAATTAATTTAAAGTGAATTAAATTAATTACTTCCACCTCTAATTAATTTAAATAAATTAAATTAATTACTTTCATCTCATAAATCTTGCTTACTTAATCATTAATTAATTACAAATCAATTAATTGATCATCCTCTAATTATCCATCTTAATTAATCATCCTGATTAGTTATTCTTAATTACCTTAAGTAATTAGCCTTTAATTAATTACACAAATTAATTATCCTTAACCATTCACAGTAATTAACCATTTATTACTTCATTTATTACATTAATTAATGATCCTAAATTAATTACTTCCATTAATTAATTAACTATAATTAATTACATTAATCCTTAATTAATTACATTAATTAATTAATCTTTAATTAATCACTTTCATTAATCAACCTTAATCATAAACAGTAATTACCATCCTGTAATTACTTACCTTAATTAATTAACTTCTTAATTAATTATATAAATCCTTTGATTAATTACATTAAGTAATAAATCTTTGATTACTTCTACTAAGTAATTATCCTTTAATTACTTCACATTAAGTAATTCCCTTTAATTAATTACATCCAGAAATTATACATTACTTACTTCACTAAGTAATTCCATTATTCAATCTCATTAAGTAATTTTACTTAATCAACCATCAATGATTATCTTTAATTAATCAATCAACTAATTATCTTAAATTAATCACATTCATTTGATTAATTACAATTGGGTAATTCATTCCTTAATTGCCTTTAAAACAAATTAATTAATCTTTAATTGTAGATTAATTATCCTTTAATTATTAATTAATAAATCTTAATTATCAATTAATAAAACTTAATAACAAATTAATAAATCCTTAATTAATCAGTTAATTAATCCTTAATAACAGTTAATTAACCCTTAATATTAGTTAATTAATTCTTAATTAACTTTAATTATAGATTAATTATTCTTTAATTAATTACTTAATTAATCCTTAATCATTATTAATTAAATTAACTAATTACTCTTAATTACATCATTTTATTAATTAGACATTAATTATTAAAATATTAATTAACTTTTTAGATAAATCTTTATCTTTATTTAATGACTCACTTGTCATTAACATAATTTAAATACATTTAAAACATTCCACTTTTAATTTAACTTTTAAATTTAAGATAAGAAATAACTTACAATTTAACTTAACAAATTTTAAGTAAAACAAATTATAAAACTTCTAAATCAAATGTTAAAAGAAACATTTTGTTTCCATAATAGTTTGAATTAGATTCAATTTAAAACTTAAAACTTGTTTTAAAAAAAACTATTAAAATTTCATTTCTAATCTTAAGTTTAAAAATAACTTTACTTAACAAAAATTAAATTAAACAAAATTTAAAACTTCTTTATTAAATGTTAAAGAAAACAATTATTATTTATAAAGTAATTTTATAAAAGAAAGTTCAAACTAAATTTATTTTTAAATTTCAAAAACCTTGGTTTTTAAAACCCTTTTTAAAATTGTTTTAAATCTTCTTCGGGTCGAACCCGAAGATCACTCGGGTCAAGCCCCGAGTTTCCCTTCTTCTTTCCCTTTTTACAAAAAAACTTAGATTAATTTTAAAGTTTAAAAACTGTAGGCTTATCACCCACAACTACTCGAGTACAAACTCGAGTCAATACCCAAAAAACCCGATCCCTACTTCGAGACAAAACCAAACCCAAACAACAGACACCACTGACACCCCCGTGTACATGCACCACCACCTGAAGCTACTCCGACCATCGTTCATCCTTCCGGTACCACACTCATCATCGTTGCAACAAGAATCGACCATCAAATCACTCGCACACGCCCCTGATCAAAAACGAGCAATCCAGTTGAAAACTGGAACCAGAACCCTCACCAGAAAATGCCTCGAACCACTCACGCCGACCACTGGCGACGCTACAACCTCGGCCACACAATCTCTATCCACGCTTCCTTCCACCGAGTTTCGCGCCACTCGATCCCCTGAAGACATCGCAGCAATCAAAAACCCAACCTCGACCAAACATAGGGCTTAAACCCTAAACTCACATCGTCCGGCCACCTCATCGATTGAGAACTCCTCCGATCATTTTTGTCGTGACCACCCATCATCATTCCACCTCCAGTTGAAACCCTGACCTTCCCGGTTACATAGATCATCAGAATTTGCTTAGAAAACAAATTTCAGACATTTCCCAAATACACATTCATCTCAACACTAAAAGCTATGATTTTTGTCTTAAAAATCCTAACTTTTAAAATGGATTCAAGTTATAATCTTAAAATAGTAAATTAGGACGATTGATTTTACATGTTTATAAGATTTTTACTGTAAATCTTGAGTTCTAGATTTCCATATATAACAAGCATGTTTAAAAATATTTTTAGATTCAAGTTTATGATTTAACAAACTGAATTTGTTTAAAAACTACGGCCTAACAGAGATCAGGGAAAGAGATTTGGAATTTAGATCAAAAATTTAAAACCTGAACTAAGAACAGAGGTATAAAAAAAACAACAGACATGCATAGTTCAAAGCATAAACAAACATACTGCACATATATATCAACATATGCAAGCATTACTTATTTCAGAATTTCACAAGCAACAATCCTGTATCTACTTAAAGTTTTTAAATTAAGAGTTTACTCACCTTTTTTTAAAAAGACAGAGAGTTTGGAAAACTGGATTTGAAACTGAAGCTTTGAAAATTTGAATACTTTGCATTGCTTGATTTCCTTAAAACTGAAGAAGCTTTAAAACTGGAATGCTTAGTTGAACTGAAACTTGATGATGAGATGATTCAAGACTTGATTTCAGGCTTGCAAATTTGAAAATGAAATCTGGTTACAGGCTTTTGAAAAGATTTCAGGGTTTTGATTTGTTTTGAGGGAAGTTTACAGGCTTGATGATTTCTGGTTTGCTAAGTTTTTTTAATAAACGAAAATGAAAAGGAGATTGATATATAAGAAACAAGTAATCAGGCTTTGTATTTCTGGTACAAGATTAGTCAGAGATTTTTCTTCTCTTGTGGAGGCTGAGATGGTTTTTCCTTGTGCTAGAGATGATGGCATTAAATGCCTTGTTCCTTATCATGTTTACACATACCATTTCTTTTATTTTGAAGGTACAATCTTGTATATATTTTATTTTCCTCTTTTGTCCTACTTCATTGTATACTACATGTATTCCACTAGTGTAAATATATATATAATTCTAGAGTTATCTTAAGTTCTCATTTCAAATCTTTTCATAACCATTTATTTGAAATATTCATTTCTATTTAGCACTTAATGTATTTAACTAATGTATTTGTTTCCATTTTAACCTTAACTACCAAACACTTCATTTATAATTATTTATTTTTATACTTATGAATTACTTTTTAGAGAAAATAAAATAAAACTATTTATATTTATATATAAGACAATACATTAATAATGTTATTTGAAAATAAAAATTTGTCAAATTTAAATAATTTATAAAAGAGATTATAAATTCCTATTATTATTAAATGAATTAATATATCATATTTATTAAACAATATTTTAAAACAAACCTTTTTAAATAAATTTTAAACTTAAGCTAAGATATAATTTCATAAATTAAACATTTATCTTAAATATTATAAAACCATATATTTCAAATTAAATCATAATTTCCAAATTACCAAAATATATTAGAATTTGAAAACAAGTTTTATTTATTTATTAAATTCAAACCAAAGATTTCTATTTACAATATACACAAATATATACACATTATAAGTAGAAACAATTTATTAGCTTTTAAAAAGATAAAATCTCCAATTAAATATTTATTAAAAGAAGATTATTAAATCAATTTAAATTTCTCAATAAAAATTATCAAATCAATTTAAATTTCAATACAGATTATTAAATTGATATTGCCAAAAATTCCGGGATATCACATTCCTCCCCCCTTAAAAGAATTTCGTCCCCGAAATTTAAAACAAAGGTAATTTAATAATCTCATTAATGATTTAATTTTAAAAACACAAGCATATATTAATCATATGCTAACAACCATAGCAACCAACTCATCCAATCAACCAATCTAACTATCCAGACAAAATTGTGGATAGAATTTCCTAGAGTTTCCCAAGTAAAAATACCGGGATACTCTCCCTACAGAACCCAAACAAAACTATATTACTAAGCTACAGAGCTCCTACTCATCTAGATCCATAATCTACACAAGAGATCTGACCACACCCAAGACCTGATCAACAACCAAACCCTTCTGAACTACTGGTTCCAAAATCAGTGATGAATCATACACGTACTCCCTCAGAGATACGTGAAATACATTGAATCCCAGTCTTCCAAATTGGCAATTCACTCCTGTAATCCAAAACACTTATCCTTACAAGAATACAGAAAGATCCAATATACTTCGGAGCTAACCTCACAGTCTTACCCAATCTTATTGCTCCCTTTACGGAGAAAATCTCAACAACAACGAAGTTTCCAACTTCAAATTCCAAATTCCTCCGTTTTCTTATCCACATAACTCCTTTGATGATCCTAGACTACCTACATCCTTTCCTGATCGGCTCAATCTTCGTTGATGCTTCAATAACAAACTGGGTCAAAATAACTCAACAAAAAGATCCTCTCCAGATTTACCCAAAATCCAAAATACAACTCCACTCCACCATCATCAGTAGATTACAACTTACTTCTCCTATCCAGAAAAGACAAAACAAAAACACTTGCCAATCTAGCCTCGAATCCAGAAAAAATCCTGTAGAAATTCTCTAATCCTAACACACTACAACTTTCGGTTGCTTCCGCTCTAGAACAGCTGCCACCTTGCTTCCGTTGCACAACTTTGATCTGGGGTAGATAAACATGTCGATGAATTCGAGCAAAATCTTAACCAACACCTCCTGGACACATAGTTCATTAGATCCACCACAATCGGAAACGTAGGTTATCTCAAAGACATAACCAACTGCTCAAAGAAACAAATGAGTCCTCAGTCAAGGGTATTGCCTTCAGCTACCCTTAGCTAGAAGAAACTCGAAACTAGATACAGAAGAGAAAACACAAATTCTTCACCAAATCTTCTTAGAAACCATCCATCTCCTTAGCTAAATCACCGGAATCTCTTCCAGACCCAGGCCAATGGAAATTAAACTTCCTAATGTAGACAAACTGCTGGCTTCCTTGAAAACTTCTGGACAAATCTTTGACAACTCTATAACTCATACATCCTCTAGAGATGCCACAAATCCATGCAAAATATTATCCAAGAGAATCACTCAAACTATTGCAAGTCGCTTTTGTGATCCCATCCAGACCAATATCCACAGATACTATTCTCTCTTCACAAATCAGAACAGTTTGTCCTTGACTAACCAATCCACCAAAGAAATGGATCCACCCTGCTGCTTCTGAATTCCACCACTAGGGTACTATTAAGCCAAAAGATCTTCCTGCTGGCACAAAACATCTCTCAACTGCACTACTGCCACGGATGCCAAAAACTTCCTAATCCAAAGCTCCTTTGAGAAACTCAGACTTCGAACCAAACACAACATCCAGCTGAAACTCGGTCTCACCATCGATGCAGACACACTCTCTCAAACTTGTTCCAAAGAAAACATCTTCGGAAACATCCATAGTCACTGCGTCTCACCACGCAACTACTACTTCTTGAGGTTGCCAACATACCATCACTTATTTCTGCCTAACCGACAGATCCCAACTCTCAAAAAAATCCGCTCACACGAGCGCGATCAAACTTGCACTTAATGATGAACTCCGAATCTTAACAGGTTTCCTTCAGAGATCAATAAAATCCTTACATCAAACAAAACCCACTCGAGACGGTATTAGGTTTACAGTCTCGACATATACACTTCCAACCTCAAACATCCAAACTCCAACCATTGGTAGTCGTGTTACACACACCACTACCCCATCTACCTTTATAACTTATATTGGAAAACCCGAACAGGTAACCCAACAGATAGGTAGAAATATAGATATACATATATATAAAAATTACAAGTACGCTCTCTCAAGATAGACACCACTCCAGAGCTTAGGTATTCGCTCAACCTATGCTTTGATACCAACTGTGACGACTCGACCTTCTATTACCAGAAAGTCGCATCATCTTAGAGAAAGAAAGGGATATAAAAGAGAAAAGATAGAGAAGAAAGAACTAAACAACATCAGAATCTCACAGTGGAACAAATAAATTATATTAATCAAATAAGTATTACAAAATATACAACATCAATAAGAGTTATGCAGATTATACATCACATACTAGACAGTTATAAACACCTGTCTAGTTATTACAACTCAAATACAACATAGAGAAACTACACAGAGATACCAACACAGCGGAACACTATATATATATATATATATATATATATATATTTATACGCTGAAGCCTCCTGCTCCTTTGCTCCTCCAGAATTCGTCAAAGCTAACCTGAATCCCTTGGCTACTCGTAAAAATTTGAGTATCCGAGAGTTTAAGAAAAACAGAAATAAACTCTGGGTCAGACATGGGTCTGGTATGAGTAAACGGTTAAAGTTGCTTAATTTTAAAAACCTTTTGAAAACAAAGGTATCACGTAAGACTTCCCACACATAAACATGGGTAAGTTTTTACCTTACGCTAACCAAACATTTGATAGGAAATCCAGTGATATTATAATAGGGTCTAGGGTTTCCAAATAAAATACAGAAATAGCTGGAATGCTTGCATCTCACGTTCCAACATAGTTGGGCACAACTAAATCGTACGGCGCTTATTGGAGATTGGATTCCATACAATGACAAGGCAAATGGGGTACCGCCCGTCACAGTACGTGGCCTAGATCAACGTACCGAGGATCACGCCCAATCCCCTGCAACACAGGGCCGGAACCATCCCTTACTGGACAGTCTCGAATAAGACAACCCCATGGTTGTAGCTAGCAACCACCCACACAGCCGAAATAAAAAGGGACCTCTAGACAGGGGTATATCTCGCTCTCAAGTGGGTGCTACCCACGAAGCCTTGCTGCACCTCCCATGTTTTAGCCATTCCCGGTTGATGAGGCTTGAGGCTACGATTTACCTTTATCAGAACACATCACTTAGAATGCTCATCGTCCACCTGATGATGTGCTGAAAGCATTCAATCCATACAAGTTCGTTCCGGGTTCGAACGAAACCGAAGGCATTATCTCGTTACACTCATTTGGGAATCGCCTTCAGAGTTAACGACAATAACCTTTGCACTCTGAATCTTCATCTTCACTTGAGATTCATGACCTATCGTTAATTTGGATCGATGTGGTTTTCGAATATCCAAATCTGGAAACCCGATCTCAGTCTCATCGAAATCCAAATCGCCATCTTTTAGGTCCAAGTTGTTTTAAAGTTAAAACAATTCAGTTCTATTTTCTATATACACAGAGATAGATAATTCATACCATCACAATAGATAATTCATATTATCATCATAAACAGATAATTCACATTATCATCATATTCAACCAAAATATCCATATCACACAGCATCACTTATCTCATATCTGAGATCTCAAACCATTCAAGACAATCAATATCATTCAACATCCATAAGCAATGATTTATTAATCACCATCTATAATTAATAAAGTGAATTAAATTAATTACTTCCATCTCTAATTAATTTAAATAAATTAAATTAATTACTTTCATAAATCTTGCTTACTTAATCATTAATTAATTACAAATCAATTAATTGATCATCCTCTAATTATCCATCTTAATTAATCATCCTGATTAGTTATTCTTAATTACCTTAAGTAATTAGCCTTTAATTAATTACACAAATTAATTATCCTTAACCATTCACAGTAATTAACCATTTATTACTTCATTTATTACATTAATTAATGATCCTAAATTAATTACTTCCATTAATTAATTAACTATAATTAATTACATTAATCCTTAATTAATTACATTAATTAATTAATCTTTAATTAATCACTTTCATTAATCAACCTTAATCATAAACAGTAATTACCATCCTGTAATTACTTACCTTGATTAATTAGCTTCTTAATTAATTATATAAATCCTTTGATTAATTACATTAAGTAATAAATCTTTAATTACTTCTACTAAGTAATTATCCTTTAATTACTTCACATTAAGTAATTCCCTTTAATTAATTACATCCAGTAATTATACATTACTTACTTCACTAAGTAATTCCATTATTCAATCTCATTAAGTAATTTTACTTAATCAACCATCAATTATTATCTTTAATTAATCAATCAACTAATTATCTTAAATTAATCACATTCATTTGATTAATTACAATTGGGTAATTCATTCCTTAATTGCCTTTAAAACAAATTAATTAATCTTTAATTGTAGATTAATTATCCTTTAATTATTAATTAATAAATCTTAATTATCAATTAATAAAACTTAATAACAAATTAATTAATCCTTAATTAATCAGTTAATTAATCCTTAATAACAGTTAATTAACCCTTAATATTAGTTAATTAATTCTTAATTAACTTTAATTATAGATTAATTATTCTTTAATTAATTACTTAATTAATCCTTAATCATTATTAATTTAATTAACTAATTACTCTTAATTACATCATTTTATTAATTAGACATTAATTATTAAAATATTAATTAACTTTTTAGATAAATCTTTATCTTTATTTAATGACTCACTTGTCATTAACATAATTTAAATACATTTAAAACATTCCACTTTTAATTTAACTTTTAAATTTAAGATAAGAAATAACTTACAATTTAACTTAACAAATTTTAAGTAAAACAAATTATAAAACTTCTAAATCAAATGTTAAAAGAAACATTTTGTTTACATAATAGTTTAGAATTAGATTCAATTTAAAACTTAAAACTTGTTTTTAAAAAAACTGTTAAAATTTCATTTCTAATCTTAAGTATAAAAATAACTTTACTTAACAAAAATTAAATTAAACAAAATTTAAAACTTCTTTATTAAATGTTAAAGAAAACAATTATTATTTATAAAGTAATTTTATAAAAGAAAGTTCAAACTAAATTTATTTTTAAATTTCAAAAACCTTGGTTTTTAAAACCCTTTTTAAAATTGTTTTAAATCTTCTTCGGGTCGAACCCGAAGATCACTCGGGTCAAGCCCCGAGTTTCCCTTCTTCTTTCCCTTTTTACAAAAAAACTTAGATTAATTTTAAAGTTTAAAAACTGTAGGCTTATCACCCACAACTACTCGAGTACAAACTCGAGTCAATACCCAAAAAACCCGATCCCTACTTCGAGACAAAACCAAACCCAAACAACAGACACCACTGACACCCCCGTGTACATGCACCACCACCTGAAGCTACTCCGACCATCGTTCATCCTTCCGGTACCACACTCATCATCGTTGCAACAAGAATCGACCATCAAATCACTCGCACACGCCCCTGATCAAAAACGAGCAATCCAGTTGAAAACTGGAACCAGAACCCTCACCAGAAAATGCCTCGAACCACTTACGCCGACCACTGGCGACGCTACAACTTCGGCCACACAATCTCTGACCATCCATGCTTCCTTCCACCGAGTTTTGCGCCACTCGATCCCCTGAAGACGTCGTAGCAATCAAAAACCCAACCTCGACCAAACATAGGGCTTAAACCCTAAACTCACGTCGTCCGGCCACCTCATCGATCGAGAACTCCTCCGATCATTTTTGTCGTGACCACCCATCACCATTCCACCTCCAGTTGAAACCCTGACCTTCCCGGTTACTTAGATCATCAGAATTTGCTCAGAAACCAAATTTCAGACATTTCCCAAATACACATTCATCTCAACACTAAAAGCTATGATTTTTGTCTTAAAAATCCTAACTTTTAAAATGGATTCAAGTTATAATCTCAAAATAGTAAATTAGGATGATTGATTTTACATGTTTATAAGATTTTTACTGTAAATCTTGAGTTCCAAATTTCCATATATAACAAGCATGTTTAAAAATACTTTCAGATCCAAGTTTATGATTTAACAAACTGAATTTGTTTAAAAACTACGGCCTAACAGAGATCAGGGAAAGAGATTTGGAATTTAGATCAAAAATTTAATACCTGAACTAAGAACAGAGGTATTAAAAAAACAACAGACATGCACAGTTCAAAGCATAAACAAACATACTGCACATATATATCTACATATGCAAGCATTACTTATTTCAGAATTTCACAAGCAACAATCCTGTATCTACTTAAACTTTTTAAATTAAGAGTTTACTCACCCTTTTTTTTAAAAGACAGAGAGTTTGGAAAACTGGATTTGAAACTGAAGCTTTGAAAATTTGAATACTTTGCATTGCTTGATATCCTTAAAACTGAAGAAGCTTTGAAACTGGAATGCTTAGTTGAACTGAAACTTGATGATGCGATGATTCAAGACTTGATTTTAGGCTTGCAAATTTGAAAATGAAATCTGGTCACAGGCTTTTGAAAAGATTTCAGGGTTTTGATTTGTTTTGAGGGAAGTTTACAGGCTTGATGATTTCTGGTTTGCTAAGTTTTTTTAATAAACGAAAATGAAAAGAAGATTGATATATAAGAAACAAGTACTCAGGCTTTGTATTTCTCGTACAAGATTAGTCAGAGATTTTTCTTCCCTTGTGGAGGCTGAGATGATTTTTCCTTGTGCTAGAGATGATGGCATTAAATGCCTTGTTCGTTATCATGTTTACACGTACCATTTCTTTTATTTTGAAGGTACAATCTTGTATATATTTTATTTTCCTCTTTTGTCCTACTTCATTGTATACTACATGTATTCCACTAGTGTAAATATATATATATATATATATATATATATAATTCTAGAGTTATCTTAAGTTCTCATTTCAAATCTTTTCATAACCATTTATTTGAAATATTCATTTCTATTTAGCACTTAATGTATTTAACTAATGTATTTGTTTCCATTTTAACCTTAACTACCAAACACTTCATTTATAATTATTTATTTTTATACTTATGAATTACTTTTTAGAGAAAATAAAATAAAACTATTTATATTTATATATAAGACAATACATTAATAATGTTATTTGAAAATAAAAATTTGTCAAATTTAAATAATTTATAAAAGAGATTATAAATTCCTATTATTATTAAATGAATTAATATATCATATTTATTAAACAATATTTTAAAACAAACCTTTTTAAATAAATCTTAAACTTAAGCTAAGATATAATTTAATCAATTAAACATTTATCTTAAATATTTTAAAACCATATATTTCAAATTAAATCATAATTTCCAAATTACCAAAATATATTAGAATTTGAAAACAAGATTTATTTATTTATTAAATTCAAACCAAAGATTTCTATTTACAATATACACAAATATATACACATTATAAGTAGAAACAATTTATTAGCTTTTAAAAAGATAAAATCTCCAATTAAATATTTCTCAACAAAAATTATCAAATCAATTTAAATTTCAATATAGATTATTAAATTGATATTGCCAAAAATTCCGGGATATCACAGTATATGTCAACATATAAGATATTTATATGTCAACAAATAAACCGTTGATGTATTTTTTAAATTTTCAAAAGAAGCAACTTTTGGTGCCATCCTTTCGTGAATGGACACAACTCTTCAACCTCTATTTAAAGGGATTCAATTTTTCAATAATAATTCTAATTACTTTCCTCATATCTCTCTTCTCATTCTCTTTAAGATTTCAACAAAATGCTACCGATTTCTACGTCAATTCTCTCTCTCAACATTCATACAAAAGATCAGAGAAGATTCACTTATGTTCTACACCATTAACTCTCTAACCTTCATCTACTCTACTTAAACGCAAAGATATTCCTCTATTGAAGGTCTATAACAAATTGTATCAACAAACTACTTGGAATTATGATCGAAAGATTTGATTTCTTGTAGTCTACTACTACTTATAAAATGGTTTTCTTAACCACTCTAGTGAAAGGTAAGACAAGATTGAGTTGTTTTACCTCCTGTGTCAAAGATAAGATTGATGTTCTGGTTACCCGAGTCAAATTCTAGAGGGTGTGTTAGTAACTTGAATTAAATTCTAGTTGGTGTCCTTGCCACTTGAGTCAAAGTCAAGAGGTATAGAGGGTGTTCTTGCCACTTAATTCAAAGTCAAGACGTGATTAGTGAAATTATGTTTGGGGTACAGGACTAGATGTAGGATTAGGAATTCGAACCAATATAAAATTCTTGGTGTCTTCTTTACCTCTACTTTTACTGTAATTTCTTACTATTATTTGATTGTTTTTTGATTATATTATTACCTATATTTGGATTTTATATGATAAAGTTTGAAATTTGCGAGTATATAGAAAAAAATTAAATACGCTATTTACCCCCCTCTAGTGTAAAATATCCTTAAGATCCATTCCACTGTAGTATAAACTAGGTTATCGCACCTATCATTACCCCATCCATAAATCTATGTTATGAGTTTATAAGTTTACTATCACTCCCACTGATACCTAGTACCATTGGCTACGATATACAAACAACCTTGTCCAAATCATCATTTGGATAGACCGTATTAAATTTTAATATCCATATACCATGTCTCATAGTCATAATATGCGATGCTTTACTAGTAGAATCCGAGTTGGATTTAGCTTGTCGATTGATAATGAAGATTCATTACGTTTAACACTTTGAATTGATAGCATGTTTTACCATCAACCTTGCTTTATGTATCAATAATTTTCCATCCATTTCAATCTTCTAAATCAAGATCCACTTGCAGTCGATAGGTATCATCCCTTTGAGTAAATTCTAAAGTCTAAACCATGTCAGTGTACATGGAGTCCATTTCTTATTTCTTAGCATTGAGCTTTGTGGTAGAGTCTTTACTCTCCAAAGTTTGTCAGTATATGAGAAGATAACGATCATGAATGATACGATCTTCTTTCTCACCATCAATGAGATACCCATAATATTTCTTTGATGTGTGACATTTCATATTAGATATTCTACTAAGTTGTATCTCTTAGGTTTTAGATAAATCAATATCATCCAAATGATTGATTCCTATGTTAGAATCTTGGACTTAACCCAAGTCCATTGTACTACCACTAATTTATCTAGAAAGAAATTCCTACCCAAGAAAGGTAGCATGCCCTGAAACAATGACTTTTGTTTTTTAGTATGATGGAATATGCATTCATGTAATTAAGGATAACCTATAATTTTACACAAACGAATCTAGCTTTGAGTTTACTGGGATTACGTTCTTAATGTAAGATGGATAACCATATATCCTAATATTTTTTAAGATGAGACTTCTTCTCATTCCATATTTTATATGCATTTAAAGACAAAAATTTGTTTCACAACTAAGCAAATACCCCCTAAAAGAAGGAGGTAACTTATCTTCATTCAGTAGTAGTTGAATGATGTCTAATAGAATTCTGTTTCCCCTATCTAAAACCTCATGATGTTATGGCTATAATAAGGAATATATGAGAAAGAATCTTATTCTCCTTTATGTTTTCTTGATGTTTCTAATCTATTTATCTCTTTGATCTAATCGAAATACTTTTCCATGACTGATTTTCTACTTCAATTTCATATTTTATGGAATTATCATAGATGTTTGACTTATGATTCATAAGACATATATGTCCATATCCAGATAAACCATCAGTGAATACGATAAAGTAAGTGGATTCACCATTGGTAGTTATAGTCATATATCTGTATGTATCAGTCCTAAAAGTTCATTAATACTTCGCAAACTCCTACTCGATGGGGCTTTGTCATTTTGTATAAGGCACAATGCATAAGTATTATGTAATTCTAAACACAATTAAAGAAGATATTCTTCATTCTCTTGACTTATGCTACATTATCGCACTAATATGGCCTATGTTACGGTTGTATTTTCCGCAGCCTTTAAATGGATTTAAACGATCGAATTGGATGAAAAAACAACATGAAATGAGCCAAGGACTTAGCAAACATCCTAGAAAGTCAAGATGAAGGAAATATCAACAATTAACCAAAAAAAGTTAAATCAAGTTTCGCAACATGGCACTCATGGACCAGCACCTATTTGTCTTGTGGACATAGATTCCTCGGGTCGGACTTGAAGCAAGGGAAGAAAAAATTAGGCACAACAACCTCAGGAAAACCCCAAGTCAAGCCTGAAGCAAACACCAAAAAATCTCAGGTCAGACTCCAAGCTAGTTCAATACCGATCCATGGGCCATGGATCGTTACCGATTCATGAAGCTTGTTTCGGGGATCGCCGTGCAACTTTTGTAGGATGGCGTGCAAGACGTGGAGAATACATGGAGCAATTTTTGGAGATTATTTTGGACGTTTTCATCTATAAATAGAGGATGAGAGTCACCATTTCGAGATCCTTTTTTCTACACTCTGAAATTCTGATCTACTTTAGCACTTTCTTGAATCGTCAAGACCACCAAGTTGTAAAAAAACTTTGTAAAAATAGAGAATAATCAATAGAGATTGACTAAGTGGACGTATGCCAGAGTATTCACCAAACCACTATAAAAATCTTTTTTTTCCTTACTATTTCTTTCTTTTTTTGACATTTCCCATTCTATTACTTAATTGGGTGTTTGTGCAAATTTTGGCATGAAAATTTTGGTGCTTTCATTGAGAGGGACTTAGATTTAAAAACGAGAAACTTGAATTTAAGAAGATGAGGAGATTATCAACTAGGAGAACTACTTTTAGGGAAAGCCAACAAGGACATGGGGGTAGCTAGTAGGTGTCCTCGGGATCGAACCCTCCATCCATCTACATAACCAGAGATGATATGGAGACGATGATGACGGAAATGTAGGAGAGAATGATAGCCTGTGAGGAAGAGATGATGTTTAGAAGGATGGGATAGTTGAGAACACGTGGAGTTGCTATAGACTAGAACTAGAGGCTAGCAGGTAGATCAAACGCACATGGGAACAGATCGGAACAAAGTGGAGCAACCTTTGATGACGCGCTACAACTCGGTACCGATTCCCAAGCATAAGTTGGTGCCAATCCAGGGGGACTTGGGGGCATGCTAACTTGAACTTAGGGGAAGACAAAGAATGCCTAAGAAATGATGTTGTGCCATAAAACATGAGTCAGAATGTGAACGTGTAACCAGAGTAGTATGTGCCAGAGTTTCCCCATAGGAATGTAGGGCAGTATGAAGGAATGGAATATAAGCTTCCGTTAGATGATAATGATATAATTACGAAAATGGTTAGACAAGTCTGGAAGATTTGAATAGAAATCCATTCACCCCTAACATTCGTTATGCAAGAAATCCATCGAATTTGAAGCTACCGACGCGGGAAATGTATGACAGATAGACAGATCCAACAGTTCATCTAATGAGATACATCCTACATATAGAGATATTTGGTGCTTCTAAGGAGGTAATGGGACAACGTTTCTCATTGTATTTGGTAGATTTAACTGTGATGTGCTTCAGATAGTTAGAGAATGGGTCCATAAGAACACGGGCATAATTATTGGATGGATTTATGAGGTAGTTCAGAGTTCATATCTCTCAACCAAAGAATGTGATGATGCTTTCAAGCGTAAAATAGAGAGTCAGAGAGACCCTAAGATGTTATCTAACAAGATTTAATACAACAGCCGCTGCGGTTCATAAGTCGAATCCATCAATAATCCTGATGGCGGTGGTTCCAGGAGTTGCTAATAATACGAATTTTAAGATTTCTTTGTAAAGGGATCCACCGATGGATCTTGCAGAATTTTACCATGAGGCTGAAAGAGACTTATGTCAAGCAGACGCTGAGGCTGAAACTATTAAGGTTAATTTTGTGGATGACGGAGGACAGTTTGGAGCGGGATATGGGAAAGATAAAGGAAAACGAAAGGCTGATGATAGCTTTGGAGTATCGAAGCATGCGAAGAGGGAATCAAAGTTCACTTCGTGTACAGACTGACTAAAACCCCAAAGAGAATTTACCTGGATACCATAGGACAAATTTCCTATTGGAAACCTACAAAGAGAGAGCCCACAGATTGGGAGAAGAGGTCTGGAAAGTTTTTCCTATTCCATAAGCTGGATGGGCATGAAAAAAAATGAATGTAAGCACCTGTGAGATTTGATTAAGGGGTAGGTTCAAAACAAATGGCTACAACAATATATGAGGAACCAAACTATAATGGTGCACTAGGAGCAGCCACCGTCTAAAGCGAATGTGTCTAGAAACGACCTTGGATCTAGGCCAAGAATAGTTATCTCGTGATCGAGATGGAAGAGAGTCGGCTTTGATTCTCACACTTTGCTTTTGTTCACAAATAAATGATGCAGTATTATAATCAAACCGCTAACTCGTGCATGAGACCTCGATCAGTCTCTTGACATGCTCTGAGTTAGATGTCTGACAGTAATGCCTGGTAGGATGGATGTTTTGGATGTTTGTTTGTTATTCTGATGTAGGTTCCATGAACGAATGCTTGACTTTGAAAAGCACTGGAATGAAAGAATTGATATCAATTTCAAAACATCAACGGAGATTGGTAACCGCTTGATATTGCTTTGTAAATTGATTGAACGCAGTTCTCCCGACCAGAGGGACGAGGCAATGAAGTGTAAGAAGTAAGTCTCCTCACCGAAGAATGAGCGGATGAACTTGCTTAGTCGTTGGGTCCCTTCACCGAAAAGCGAGCGGATTGGGTTCAACATGAACTAACAATCCAAAGAGATCGAGGATTAAACTAACGATCCAAGTAGATCGGGAATTGGATGGGTCATCGATTACATGATCCAGAGAGATCGGAAACTAATGTGGATATTAAAAATGAGATCAGAGAAATCAAAAACTAGACTTCGAATTTGAACGTCATTTGACTTTGGGATGATTTGATAATAATTATCAGATTACATCATTACCTCGACTCAGTCGGACTCATTAATGATGGGATGTTGAGTGATTTCAGACAATTTATAAATGATGCTCCGATTTGTGGCAATGCACTACCCTGATTGATAACTTATGATAATTGGATGATTGATGAAAGTCATTGATTCAATTCGATTAAGCATTCTGATAATGGGATACTAGGCGATACTAGATGATTTACAAATAATGTTCTAACCGGTGGCAATGAACTTGCATAATTATTGACCTTTGATTACCCGATACATGCTCAACTCATGATAAAAAATTTGGGCAAACACGAGATAACATTGATTTAGATATATGGTTGCTAACTCTTGGACGAACATGGGACAATTTTGATTTACCATAAATGATATGATAGTTCTAGGAAAATATGAAGGGACGATGAGTTGTAACCAACACTCAAGCAAGGACTCAAGTCCTTAACTGTAAGGTCTGGAACGACTTTTGATTTATAGGTTAATCTGAAGAAACTGGATGATTCGCTATGATACAATCAGTTGTTAGCCGGAAAATTAAACTACTAGCGACTTGTCGACTTCGATATTTGTTCTTGAGCAAATCACACCTTCTATTCACAAGGCGTCTTTTGGGAGGCAAGTGTTACAGTTGAATTTTTCGCAGTCTTCAAATGGTCTTAAACGATCGAATTAGACGAGCAAAAGATGAAGAAATGAACCAAGGACTAGGAAAACATCCTAGAAAGGCAAGATATATGAAATATCAAAAAATAAGCCAAAAAGGTTAAATCAAGTTTCACAACTCGACATACATGGATTAGCACCAAGTTGGCTTGAAGCAGACACAAAAATTCCTTAAATCTAACTCAAAGCAAGGGAAGAAAAACTCAAGCGCAACAACCTCAAGAAAACCCCAAATCAAGCTCGAAGCAAACACCTAAAATATTAGGTCGGTCCCCAAGCCAGTTTGTTACTAATCCATAGGCCATGGATTGTCACCGATCCATGAAGCTTGGGTCGAGGATCACCATGCGGCTTTGTAGGATGACGTGCACGACGTGGAGAATGTGCAGAGCAATTTTTAGAGATTATTTAGGAGGTTTTCACGTATAAATGGAGGATGAGAGACATTATTTCGAGATACTTTTTTCTACACTATGAAATTCTGATCTACATTAGCACTTTCTTGGATCATCACCAATTTGAGACCATCGAGTTGTGAATAAAGCTGTGTAAAAACAGATAATAATCAATAGAAATCAACAAAGTGGACGTAGACCAGAGCATTAGTTGAATCACTATAAAAATCTTGTGTTCTTTTCTTACTATTTCTTCCTTTTTTGATACTTTCCATTTCTATTATTCAATTGGATGTTTGTGCCAATTTTGGCATAAACAACCTAGTCTATAGTTTAAAAGTAATCATCATCCATTTTAGATGCTTCATATTTTCAGTAAGCAATACATTATTATAAATTCCATTATTAGTATATCAAATAATTTTATTTTTAAAATGAATATTCATAACGGAAATAAAACTATGTACCTATGATCAAACACAAATGCAGGTATTATTTCATATATAAATTTTGGTACATAATAACAATTAGAAATGTGTCCATTTTCAAGATTTTTTTTAGACTCTAATTGCTTCAAATGCTACAAAGCATCATTTTCAATGCAAATGTCCATTGAACCTCTTATTATGAAACTGCAACTTCGGTGCTTCTATAACAAATTATAGATATGAGTTCTAGATTTTGATCTAAAACTCAATAATATAAATTATAGATAAACTATCTCCTTAGGGGAAAATACCATATCAATGAGGAATCTAGATCCTTCTTCTTCTTAACATATTCAAATAATTTTAACTATTTAGTTTTCGATGTCCCTTCGTGCAGAATTGGTGATTTTCACCACGCTTTCTCCCAACTGTTCCTACGTTAATAGGATCCTCACATTTTCATTTTGTCTTCTTAAAGGTTGCACCTTTATTAGAAGAGGAATCCTTTTATGACGTACCCTACACCATCGGTACCCAATATACTTGTACAAATGCACTGTGGAGGTACCCAACCGACGAAGGATGGTAGCCAAGGGTGTAAAGAGAGAAAATCTAGGCATGGAACCTATAGAACATCTCATAGTGCATAGACAAAATATAATAATCATATAGACGTAAAACAGGTGAGATATAATATAACTAAGTGAACCAGAATAATCATAGTACATTGGTTCTAATGTCCAAAATAAAATCTATAACTGTCTCTAAAGCAATACAAAATATTAACATAGCTCTACAATACTGCACAACAAAATATAAATGATGGTATGCTTCAAAGTATGACATATGAAATAGTAGTCTCCTTCTCGACTCCTTACGGCTCCATGCATTATCCAGACATGTTATCCCAAATCTACTCATTTAAAAGTACCCAGGATAATAAAAGGAAAAGCATAAAACCTCGGGTCAGACAAAAATCTAGTGTGAGCGATAAATCACCTTAAAATACGATAAAAACCATATATGGTGGTAAGGGAATAAGGTATGTAGAATCATACCTGACCAATCCCTACATTCAAAGAGTTTGCACATAAACATAGTATATGCTAAACAACCATCATATGTGAAAAGTATGGGGTATAGGAGTATAACATAGCATAGTAAGCACACAACAAACATATCATCCATCACACAGCCTTACATCTCTCACTCAAGTGTCCTTGGATATACAATAATTGTTATGACCCACATAAATGGTCAGCGACTAGTCAATGTCGTGGCTGCTTAACTTTTTCCCATACAGATGGCTTGGGACTGGACAAACACAGAGTTCGACAATATGGGTACACACAGACTACCCTATCCCACTAACAAACGTCACAACCTTAGAGCTATCCATCGATCCCTTAGCATGTGTACCAATGGTAGAACTACTATGCAAATTGTAACAACTGCCTTTTCAATCCTTAGAAGTCGACACTAATACTTCCACGGTATTCACGTGCTGAATATCCAAGTGTTGGAAAGATAGATTGTTGGAGTCAAAGAAAGAAAGACAGAAAAAAATCTCAGAATGTGATGAATAATATATAATATACCAATGACCTTTACAAAAGAAAACTGTGATATACATACATAAACCATAGCAAACTACTTATCATCCGCTTGGAAAATTATAACAACATGTCCTCACACAAATGCTGATAAATACAAATAAGAACAAAACAGTGGAAGATAAAATACATGAATACATCTTGGAGGTTTCTAGTTCCTCTCCTGAAGCTCCAAAGTATCCAACTAAATATGCTCGAGTTGATCCAGGCATTATAAGAAAATTATGCCCGAATTAGTCTGGTAAACCATAGCGAGAAAACTCAATCAAATCATATGGATTTCTATATTTATGAAACACTTCAAAAGTAAAGGCATTTTGTAAGACCATGTCATGCATAAACACGGATGGGTTTTTACCTTAAGATAACTAAACATTTCGATTAAAAAATCCAGTGAAATTATAATAATGTCCAAGGGTTGAAAATAAATTTATAAAATATCTGGAATGGTCACCCATAATTACATTCAACGGTACTGGGTTCTACAACTAGAACAATATGGCACGTATTGGAGATTGGATTCCAACGATGATAGGGTAAGGGACTACCTTCCGTACAATATACCTCTAGATAAAATGTACCCGAGGGCCACACATGGACCCCCTATCAAGACAGAGTCGGCTTCCCCTTTATGATGACATGCCAGATTATATCACCCCTTGGGCACTGAGGCTGCAAATATTGCCCCACGGTCGCCCCACGTGTAGACCGAAATCAATAAAACCGAATCTAGATTGAGGAATAATGCTCCTAATTGTATCTCACCACATAGCTCCGTGGGCATCCCCTATTTTAGCCATTATCGGGTTGTGAGGCTTGAGAGGTTACGCTTTTACCTTTTCTTCCTAGCAATTCCCACTTAGGATGCGAACATTGCCCTCCGAGCAGCATTCATCCATACAAGTTGTTCAGGATATGAACAAACTGACTTCTTCCACATCCATTTTGGAATAATCCTCAAGACGAGTGCAAGTAGCCTTTGTACTTCAAAGAACTCCGCCTTCGATCCTATCATCTCAAACTTCTTCCAAAGCGTAGAACATGTATATGGTTTTAGAGTGGTTACGCTTTTGAGTCATCTCATATAAGTAAACCCCTTTCCCCCCTCGCTTATCGGTCGTTCCAAAACTATTCGATAGATTCCGGTAAACTCGACCCTGGTTCTTTTGGAAATAATCAAACAATACATAAGAGCGGAGATCGCCTCCTAGCCGTTTAAGCAGACGGATTTTCTTATCATTTTTCCTAGGAGGACAAAATGAGGTTTATATGCATGGTATAGCTTTATTAAAGACAACTATATCAAATAATTCCACTGTCTCTTCTAGATATTTCCCGAGTTATATTTGGTCAAGATCTGATAATCGATTATTTAACTATTAAATAAATGAACAACAAAACAGAGATTAAATTTCATATAGAAACCACTAAGCCTCTTTTAATTAATCTTTCATTAATTAAATCACTTTTCAATACATATTTAAAATACCTTTACAGAAGATATATTCATAAACCTTCTCTACTCTTTTCCATACGTGGAAAAATATCTATATACTTATCTCACTGGTATAAGTACAATCACAAAGCACTACCCTTTCACTACTTAGAAAGTGTATCCATATACTTATCTCAATGGTAGAAATATTCACAAAATATTAAGAAAGATGTCCTATTTTCCAAAAATTGCATTTAAATAGGTCAAAACCAAATATCATTTTAAAACATTGTTTACTATAAACTCAAACACTTTTCCTTCGGCGTTAAGTATGGAAAGAATGCTTCCATACCACCATAATTAAGAAGGATTATTTATTTATTTATTTTATAAACTTGATTTTCATAAGTGGTTCCACTTGTCTATGGAGGTAAAATTTTATACACCAAACATCAATTTTTGATTTCAAACTTAAACTATCCTTCGGATAACAATGATGTCGTTCAAGTTGGGGTATTATAACCTCTCAAGCCTTGACACGACAGCATTTTTACCTTTTAGGATAGGTAGAAGTTTTCCCTAACTCAAAGTTTAATGCCAAGTATATGGTTTCAAAATCTCTGTAAACTATTCATTTAAAAACATCATTAATTAAAATAATTACTTAACTTACACATCATCAAATAAAATAATTTATTAAATTTATTATAATTAAATAATAATTAAAAATATATTTAAAACCTCTAATTCCTTTCAAATACTTATATAATCCTTATAAAACCATTTGAAAAGAATTTACAAAATATTTAAGGTAAATAACCTTTTTATATTTTACGAAAATCAAATATCTCCGAACTGCGCCCATAGCGACCGTCGCTATATGGACCATAACTTTTAAAACTTGTTTTGTTAACTAAATAGCCTTTACACTCAATTTCTATCTATATTTTAAACCACTACAGATATGGAAATCATTTACTTCAAATATTATAAAAGTTGAAATTAATTTAAATCCATAATTTTCCAAATTTAGAAAGAGACTTAGCGACCACAATAGTACTTAACAAGCTACCATTTACTTCTAATTTAACTTTCCAATTATGACACTAGTATTTACATAAGCAAGCATATATGTAAATAAAACCCATCATTAGTAATCCATATTTAACACAGTTGATCCAATATAAATCAACCGACATATAAATAAATGTATAAATTAATGTAATAGTGGAACAAGGATTTATTCTGCTGAATAGATGTTCAAAATAATCTATTCAAATTAATTAGCAGAACTGTGATTTAGTCTGCTAAACGGATGCCATCAATGAAGTATAGTTAATTTAACTATGAAATTATTTATGTAATTATATTCTACCACTATTAATTTATCATTAATTTATACAACAACAAAACTATCAACTATTTATACCAAAGTGTTGTACCCATCAATACGAGTCTAACGCAAAAATCCGCATGTTAAATGGATTTAAAACGAACATGATATTCCAATTTAAATTCAACACACATTTAGTTAAAAATATTTTAAACAAATAAATAAGTTATGATTCCTCACCCAAATGAAAACAGGCCCAGCGCACGTTATTCTACCTGCAACCCAACTTCACTAGTAGCTCTTCCCTCGAATCAAATCCCCAATTCACTTTCGCTCAATTCATTTTTTTCCTAAAACCGGCTCGACATCAACTGTCACACCATATTCCGCATGCCCTATCGAAACAGCCACCCCACTGAACTTCGCTTTTTGAGCTGAACATGATGGCACCAACCTCGGCACACTTGACGTCCACCTTGTCCATGATCTGACGTGAAATATTCCTGCCATCGCGACCACCAAAGATGGTCATACCTCATGAAACCATCGCCAAAATTTGCCAAAATGAGTTTACTGGTGTGCCTTGCTCCTTCTGTGATGCCACCTAGCATTGATCAATGCCCAAAGCCTCCCTCTTTGATAGAGAACTCCATCATGCGGCTATAGCTTTGACCACCAAGACGACCATCTTCTTTCTCTTCTCATCGCTACGTTTCTATTGATATCGGCCTTGCCAGGTTTAGTGATGATCACCAGAACACCCACTCCATAACCGAGCTCGTTGTCTTCCATTGCACTGCCTTCTCATGCCATTGTTCTTCCAAAAACTATCACTAGCATATCCCGTACCTTCCCTACAGATCTCTCTACTCACTACATGGAGTGTACATGGAATGCTTGTGTAGGAATATGTAGAAGATGATTGTATGTGTGGGTTTCTTCTTTATATTAGCGCATAAGGAATAACAAGTTTATACAGCTATAAGTGACAAGATTATCGTTTTATCGGGATAAGGAACCAATATTAATATAATTAACAAAGAGGTGAGGATATGAATACCTGTACACAAAACCAATAACATTACTTCAACCTTAAGTAAACCAAAACCCACACTTCAAGCTAACCACCTCATCAAAAATCAATCCACATTTAGTGGCTTAATTTGAAAATTTTGAATTTGATTAGATTTGAAAAAGTTTTGAAATGAGAGCTTTGTGGTACTACGCTATACAATATCTCATTCGCGTATGAACCACGAATGATAGAAATAAAAAATACGATCGCGCACAACAATGCGACCCGATCACAAAACAATTATAAAATACACTGGTTATCAAATTCTGTTAAATTTTAAAAATACCAACGTCTAGCGTAAAATACGACAAACGACAATTTAAATAATTTCTAAATTGAAATTATGGAAAAATCTTATAAATTCATTTTATTACCAAATTGATTTTTTTTCATATAAATGATTAGAAAGGCTAAAGTCCATAATGCCCTAAATCCAATTTTTCAATTTCTCCATCATTTGCCAAGCCACCAAAATGCACCTTCCAAAAGTCAAATTTACCTTTGTTAATTCCAATACTTAAGGAATCTTAAAATTTCAAATCCTTCATTTCGTATTTATTTATTATATTTAATTCTTCTTATTATTATTTTATCCATTTATTTGAAAAAGTGTTTTTTTCCTAACTTACAAAATCATTTAAATGTTGTTTTAAAAGTATATGCTAAGGTATAATAACTTCCTACAACTTGTCATTCGATAAAAAGTTGAAAATCCAAAAAGCGGGTTTCGAGCACATTTTCAATTTTTCATCGAACTACCTATCTATGTAAACAAACTTTAAAAATGAATTTCCTATCATTAGTTATTAATTAAAAGAGAGTTATTTAATTATTGAAACCATTAATTGAATATTTAAAATAAATTAATTTCCTATCATTAGTTATTAATTCGGGCCGTTACATTTTTCCGCCCTTAAAAGAATTTCGACCCCGAAATTTCATTTTAATCAAACAAAGAAGGAAACCGGCCAAGACAAAAACTTAACCATTTTACTTCTCATAACTATTTATGAAAACATTTTCACAAAATCCAACTTAAGTTTACAAACTTGTATAATACCCCACTATATCCTAAGGGTGTATACCACTATCTAATTCAAGCCCTTTTATTTTGAATTTATTTCCCTTAAGTAAACTTAAGATCCAAATACCCTGTTCTATTTCAAAACCCATTTCAAAACCCATTTTGAAATGATACTATATATTTTAACCATAGAAAATATACATATAGCCCGAGTAACCTTAAAATTATACTAAGGAACTGGGTACTGCCAAATACCATCATATATTCTCGTATCAAGAAGGGTAATACATAAGAGAAGTGCTTACCATCTGAACACATCTCTTTCCCATTTTTAGTTATTTTCAGGCCACTCAAACTAGTTAACATAAAAATATTTCTTCTATTTCAAATTTTCCTTTTTGAAACAATACCGTATATATTTCCAAATAAATAGTTTTAACAAAATATTAATTTCCAACTAACTTTGCATTTGTTTGGATTTGAACTCATTTCGATTGTACAATGATACATATAATAATTTACTAAGTGCACTACAACATTCGCCTAGGCAAACATCCGATCGCCACTTAGAAGATTATTCAGATCATCACAAAAAAAATCGAGACTCTTTCCCCGAAGCAATCTAAAGAAAACGCACCTTACTGAAAATTCTCTTTCCAAAATATTAATACTTGTAAAAACATTCAAATAAAATTATTGTTACATTTTTCCATAAATCATTCGAAATCTTTTTCAAAGATACTGGGATTTAAATTCGCAAAAAATCCTTCAATTTATAAAACATAATTTTATAAATCAAAATTTATAAAATCATCTTCTTATATAAATCCATTTTTATATAAATTCATTTCAATATAAATTCATTTCCCAAATATTTTTGCTAAAATATTTTACTTTTCCTTTAATAAACATCCTTTTATTAAAACCCAATTTTAACCCAACATTATTACCGAACGCCTTATAGTCAAACTGTGAAACTTGATTCACAAGATGTCCATCTAAATGTCCCACAATTTCTATCTACCCACAACAGGTTTTAGAAAGGAAATATACTGATAAATCAACAAACCGTA
Source organism: Allium fistulosum (assembly GCA_030737815.1). Taxonomy (NCBI): domain Eukaryota; kingdom Viridiplantae; phylum Streptophyta; class Magnoliopsida; order Asparagales; family Amaryllidaceae; genus Allium; species Allium fistulosum. The sequence continues at coordinate 1,000,149,806 of CM060903.1, forward strand.
ATCAATGCCCCAAAACTGGACGAGCATGACTAATCAAATCCTAAATATTAATAATTGAATATTATCACTTCCTAACAAACAAGCACTTCAAAAATAACTCTATTAATTTTTGAAAATCATTCTTTTATATATATAATATACTCCTAGATAAAATTATTTCATTTACCAAATTTAAAACAATACTGCATTGATTGACCTTGTTTAAGTGCTTAGGAATCCTTATCGATAATGTGGGCCAGACGCATCGACCAGAATTCACAAACCACTCAGCAGATCAAACAACACAATATAAAACATTTTTATATCACTAACAAAAACATGCTCTTATGTATAATACACTCAAACTCATCCTATGGTGTTACTAACCCTATCTCTAATGAGTTACTCATTCTAGGGTATTACTAACCTTGTAACTAATGAGTTTGCCCTACCAAGGCCTGGGTATTCACTCAACCTAAGCTCTAATACCACATGTAACAACCTTCCTTTTAAATCCTCAAACGTCGACACTGATACATCCACGGTATTCACGTGTTGAGCGTCCAAGTGTCGAAAAGACTGATTGTGAGGGTGAAAGAAAGAAAATACAAAATAGAATCTCATAACGTGACGAGTAATATATAATATACCAATGATATTTACAAAAGAAAACTATGATATACATACATAAATCATAGGAAAATACCAATCATCAGTTTAGACAGTTATAATAGCTTGTCCTCACAAATGTTGATAAATACAAACAAGAACAAAACAATGGAAGATAAAATACATGAATATGTCTTGGAGGTATCCAGCTCGTCTCCTGAAGCTTCAAAGTGTCCAGCTAAATTTAAAAAATATGCTTGGGTTGGCCCGAACATTATAAGAAAATAACACCTGGATCAGTCAGGTAAACCAACGTGAGAAAACTCAATCAAATCATATGGATTTCTATATTTATAAAACTCTTCAAAAATAAAGGCATGTTGTATGACCATGCCATATAAAAACACGGATGGGTTTTTACCTTACGATAACAAAAACATTTTTTTTAATCTAGTGATATTATAATAATGTCTAGGGGTTAAAAATAAATATAAAATATCTGAAATGGTTATCCATAATTACATTCAACAGTACTAGGTTCTACAACTAAAACTGTAGGGAATGTATTGGAGATTGGAGTCCAATGATGACAAGGTAAAGGACTACCTTTCATACAATACACCTCTGGATAAAATTTACTTAGGGCCACACATGGACCCCTTGCTAAGACAGAGCCAGCTGCCCCTTTAACATGACATACCGGATTACATAACCCCTTGGGTACTGAGGCTGCAAACATTAGCCCACGGTCGCCCCATGCTCACACCAAAATCCATAAAACTGAATCTAGATTGAGGAATGATACTCCTAATGGTAGCTCACCACGTAAATCTACAGGCATCCCCTGTTTCAGCCATTATTGAGTTATGAGGCTTGTGAGGTTACGCTTTTACCTTTTCCTCCTAGAAATTCCCACTTGGAGTGCTAACATTGCCCTCCTGATAATAATGCAATGCTAGCATTCATCCATATAAGATGTTCAAGATATAAACAAACCAAAGGCACCACTTCTACTACATCCATTTTGGAATTACCCTCAGGATAAGTAGCAAGTAGCCCTTGCATTTCAAACAACTCCACCTTTGATCCTATTATCTCGAACCAGTCTCGAACCTCTCCCAAAGCATAAAACGCGTATATAGTTTTGGATTGGTTATGGTTTTGAGTCATCTCATATAAGTACAACCCCTCCCCCGCTTACTACTCGCTCCAAAACCATTCGATAAATTCTGGTAAACTCAACCTTGGTTCTTTTGGAAATAATCAAACAATACATAAGAGTGAAGATCGCCTCCTTACCGTTTAAGAGGACGGATTTCCTTATCATTTGTCCTAGGAGAACAAAATGAGATTTATATGCACAGTATAGCTTCATGGAAGATAACTGTACCATATAATTCCTGTGTTTCTTCTAGATATTTCTCAAGTTATAATTGTTCAAGATTTGGTAATCGGTTGTTTGACTATAAAATAAACAAACAACAAAACAGAGATTAAATTTCATATGGAAAACACTAAGCCCCTTTTAATTAATTTTTCATTAATTAAATCTCTTTTCATACTTATATTTAAAATACCTTTACAAAAGATATATTCACAAACTTTCTATACTCTTTACAATACTTGGAAAATAACTATATACTTATCCCACTGGTATAAGTATATTCAAAAAGCATTATCCTTTCACTACTTAGAAAATGTATTCATATACTTACTCAACAGTATAAGTATATTCACAAAATATTAAGGAAGATTCCTATTTTCCAAAAATCACATTTAAATGGGTCGAAAACAAAGATCATTTAAAACACTGTTTACTATAAACCCAAACACATTTCCTTGGGTGTTAAGTATGGAAAGAATACTTCCATACCACCATAATTAAGAAGTATTGTTTATTTATTTCATAAACTTGATTTTCATAAGTGATTCCAACCGTCTATGGAGGTAATATTTTATACACTGAACATCAATTTTCGATTTTAAACATAAACTATCCTTCGGATAACAATGAGGCCGTTCAAGTTGGGGTGTTATTATCTCCCAAGCCTTCACTCGACAACACTCTGAACTTTTAGGATAGGTAGAAGTTTTCCCTACCTCGAAGTTAAATGTCAAGTATGTGGTTTCAAAATCTCTGTATACCATTCATTTAAAAACAAGTTTTTGTAAACCAAACCTCTTTTCAAATTTCCAAGATCTCTTTCAAATTTAAAAACTCCATGAATAAATCCTTTATATTAAATAAAATTTCTTTTATAAATCTTTTTATTATTTATAAACACTATTATTAAATTAATTAATTAACTTCAAACATCATTAATAAATTAATAAATTAACTTAAACATCATTAACTAAAACAATTAATTAACTTTAAACATCATTAATTAAAATAATTACTTAACTTAAACATCATTAATTAAAATAATTAATTAACTAAACATCATTAATTAAAATAATAAACTAACTTTATTATAATTAAAATTTAATTTTAAAACCTCAAATTTCTTTCAAATACTTATATAATCCATATAAACCCATTTGAAAAGAATTTACAAAATATTTAAGGTAAATAACCTTTTTATACTTTACAAAAATCAAATATCTCCAAACTACGTCCATTGCGACTATCGATATATAGACCATAACTTTTAAAACTTGTTTTATAAATTACATAGCCTTTAGACTCCATTTCTATCTATATTTTTAACCACTATAGATTTGGAAATCATTTACTTCAAAATATTATAAAAGTTGAAGTTAATTTAAATCCATAATTTTTCAAATTCGAAAAGAGACTTAGCGACCACAATGGTATTTAACAAGCTACCATTAACTTCCAATTTAACTTTCTAAGTACATCACTAGTATTTACATAAGCTAGCATGTACGTAGATAATACCCATAAGTAATAATCCATATTTAACACATCATTGATCCAATATAAATCAACTGGCATATAAATATATGTACAAATTAATATAATAGTGGAACGAGGATTTACTCTGCTCAATAGATATCCAAAATAATCTATTCAATTTAACTAGCAGACCGGTGTTTTATTTTACTAAACAGATGTCATTAATGAAGTTTAATTAATTTAACTACGTAATTATTCAAATCTACATAATTATATTCTACCACTATTAATTTATCATCAATTTATACTACAACAAAACTACCAACTATTCAAAACAAAGTGTTGTACCCATCAATATGAGTCTAACGCAAATATCCACGGGTTAAATGGATTTAAAACGAACAAAATATTCCATTTTAAATTCAACACACATTTAGTTAAAATATTTTAAACAAATAAATAAGTTATACTTCCTCACCTAAATGGAAACAAGCCTAGCCCGCCTTCTTCCACCCGCAACCCGACTTCACAAGTAGCTCCTCCCCCAAATCAAATTCCCAATTCACTTCCTCTTAATTCAATTTTTCCTGAAACTGACACGACATCAACAGTCATACCTCGCTCTGCCTGCCTCACCGACGTGAATCGCCACAACCACCTCACTGAACTTCGCTTTTTGAGCTGAACACGATGACACCAACCTCGGCACACTTGATGTCTAGCTCATCCATGATCTAACTTAAACTATCCCAACCGCCGCAACCACTGGAGATCGTCGTACCTCACGAACCCATCGCTAGAATTTGTCAAAATGAGTTCACTGGTGTGCCTTGCTCCTTCTGTGATGCTGCCTAGCGTTGATCAATTCATAAAGCCTCCCTCTTTGACTGCATTATGCGCCGATAGCTTCAACTGCCGAGACCACCATCTTCTTTCTCCTCTCTTCACCACATTTATGTTGATGTTGGCCTTGCTAGGTTCTCACCAGAACACCCACTCCATAACCGAGGTTGCGGTCTTTCAACACACTACCTTCTCATGTCATTGTTCTTCCAGAAACTATCACCAACATTTTCCGTACCTTCCCTAAAAATCTCTTTACTCGCTACGTGGAGTAATACATGGAATGCTTGTGTAGGGATATGTAGATAATGATTGTATGTGTGGGTTTCTTCTTTATATTATTGCGTAAGAAATAACAAGTTTATACGGTACTAAGTGACAAGAGTATCATTTATTAGGGAGTAGGAACCAATATTAATATAATTAACAAAGAGGTGAGGATATGAATACTTATACACAAAACCAATAACATTACTTCAACCTTAAGCAAACCAAAACACACTTCAAGCTAACCATCTCATCAAAACTCAATTCTCACTTAATGGTTTAATTTGAAAATTTTGAAATTGATTTGATTTGAAAAAAGAGCTTTGTGGTATTCCGCTACATAGTATCTCGTTTGCATACGAACCGCGAATAACAAAAATAAAAATACAATCGCATACAGCAATGCGACACGATCACAAAACAATTATAAAATACATCGGTTATTAGATTCTGTTTAATTTCAAAAATATCAACGTCTGCCGTAAAATACGATAAACGATAATTTAAATAATTTCTAAATTAAAATTAGGGACAAATCTTATAAATTCATTTTGTTACCAAATTAATTTTATTTTTACAAATGAATAGAAAGGCTAAATTCCATAATGCCCTTAATCCAAATTTTCAAATTTTCCATCATTTCCCAAGCCACCAAAATATGAGCTTCCAAAAGTAAAATGTACCTTTGTTAATTTCTTACTTAATAAATCCTTAAAATTTCAAATCCATCATTTCATATTTTCTTTATTATATTTAATTCTTCTTATTATTATTTTATCCATTTATTTTCTCATTTGAAAATGTGTTTTTTCCTATTTTAATAAATCGTTAAATGTTGTTTTAAAAGTATATGAGCTTCTGATCATCTTAAAGGTATTTGTTGCGGTGATATGGAAAGAATGAAATGAGAGGATTTTCAATAACAAAGTCAGAAAGAGAATGGAATTATACCAGGTTATATGCAATGAAATTAAAATGGCCACTACTCACTCTACTGTGCATTTCGACCCTGATGTTTTGTGCAAATGGGCCTAGGCCATTTTGCTTATTTTCATGTTTTTTATTTCCTCTTTTTTATTCTCTCTTTGTTCCCAGGTTCTCGTATTTATGCTTGTAAGTCTTCTCTTATTTGTCATAAATAAAGTGGTAGGGGACCACTCAACCCCGCTGGCATTGCCAAAAAAAATCTGAAAATCCGAAAAATGAGTTTCGGTCACATTTTCAGTTTTCAATCTAACCACCTATTTATGTAAACAAACTTCAAAAATGAATTTTTTTACCTTTAGTTATTAATTAAAAAGAGAGTTATTTAATTATTAAAACCGTTAACTGAATATTTAAAATAAATTTAATATTCACAAATCAAAGCGATGAAATTCCATGTCCACTACAAGAAAATTACCCTATTGGAACTTGCTATTTACAACTGGCGCCATATGACAGTTGCAATGGATTATCTTTAACAACTGACATTTCCTAACATTTATAGTAAATGATCTTTAACAACTGGCATTTCCTGACAGTGGCAATAAACATACTTTTAACAATAGCGTTTTCCTGCCAATTGCAATAAACACAACTTAGTTTTCCCACCGGTTTGCAATAAACATATTTTTAATAACTGCGCTTTTCTGCCAGTTGCAATAAACATATTTTTAATAACTGTTTTTTCTACCAGTTGCAATAAATATATTTTTAACAACTATTTCTTTTAGCCAGTTAAAATAGAGATCTATAACAACTAATTAATTTTGACCAATGTAAATATTTTTTTACAACCATTGTCCTGCTCATAAGTTTTAAGTGATTATGTAACCACTTTTATGTAAACGTTGTTAATTGCAAATAATATTCTGAGTAAACACAAAGGTTTCAGCTTGGATATTTTAATTAGTAATAAATAATTAATACTTAATAATTTATAAATATTAATGTATAATTAATAATTATAAATGACAGCTTATATATGTCATTATTTATAATTTATTATAATCAACGATTATGAATAAATAATTTATAATTATTAATTATTATAAAAAATAATTAATATTATTTTTTATATTTAATCATTTATTATATTTAATAATTTATTATAGTTAATTATTAATAAATATTAATTTAACGCACTCGACATTATGTTTGTGTTGCAAGTAAATGATAGCTAAAACTAAAATCATAGACTTGTTGCAACGGATTTTACTAGTTGTAATAGAATTCTATTACAACTATAATTTTACAACTATCACAAAATGACCGTTGTAATAAAGTTCTTTTACAACTTTTTTTAGATAATTGTAATAAACTAATTTTCAAAAAATCTAATATTTTTCCAGTTGTAATAGATGCCTATTACAATCTTTCTTTATTTGCCAATTATAATAAATGCATATTTTTAACAACTCTTTTATTTTGTCAGTTGTAATAGATGCCTATTGCGACCATTCTTTTTGCCAATTGTAATAAATGCCTATTTTTAACTACTCTTCTTTTTTGCTAGTTGTAATAGATGCCTATTACAACCTTTTCTGTTTGCCCATTGTAATAATTAATTAATAACTATAATTAAATAATAATAATTAATAATTAAATAACAAATAAAAAATTAATAATAAACAATAATTACTGCTAAATAATCATAATCAATAATTAATTTGAAATATGAAATAATTATTATTAATAATTATATTAATAATTACTATTCAAAATTAATATAATTATTAATAAAAAATTAATAATTATTATTATTAAATAAATAATAATTAATAAATGTAAAATAATTGTTACTAATTAAAATTAATAATTAATAATTAAGAAGTAATAATTAATATTAATAATTAAGAAGTAATAATTAATATTAATAATTAAGAAGTAATATTTGATATTTATAACTAATTTTTGATAATTAAAAATTAATTAGAATGTTTTTTTAAGAAATATTAATAATAATTAATATTTAATTATTAATAATATTAATATTTAAGAATAATTAATAGTTAATGTTTAATAATATGCTTAGAAATTAATAATAATTTATAATTACTTTTACATAACTAATACTTAATAATTAATAATTATTAAATAGTAATTAGTTTTAATAATTAATATTAAATATTTAATAACTAAATTATTAAATAATTAATAATTTCTGTTACTTTTACTACCATTATTAATAATTTCTATTAAATATTACTATTAAATAATTTTTACTTAATAATTACTATAATTAATAATTAAATAACTAATAATTAATAATTTCTATTAAATATTACTATTAAATAATTTTCACTTAATAATTGTTATTAAATATTTAATAACTAATTATTACTGTTAAATAACCAATAATTAATAATTAACATTAAATAATTACTGTTAAATAATTAATAATTAATTACTAATACTTAATAATTAAAAATTAATATTAAATAATAAATAATTATTAAATAGTAATTAGGTTTTTATAATTAATATTAAATGTCTAATAATTACTAACTACTATTAAATATTTAATAATTAGTAATTGGTAATATATACATAGTAATCAACTTTCAAAAATTAATACTCAATTATAATTAAGATGTAATAAGTAATAATTAATAATTAATAACTAATTTTCACTTCTTAATTCTAATTTATTATTTATTATTTAATAATTACAATTGATAATTATATATAATATTTAATATTTTAAAAAAATTAAAATTTTGAAATTTGTTAAAATAAATTTAGAGGATTTCTTTCGTAATATTTTTTTTTGATATATAAAAGTATTTTTTGGCTCTAAGTAGTAGAAATTTTGGCTTCAATTCAATCCCCCCCCTAAATTGAAACTCTTGTTCCTCCGTTCTGAAAATTTAGCGCTTATTCAAATTCCCTCCCTCCCCCAAATTGAAAATTTTGCCCCTCCCCAAAATTTTTGCCTCCAATCAATAATATTTCCCTACATCCACCATTATATATATTAAGGCCTTATTCATCTGTATGTTCCCCTTTCACTTCTACTTCCAGATCCACTTTTTCTTCTCCTGCCCATTCCACTTCCACTCCTTATGCATCTAGATCCAGATCCAAAATTTCTCTCTCAAAGGCACGGAATGGAAGAAAATCACTTTCCAAACTTTAACTACCTTCTAATCTGAGATGAAAAAATGAACCATCAAAATCATCCAATACCAAATCCATCAACAACCAGATCATATCGAAACTACGATCATATCAAAATCAAGATCTCAACGCAATCACCAAGAAAGGCAGTGTGACTTGAATCGAGCATTGGTTTTCTTAGTAGATACGAAATTGACTTTGGCAAAGCTTATTTACCAAAACCCTAGAATATCTACAACAATCAAAGCAAGGAATACGACATCGAAATTTGATCGATGCAGCAACCGAAGCAATCACGTTGATGAGTTTAGCGATCTCGACTCTAAAACAATAGTAGATCTCAAAGGCGATTCATTGAAGATCTATCTCCTACTATAGGTTTGATTTTGTATGTTACCCTGTTTTTATTTATTTATTAATTGTTGTTGTTATTGTTGTTATTTTGGAGTTGGATCTAGGCATTAGCAAACAAGTTTTTAAACTGATAGTCTAGTTAATCACTTTTATATATACATAAAAAAATTATATGATAAATAATCCATATAAAAGGAATCTTACTTCTATGATTTACTTTTGCATCTTGCCTTCTTAGAAATCCAATGAAGCTAAGAGTGATCTACATAAATTTCTACCAATAATTTTGTATAGTCTTTGATAATGCATGAGCATATAGTATGTTATAATATTGATAAAAGAACATTTTGATAGTAGTTGACAAGCACTTAATGATGGCAGTGATGCTGCATTCATTAGGAGAAATATTCTTGATTCATGAACGGTGCTTTCTAAGTTATTAGCGTTTAAAGTATTTCCCATAAATGTGAAATGTGAGCGTCATTTTAGCTTTTTTCAAGCTCGTTGATTTGTAAATGTAGTACTCAAATATCAAGAGTTGTTAAATACGCAGGACGAACACATATTTATGCTTTACACATGTGAAATGCGAGCATCATTTTTTAAGCCTATTGATAGTTGTTAAATCACCGTATCCAAATCCCCTGCAATAATATGCTTTCGATTTCATTAAATCATAAATTTATTACCTACATTCCTCTTACTTATGTTCCTCTTAATTTTTGTGATATGAACATCTAATTATACTTTAAAAAATAACACAAAATGGGCAGTATTTGTAATACTGTAGACACCACAATACTGTCTTGCATGTATCAAGGAAGGGTAATTAAAAAGATGGTCCCGTATTAGCATCAGCTATAAGTTAAGGGATGCAGTTTTTAAATATGATCCGGTAAGCTTTTGATCAAATTCTCTTCATAGTATTGTTTGCAAATTTTAACGGATACGCTAAAAGTCTCAAACTGAATGCAAGTGAGCTGACAAGCACCATTTCCTAGTGGTTAAGTGATTCGACTTTGGTGCGAGAGGTCACAAGTTTGAAACTTGCGTAGCATGATTCGAACATTTATTGACATGTAATATGCTGTCCCAGTGATATGTTGTATCTAAGTACCATTTCAAAAAAAAGCAAATGAGCTAGGGGATTTGTAGATGATGCCACGCATGTATTAAATGGTAGCGGTTGGAAAAAATTAAATACTTTCACATTTTCCATAGTATTTGGGAAGTTGCCATGCCACTATTTGAGTAGTAATAATGGAAGTTTCACTTGACCCGGTAGTTTGTGTTCATTGTCTCCAGCAGTCAATTTTCTCGTGAATTAACCCTTGTTTAATTCTGATCATGCTCTTTTTTATGGTTGTAGCATTATATTGTTAATTAAGTTGTATTTATCGATGTCAGGTAAATTTTAATGCACATAATTCTTGTTACATCTGTGAACAGTTAATTCAGATGCATAAGCAGGCACGAATTCACTTGTATTAATAAACAATTATTTTTGTAAGACATGACGCAAGTAGCTCCATCAGCATCTCAAAGGCGGTAGAGTACAGAGGATGCAGACATCTCCTCGAATAATGTCTGATCTGAAGCATGCTATTAAAGTATCCTTCTCTGACGAACATCGACATGAGCAACCTTCACATGAATATCCTGAGAGGTAGCGAATTCGACTCCAAGGCAGTGAGCATTTGAATTTTACAAGGTGACCCAAAAAGAAACAAAGGATGGAGGAAATCTTTTTTTCTAAGAAGATGCCAGTTTTTAAGGATGTGAAGGTAAGGATCTAAGATGGAAAAGGAAAACGAAGTGAACTTGAGATGTTGCTCATATCCTTGATTGAGAGGAGCTTAACTTTAGCTGTTTATATCTTTGGGTTGAAGTTTTGTAGTATGGAATGTTGTTTTGAGATTGAATTTTGTAGTTGTTTGTTTTTGTAGCTGGAAGAATTGTAGGGTGTAGTGGTTCTAGATTGAGTTTGCTTATAGTGTAATGTTTGATTTGCTTATTATTTATGCTCATTATTTGCTTCAATTACAAGATGTGTTTAGAATTGTTTTAAAATTTCGCATCTTCTTTAACAACGGGTAAAAACAGTCATAGTAAACTTTACCACAAGGGGTAAAAACAGTTGCTAAATTTTCTTTTACAACCGCAACTGTCATTCCTAGTTGTAATATCATAGTTTTCAAATAAATGTTACGGTTTTACAACTGGCATTTACAGTTGTAAAATGATCAATTGCAACGATATTTAACGGTTGTAAAAAATCACTACCGCAACAGTTTTCTGCAACTATCATAAATAGTTGTAAAGTGCAATCATCCTATTGCAGCTTCGCATATTAAGACTAGCGGCTGCCAGTTGCGAAAAGCTTATTATAACTAGCATTTCCAGTTGTGAAACGGGTATTTTGTTATAGTGGTCATCACACAAATGCTCGACTCATACCCATACAGATGGTAGGACTTGACATACGCAAGGGTCCAATAATATAGGTACATGCAAACTACCCTAGGTACATATAGACCACACTGTCCCACTAACGAGCATCACAACCTCATATTCTACTCCATGAGTTATCACACAGAACTCGTTCTCTCGGTCCATCACTAGATGCCATTGTCACTTGCCACATCAAGTTTTCATCTTTGGAATGCCTCAAGTCGTCGTCTTTGGAATGCCTCTAGACACCCATCGCAAGTCATAGAGCCATCGCACCAAAGTTCTGAAGTCGCTATCGCCATTGTCATGTCGAAGCGCTACACCAAGCTTCACTAGTTGCCACACCAAATCCAAGTCTATCTCGGGTTGTTGGAGCTATTTACTTCACTCCACATCATCCACTAAATTCCTGGAACAATTCTCGAAGAAATCCCCAAGTATCACCTCGCCATGACCAAAATTCACCATCTTCAAGTTTTTGCTCGGGTATTTCCTTCACTGACACGAAGTACCACTTGGAAAAACCAAAAGCAACCCTCGTTTTATCTCGAAGAAACCCTCCAAAACCCGAACCATGATTCTTGTCCGGGACCTACCAGAGCAACCGCCTTCATTCCCTGAGCATGACATAAAGAACCACTGAACCACATTTCTTGTTCGACCCCCGAACGATAAAGCTACCAGACTGCATTTGTTATCTGGTCCTCCCTAGTGCCGACCCAAAAAAAGAACTAGGAAAACTACCTACCGAATTGAAGGGTGACTCGAAACACTATCGAGCAGAAATGTTGTAGCAGCTATGGTTTCCAACTTTGCGTCAATTTCACCGCTACACTCCATTCTTCGGCCCATATGCATTCCATACACATCGATGTAACTTCGAACATCCTAAAGTCTATTCGTCGAAGTCCACTTTCAAGGTTCCTATCTCTAATTCGCTCTGATAAGCGTTTTCAACCATTCCAACATACACACAAAAACCACACATGTATCAAACTACATTCAAGCATGCAAATCACACAACAAAATATAGCAATCATCATGCAATGTGTCAACGACATAGCCTAACGTATATCAAGTAACCACACATCCAAATAACATGTTTAGAAATCCAGAAATCCATTTATTCATACTATAGGTAGGGTTTAAAACAACATTAAAACTTAATTTTGACTTTAAAAATGAATCCAAAACATGTTAAAACCTATAGATACATATACAGTAAGATGTGAGATGATAAATCACTCACCAAACCTTCCAAAATCCAAGTTTTGCATGCAAATCGAGACTAATTCGAAAATGAACGGCCAAGCCCCACTTTTTCTTTCCTAGAAATGTGGATACAAAGATCTCTAACTAATCCTCTTGCTAATTTACAATTAATATATGATTTAGGCTTGATTTGGAGGAGCAAAAAAGAAGGTTTTGGATGAATAATGGGTTAATAGAGGCTTACATCTATTTGGAAGATGGTAAAAATGATTTAGGACTATTTATTTCAGCCAATATAACCCCTAAACCTGAAATGGGTGGTTGGGCCTCTACCTAATCTTACTAATTACCCATTAAGCTGCTCAAAAAACTGTAAAACTTCAAAATGCTATACCTCCATGCCAGAAAGTCCAAGTCGTCACCATGACTACTCTACGAAAATAGAAACTATCATATCCTTCCAATAGAAGTGGATATGGACACTCATTCAACTTCTATCAAAAGTTGTAGCCTTTATAAGTTTTTAGGGGTAAAATCGTCGGATAAAATTTTTCGGGGTCAAAAGTGTCACTAATCAATATCCCCCAAAAATATTGTGCCATGCAACCCAATATGAATTTAAAATAATATTTTACGACCCTCTGATATATAAAATATGGGTCGTTAAACTCTCCCCCTTAGGAGTTTCACCTCCAGAATCCCCAATACAAATAAGGTAAAATCAAACATAGCTATCATGCATGTCTAACATCCACAAGCAAACATATCAAACATCAAGCATGCACATAGAAGCAAGAAATGGTATCTACACCTACCCTAGTATGAAGGATACTAAACTACGATATATGATATCAAAAGTGAAAGTAAATGCACTAAATGTCTCACCAAGTAAAAAAGCTTCAAATAAGTGGTCATTATGTTATCCTCGGTCTTCCAAATATAGTTGTCTTCGCTCTCACTCCACCGAACCTTCACCGGCTCTACCGTCTTCCTTCTAGGCCACTTTGGTATCACGTCCGATGATACAAATAGGCCTACGAGGTTTTGAAGCTTCTGGTACAATCTCGATATCATCAAGCTGATCCAATTCAATTATTATGCCCCAGCCGTGCAACAAACTTCAAATGAGAGTGGTGGAACACGTTATGCACGCTCGCCATCTTTTGAGGTAAGTCGACTCTATATGCTAGATTCTCGATCCTCTTAAGTATCGAAAAAGGACCAACAGACCTCAACGCCAACTTCCCTCTAGTACCGAATCGAAAAATATTCTTCAGTAGAGAGATCTTGACAAGTACCATATCACCGACTGAGAACTCTAAATCACATCTTCTCTTATCAGCGTAGCTCTTCTTTCTTTCTTGAGCAACTTTCATTCGTTGTCGAAATATCTCGATCTTCTATAAAGTCTCTCTAATCATATCTGACCCAAGGACCAGTTTCTCGCCCGCTTCCCACCAACATGAAGGAGCGTTGCACAGTTGACCATATAACGCCTCATATGGTGCCATACCGATGCTCGACTGATAACTGTTGTTGTATGAAAACTCTCTCAAATGTAAACGATCATCCCATAAGCCACTGAAATCGAGAATGCAAGCTCACTAGAGATCCTCCAAGATATGATTCTCCCTCTCGGTCGGCCTATTGGTTTGTGGATGATAAACTTTACTGAGATGCAACTCCATCCCCAATGCCTCTTGTAAGCTCTACCATAACCTGCTAGTGAAAAAGGGTCTCGATCGCTCACAATGCTCATTGGCACACTATGGAATCGCATTACCAACTTCACATACAACTCGACCAATTTGGATATCATTCTACTAGACTTTATGTGTATAAATCTAGCAATCTTCATCAATCTATCAACTATGATCCATATGTTATCATATTGTCCTCTAGTCCTCGATAATCAATTAATGAAGGCCATCAAAACTTGTTCCCATTTCCACTTGAGAATCTTGATCGGTTGCAGCAAACCACTCCGCTTCTTCTACTTTGCCTTTACCAACCGACAGTTCATGCACTTAGAGATGAATACCCCAACGTCCTTCTTTATCCCTTCCCACTAAAATGTCTGCCTCATATCATGGTACATTTTATTATCACTGGGTTGTATAGTCAATCTCAAATGATGGAACTCTCGTAGAATCTCATCCCTTAACCCATAGACATCGGGAACAAAAAATTACCCATCCTTACAGAGCCGACCATCATGATTGAGCCTGTACTGCTTCATCTCCTCAAACTCTGCTCCTTCCTCTATCTCTTCCATGATCTCTGCTAGTCTAGATATCGCCTCTAGCTAGTATCGATCCTCTCATTAAAATAAGTAGGTCTGATCGTTAAGCTAGCCAACACTTCTGATTCTAGCTCAGTCGAGGTGTAAAATCATAGCTAGCGGTAAATTCCAACTGGTTTCACACTAGAAACATCGCTCTTAAGTTGCCATGTCTCCTATTCGAAGCATCAGTGACTATATTTCCCTTATCGATCATATAGGAAATTTCAAACTCATAGGAGGCTAGGAACTCTAACCATCACTACTGAAAAAGGTTAAGATCCTTTTGGAAGAAGAGATACTTCAACTATTTATGGTCTGTATACAACTCAAACCTCTCTCCAAGAAAATAATTCCTTCATATCTTCAAAGAAAATACTATCTTCGCCAACTCCAAATCATGAGTCAGATACTTCCTCTCATGTGGTTTCAGCTGTTAACTAGCATAGGCAACTACCTTTCCTTTCTGTATCAACGCTGCACCTAGTCTAGTACCATAGGCGTCTGCGTATACTATCAGCTCCTCATTCCTCCTCGAAATGACTAACACCAACGCACTCATCAACCTCTCTTTCAGACTCACAAATGCATGCTTACACCTCACGTCCAAAGTGAAATTCTAATCTTCTTCGTCAAGTTGGTTAATGGTTTCGTTACCTTTGAGAAGTCCTAGATAAAACATCTATAGTATCCTGCTAGTCTAAGGAAACTTCACACATCTGTAATGGTCTTATGTTGATCCCAATCCTATATCGTTGTCACCTTCGCAGGATCTACATCAATACCCTACTCAGAAACAACGTGACCTAAAAATTACACTCCCCTTCTCTTGAAGTGACACTTCGAACGCCTCCTCAACACCTCGAGCACAATTCTCAAACGCTCTTTATGTTCTTCCTCCGTCCTCGAATAAACAAGGATATCATCCATGAAAACAAGTACAAACTTATTTAGCTGATCCTTAAAAACATGATTCATAAGATCAAGAAAGTATGTCGATGTGTTGGTTAGCCCGAACGGCATGGCTAACCACTCATAGAATCCATACGGCATACGAAACATTGTGATCAACACACTCTCCTTTGCCACTCTCAGTCGATGAAACCTCTATGCAAGGTTCAACTAAGAAAACACACTAGCACCATAGAGCTGATATAATAAGTCATCTATATACGGAAGCAGATAATTGTTCTTCTTCTTCACCTTATTCGGCTTGCGGAAAGTTACATACAATCTCAAAGAGTCATCCGCATAAGTGGCAAACACTGCAGGTGCTTCCCACTCAGATATACTCCGTCGAATGAACCCTCATTACCATAGGTCATTCACTTGCACCTCTAGTTCCTTTTCCTCTTTCGGTGCCATATGCCTCAATGGCATAACAATTGGGTTGGTATCCAACACCAAATCTATATGGGAACTCAATCACTCTATATGATGGTAATCTGATCACCTCCTCAAATATGCCCTGATACACCTTCTCTATAGGCACAGAAGAAAACTCATAATGCGGGATCTCGAGCGAGTACAGAAAGCTAACCATCACCTCATCATCTGGTACGCAGCCTATCCCCAGCTTACGCCCATCATTAATCCCTATCGTCACCAACGGCCTATCACAATCCACTACTATTCCGTATTTCTGCAGCCGGTCCATCCACACTATAATACCTAACCTCACGAAACAAAAAGCGAAGCAATCATAAGCAAACAAACATCCATGACTTTATAAGGCTAAGTCTTGAAAAACCATGCAAAGGCTAGTCGATCCTCCAATAGAGTTTGTAACAATCAAAGGTCGGTTAACTATCTTGGGTTTTAATCTACTAAATCAATAAATATGAAGGAATGTGAAACCTTGGCATTGAATAAAGCACGTATGGTTGTATAAGAAATAGAAAGCATTCCTAATATAATGATGTTCTTTCCCTTCTCCTTCTTCGATGGAGCACTCGTCGAAGTTGGAACAACTTTCATAGGGGAAGCAGACACAACCTGCATGTTCCTCAATGGCTCTAGGCAATCCTTCTTCATATGCCCCAGCTTGTTACAGTTAAAACATCCTTTCTTCTTATTTCTACAACCCTTGCTAAAATGGCCCTTCTCTCTATAGTTCTAGCAAGTAGGCTCCCACTTGCCCTTCTTCCGATCACCCATCTTAAATTGCTTCTTCTTGTTGTTATCCCACTTCCTTTTGCCTCCTAAACCAGCTTGGCTTTGACCCATCCTTCGAGCAACAACCAGTTTAGACATAGGATACATACTCTCATATCGAAGAGTCTTCTCTACCATCCTCTCAAACGACTCATCGATATGTCCTACTAACTTTTCTCTAAGATAATCATCTAAGCTCATAATAAACTTCCCATTCTTCTTCAGTGGAATATCGATAAAAGATAGGCATACTTCAACAACATGTCAAACTCTACCACATACTCCAACATAGACATATCCATCAGTCTCAAATCAGCAAACTTCTAAAAGAGCACTGACTTCTAGATAGCCGATATATATTTCTATCAAACCTTATCTTGAACTGCTCCCAAGTAATCTAATCCTTAGGAGCAGTAATGTTAATGGCATTCCACCACCCCATAGCTCGTCCCTAAAGTTGTCTAGAGGCCAGCTTCCTCTTCATCGCATCCTATAACTCCATATCCTTAAAGATTCATTCATAGGTGTCCAACCAATCATGCACTTCATTGGATGATTCCATTCCAAGAAATGGTTTTCCACCCAGAGTAGAATATCCTTGGTTAGTTTGGCAAAGTCATCCCTCGGCGCTTGCACCAAAGCACTACCATCAACAGCCATAGTAGGAGCAGCTTGGGCATTTTGAATCATGTTTCGCACCATCTTAGTGAACATGTTCTACAGGTTGGGGTCAGAAACCTCCGATCCCGCCCCTTCCTCAACTCTAAAAATGGAATTCGTAGCAGCATTCATAGTTAGTCGGCTCATTCTTACAAGTTGTAATAAGAATGATTAGTCTATGTAAAAGGAATAAGTTGTGTCCATGAATGTAATGCAACATATATACTATATATACTACTATATAGTTTTTAAAACCAAAATATAACAAGTATGCTCTGTCATATATCACTCGATCCATTCTAAGATGATAGCTTCTTCCTTCTCTCTAATGGATTCGAGTATCTACTTAGGTCGTCCATGCAAGCTAAGCTCTGATACCAAATATAATGACTGTCTTACACCACTATTACCCAATATATTATATAGTGCGCTGTGGAGGTACCCGGCCTATGCAGGATGGTAGCTAAGGGTGTAAAGTAGAGAAAATCTAGACACATAACCTGTAGAACATCTCATAGTGTATAAACAAGATATAATAATCAAATAGATGTAAAACAGGAAAGATGTAATATAACTAAGTAGTCAGGGTACATTGGTTTATCGTAGTTATACAAAACAAAATTAATAGAGTTTATACATCACAATCTCCAAAAGTAAATTTTATAACTATCTCTAAAGAAATATAAGTCTTGACATAGCTCCACAGTACTACAATGTGGAATGTAAGCAATAGTAAGCTCCAAAGTATGATATATGAAAGCGTAACCTCCTACTCAGACTACGCATAACTCCATGCGTTACCAAGACATGTTATCCCTAATCTACTCATTTAAGAGTACCCAAGATAATAAGAAGTAAAGAATAAAATAGTTTGGAGTGAGTGATACATCATCTCAAAATACTATGAAAAACCATATATGGTAATAAGCGAATAAGGTACGTAGAACCATACTTGACCTTCCTTGCATCCAAAGAGTTAGCACATAAACACTGTATATGCTATACTACTATCCAAAGACTGCACAGTTTGGTGCGATAGTGGTTTAGCATATACTTTGTTTATGTCCTCACCGACGTCGTGTCGATGCACTATGCCATCGCTTTACTAGTTTCCACACGAAATCCAAGGCCATCCCACGTTGTTGGAGTTATCTACTTCACCCACATCACCCATTAGACCCTTGGAACAAGTCCAGAATAAATCCGAAGTATCGCCTCACCACAACATAAATTCGCCAACTCTAAGTTTTTGCTCAGGCTTTTCCTTCGCAAACCCAAAATACCTCCGGAAAAACCCAGAGCAACCTCCTTTTGACTTGAAGCAACCCCCTAAAACCCAAACCATAATTCTTATCCGGGTACCAACCAAAGCAACCACCTTCATTCCCCAAGCATGACACAAAGCACCACCAAACCACATTTTTAGTTTGGCCCCAAACAATAGCTCTACTGGATAGCATTTGATGTTTGGTCCTCACAGTGCTGACCCGAGTAAGACATGGGCAAACTCCTTACTAGATCGAAGCATGACTCAAAGCACCACCGGGTAGAAATGGCATAGTAGCTCCAATTTCCAATTTCACGTTGATTTCACCACTACGCTCCATTCTATGATCTCCATGCATTCCATACACATCGATGCAAATCCCAACATCCTAGAGTACATCTGTTAAAGTCCAGTTTCATGGTTCATGCCTCTAATTCACTCTGATGAGCATTTTCAACCATTCAAGCGTACACACAAACACCACACACGCATCAAACAACACAAATATGCAAATCACACAACAAGTCATAGCAATCATCATGCAATGTGTTTACCATATAGCCTAGTGTATATCAAGTCAACCATGTATCCAAATAACATGTTAAGAACACCAAAAATCTATTCATTCACATTTTTACTACAAGTAGGATTTTAAAATAACATTAAAACTTAATTTTGACTTTAAAAATGGATCCAAAACATGTTAAAACCTACAGATACATATATAGTAAGGTATGAAATGATAAATCACTCACCAAACCCTCTAAAATCCAAGTTTTGAACGCAGATCGAGAACAATTCAAAAATGAACAGCCAAACCCCTATTTTTCCTTACCAAAAATATAGGTTTGAAGATATCTAATTTATCCCCTTACTAATCCACCCTTAATCTATGATTTAGACTTGATTTGGAGGAGAAAAGAGAAAGTTTTGGGTGAAGAATGAGTTAATGGAGGCTTAAGTCTATTTGGAAGATGGTAGGAATAATTTGGGGATGTTTATTTCTACCAATATAACCCCTAAACCCGTAATGGGTTATAGGGTCTCTCCCCAATCTCACTAATCGCCCATTAAGCTACTCCAAAAGCTATCAAACTTCAAATAGCCATAACTCCTAGTTAGAATGTCAAAATTGCTATTATGACTACTCTACGGAAATGGAAACCATCGTATCTTTCTAATAGAAGTGATTTTGGATGCTAATTCGGATTCTATCAGAAGTTATTGTCATTACAAGTTTTCAGAGGTAAAATTGCCTAATAAAATTTCTCGGGATCAAAAATGTCACTAGTCAACATTTCCCAAAGTTATAATGTCATATGACCCAATATGAAGTTCGAAATAATATTTTACGACCCTTTAATACCAAAATACGAGTCGTTACACCTTCACTTTTAAAATAGAACTGGGTTGCTTCACAAAAGTGCCATCAATCCTTAACAAATTGAGGAGATTAACTACTTGAGCAAATTCAAATTACTATTCAGTACGAACAAATCAAACTAATGTGTCGGTGATCCAAGAATGCGGTCTATCTGTATTTTTTGTCTATAGTTGTTCAATAAATCAATGAGCTTATTAATGCAGTCGATCATATTCAGTACCTAATCTTGCACTATGTTTTTCCTTGCATATTTCTGGATGAAACAGCTTTGAAAATACCATACCTTACGGAATAAGACCGTTCACCATAATACTTATGTAGGTGATCGAATGTGGAGAAAAACCCCATATTCTTGCATTATCTCTAGAGCTCAATAGACAACACATAATATAGGGCAAATATACACTCATGTGACCAAGACTCCAAAGTTTTGTTGGTTGTTTTCTCTACCATTTGCATGGGATTTAAAGTGGCAATGCCAAAAGTATTTGGAAAATTATTAAGGTAGATTAGATTATCACTGCATATATTCTTATACTTATTAGAATAATTTATCATACTTTTCTAACATGACTCCAACTTGGTTTGCATATCTCGTGAAACCCCATAAGGGATGGTAGAATTTGCAGAAAATTACTTTAGTTTGTGTTAAGATCCATTTACCATGTTATCACTACCTTTAGGCTACTCAATAAATTATGGTTCACATAAATGTTGAATAACACTTTATTGGTTACATCATATATAACTCATAACCTATTTTATTATTTTTCTGCTAAATGTCTTTGTAATCTCGAGGGTGCTCAAAAAATCACAAAATGAATTTAACACTCAAGACCCATCATTTAATGATTGCATGAATTAAGATTTATAACTCTTGAGGGTGCTTTACAAAGTTATAACTATTGATCGATGTCAATCTATAAACATTAAAAAAAATATCGCTATACATAGTATCTAACTTGAGGGTGCTCAATAATAGAAGTACGCTTCTAGTACTTTATTTGGAATGTAAATAATGAAAAATAACTTATATTTATAAATTCATTATTTTTAAATATGATGAGCAGTCGATAATAATTGTTTATGAGTATTATAAATACCCATTGACATCAAATGTCACTGCATATGTATAATGTCTTACACTGCATTCATAAATCCCATATATATAATTAGGTTTTATTGCTCTTGATTCAGGATATTAAAATCTTTATTTGATCAAATACACACACATACACATTTTATAAGATTAATTCAGTTATAACTTCATAAATGTAACTTACAATCTTATATCTATACATATATTTATTAATTAAACTCCACTATTTAACATTACAACTTATTATAACATTTATAATATTACAAATTCGAACATCTAACCTTAGTAATTTTATTTTTAATGTAAAAAAATTTGAACTAATTTATAACCTTTATAATACCTATATATATACACATATTATAATTCAAATATGCTTATTTGACTAATGACTTGGCAAAGTAAGTGCTAGGAGAATAAAAGGGTTTTCCGTAAAACTTGTCTTTAATTAAGTAGCATTTCTTCTTGGACAAACTTTCCTTATTGTAACAAATTGAAATTTTTAATGTCTCGAATGAGAATATTTAATTTATTTAAACATTCAGATTTGATTCGAATTTAATAAAAATAAGAAAATCTATTTTTAATTAAAGACTTGATTTTTGATGACGTATTTTTATTTTGATTTATAGGATTTTCCTATAAATTTTAATTTAGAAAATATTAAAATTTCTGCTTAACGTATTTTTTCGGCAAACGTTTGTATTTTTGAAATCTCTCAGAATAATATAACCAATGTATTTTATTGTTATTTTAACATCGTGTCACATTTTTTGTGCTTGACTGTATTTTTGTTCTTGTCGTTCGCGATTCTTACGTTAACGCAATGCTATGCAGCGTAGTGCCGAAAATCAAATTATAAACTAAACTAAGCACTTAGACTTTTCCTTCATTTACTTTTCCCTCTTCCTTTTCTCATTTTCACTACATCCACTTTTACTATAAAAAGAAAAATCAAACTTCTTCCTTTAAAATTCAAAATCAAATCCAATATTTAACTAAAAATTGCAAAAATAAATTCGTCGAGTTTGTTTTGGCGAGATCTTTGAATCTGTGTGTTGTTTGAAGGGTGCGGTCATATTTGGTTGGATTTCACATGGTCGACGTGAACTAGGGTTTGAGGTAGAAGTTGATTTGGGCGAAGGTAAGCGACGACGTTAGTTGCAATGAGTTTCTCATCTCGTGGAGCAGCTGTGGTCGGAGTTTGGTGAAGCTCGATAGTCGTTTGGGTGATGCAATGTGACGAGATTGAGAGGGAAAGTGCTAGGTCGCGATTCAAGATGGAGGTTCGGGCATCATGTTTTTGGGTGGGAAGTGGAGCTCGCGGGAATAGAAGTTCGTCGGTGTGGTTGATTGGCAATTTCGTGGAGTAATTTGGGAGTTTGTGCGTGCGTGCACACTTGGGGAGGACGGTGTATCAACATGGACAGGGAGGGTAATTAAGGAATGGGGAAGAAGGAGATTAAGGTGATGTTGGGGAATTAGTGAGTTAATTATTTAATTAAGTTTCATAATCCAAAATCTTATAAAACGCATAACTTATTCATACGAGGTCCAATCGAGACGCAACCATTTTTTCATTGTGCTCATAGAAGTGATGTCTGCGCACTGAAGATGATTTCATCAAGTTTGGAGCAAGTGAAAGTTTAAGCTAAAATCGAATCAAACCGAAACGCATAAGCGTCCGCTGGAATTTCGATGAGTTAATTCACCTCCGAATGAATATTATATGATATATAGTAGATATAAATAATTGTTTTTGTGTTTGAATAATTTATTGATTCAGTTTGGTTGAACTACTGCTTTGAAAAGCGAATTATATATAAAATGAAATATAGGGAATTTTGTAGAGAAATTCGGAGGCTTTGTTACTATTGATTTTCATTTCGGTCATATACCTATTTCATAAATTGTTGAATGCCAAAACTTGGTGGTTTGGTAATATTGGATGTGAAATTGATAAATGTTAAAAGATTGAACCTTTTTAGTAATATAGGTAGTAATAGCATTAGTTAAGTGCTATGGTAGCTGTTGGCCTCATTATATTATTCTGGAAATACTATTAATTGTTGTTTTGGATTTGAAATTGGTTTTGATTTAGAAATTGTTTTTAAATATGACATTATGGATTTTCTATGATATTTTATTTAAAATAGTTTTTGTACTTTTCTATTTTACTTCAACCCTTTTTGGAAATGTTATAAAAGTATTTTTGGAAAGTATTTTACTTTAGTGAAAGTTATTATAATAATGAATGTTTATTCCAAAGAAAAATAAAGGGAATTTATCTTTTATTATAAAGTGATTTTGTTTTAAAAAAAGATAGCAATATTTTAAAATAAATACTTGTGAAATGTTTTACGTAAAATGCTGTATAGAAAGATATATTTATATATGGTATTTTGTAAATAAAAGAATTGTTTAGAAATGGTATTTTATAAAAAAGTGAAATTTTATCATTTTGATAAATTAGAAAATAAATCGCATTTGTGAATTTATAATGATATATAAATCATCATTTTGTGAAAAATATCTTGTCCTATCTTGAAAACAAAGATTATTGTTAAGTATATAGGATTTATAAAAGGAATTGTATAAGGAGTTATATAAAAGGAGAATTATAGAAAGGAATTTATAATTATATTTAGATATTTATAAAGGGAGTTTTATAATTATATTTGGAAATTTATAAAAGGAATTTATAAATAGAAAAGAGCTTTATAAACAGAAAAGAGTTTTATAAATAGTAAGGAGTTTGTAAATATAAATAGAGATTTGTAAATATTTTTAGAAGAAATTTATAAAAAGGAAATTTATAAAAAGAAACGAGATTTTATTTCTATAAACGATCATTTTAAAATTATGGTGGTATGGCAAGTGTTTTCTTAATACTTAACACCAAATTCCAAAGTACGAAAATCCGTCTCTATCTTGAGAAGTAAGAATGTGTGTCGAGTCATGGATAGTATGCTAACTTGTCTGACTACATTGTTAATCAAGGGATAGTACTGTTTGAAATCAGAAAATGATGGTAAGTATATTTGGTCTAATTTCCATACGATCTATTTAACTTACACCAAAATAAAAGAGTTTTTGGTTTACTGTTACCAATGTTTTAAATGACATTTGTTTTAACCCAACTAAGTATGGTTTTGGAAATGAAATCTTTCTTAAGATTTGTGAATATACTTATACCATTGAGAAAAGTATATAGGTACATTTTCTAAGTATTGGAAATGTAGTGTTTTGTGAATATATTTATACTATTGATATAAGTATATGGATATGTTTTCGAAGTATTGAAAATTAAATGGTTTGTGAATATACTTATACCATCGAGGTAGGTATATGAATATTTTTCAAGTATTGAAAAGAATAGAGAGGGCTTGTGTATATTTTTTATAAATGTATTTTTATACAATAATTTACAAAGTGATTTTTAATTAATGAAAGGATTAGTTAATGAGGCTTAGTGGTTGCTTATGTGCTTAACCGTGTTTGGTTTCCATGTGAAATTAAATCTCTAACTTGATTGTTTGTTTATTTGATAGTTAAATAACCGACTATCAAATCTTGGTCCGTTTTGAAATTATCGATTGTCGGTTCGTAGAGACCGGGATTAGATATGTTATCTAAAAACCACTTCGAACGGGCATAAGCATTCGAATTAGAGACATCTTGAAGATGATTGAAGATGGAGTTCTTTGAAGTGCAAGGGCTTCTTGATACTAGTCCTGGGGATGTAGTAGAAGTAGTGTCTTCGCTTTGTTCAATCCTAGAACAACTTTTATGGATGAATGTTGGCATTGCATTGTTGCTTGGAGGGTAGTGTTAGCATTCCAAATAGGATTTTCTAAAAAGTAAAATGTAGCCTCAAGCCTCACACCGGTAATGACTAAAACAGAGGATATACGGTAGGGCTATGTGGTTCGCTACCATTAAGGTATGGTCATCACCCGATCTAGATCGATATTGACCCATTTATGTATGCTAGTGACTCAGTATGATTGTTGGTTGGCAACCAAGGTGATGACATATTCGGTACTATCCAATAAAGTGTAGGCCAATTCTGTGTGGCAGGGGGTCCATTTGAGGCCCTCGGTACATTTTTTAGAGGTGTATTGGGGTGTGTGCTGTGGTAGGCGGTACCCCAATAGCCTTGTCATTGTATGGAATCCATTCTCCAATAAGTGCCTTACAGACTTAGTTGTGCCCAAATATGTTGGAACGTGAGATGCAAGCATTCTGGCTATGTTATATATTTATTTTAAAGCCTGGACATTATTATAATATTACTAAATTTCTTATGGAAATGGTTTGGTTATCGTAAGGTAAAAACTCGTCCGTGTTTATGTGTGGCGTGGTCTTATGAAATACCGTTATTTTTGAAAGGTTTTATGACATTAAAAATCCATATGATTTGTGTTTCTCATGCTACTTTACCAGACTGATTCGGGCGCTATTCTCTTATAATGCTTGGGTCAGCCCGAGCATATTTCTAAATTTAGTTTGCATGCTTTGGAGCTTCAGGAGACGAGCTGGATACCTTCAAAACATATTCATGTATCTTTTATTTCCATTGTATTTGATGTTTTGTATTTAATTAACATTTGTGAGGACATGTTATTATAATTGTCTATGCTGATGATAGATTGGTTTATTCTGATTCATGTATGTATATTATAGTTTTTTTGTAAAGATCATGTGTATATTATATATTACTCATCACGATGTGAAATTCTGTTCTATCTTTTCTTTCTTTCACCCCAACAATTTGTCCTTCCGACACTTGCATGCTCGGCATGAGAATACCATGGATGTATTAGTGTCGACTTTTTCGGATTAAGAAGGTAGGTCGTTATACTTGTTATCCCACCTTTTGGCAAGGCTATGACACCAAGAAGTTGACTGGAAATCAAAGACAGTTCATCCCGGAGAACGGTTATGTGCAGGTTCACTTTGGATACTGGTAAATTTTGTCCGAGTCCGGATCGAGCTACAATTGGCAAGGCACGACTAGCAAAGTTGTAGAAGCCAACGTTCCAAATTTCAAGTCAATCAGAGTTCGTATGCTCAAGATATGATCGATACAACTCAAGTGATCACCTTGTTCGCATCCATCAAGCAACCAGGAAAAAACCTCCTTCGTATCAATCTGGTTCGAATCCATCAGATGCGCATGGCTTCATATCGATCAGGGGAGCACAAGTTCATATCCCATCCTCATACTGCTTCACATCCATCATCTCCAGCCTGTTCATATCGATCAACCAACGTCCACTTCATATCCATCGAAACCATACAAAGCTGCTACTTCGTATCGATCCATTGGTACACACTACATTTGTATCGATCGGCCAGTGATCGATACGAACAATACAATATGGACCGGTGCGAAATGCACTTATGGTTGATCGATATGAATGGAGTAGTGATGATCGATACGAACAGAGCAGTGACGATCGATACAATCAGAGCAGTGACGATCGATACGAACAGAGTAGTGGATCGATACGAAAAAGGCCAAATCGGGTCGATACGAACGAGGCGTGTCCATAGGAAAGACTCGATCGTTCGGCATGAAATGTGGATCGATCCTAAAAGCAAGCGGTACATCATCGGACATCACGTGCAGAACTATCGATACGATTTCGACAGCCTTCGAAAAACCCAAACTTGCATCGATCATACCTCAAAATCTTCAAGTCCAAATTCTACCAAATTTTCACAGGAGCTTGTGTACAACCTAAAGAACGTTCATGATCGATCTCGACTCAATTGGACAAAGTATTGATCGATACGAAATTCGTACGTATCGATCACGGACCGAAGGAAAATGGCATGGGATCGATTGTGTGGGCCCACTCACGTGAGAGAAGAGGTCTTCCGAGATCTGAGCGAGATATTTGCTGCCTACGCCTATAAATAGCAGCCCTGGACCTACAGAAAAGGGACCTTTTTGGCTCTTCTACGTCCAGACTCTGCCGAAATCACTGTTGTATTCAAGTTCTAGTGTTGTAATTCGTTGTAACTAGCAAGCAAAAGTTAATAAAAGTCAATCAATTCATAGTGGACGTAGGCCATACGCCGAACCACTCTAAATCTGTGTGCTTCCATGTGTTTTTCTTGTTTATTTTTGGTGTGTTTGTTAGCTCTGCCTCCTTTTTTCATTTATATTCTTCATTTTATCCCTTCAAACACATTCGAAGGGTGTTCATAGGTAAGAACACATATGATGGGTCAATCATTTGCTTCATTAGTTCCAACCGTCCCATTTATTCTGGAATCATTTTTTGAGGATGGACAATTTTACATATTTGTACCCAATTTTGGTACAAACACTTTGGTGCTTTCACCGAGAACCCAGTTTTTCTCCTGCTCGTTGGATTTACTATCGATATCAGATTGCATAAATCTAAGAAGAAGATCCAGATTTCAAGTTTAAAGTTCTTCCATCCTATTCAGATTTGTATTAATTCTAGGAAAGAGCTTCGCTATCCATCATGGTTAACACTAGGACCACCTCAACTGCCGTAGATCTAGAAGGACGGGACAAACAGAACCCCGTACAACTACCTCCCGCCGATCAGAATGCTGCCGGACCATCAGATCCGCAAGGCCCTGTCACCAGGAAAGAATTTCAATTGCTAATGCAAGAGCTTACTCAAAGCCGCCAACAGCTTACTCAGCAACTGCGCGCCAACACAGAACTGACCAACCAACTAAACCTTCAAAGACGAAGGAGATCCAGAAGGGATCAGGCTTCCTATTTATCCATCGAAGGTTCAGCCTCTTCAGACTTTAATCATAGATCCACGCGCCCGCGACCGGATGAAAGTTACACACAAGCCACTGGGCATCAGCACACATTGAATCTTGGGCAACCGAGAGTTAGCCTGTCAACCAGCCATCAGACTGGACCCTCCTCCTGAGGAGATGTTGCCCCATATCACCCTACCGACAACCGCACTACCACTGCTACTGATTTGGGAGTTTGTTCAGAATCGGACGGATCCGACCCACCGCCAACGCAACCATAAACCTGAGCCTTATGTCCCTGAAGGCATAGAACTAAGGAGGCGAGACATGGACTGTCGACCGCGACCGGCCCCTCCTCACATTGTGGAACCCGACCACACCTTGGCCCAACATGCTCAGAATGTCCAGATGTCGGACATCCCGACGATGATTCGTCAAATGATCCGTGAAAGCCAGGGTCTCACTAACGACGACTGGGGAATCTCCCAGAGTCATACCCCTTTCACTGATGACATACTCTATGCTGAACCACCACGGCGATTCAGGATGCCAACTCTACCCGTTTACGAAGGGAGCTCTGATCCTAATCAGCATATCTTAAAGTACGAATGGTTAATGAATGTTGCACGAGCCAATAATGTGGTTAAATGCCGAAGCTTCCCGATCTCCCTAGGGGCATAGCAACTATGTGGTTTACCCGTTTACCACCTCGATCTATCTCTTGTTTTGACCAGCTGACAATAAAGTTTATTGAGCATTTTTGCATGCATGTCGCAAGGCCGAAAGATGTTAATACTTTGTCTAGTGTCACTCAAGCTCTTGGAGAGACACTCAGACGTTATCTGGAGAGATTTCATGCTGCATGTGCTGAGATTAGTAACCCCAATGATAACTCGATTGTGATGGCACTGACTAAGGGGATCGATCCCGACTCTGAGTTCGGAAACTGGTTGGCCGAAAAACCTCCTGCGTCATTGGACCATTTCTATTCCAAGGCAGCCCAATTCTTGAGAAGGGAGGATGCGAAATAGTCTAGAAAGAAGGATGATGCAGGGCCCAGTGCAGAAGGAATCCAGAGCAATGTTGCCGTTAAACAAACCAGGGAGAGTTCCGGAAAGGTACAACTGAATATACAAAATTAACAGAATCAACAGAAAGGCAATGGAAACCAAAACAGGAAACGGGATCAGAATCGTAGGCCACGACGCAGGGCTCCTATGTTTGACAATTATACTCCTTTGAATACATCGTTAGAGAATGTGTATTTGCAGACCTACAATACTATCCAATACAAAAAACCTGCTCTAAAGCAGTCATCAGAAAAACAGATTCAGACAGGAAAGTTTTGTAGATTCCATGATAGTTATGGCCATAATACGAATGAGTGTCGTCATTTACAAGACCTCATTGAAAAGTTGATACGTGAAAGGAAGTTGGAGCAGGTTGTGCGGGCGCCGCAGTCAGGAGGTGTGGGCCCATCGAATCAGAACCATATGCCAAATCAGACAAGACAGGAGGAACCCGCTCGTACTGGCGGGAGGCTGGTGATAAATACTATTAGTGGTGGTCCATATCCAGCAGATCGAAGTTGGAGGGAAATGGAGTCGTATGCTAGCTCTAGGCATGCGGACTTTGAATATTGTAGTAATTTGGAAGATGAGGCTCTGGCCAAGCAACAAAAAACGATGACTGACGACATCGTGTTTCGAGACCGGGATGCCGACAGAGTCGAAGCCCCAACCATTGATCCACTTGTCATTTCAGCCCAAATAGGTCCTGCTTGGATGAAGAGGATCCTAGTGGACAGTGGAAGTTCAGTAAATATATTGTTTAAACGAGCCTACGACCAGATGAAAATGGAAGCAAAGGATCTGAGGCCTTGTCAATACCGCATCCATGGCTTCAATGGAAGTGCGACAATACCCACAGGGATGGTGGAGCTACCAGTAGAATTAGGAATTGCAGAATGCCGGAGAGTCCGGATACTACAGTTCATTGTATTGGATATAGATTCGCCATACAATGCCTTTATGGGCCGACCGGCCCTAGCCGAGTTCAGGGATGCCATCGCCCCATGGTGTCTGATTTTAAAATTCCCCACCGACAATGGAGTCGGAGTTGTTCAGGGAGACTAGGCTGCTGGACGAGCCTGTTATGTTGCTGAGTTGTGGGAGGCGCAGCGAAAAGAAAAGGGGAAGGGCGTAGAGGAATCTCTCTGCGTCCGCTTTGCTGAGAATTAACAATTGACGCCTGGGCCCAGGCCCGGGCACCCTAACCAATTCCCCAGGGATCTTGACCCGAGAGATACTGAAAGTGAAGATGAAAGTAAAGACAGTCAAGCTTCCCCGGCCGAACTGACGATCGATGTTCCGATCGACGATAATGACGATTCTAAAATGATAAAGATTGGATCTCAGCTAAGCCAACGAATGCAAGAGGAATTGATTGAATTTCTCTGGGCAAACCTTGACGTGTTTGCCTAGATGCACTCTGACATGTGTGGGATATCACCAGACGTCGTGAGTAACGCATTGAATATTGACCCGCGGCATGTCCCGATCAAGCAAAAAAGGTGTGGTATGGATCCAGAGAGATCTGCCGCCCTTAAGGAAGAAGTAGAAAAGCTCAAATCGAATAGGTTTGTTCGAGATGCATTATACCCAGAATGGGTATCCAATCATGTACTCGTCCGAAAGCCAAATGGGAAATGGAGAACATGTGTTGACTACTCGGACTTGAATAAAGCTTGCCCTAAAGACAGTTTTCCACTTCCTCGGATCGATCAACTCGTAGACTCAACAGATAGACATGAGCTCTTATCCTTCATGGATGCGTATTCCGGCTACAATCAAATACCCATGCACTTGCCCGACCAGGAGCATACCAGCTTCGTAACCAATATGGGACTTTACTGCTATAAATTTATGCTTTTCGGACTCAAGAATGCTGGGGAAACTTACCAACGGTTAGTTAATCGAATGTTCGCTAACCAGATCGAAAATACCATGGAGGTATATGTTTAGCATCCTCCGAGAATATAGAATGAAGCTCAACCCGTTGAAATTTCATTTTGGGGTCGCATCTGAAAAATTGCTTGGGTTTTTCGTCAACGCTCGAGGAATCGAAGCAAATCTTGAAAAAAATCTGGGCCATCAGAAATCTTGAGACCCCAAGAACTATAAAGCAAGTCCAGAGCCTAAACGTGAAAGTAGCAGCACTGAGTAGGTTCATCTCAAAGTCCACTAACAAATGCATTTCCTTCTTTGACCTGATCAGAAAAGGGAAACGAAATTTTGAATGGACTACGAAATGTGAGGGTGCATTCCGAACACTAGTTCAACATCTTTCTACACCACCCATTCTGTCAAAGCCTATTGATCACAAAAGGTTGTATATTTACTTGGCAGTGTCAAAGAACGCTATCAGTGCTACCCTAATCCGGGAGGAAGATCGGATACAACGGCCAGTATATTACATTAGCAAACGACTGACCAGGGCAGAGAGAAATTATCCGAATCTGGAAAAGTTGGCTTATTGTCTTGTTATTGCCTCGTGGAAGCTCTGTCCGTATTTTCAAGCTCATCCTATCACCGTCTACACCGACTAGCCGTTGCGACAGGTCCTTACGCTGCCTGAGACGTCTGGTAGGTTACTTAAGTGGAATATCGAGCTCATCCAGTATGACATTACTTACACTCCAAGGCGAGCTATCCAAGGACAAGTCCTGGCAGATTTCATAGCTGAATTCACTATCCCGGAGGACTTGCCTGAAGCCAGTGAATCTCCCAAGTATATCTGGAAGCTGCATACTGATGGTGCGTCAAATGACCGTTGCTCAGGTGCAGGGGTTGTTCTTGAAACTCCTGAAGGTCGATCTATATGCTATGCTTTAAAGTTTGATTTTCGTGCAACCAATAACGAAGCCGAATACGAAGCCCTACTTGCCGGATTGAGACTTGCCAGAGATTTAAGAGTCATTGCTGTGGAGATTTATTGTGACTCGCGGTTGATTGTGTGTCAAGTTCGGGGGGAGTACCAGGCCAAAGACCGAAGGTTGGCAGCCTACCTAGCTCGGGTTCAGGAGATATTGAATCAATTCGATTATTATGCCATTTATTGTATACCCCGAGAGCGCAACCAGAAAGCCGACTCATTAGCAAAGTTAGCTAGTACAAGTGAGGCACAGCAAATGGGAATCATTCTCGTGGAAACCTTATCTTCCTCGAGCACTGATTAGATGGAAACGGATTGGGTATTCGAGGTCATTCCTGATAAGGAGTCATGGATGACTCCGTTCAGAAACTATCTCGAGCATGAGACCCTACTAGAGCGCAGGAGTGAAAAGAGGCAAATTCTTAGAAAAACTTCACGGTTCACCATCCAAAATGAAGTCATGTATAGAAGAGGGTACTCTGTTCCTTTACTCCGATGTATCACTCACGATGAGATCAAATGAGTATTGCATGATGTACACAAAGGAGAATGTGGCGATCACACCGAGGGGCAAGCCCTTGCCAAGAAAGTGCTCTGATATAGGTACTATTGGCCGACCGTAAATCGCGACGCATCGAATTACGCCAGAAAATGTGACAAATGTTAGAAGCACGCTCGAATTCCAAGAGCCCCACCTACCGAAATAACTCAAATGGCCAGTCCATGGTCGTTTGCAGTATGGGGCATTGACATTATTGGCTCTCTACCTCTAGCCAAAGGTGGTGCGAAGTACGCCATCGTAGCAGTTGATTACTTTACCAAGTAGGCGAAAG
This sequence comes from Allium fistulosum, assembly GCA_030737815.1. NCBI lineage: Eukaryota > Viridiplantae > Streptophyta > Magnoliopsida > Asparagales > Amaryllidaceae > Allium > Allium fistulosum. The sequence continues at coordinate 1,000,182,849 of CM060903.1, forward strand.
TTGAACCCCTTGCTACAATCACAATAAAGAAAGCGATCAACTTTGTAGTGCGCAACATCATCTACCGATTTGGCCACATACCATCATCACAGACAATGGAGCTCAATTCGACTATGTTGAATTTAAGAATTTCTATCAAAGGTTCCACATCCAGAAGAAGTTCTCCGCAGTTGCACACCCTCAAGCGAATAGACAGGTCGAAGCTGTTAATAAAGTTATAAAGTCTATTCTGAAGAAACGACTGGAAAAAGCCGGAGGCAAATGGGTCAATGAACTTCCTATGGCCCTATGGGCCTATCGGACAACCCACAAATCGACAACCGGCCACGCTCCTTTTTCTCTTTCCTACGGTTCAGAAGCCATTATTCCATGGAAGTACCTTCTCATCACGTGAACTATTATGATCCAAAGAAAAATGCTATACTACTTGCCAAATCTCTGGATTTATTGGATGAGAAGCGTGAAGAGGCTGATTTGAGGGCAGCCGCATATCGAAGTCGAGTCGCCCGATTATACAATGCCAAGGTCCGACCCCGAACCTTTGAGCTCGGCGATCTCGTCCTCAAGAGAATTTACTTGGTCCCTTCACATATGAAGCCAACCGGGAAGGGTCGTATGTTATTGAACGAAAGCTCAGAGACGACACATTCAAATTATCGACCATTGACGGTCTCACTCTTCCAAGAGCCTAGAACAGCGAGAATCTTCGTCGCTACTACACATGACAGGCTCTGTTTATTTATTCACTCTATTTTTCATTTGCAATTTGTTTATGCATTTCAAAATTTGAATTTGTAATAAGGCAACTGACTTTGCCATATTTTATTATTTCAGCAATAAAATGCAATCTCTTCGAGCTAGAGCTGTGATTTATTCGAAATATATCATATGACCATCACTATGCACGAAGAGCTAAGTTCCTCCGTACGATGGGGTTTATTCAAATAGGGAGTAACTGTGATACGATCGGTTACTCGCTAAGTGAAACCCGAGCTCGGGGACAAGTCATCACACTAAAGCCAAAAAAGGATTGATACATGACAATCCTCTAACTAACTCTAGATTCCCAGAGTTCGAACTAGAGTATAAACCTGTAAATGCGGTTTCAAAGAGGGTGGATCTATACACCTAACGACTTCGCCCATATTCGAACCAAGTTCGAGGAGGATGGATCCATCCATCTAACGACCTCACTTGTTAACTCAAGGTGGATGTGAGCCGACCATCCACAATCCTGATACATTCGTCGTTCCCGGAGTACGAACGAAATTCTAAAGCCTAGACAGATGTGACTGACCATCTATCGGCCGACTCCAGACTCCCGGAGTGCGAGCTGGAGTATAAATATAAATACCAAATGGGTGTGACCGACCACCCATCAACTAACTCTGGATTCCCAGAGTGCGAATCAGAGTATAAACATAAAATAACTCCAGATTCTTTGAGTGTGAACTAGAGTATAAACATCGAATAACTTTAAATCCCCAGAGTGCGGATTGGAGTATAAACACAAACCGGGTGTGACTGACCACTCACGAATCGATCTAAGTCCCCAGAGTGCGGACGAAGCTCTGAATATCAGACAAATGTAACTGACCTACCATACAATAACTTAAGTCCCCAAAGCGCGGACGTATCTAAAAAACCTTGTGCAAGTATGATAGACCACCGATCTACAAGTGCAATCCCCAGAGCGTGGATGCGATCACCGATAGACGAGAAAGTGTGATTCGACCACCTGAACTCTTCCTGTTTCAATTCTACTTCAACGAAGTTTAGCTCGATATATTAAAGGCAATCAACGATTGTTAATCAATCTTTTTAATTTCTCCCCGGAACTGGGGGCAGAACTTAAGTATCAGCCACTGATTGGGACAATGCAAATCGGAATTCGACTTAGCGCTCGATCACGACCCAAAATCGTGACTCTGGGACTTAGTAACTAAACCCGGGTCTGATTTAAAGGCTAAAACTCCATAAGTGTGTTGAATGAAAGTTCAAACGTTGAAGCACTTTAACAAATGAACACAAATCGAGCTGAGGACAAAATGAAATTTTATTTCAATTATTCTTTGGAAGAAAAAAGGTAAGTACAAAACTATACCAAAAGTCCTACAAGCGGGGGCCGAACCTGCATCTATACACGGCCTACAAAAAGAAAACCAAACTAGATTCCTATCTATCTACCAAAAATAAGCCGAAGAGACATGTCTATTCTTTCTTCTTTCTCGGCTTCTTCTTCGGCGTTGACCCATTGGATTCGCCGCTTGGTTTCCTTTTCGAACCCTTGCTTTTTGGCGGTCAATCTCCAGTTGGGGGCATTATATCAACTTCATCCTCCGAACTCAAGTGAATAGGAATGCTTCCCGAAGGCGGGGTCGGAGGGATAGGATCAATGTTAGCAGGCGGAGGAGGGACACTTGTATCAACGACCGTTCCTCCCGAGGAGATCATCCACAAAGGGGCTGGGCCAGGTCCCGCAATTCCACCTCCAAAGCCACTGCCCCGCGTAGCTGCCTCCATCTCAGCATTGATTTCGGCTATAATCTCCTCTTCGTGAAGTGTTTGTGCATCGCCAGGGACGCCCATGGTTGGGGCCGAAGAACTAGTCATTGGTACGCTTCCACCCATAACAAAAGGCAAATCGGCAAAGGGGTCACTGTGATGACCGAGAAGTTCCTCCATCATCTGTTCATCGAGAGTAAGTGTGCTTCCCTATGCTCTGTCAATTGGCGCCGTGGTCATTATGGTGGTCGCTTCTGTTATGATGGCCTCCTGCGCATGATGTGATTCTTGAGTTGCAGGAGTCATGACCAATGTGGCTCTGATCACTTGATAAAAACAAAGGAAGGGCTGTTAGTAATTATTTCAAGTAACGCTTTCGATTTTGAATAAGCATAAAGAATGTTCAGAGTACCTTCCTCGGTTTGGCTCGCGGGTGGCGGAACAGCTTCAGAGACTTGCTCACGAGCTGGAGATAACTACAATTGGTCTGGGTTATAAGTAGGAACGGGCCGAGGATCAACCGCAGATGTGGATTCAAGCTGAGTTGGCGCAAGAGTTTCAGAACTTATATCATGGTGCTCGACACCAGAGCCTTCTCCAACCTCTGAGTATTGAGCGCCAAGTTTCTCCTTTTCATATAAGATCATCGTATCGTGGAGAACTTTCCGTTCATCTTCGTTCAACACCCGGTTCTCAAGCTCGAACTCATCAACCGACTCCGCTTGTCGTTCAGTTTTCTCATCTTGCACCAACCGGCCCCAAGCGTTATACAGGTGTGTTGGATAATTGTCGAGCCAGGTTAGATCCCTGTACTTTAGTACTCTAGCATTGTACGTAATCGGAAGATCTTCAATATCGGCCTCTAACCTGGCCTCTGCCATCTTAACTTCCTCCTCAACCTTGGCCTCAGCCTCCCGAACTTTAAGTACGGCCGCATCCTTTTCATCCCGGAGCACCACAACTTGTTTGCATGCCTCATGGGCTGCTTTGTTTACGTCGTCCTTTTCCTTGACGATTTCATAAAATTTGGCTTTAAGCTCGTTAAGTTCCTTCAATGCAACATCCCTTTCAGCTGTGACAGTGGTGTTTCGATGGCCCATCTCCTCGACCAATGCGAAATGCGTTTGTCGCATCCTTTCCATGGATTGGCTTGCCTCATCAGCTTTCTTGGTGGCCTCTATTTTAGATTTGCGGGAAGACTCGGCTTCATTATTTAGCACCTGGATTATACGGTCCTTTTGGGTGAGGTCGGTTTCTAGCTTCTCAATTACTTTTGCCCGCTCAAAGGCCACCACTGATGCTTTGCCGGCATTTTTCATCCACTCTCGATACTGGGTATATATGTCATGAATGTAATCATGCACAGTCTGCTCCGCCTTGGTTGGAATTCTCTTTAAATGCAGGGGGAAAACGAAGCTGTCGAAAAGATATTAGGGAAGTCTTTTTTCAACTGGGCGATTCTGATTGCTCCTTCCCTAGCGGGCTCGGTAATGGCTTGTTCAACGACTATGGGGGTTTCGGCCTCACTTCTACGGCGTTGTGAATCAGACCGGTGAGCTTGAGAAGATGGTTTTTGACATCGAGGCTCTAGGGATTGTTTCCCGTGACCGAAGGGTGGTGTTGGAGCCCGAGGAGGTGGAGAGCATGATCGGCAGCGATATCTATATTCTTTGTCTCTATCCCTCTCCCTCTCATAACGTTCTTGACTAGAATAACCGCGATCGCGATCTCTATCAGCTTCCCTCCTACAGGACTCATAGTATGAACTCGATGACTGACGTGCTGAACAGAGGCTTCCAAGCATAGAATCTCGCCTAGTCATTGTATCTATAGAATAAAGAAAAACTGAGTTAGTGATCTCTGGAAGTGAATAGCTTGTGATTGGAAATCGTGTAGTGCCGTGAAGTGTATGCATGTGTTAAACCCCCCGACCAACCGGATATGTCGGCCACACTTGTAGGAAGTAGCTCGCTTAAATCTAAGACACTTTGAAGCCCTTCCAATCCGGTGCCATGTTGAAGCGATACATAGTCCAAAATTGGTATATCAGCGAGCCCTTCGAAAGGATTCTCTACTTGCGAGGGAGGAGCCTCCGAAATTCTAACACCGAAGTCTGGCAGGGACACAATTATGGATTTCCATCTCGAAGATTTATGATGCTTATGTGCTACTGCCTTGCCTTTTCTCCTTCCCTCTAAACCCTAAAAACTGTCAGAAGGCCCGGCTACGGGTTCATCGTCAGTGGGCGTATTTTCTTCATCGCCCTCCTCGGCTATTACAACCCCTGGATTTTTACACTTCACCTGTCTCGTTGGAGCTTCCCTAAGCATTCCCTCCAGTCTTATGCTTTGCTTTCGATCGATTAGCCCGACAATCCTTAAGTTTCTGTCTGTCAGCACTGAGTCCATATCTCTCATTTCGCTCGGCACTTCCTGGAGAATCCGTACTATTTCTTTGAACTGAGCCCCCTCGGATCGCAGAATTGTAGCTGTAAAGGAAATGAGATATTAGTTTCAACGTCAATTATGACCATCCCACTAACTACTGGAAAAATTGCAGCACTTACGTCTGGCTAACCATCGACTAGCAAACCCTGAAGGGCATCGGACGTATAACCACTCCGTTTTAAAGTAACTGAGCCTGGTCCAGGATCCCGTCACCACTTGGCAATTCCTGACTGCCTCTAGAAATGTGAACGAAGGACTGTCTCCTCGACTCTTAACATTAAACAGGTATCTGATTTCTTCTAAGGTCGAGGGGCGAAAAAGATGTTCCATGAAGACGATGAATAGACCATTCAACAGTGCATATCCATTTGGATGTAATTATGATGGAGCGATTCTAAAGAAAGACAACACTTCTTGGATATACTGGTTGAATGGGGGAAGTGTTCCTGCGGTACACGAATGGCGATTAAAGGCCGTGAATCCTTTTGGGGGAGTGTGTGGCCTGTCGGTTGGTCCGGGTAGCAGAACGTCATCTAATGATAGACCGTGCCTTAAGTGTATTTGTCCCAACATATCTTCGGAGACATTGGACGGCATAGAATCTTGTGGGTTCGCAATAAAAGTTTCTCCTGGCAGCTCATCCGGAGCTGGAGCTATTACTTCGGCTGCAATGGTCGGCACCTCTATTATCGGAGAAGATGAACTTTGAAGCTCCTGCTGCTGTGAACTTGTAGATTCCATAACTAATCAACTCATCAAAATTAGATGATAATAAGCCCGTGTGTTCCCCAGTGTGAAGTGCATGAATGTGTTGTGCAGTGTAGTGCAGTACTACGTAATACTTAAGAAATTCTACAAAAATATGAGGAATGTTAAAACGACAAGACTTCAAAATTCAACTGGAGTGACCGTCATCGCTGACCGTCACAACCATGCCATCCAGACTTTAAAGACCGATCCAAGTTAAAGTTTGTTAAGTTTTTCTAGTTACAGTTCCTTCGACGAGCTTCGAAGGGCAGTCAAATATATAGTTTAAAGTTAAATCCAGTTATGCAAGGCTAAAGCTCGTCGGAGTCAAATGTTCAAGTATGCAGACGGCCACTAGTTCGTAGCCATTAAAGTTCAACTTGGATCATTCCACCAAAGCTTGCGTTCGTATCAGTCCAGAGCAGTGGACTTCGTATTGATCATTCCAGGTCGATGCCCTTCGTATCGATCCCGAAGCCTGTGTTCATATCGATCCTGACGCCTGCATTCGTATCGATCCCGAAGCTTTGGCTTCGTATCAATCACCCCAGACTGCTCCACTTCGTAACAATCAAGGGCAAGCAACTTCGCATCGATCATTCTAGATCGATACGAACTCCCACCTTTTAGATTGACACCAAGTAGTTGTCACCCATGCCTCGTATCGATGCGAATGGCTCCATCGCCTCGATCGATAGCTCTTCTTCTTCCTCAACCCTCCAAGAACTCCATACTACTCCTTCAACCTCTCTCCAGCCCAATTCTGACATCAATGACGCCGGAATCGGCCACGGCCTTGGATGGAATGGCATCGAGCTTCTAGTCTCATTGTTCTAGAATGAATTGTTTTAGTTAATCGCCTAATTTAAGCAACTGATTCGAAGGGTTAAAGGTTTGTATGGTTTGAAGGCAGAGGGTGGTTTCTTTTTTTCAATCTTTCAATCGATACGGGCACAGTCTGTAAAAATGAAGGCAGATGAAATTTTTTCTAAGTCCATGATGTATTTATATGAGTAAGAAACCAAAGGAAGGAAACGATTCGCCTACTAGTGCTAATAACCGATAAAAGTGGTTTAAGTATCATCGATATGAAGGGCACTGTACAAGCATATCTGGAACGATCGTATCCATCGATGCGAAGAGCGACCTTCGTATCCATCAACTCGAAGCAATCCAGAGTCTAGCGCTTCGTACCCATCAATTACCAGCCACATGTTTCAATTCCATCGATACGAAACGTCAATTTTGTATCCCCCTATTCGAAGGCCTTAAGATCTCGTGTCCATCGATATGAAGAAAAAATTTCAACTTCTCACATCAATTCCGGAAAGGATCGATGCGAAGAGATACTTTAAAAACAACCATCAAGCGTTGTTACAACATGAATTTTGCATCGATTCGGGAGAGGATCGATATGGAATTCGATTCGAAAAAGAAAAAAACTTGACAACGACCCATGAACGTGCAAACATGAACGGGAGTCAGGTTAACATACATGCATGTATGACGGACTAACATCCAACTTTTAAAATTCACATGAATTGGATGCTCACCTGGTGACAATTACAACAACGAACAATAGATCACTATCATACAACATTCAGTTACAACAGTACATGGTACAATAATTGGCAGTCAACAGTTCATTATTTATATTTCTAAAGATCAATCAAAAGTCACAGCTTTCAACGAGAAGACAACAACTGTTAAAACGAGTCAGATAAAATTGTTCAGAATGAAGATTGCAACTTTTCAAAGTACGTCATGTTATCACAAGACGTACTTTGGGGGGAAAATGTTATCCTGCCTTTGGCAAGGCTATCACACCAAGAAGTTGACTGGAAATCAAAGACAGTTCATCCCGGAGAACCGTTATACGCAGGTTCACTTTGGATACTGGTAAATTTTGTCCGAGTTCGGATCAAGCTACAATTGGCAAGGCACGATAAGCAAAGCTGTAGAAGCCAACGTTCCAAATTTCAAGTCAATCCGAGTTCGTATGCTCAAGATATGATCGATGCAACTCAAGTGATCACCTTATTCGCATCCATCAAGCAACCAGGAAAAAACCTCCTTCGTATCGATCTGGTTCGAATCCATCAGATGCGCATGGCTTCGTATCGATCGGGGGAGCACAAGTTCGTATCCATCCATCCTCATACTGGTTCACATCCATCATCTCCAGCTTGTTCATATCGATCAACCAACATCCACTTTGTATCCATTGAAACCATACAAAGCCGCTACTTCGTATCGATCCATTGGTACACACTGCATTTGTATCGATCGACCAGTGATCGTTACGAACAATACAATATGGACCGATGCGAAATGCACTTATGGTTGATCGATACGAATAGAGTAGTGACGATCAATACGAACAGAGCGGTGATGATCTATACGAACAGAGCAGTGGATCGATACGAACAAGGACAAACCGGGTCGATATGAACGAGGCACGTCCATAGGAAAGACTCGATCATTCGGCATGAAATGTGGATCGATCCTAAAAGCAAGCGGCACGTCATCAGACATCACGTGCAGAACTATCGATATGAAACTATCGATACGAACAGCATCGATACGATTTCGACAGCCTTCGAAAAACCCAAACTTGCATCGATCATACCTCAAAATCTTCAAGTCCAAATGCTACCAAATTTTCACAGGAGCTTGCATACAACCTAAAGAATGTTCGTGATCGATCTCGACTCAATTGGACAAAGTATTGATCGATACGAAATTCGTACGTATCGATCACGGACCGAAGGCAAATGGCATGGGATCGATTGTGTGGGCCCACTCACGTGAGAGAAGAGGTCTTCCGAGATCTGAGCGAGATATTTGCAGCCTACGCCTATAAATAGCAGTCCTGGACCTACAGAAAAGAGACTTTTTGGCTCTTCTACATCCAGACTCTGCCGAAATCACTGTTGTATTCAAGTTCTACTGTTGTAATTCGTTGTAACCAGCAAGAAAAAGTCAGTCATTTCATAGTGGACGTAGGCCATACGCCGAACCACTCTAAATCTGTGTGTTTTTGTGCGTTTTTCTTGTTTATTTTTGGTGTGTTTGTTAGATCTGCCTTCTTTTTTCATTTATATTCTTCATTTTATCTCTTTACACACATCTGAAGGGTGTTGTGCCCAATTTTGATACAAACAATACTTATACACAAATCCAATGTAAATATTAATATGGTGCCCTATGTGTTGTCGATTTATCAACAATAACACATAACGACTTTATATCATTGTTCGATCAGGTGCGTCACACAGCAGGGTAAAAGGGCGAACTAAAAAAATCTGTTATTAAAGTTGCACAAGATCATTTTTCTTTACTGTGAATGAACTTTTATTATTATACAAAATCATATTTAATATTATTGGGGTTAGATTTGAAGTTTAAATTAATATGATTTGTGTTATTTGAATTAATTCATTTTTCAATACTAATGAGCATTAATATACTCAGCAATGTGTAAGGGTAATGTGTATATCTCCTAATATTATAATAACTAGTGATATGTGTCTTGTAAATGCATAGTTATTGAAATTTTTGCCTACCCATATATATATATATATATATATGTGTGTGTGTGTGTGTGTGTTAGTAGCATATACTATATGCATATATGTTGGATGTGTGTACTTATTTGGCCCTATTGCATATAATTTATTAATCATCGAATATTAATATCACAATTAAATAATGAATAATTTGAATTTGAATAAAAATATCTAAAGTTGACCTAGTCAAATTCATTTGAGTGCTAAACATATTTTATCAGAAGATATATAACTTTTGGATTTTCGCTAGTAAAAAATTATTTACTTTTTTATTAGGTAAATTTTCTTTTTAGAGTAATATATGTATGTATGTATGTATGTATGTGTGTATGTCATAATTTGTATTTTAAAATTAAACTTTTTACATAGTAATTTTTTCCCATATTATGGTTATTCTATTGAATTTTTTTTTTAATTTATTAATTATTTAACTAGTATTTTTAATATAGTTTTAATACAATAAATAATACGATAAAATTGTTTTAGTCAAAAATAGGAAAAATTATCACTAAGATACGTGTATGTGTACAATATTTTTTAATAAAAATTTATAATTTAACTAAATTATAATCCATTATTAAATGATTAATTTCGAAATGAACTATAATATCATTTTATTAATTCAAAATTTTATAATACTATAAGACGTATTTAGTTGAAGCTAAAAGGTAATTTTAAATATAATTTTAAATATATATATATATATATATAAGAAATTAATAAATGATTTATTGGGTATACACAACCCAAGGAGATTGGCTCAAAAGCCACATACAACGCATGCAGCCAGAATTAAACTTTAATAGACACACATATACGCACGCGCGTGCGCACATATATATATATATATATCGTGGAAAATAAGTTCATGGACAAACCAATTTTTTTTGTTTGCTATCCATTACAAGGCAAAACATCTTTCGGTTTAAATTGTACGACGATATCAGCAAAGTTGAGTGGACGACGACTGTGATCGATGGAATCAACATAGGATGCGACGTGGCGGGAGCAACTTAGGACGACATGATAGTGGTGTTCGTAGGAGTAAGGTTCAATTTTGTGAGGGAGAACGATTTTGGATGGAGAATTAATGGAGATGGTTGGTGGTGGTACAACACCACTACTTAATGGAGGTTCAACGTCGATGATGATAGTGGCACGTTCAATTTTGATGAGGGAAGACGATTTTAAATGTAGAATTGATGGGGATGCCACAACGTTGTTTGATGAAGGTACTATATCAATGGTGATAGCGGCAACAGTGGTAGCTGATAACGGCTTCTTCTTCTTCTTCTTTTTTCTGAGTTGAACAGCCGAAAATGCTAAACAAAACCGACATTATTTGTATCGTAGTGTTAAAATGAACATACATTATTTGTATGTCCATTTGTAACTATATTCCTATGATTGTTTTATTTTGCAACACAGCTGCAGCAGCACTACCAACATCAACAACAATAACAATTTCATTTCAAACTTTTAATTTAGAACTGAAAGTAATGTTTTTCCCGTTTTCTCATGTTGTTTCTACACAAACATTTATCAATGAAGTACATGCTCAAATAATCAAGAATATACATATAAAAATAAACACAACTAAATTCAAATCTGAAGCCTTTCTCAGTGAAAAGGATCAACAATACTCTACAACTATAAGCGGTGTTTCCAGAGATGGGAAATCAAAACAAATAGAACAAAATATCTTATTAAAACTATCTACTGTTGCATGCGACTTTTCTAGTTATCATCACTGTTGATATTCGCCCCTTTGAGTTGCAAATATTTCTCCCTCTTTTGAAAATCAGTTAACCCTTTTCCGCTGTTTATTACACCGACTTTACCACTTGGATCATCAGGCGATTTAAATATGCTTTCCCTTTTCCGCCCTGTAAAGAAACCAATCTGCAAAATCGAACAATGTACAGCCTTACATTAGTTTTATATTAGGAAAGTTTTTTCAAACGTCCTTCTATGAGTTTTAAAATGCACTTTCGCCCCTTCATAATAATAGGTTTCACGAAACACCCGTAGAATTATCTAGTGAAAGCTTGCATTTTTTTTCTACAGTTTGCAAATAATTGCACTAAAAACTGCAAATTTTCGTTGAAGTAATTATAGAGGTGTTTCGTGAAACTTGTTTTTAAGAAGGATTTTTCGTGTATTAAGTTTAAAAATAAGGGTCGGATCCTAATTTCCACTTTAAATTATCTATATATATAAGAATAAAACAAAATTCTGCATAAACCATTGATGATGTAATAATTAAGACAAAGGTGGTGTAAATATTGTACTTAGATGATATGGAAGAGTTGAAAGTCCAATTCAGGCTGAACTTAAGATATCAATAATGCAATCAAATGTTTATAGCTTTCTAGAGTGAAATGCTAAGCTATGTGTGATTACATGTTCAAAGTCCATATTTCAAATTTCAATCTTGTATTAAATATAATCATTTCTCTACTATCATAAAAAGACAGCATACATGGTGCTTAAACTCAAAAACCCTCTTGCTATCACATAAACATAAATATTTTATGCGGACTAGTGTATGACAGGCACAATGTGTGCATGCACCTAATATTATATATAGAGATGGGATGGAATACGACAACTTAAAAGGGTATTCTATGTAGCTTTAAAGATGGTTGAAATGACGCATGCTGGTGTATAAAGTATAAACAATATTAATAGGAGTACTAATGTCACTTCATGGTTTTAACATGTTTTTGAAGCAATTCATTTGGGGATTATTCTTTACGAATCATATGGTACTGCTATGCAAAAGTGTTGTATGTGAACCCATAATTTTCATCTGTTCTAATAAATATGCAAAATTTCCTGGGAAAGGTCATGAATACGTGTTTACAACAAAAACAGATTGATTTGCTATGGAAAAAAAAATTATATGTTGAAATTTTATTTAGTAGAAATACGAGATGAGGAATAGTAAATGAAGAAAATATCCTTACAAATTCATACTTTTACATCATGCATAAATATTTTTTAACATAATTATTTAAAAATACACGAGAGAAAAAGGAAGAAGAAAAATTAACATATATAAAGATCTATGTTTACATTAATATTGATTATCAGTCTGGGATTATTTTGGACTATTATACGTGGAGACTTTTTTGTATAGTAATAAAGATCTTTAATTTTATGATTATTGTATGTTGAATTATCCATCAACTTGTTATGTATGTTTATTTCGATAAAAATAAAAATTGCAAATCATGTTACAGAATTACCAAAAGGGTCGCTTGTGAATTATATAATTAAGATTACGGTATTATCAAGGAACATTCTGAATTTTGTTAGACTGATTTGCCCAAGACCTAGGAAAACATGTTTTTGAAGGAACTTTGTAAGTTGATTATGAATAGCTAGTGGAATAGTTATCAGTTAATGAAACAAATGACATTATTTGACAAAGTAACTTCATTTATAGTCTATTGAAGGTTTTTATAAAAATTAGTTGTTTATGTCAGTGCATGCTATGTCGATTTTCTTTCATAATATCTTACATAAAACTCATCGAACAAATATTCAGTTGTTGATACTGCCTTGAATATGTATACCTATCAAATTTTAAAAGAAGACGTAATTTTACAGTTCTAACATGGGAAAATAAATTTAAACATAATATGAGTGTGATCAATATTAACTACCTATCAATATGGATACCGAGTTATACTTGACCGATATATAGCTGAGATCAATATTAATTACCTGAGTTATACAACCGATATATAGTCGAAACATAATGTTAATAAGTACTTAATGTACATGTACATTTTACAGACAAAGCAACTTGCATCGTACGTCATATCAGATTTAAAAAGGTTGTTTTCCAATATCATGAAGAGTGTGTGTGTGTGTGTGAGTGTTTGATTGAATAAAGTTTTTGGATGCTCCATTATGGCAATAAAAACTATGTACAGATCAATTTAATCAAACTTTTAATGTTATTTCAAATATCAGAAGCAATATATCATCCTTAAAACTACATCAAACATAAAAACCCATCCTTACGATTAAATCCTATAACTTCTTCTTTTTTCTTCTTTTTTCTTTTTTTTCCTTTTTTTGAATCAAATTTACATTAGACATAAGCATCACACTGAATAGAGCATTAAATATAATGTATGGTGATAGTAGATCTCAAGTCACAGGATTCTACAAAAAGATATTGCATTTGTGAACTTGGTTTTACAAAAGGAAAATAATTAAAATAAAATAAAAAAAATGGCTAAACCAAAATAGTTAAACTATGCATCTTTTACATTATTATAATGTAATAAGAGTTAAATGCTGATTCCTAAAAAGGTTTGTTCCACAAGTTTTTCTTTGCTTGTTTCCTTAGAGTAGAAATAGCATTTCTTCGGTTAACTTGATCAAATATTACTTGGTAGTTGATACATACAAGATAAGGGATAATATTTACCCAATTAACATGATGCAAAATGTTAAAGCCTAGAAAATGACTAATCAAGCTTTTGCCTTTACTGAGAACAATAATATTAGAAAAATACTAGGAACTCTCCTAGAAAATTTGTTTCGGTTTAAGAGAATCAACAATGCATTTCTAATGTGTGAAAGGGAGAGAACAGGTGACATAGCGGGGTTTTAAATATGCGGACCTTTACATTGATCTCAGAATACATCAGAAAATCATGTGTTTGATCAAACAAGTATATATCCTAATTGTCTTTGCTTTCATTACCTTAGATGTATTTTCACCCAACAAACAAATTTATGCAAGGCCGTGTCATAATACAGTATAAATATCATTCAAAATGGAGGGTGTCATATAAGTAAAATATGTGCAAAATTGCATGTTTTTACCTTTTTAGTTTTCCCTTTGGCTGTTTGAAATTGTTGCCATGCATTTTGCCGCTTATTTTGCACCGCTTCAAGTTTTTCAAAGCGAGCTTTTGATTTGAAAGCATGTATCTTTTTGCGCTTAGCAGCTTTCTGTCATTTTACATATGAAGTGAATCGATACACAAGATATAAATTAAGGTAAACAAATGATAAGTAACTTACACATAGCATTTTAAAGGGGACAAAAGTGAGGAAGAGTAAAAACGCAAAACTAACCACATCTTCAGGATCATTTGGGTCAATACGAAGTTTTGCTGGCAAGGAAGGTGATTCAAAATCAGCAATAGATGCAGCTTGTGCAATCTTTCTTTTGATTGCTTGCTTTGTAGCTTCAGCTTCCTTTTCAGCTTCTAGTAGTGAATTCACTTCAGTATCTTGGATTGGCCTGACATTTGCAGGATCCACCTGCAATACATATCATCACGTGCACGTGATAAACAAATATAAATATAAATGTCAACTGAACAGATATGGTTCTCATGTTATAGGTTTACCACTTAACGAAACTATATTCCAATCAGTAATTAATTACTACTAAACCGCATTTGTGCCAATCAAAATATACCCTTCATTTGCAACTAGTGATTTTCCTCACTTTTTCCAAGTGAAGTAATAGTGGTTCTATAGACACATTTCATCATTTACAGATACTCTGCTCTAAGTATCATTACATAGAATAATCAAATTATCATAATTAAAGTTTACCCTACTTTTCTTGCAAAAAATTAGACTTAATTGAAAACTAATTTCATGCACATATTTACCTCCTCCTTGTTTCCCCAACCACTGTACTTGACTTCATATCCATTTGCAGTAATCGCCTCAATAGTTGCATCATACCTACACATTCAATTTTGTCAACCATGGAGAACACAAAACCAGAAAACAGTGAACATTTGATATTTTTGACTAGATAGCACAATAATCCCAAGCCAGCACATACTACATACCATTCCCCATCATCACTGTAAACTGCTTGAACTTTTGTGCCAACAGGAAACACCTCATGATTGCTTGTACCCTGAGAAGTTAGAAGACTAGTAAGAGAACAATCAAAGCGCTTAAAATGTTTCATCAAACAAGACAGTCAAAACAGATATAGGCATGGAAGTGGGAAACCAAACAAGTAATATCACACTGTTCAGACTGAATTTAGAAGAAAAGAAAGAAAACATAGTAAAAATGGGTGACTAGTTGAAATCTTGTGCAATTGTCTTGGTCCTTAGGAAATATCGGGTACCTATTGATTAAAATAAAGATATATTTGCAATAGAGCTAAGATTAAGCGATTGTGTGCAAACCATATTAAGAAAATTTTAATTCTTTTTGTATTCAACGAAGTGCAATTTTGAAAGCTAAGGGATCTGAAGTATGTATTTATCGTATGAGCCAAAACATCTAATATTAAATTTAGTAAACAACCATATTTTAGTATTTTTGCACATATCATTTATTTTGACACAAGCAATTCAAACCTATAATTTAAATCGAACTACACTTAAAAGAAAACAGCTACAATATTCTAAATTAAATTAGAAAAGCTTGTCAAGGACCACTAGCTCAAGTGGAAGTGGTAAGGCGCTCTAGACCGAGGTTCCAGTGGTCTTGAGTTCGAACCCCCAAGACACTCAAGTATCAGTCTTATATTCTTAAAAGAAAAACAAAAGAAGAAGAAAAAACTTACAACGTCGAACTGCTTATGCCTGGATAATGCATTTTTATTGTGATGTTGTGCAGACATGTGAGATCGACCATTTTGTTTCGCAACAGCTAAGAGCTCCTTCGTAATTGCAATGGCCTGCATTTTGAAACATTACCTTTACATCAGTTTCTAAGATATAGTAAGATTTTACTAACCAAATTTAAATTTCAAACTGATGAGTTTAAGCGTGAACACAAATCAAGAGTTTCCATGCGGGCAAGCCATGACGAAACACATTAGACCTGCAAAGAATCAAGATAAAGGGTGATGGGCATATCTATAAGGAAGGGTTCACACACTTCACTCTTGTATTTAGCACACCTCCTTGTCGCTTGTGTTTCTTCTATTGGGTATACACAGTGCCTTCCATACCTTCCAGTGGCTAAAAAATTATGATCCTTAACACATCATGTATCCATACCAAACAGTTTCGATACTACAAAGCTCTAAAAATACAGTTACATAAAGGAAAGAACTAAATCCTGAATATCTTTTGACCATGATGGAGGAAGACATTAACATCTTACCCCCCCCCCCCCCAAACCCATCCAAAAAATAAAATAAATAAACCACTCACAAAAAAAGGAACTCAAATTATAGCGATACAAATCATCAAAAGCATTCAATAAAAAAGGAAGGGTAAAAAAAGTAAATGTATGAATAAGAAAGTGAACAAGTTCTGACCTCTTCAAGTTCTTTTTCCAAGTCTGTGTATTCTGAGTTTCCAGGCTCATCAGCCAAAAGTTCTCTAACCTGGATTATGAGAAATACCATTATTTTGGTTGAACATGTATGTGAATATATTTTTTAAAGGTATATCATTAATATCATTTCTACCATGAAGTTATAAACAAACAAGCAGTATGCGTGTGATTAACACTCACTTCAAGGTACACAAAAATAAGAACAGTAATTATAGTGTTAGATTCATCGTTTTTATCTATACTAACAACTTTAAAAAACTACTACTCGTGCATTAATCATTAATCATGAGTATATAAAATATTATTTTACTTTCTCATGTACCTTTGACTTAACAGTAGAAAAGAAGAAGATGAACATGACACCATTACAAGTTTTGCCCATCTCAATTCTTTATAACATCATTAATGGAGATATTGTGCATGAAACCAGTTCATCATGCCATCATCAAGAAGATGAACGCTTAAATTAGCCATTTACTTTAGCTATACTGTCGTGATATTGTGCATAAAACCAATTTATATCATCTCAACCACCATGAAGTTATCGCGTGATAAATGTTATTTCTTGAATTAATGCACACACATACTTGGTAGGTGGTACTTAGACTCGAATTATTCTTGTGACATGATACTGGAATCCAATTTAATGATCAATCAAATAATTGCATGGTCATGAATATGAAGGTACTTTCTTTAAAATGCTTCAAACATTTGCATTTTATAAATAACCATATGAACTACGATTGTGATAAATTTTAACATGCATGCACGCCCTTTAATCTTTAATGATAAATGGTATTTTCTGAATTAATTGGTGCTATAACATTTTACTATATCATACGTTCAAAAAAAAAATCTAACATTTTTTAAGTTGGACTTGATATTATTCTACTCAACGAAGTAAATAACTGCACATTGGTGAAATACACACATTTCTATAGCATCACAAACTTGAGTTTAAAATATAATCCAGGCGTTGTTACACATCTGGTTAATAAGTTCATACTGAACGAATCATTTGTTAGGAGATGAGTGTCCACAAGATCATCATTTATCAATATTTTAACTAATATTTAATACAACATCTCATTAAAAACAATATTATGATATATGAACGAATCATTTGTTGGGAGAGGAGTCTCAATAAATGTTCGAGATTTCGGTTTCGGTTTCGGACTTGTAAGATTTTTGTAATTTCAGTTAATTTCTCCAATATCAGAAATTTCACTATCGGTTTCGGATTTTAATGTTGATTTATATAATATACATAAATCAACAACATAATCATAAAACTGAATTACACCATCAATAATAATTGTTAGTGCTCCAATTCAAAAAAACCCCAATACAATATAGCCCACAACTAAATGTAGCTTGAAGTCTCTTACTTTTATCTATACTGCATAAATAATAAAGCTAAATAAAAAAAGTTTGATAACTTAATAAGCAGACTTGTAACATTTCAGCCCAGCACCTACTTCTAACGTTTCAACTAAGCCCTAATTCTCATTTATAGCCGCACAAAACAAACCAACTAGATCTAGCATAATCGACAAAATAGAGATGAATTTAGCAAATCAACAAATCCTAGCTCTATTCAATCAGTGAAATCAACAGGCCGATTACTGGATTAGGGTTCCTCGGGTATGTTTTGTAATTTCTGTTCATACTAGTTTCGAATTAGTGATTGTTCTGTGTTTTTCTTATGTTTCTTCCTTCTAAAGTCAGATTTATTTGATTTTCCATTACAAAAAAATGATTTTTACATAATAAATCCAATATCTCAACCAAAAAGGTTTCAGCCTAGGGTTTCATTCCGGCGATGGCCGGAACCGAATCGGGATGGCTGGAATTTTGTAGCTGAAACCTCAAACCTTTATATATGTGTGTGTACACACACATTATACTACTCGTGTTGCGATTACATGTGTTTGTAATAAAGTTCTTGACATGTTATAATCAAAAGAAAATACCGGTAAAAATGAATTAGCAAAAAAGCACATTTGTTATTAGAAAGATATATTTCTATATCGAACAAAGTAATGTACAAATACTCATTAGCTAAAGGAACAATATTATTTCTATGACTGCTTGATTTGAAAGACATCAGAAGATCGTATATGTATGAACATTGTAATATGACAGAAAACAACTCAGGTAGATGTTTATATGCCTCTATAATAAATGAATGAAAACTAGAATTCCATGTGTGGTAATCTTTGTTGTAAAAACCCTTATAGAATTCCATGTGAGTCTTGCCCAAGGTTATAAAAATCGCTAGGCAAATGCTAGACGGTAAGTATGGACTAAGGATTAATTATTTAGACGAGGATTAATCTAAAATTAATCAAAGCTATGAGTTTTTGATAACTCATGCATTTTGGATAAAATTTTAGCATTTTGTTTACTGTCAATTGATGAAAATTTGAGGTTTTGAATGTGCTTAGGAGTAGCCAAAGAGGCAAGATCGTCTAAAACTAACATTGATGCTTATACGTTGCACTCAGCCTTAAATAATACTTAACGAGTGCTTGAATACAATTTTAGATTCTTAAATGAGACGGTAAACCTTATCTAGACGGGTCTAGACGGATCGCTAAGCGGAAAGCCTTGCCTAGCGCCTAGACGGGGGCCTAGATGGATTTTTACAACAGCGGTCTTACCGCCTAGCCATCCGCCTAGAAGAGACTTAACACATCATCAAAGCATGTAATCTGGTGTTTAAGCATTGCTTAGGCACTAATCGAGACTTGATTTCTCGTATAAACATCCGCATACTAGTTTCAAACGTTTTGCCTCTTTAGCAGCTTCCAAACCCATCCAAACCGTTACATTTTTATTTTAGATCGGTTAATACTAAACAAAATACTATAATTATCCAAAATACTTAAGTTTATCAAAAACGTCAAGTTTCCACTAATTTTCGACCAATGGGTCACCTTAACAAATAATCCCTAGTCAATGTTTACCATTTAGCATCCGCCTAACGATTTTTACCACCTCGGTGATGATGTACATAAACGTCGTTAAACTTGTGTGTCATAATCATAGTTGGATCATAACTAATATCAAGTGTCTTTGGCATTCAATCGAGCACACTTTAACCACATAGAAAATTAGATGCAGCTCGAAATAACATTCATCTTTCTTACTTCTTAGTATAGAGGATTAGCACACCAAACTCGGATATAAGCACAGTTTAACAAAAATAAATAAATCAATAACCATTACTAATTTACACCAACGTTTTCTTTATATATCTGCAATAGATTATGGATGTTATGATTATATGATGTATCATAAACAATTCTACAGATATAGCTATGATGAAAAGTCAAGTACCACAATAGATAGTGCCACTAAAGGTAAAATTGGGTGAAAATTTTATGAACTTTTCTAAAACGGGTTCTTAAGCTTTGATTTTTCATCGGTAGGATTATGTATGATCAGCATCTCCCATGTCTATTAAATTAAAGCTGTTTGAAACTTACTGGCATAACAGAAGTCACACATGGGATTCAAATAAAATTTGCATGCTGACAAAAGTGAAATGGTACATCCAATCCATTATTTCAATATAATTAAAAATTAATTTAAGATGTATAGATATTTAAAATTGATTGTATGTGTGCATGCGTGCTTGTGTATGTATATATATTACAATAATTGCAAAAATAATTGTAAATGTTACAAAATGTCAATGTACTTGGACATGAATGGACAAGTAATTAACGAAGAGTAATACTGGATTCTCAATTTACAAATGACTATTGCAAGCAATTAAACATGCAATTTGCAGCAAGCAGACTAGACTGCTAATTTGAGCACCGATTACTACCCAGGCAGTGTTACAAAGCCCAATGGGCATGAAACGATTTGAATGTGGTTTTAAGTACATGCTGCATAACATATGATATATATATATATAGCTCTCATCTAAAAATTGCCAATATGCAAACCCTTGAAAATCTTTTTTTGCCTTGCTTTGGTAAATCAAATTAATCAATCATTTTTCATACTTCTACCTAAAATGATATTAATATAATTCCATGTTCAACTGCTAGTTGAGGTGAAGTCATTGTATAATAAATTCAAAAAATTCAATCTCAGCGAGACTTATTGTAATGGAATTGGCAAGACACTGTTTAACCCTATTGCGTAGGACTAATAAATGTAAATTTACTCTTTTCAATTTCTAATTTATTTTCAAATTAGTGGCTAATATTATTTATTAATCTGATACTATATACAGTACGATTGAGCAGAGTTTGCGCAACATGAAATTTATATCCTATATTCTGCTCATGCTCAGCATACATTTATATCATTGCCTCCCCATTACGATCTCGCGAATTTTTCACAGAATCATTATCACAACTTTATGAAGCTGCATTACCACATATAATTCTCAACTAAAATTACTTTCCAATTAATTCAGGTTCTCTAATAATCTATTATAAAAAAGTACAAGAAATGGAGTCATAGTTGAACATTTAACTGGCCATCCAAGACATATAATCATCATAGAAATAAAAGAACAATAGAATGCATTCTCTACTATTGTGGTGGGCGTTAATTTGAAACTTATAAATTCTCATTTGCACTCTTTTTATTTCTCTCTACTCTAATATATAAATCTCCACTCAAGTACTTCATAAATTTGTATTTGAACCCTCATACTAGTGAATTTTCTTTTTATACAATTATAACTAATTATAAAATACCTGGTGCATTGGCTGAATTAAACCTTTTCAACTTCTTGGAAATTGTAAACAAATTATGTTTTTCCCAGTTTAATGTTATAATGAAAATTTAAGGTTTCATGTTTTCATCCATTTTATAAACTTTTTAACTAACTATAAACATGATCGAAGCATAATCAAGATTTGATTTTATTTAAAATGATGTAATTTATAGTAAGATCCAGAAGATAAAATTTTAGAGAATTTTTGTATTAAAGGAATCTAAATTTATATGGAAGTTTTCTTTTCAAAAAAGAATCATAATTGTACTCAAAATACTTCCATTTCACATATTTGATGATTTCTGTGTTTTTGACAAAAGTATTGTTAAATGTCATCTGAGACTCTAAATAATTATTCACAACAATTAGTTATGAAAAACAAAGAATCTAACATGTTAAATTAGTCCGTTATACATGACAAGAATTCGGCTTTTACTTTGTACTCAACCACATGAATGGATGTTGTTTGCATTGTAATGCATGCATATGACCAAGGTTGTATGTACGTCGCATCCAACATTGGATACACTATTATACGATTGTACATTAGGAGTATGTCATATCATGCCCGTACCATTTACATCAGATTACAGTTCTACTGCATCTGACACAACCATTTGTTATTACTTACTTTAGGTGATAAAATATTATTTTATGCAAATAAGTATATACATTACAAAACCCTACAAATACCATTACTCCTTCAGTTTATATATATAAGAAATTATTCTTTCAAACTAATACACAACACTTTAATTAATTATAGATGATTAAAATTGAAACTTTTACTAGTAATGTACAATTTCTAAATATCAATCACAATTAAATAAAGCTTAATTTGAAAAAAAAAATTCAAAACTATAAACCGTTCAGGTAAACAGAAGGAGAAATACCATTATACTAGACTTTGCAGCGAAAGAGTTCAATACAATATAAATATCTTTACTGCATAATATCATAGAGAAGCTCCAATAGAAATGGAAAAATAAAATAAAAATCATTTGCCTGTTTCGAATAAAGAAAGACGCCAAGAAAATAAAGTAGCACTGAAGCAATGTTAGAAGAGCTATAGCTGATTAGAATAAAACAAAATTTTAAATTTTCAACAAAATAAAAAAGAAAAAGACATTCTGACATCATATTTAATTATCAACATGGTAGAATTGACCTCAAAACAATACCATAATAACTCAGCGCAACTCCTTAATTTCAAAGGTATTTCCCTATCAAATGCTAATATTTCAACAATATTAAGTTAAGTGTATGATAATAAGTACAAATCGAAACTCTAATATCACTGTGAAATAAACAATCCCCTTCAAAAGAAACCCTAATTAACTGGAAAATAATTGTTACCTGCTGCAGGTTTTCTTTATAAGATGAAAGATTCGAAGTGAGCTCCTCGACGCTTAATTCATCGTTTTCTCCTTGCATTTTATTTACAGAAAATAAACAGAAAAAAAAAGGTCAGTTCTTCCAATTTTTGATCTTTTATTTAGACCTGGAGTTTCTGTGAAGTTATTTAAGATTTTCAGGGGAGACTCTATAAAGGGCCGGGCCGTAATTTTATTTTGCCTGAAGTGGAGATGTAAGCCAACTTAATTGGGCTGTAAGAATAAACCGTGGATAAATTGGAGAAAGATAAACGGATATCCAAAAATTCCAAAACCTGCCCGCTTCCGTATCTGAAAATCAATAAATAGTAGTGTGTAATCCATGCGGTTCACACGGTAAAATGTTGTTAAAAAATAGCATTACATTTTAATTATTGTTAAAAGTATATTTTGTTATGCAATATATGATAAATTTATTGTGATATATTATTTGACTAATTTGATATAGGAAAATTTTTTTTAAAGGATAAATAATTTAAAAATTTTATTCATAAGGACACGCACAAAAAAATTTCTTCCAAAGGACAGGCCCAAAGCCCATTCGCGCTTCAAAACATTTTTCCATTTCGTTCATTCGTCTTCCAGTTCAATTTTCAAATCCACACTCATCTTCACGATACAAAATTAAAATTAAGAAAAAATGACAAACGAAATCACAGCAAGATCGCTACCTCCATCTCAATCACATACGTCAGAAAATAAAGAACAAGCAGAGTTTGAGAACGAATCTGATACCTTATCCCCTCAATATGATATTCGACAGAAACCTAATACCCTAGCGCCTCATTTTGATTATCAGCTCGAATCTGGAAACAAAGAAACTAAATTTAAGAATCGAGCCGAAATTGAAAACCTACCACGTGAATTTGATACCATAGCAGTTGAGACGCAGCAGAAATCAACAAAGTTAAAACTATCAAAAAGGCTAATGGAAGAAGATATACAGCAACAGAGGGAAAGAAGAACAAAAAGAAAACATGAAGAAAACAGAACAGAAGAAAAGGTAAATGATATTATTAAATGAAGCATAACAAAACCATTCTACATTGATTATGATACTATTGAACTTATTTTACAGAAGAATGAAGAAACCATGCAGGAAAAAACACCTGATGACAAATCAACTATACAACAAATGCAAAAAAGAGAATTAAGATCGAAGAAGAAAAATGAGAAAATAATTCAGCAGCAACTTCAACAGGAAATTAATACCATTAAGTTATAAAACTGATACTATTAAATCTTTAGATGTATTTTAATATTGTTAATATGTTTTACAGGAAAAGGCAGAAACAAATAAGGCAAAACAAATAGTTGTTGAGGAATCTGAAGATGAACAAGCCAACACGGTAAATGTACAAGCCATATCACTAATAAAGATTTTCATGTTCAAAAAGTGATAGTTATAGTTTGTTTGGTAGAAGACAAAGCTTAGTTGGTTTAAAAATAGATTTCATTGCCATTTGTTACAAAACTGATACTAATATATTGAAAATATGATACCAAACATCTGTTAGAATTAATGTGATACTTTGTATTTAGGAAAATTAAATTAAGTACACAAATAAAAACTGATACCAACATACTGCAATAGTGATACCTATTGTCTAATTGTGTGTAGCTGACTCATTTTAGTTTACAAATTATTTCACCATCTTTTTTCAGCAGAACTGAAACTAAATTCTTACAAAATGGTACCCACTGTATAAAATGTTTTAGTTCATATGACAATGTTGTAATTTTTCAATAAAATGATACCTATAATTCGCAAAATGATACCCATTGTATAACAAACTGATACCTATATTTCAAAAAAGAACCTATTGTTTGTTTAACTGAAGACACTTCATAATTTTAAAAATATTTTTTTAATACTTTATAACAAAACTGGTATAGGTATATTCATAAAACAATACCCACTATCACAAATATAAAATTAAAATCAATGAAATGCAAAACTGATACCTACTATCTGTTTTTATGGACATCATATCTTAAAATTGATATACTGTTTGTTAGAACCAAACTGATGCATACACCTTATAAACATGCTACTCACTTTATCTTTTGTAAACTTTATACTTTTAATTATACAAATTACTTTCATTGTAATTTGCAACAAAGATAACACAAATATAAGCTAAAAATTATACATGCGGTATGTTTCTTTTGAAGTTATTATGTACCAATTTTAGAAGTATTTCAACCATAATTATTAAAAAATTGATACCTACATTTAGCAAAAATGATACCAAATTTTAGTTAGATAAAAATACCATGTTTTATCTCATGTTTATAGAAACTGAAACCGCTATATCATGTTATATATTGTTTTGTTTCAATGCTGTTTGTTTCACTAACAACTTAATGGCACATTTTCATGAAATAGGACGATGATGATTTTGTCAATCCATGTCGTAAAAGCATGCATGCAACATCAGAACAAACAACCAAACAGATAGCAAAATCGGAACATGTTAAGCCAGAAGCTGCTTATAGATGTGGCTTACAAGCTATCTTCAAGATATTAAAACTGGTCAAAGAAAAAAATGGATTGACCAAAAAACAATTTGACATCTTAAAGAAGACATCATTTTTCAACTTCTTCAAAGTCATCTATGAAGAAAAAATAACAATGAAAGAGTGCAAAAAGCATCAACAAAACTTGGATGCTTTATACAACTGCTACTGTATGGAAACTGATACCTTCATCTTAGGAGAAGACAAAATGAAGGTAACTGCCAGAGATATAAGCTTGCTGTTTGGTCTGCCATTAAAAGGAATAAACATAGAACCAACAAAAAAATTGATGAGCAGAACCATTCCACCAGACTACAAAAAATTTGCAACTAGAAACTTTGGCACAAGTACTTACATAACAAGAAATGTTGTGGAAAGAAGAATAAAACAAGAAATATCAAAAAGGAAAAAAGAAAATGAAGAAGATCTCCCTTTGTTGATAATAATGCAAATACTATTGACATTTTTCTTTCCCAACAACCAACAAAAACTGAGATGGGGAATTCTACCATATTTGATTGACAGTGAAACAATGCAAACTGTCTCATGGCCACAAACAGTAGAGAAAAATTTTAGTAAATTTGTCAAAAAATTTATCTCTAAGCCAAGAAACATGTCTGGATCTTCCATGCTTCCATTGGTAAGATGTGTTATGCAAAATATTATTAATTGAAAAAAATTGTTATATTCAACATTCTTATCTAATTATATCTTTAAATTTGTATAGTATTGCATCTGTGAGAAAATGAACCTTATTCAACCAAGAAAGCAACTTGCTGAAGATTTACCCAGATTTGCACAATGGGATGTAAGAAAACTTAAAGACATTGTTGTGAAACAATTGTTGAATGATATAAAAGTTGGCAATGTAAGTTAAAGTTAATTCTTACTTATAGTAGTGATTATCAGTGTACATTTTATGTTCTCTCTATTTGTAGTATCGGTTTCAACACTTAGAATAATTATTTGTCTCTGCATAGTATCACATATGTCTCTTTGCAGTATCACTTTAGCTTCTGATTAGTATCAGTTTCAATTTGTAGCTTAAAATTTTGTTTCCATAGTTTCAATTTTTCCTCAGCATAGTACATCTTGTCATTTTGCACAGTATCAATTATAATATACAATAATACTTGGTATCATTTTTAACACTGCACACAATCAATTGGTAAGTATACATAGTATCAATTTCATTACTATTCTATTTTCTTCTATTAAACTAATCACTTATTAATGTCGTTTATAACTTATAAGTTACAACATACTAGCATAAAACATTTTCATTTAAATTTTAAAACAAAATTACAATTTCAATTACACAGGTAAAAGAAATAAGCAATATTCTTCCAATGAACAGAAGCTACTCCAAACAGGATCGACAAAAGAAGAATCAAGTGACAAAAGAAAAGAAAACCAACGGAAAAAAAGAAAAATTGAAGAAGCCGAACAGAGTGCTCGATCTTTTGAAGATTTTGTAAGCCTTAATGTTTTGCAAACGCACATTAAAGATTTGG
The DNA here is from genome assembly GCA_030737815.1 of Allium fistulosum. Taxonomy (NCBI): domain Eukaryota; kingdom Viridiplantae; phylum Streptophyta; class Magnoliopsida; order Asparagales; family Amaryllidaceae; genus Allium; species Allium fistulosum. The sequence goes on from CM060903.1 coordinate 1,000,209,582, forward strand.
AAGAAGAAGGTAAGAAGACAAAGAAGCAATTAGACAAAGAAAAGAAGTTGAGGATAATGGTTGAAAAAGAAAATTTGAAATTGAAAGAACTCAAATCAAGAATAGAAGAAAATGAAAAGAAAAATTCAAAAGTTGAACTAGAGAGTAAGCACATGGAGGATGAACCTGACAACATTCTAAATGAACATGCACATGTAGAAACAGAAATAGAAAACAGAGAAAAGAAATCCACAACTGAAAGCAATGAAGAAGAGAATGAAGACAAAAATGCTGAGCCTCATGTGGAAAAAGTTAACACAACAACTAAAATAAATGAAGATGCATGTTTAAATATAGAAGCCCAAAATGAAGAAAAAACATTCACAGCTGAAAATATTGAAGAAGAAAATCCAGAGTGTCAACAAGAACCTACAAAGTGTCAAGCAAAAATAACATAAATGGACAGGTACATGATTTTTTACTATTGAAAATAACACTGTTTGATTCAAATTCATGCTTGCTTATATTATAAATATTATAAATAATTCTGAGTATAAGTTAAAATAAACTGATACCTAAATGTATTAAAAAATGATACCTACGTTCCATTGCTTATAACTTAATGGTATGTAAATTGAACTATTTATGTTGACCGTCATTTAGTAGAAAGCTAATACCAAAATAATGCACACTTTATATGCATCAGTTGTTTGATTATAACTGATGGTTGGTTATTTTACAAACAATTTTCACTATGAAATAAATCAAAACTGATACCTATATGTATGAAAAACTGATACTTACTTTGTGTTTGAAAAACTGATATCTATGCAAAAATGATACCCATAAACCGCCACTATTAACATTATTGATACTAATAATATTATATTCATTCACCAATAACAAAAACTGACAGCTTCTTATTGTTAATACAGATTCTCAACTGAAAAAAATATAGAAGAAGTTGAAGACACAACTACTGACACTAATACATAACAAGTCCATCAAACAACTGAAAAAGAAAGTACATGCATGGAGACTGAAACAGTGTTGAACAAAACAAATGAAACAGTGTTGGAAACAAATGAAGATAAAACAATGAAAAAAGATATAAAAGAGGCTCAAAAATTGGAAGAAGATACCAATAAAGAGAGCAAAGTTGCACAATACAGTGATGTAGTATAAGACCTAACACCTCCATCTTTCAATCTCAATATCACACAACAGTTGCAAGAGGGAATAACAGAAAAGGACAAAGAAAACAAACCAGCAAAACCTCCTGGTCAGAAAAGGAAACAAACAGTTCATAAGCCATCTTCTTATGCAAAAAGAATAAAAACAAGAGAAAGGAAAAGAAAAAAAAGCCCCAGCTTTGAATATGGTCAGAGAATGAAAAAAACAGCAAAAAAACAAAAACCTGAAGCAAATGAAAATGATGAAAAACTGGAAGAAAATGATGAAAAAGAAAGTGCAGAAGAGTCAATCCCAATGCCAATTCAAGTAATAGAGCCAACACTTTCAAATTTAGGACTATGACACTGCAGCAAAACTTTGGCACACTTGAATATAGAACAACAAAATACAATCAAAACTTTCTTTGCTATGACATCATCAAAAGAGTAAGTATACAAACATATATACTAATTTTGCTGGTTAAAATAACATTGTATAATTGATATGTGCCTTATTTTCTTAAAACAGAGAAGTAGCATGGACAGATAAAGACACAATTAGAGGAGGATGTACAATAACAAAAAAAGTACTACAAGAACTTCTTGAAGAAAATGCCACACATGGATCAGTACACACTTTTTTTTTGTTTAATAACACTGCTACCAATAAAAATAATTACAAAAAATAACGTGTAATAGCTATGTCCACTGCTATTTGTACCAAAACTGATACCTATTTATAGCCAAAAATGATACCTAATTACTATTTATTACAAAGTGATGGTATATTAGTTGAATTATGTATTAACTGTCATGTATGACAAAATAAATACCAAAATAGTGCAAAACTAATTCCTAGTACCGGTTGATATCAATTAATACTTTTTTTCTAGTAGCAATTGATTTAATAGAATGTTCAAAAATGATACTACAGCAGTGCAAAAATGATACCCAGAAGCTATTTCATCATATTTCATGCCTAGTTATTCTTGTAATTTGTAATATATATTACCACAATTATAATAAAAGGTACTAATTATTATTGAATATTGCTTCACCAATAACAAAAACTTACATTTTATTTTTGTTAATATAGATAATTGACTGGTATTTATCTAAATGTAGGCTAAAAGAGCACAACTATGCATTCACAACAATAATGACGGTAAATAAAACTTTAATATGCAATAATATCATAAATGCTACATATATATTGAATTCTAACTTATTTTTTTATTTAACAGCAATCTATAGTTTTCAATGTACAAGGAGTTATAAAATCTTTAGTGCTGCCTTTCCTTGAACAAATTGTGGATGATGAATACACAGATGCTATATATTTTCCATTGCATTGTGAATACCATTGGACACTAGTAACTTTGACATACCCAACAATGCAATGGAGTCATCTAGATTCTAGACATCCTAGAAGAAATTCTAATGAAAGAAACAACCCCAGTCTAAAGCAGGCAATGATATTGGTATGATATATTTTTGTTATGAAACAAAATAATTTAATTAAACAAATCGAACATTAGCTAACTTTGTATTGTTTTGTCTTTAATAGAGAAATAAAATTGAAGAAATACTGAAAGAACTTTGGAAAAAGAAAAATATACAGGATAAGGAGGTGAAGGCAAATGAAATGCATCAGATACCATGTGCACAACAAGGATCGGACACGTAAGTTGTTTATGTTGTTCAAAATGATACCTACTGACAGTTAAACTGACAAAACTGATATTGCTAATATTCTTTTAAACAGACTTGACTGTGGTATATACGTGATGATATTCATCATATCAATGAACAAAAGTCAAATACCACTCAAAATAGCCCCTGAACAAATGCTGAAATCAAGACCAAGAATTGCACATCAGATATTAACTGACAAAGAGCACTGCTGGAGCTTAGCCAAATTCATGTCAAGTTTGGAAGAAGAAAGATAAATGAACAAATCAAACAACTTGCAAAAAGTGCTACTATTTTCACATGAACTGATGTACATTTTAGATATTTTGTTATATGTAGTTGAATTTAATTTCTGTTTTAATGTTGGTACAATCAATGCTTGATATTAGTACAATTTGTTGTACAAACTATGAACATATTTCTGGTGATGTTCTGTTCTTAAAACAATGTTGATCTTACTTGTAAAAACAATGATGATCTGGTGGAATGATTTGCTGTAATTGATTTTCTTTTCTTTACCTGAAATTTATATTATAACAAGATTATACAGTGAATGTTCTATCATGCAACTATTGATCCTACATAATATTATCAGTTTTATGATTCAACTACCGGTTGTATAATAATATTATAAGATTTCATATCATATATCAATAGCAAACAGTAACTGGGTATCGGTTTTAATAACTAATAGTATCAGTTTTGCTTAAACTGACACTCAACATACTTTATGAAACAACAATTAACGTCAATGTCAGTTTTTGCTAACACAAGATATCATTATAATTATTAATTAGTACTAATGTCTATTGTAGAATGTATTATAATACACGAAACTGATACTAAAAACTAACCAAAACTGGTACTAAAGTCCTTATATTTAATCAAACAAACATTATCTCCGACCAAAAGAAAGCATGTATCAATTCAATCATCTTCTTCAATCAATTACACAATGATTATCATATCCCATATACTATAATATCTACTTTATTATAAATAACTAAAATATACAAAATTAAACAAAACTGATATCACACAAAGAAAAAATGATACCATAATTTATACCAACAGAATGCGTAACATGATACTAAACAACTGATACTAACAGTATGCAACAAATATCAAAACAAATGTTTGAAATAAATAAATGAATGAACACCAAAACTGATACTGTAAAAACATATAACTAATACTAAAACTGATACTATCATTTATACTAAATAGCTGAAATTAAAATCAAGTTGATAATATGCTATACTGAACACAAATTAATAACAAGGTTCAATTACAGTAAACCACCAAAACAAGTCACACAACCACTTATTAATCTAAACAAATTCAAAATGTAAAATCAAATCCACTTTGAAGCTTGACAATTCCGTTTATTATGACCAAACTGCTTGCACTCGCCACATCTATTTTGCTTGTTCTGAAAATATGAAAATCCTCCTTTGCGCTTGATTGATGGTCTACCAGCACCACGTTTCTCCTTTGGTGGCTTGATAACATCTTGAATGCTACCATCAACAATAGGCCTATCATAATTTGGAATAGAATTTATAGCATTGGCATAAGAACATCGATAAGCATCAACAGTGAAATAATACTCAACAAAATCGTATACAGACAACTTAGACTTGTTCATACACTTTATAGCATGAGCCCAAGGAAATCCTGTAATTTTCCATTGGTTGCAACTACAAACTCGTTCCTTCAAATCAACACAATGAGAGTTTGGAGATTTCACTTCAAAACAAAAATCAGAAGATTTATATACATCCCATCCAAAGCCTTCTTCAATTAATCTACCTAAACGCAACTCCATAGAAGGACAAAGAGTTGTTTTCCATAAACGACACTCTTCTCTCCTTTTAGCCATTTGTTCCATAATCTTAACACGAATACCATCTAAACACAAAGTAATAGGCAATGCTCGTTCATCTAAAATCCAACTATTAAAACTTTTTGCAATATTGGAACTATATTCACCGTAACGTTTTCCTGGAAAAAATAAATCTACCCACTTATCAAATGATTTATCCTTTAAAAAATTCACACCAGCAACACCACCAATTTGACAGAACTTAGAATGTGCTCCTTCAAATTCATATAGATTAGAAGATCTAGAACACATTTTGAATAGATCGACAATAGACACATTTGCATTTTTGGCTTTTACCGCTGAAAGAAGATTTTGTTCCATATGCAAATAGCAATAACTGTGATAAGCTAAAGGAAAAACATCACGAACACCTGAAAGCAAACCTTGGTGGCGATCTGACATAAAAACCAGAGTATGATCTTCTTGAAGCATTTGTTTTGAATGGTTCAAAAACCATGTCCAATTATCCACATTTTCTACAGAAACTACACTCATAACTAAAGGGAAGAAACCTGCAAATGCAAAAATAATTTGTAAAAAAAACTAAAACTAATTATGACCATAAATCTAAAACAATTCATGAAACTGATACTAACAGTAAAAAAACTAATACCGAAAACCTGATACAACCATTATTAAAATATTGATAGCGACGACATTATACATAATAATCTTCATTCTAACACAAAAAACTAACGAACATTGACATATATTATGATACAAATGAAATTTCAATACTACACAACTATATATGATACCATATATTAAAATATTTGAAACTGATACTAACATTATACACAAGCTGATACTAATCTCATGCTAACCAGTATAAAATTATGATACTAAATACAAACTTGCTAACTGTAAACTACACATCTTAAAACTGATACCAACATAGTACAAATTATGATAACAAATTAGTATTAATTCTAATGCCAAGTATTATGATCTCAATACAAATAACTCAAAACTGAAAACAAAGACATACCTTGATCACCATTTTTTGTAGTAGCACCCATCAACACACCAGGACGTCCCTTCAAGTGAGTGGCATCTAAGAATATCATAGGACGACAATACTTAAATCCAAGTAAATAAGCACCAAAAGCAATAACCACCCTCTCAAATTCATTACTACAAGGATCAACATCCATATCAACAAAACTATTTGGATTAGGCTTCTTCACTGCTTCCAAATACCAACTCAAATCATTATAAGACAAAGCATCATTACCATGCAACTCCATTAATGCAAGTTGTTTCCCATGATAAGCATAACCGTAAGACAACTGAACATTGTATTCTCTTCTAAAATCAACTATAATATCTTTAGGCTTTTTACGAGGACAATCACAGATCTCATCAATAATCAATGATTTAACAAACGAACTAGATATATGTGGATTATTCACATTTCTAACACCAGCCCCACAAGAATGATCAGCAACCATATTTCTCATAAAAAACTTCTTCAATTCTCCAGAATCACAAGACGCATGGACTTTGAAAAGACAACCATCCTTATATGAAGAGCAAATTACAGTAACTCTTGTAGCACAATTCTTTAAAAATACTAATTCATACCTTTTTTGAATTTGATATGCCATCAAAAATTCTCTAAAATGTTTAGCTCCTCCAAAACAAAAACCAGCCAAATCGGAAATGCATAATGTCGACCCTCTTCTCAACATATCTTTTAAATAACTTTTACCATTAACAACAACATTTGAACAGACAGATACAGTAGAAGATGAAGAAGCACGAACAGTAGATGAACTTGAAATAGAAGCACCATCAACATATTCCAATTCAGAACCCTTAACCTTAACATTAAAACTGAAGAAAGAACTTTTCTTGTATAACTGAAAACAAATTATACTCCGAATATCAGAATCAGTATCAACCATAATAAATTTGTCCTCAAGTACATAAGAAATCTGAATAGAAGAAGGAGTTAACTGAGACCAACATCGACATATCTCATTCTTCAAATCATACAAAGAGCAATCGATAGACAATCGAGTACTAAAAGTGTTATTATTCAACACAAACAGACAAAGAAGACTAGTATCACCACTGCCAAAAAAATAAAAATAAAAACATTAGTACAAATATGTACAATTTAGAACAGTAGTTTTTTCATTTCACAAAACTGATACCTACCGTCTACAAAACCGATACCCAGTTACTGGAAATAAAAAAAAAACCGAACCTAAACTATGATACTTTACACTCTATCACAACTGTATATACAACCCAAGCAATCATACTTTTCCAATCATCCCAATATTAAAGCAAGATTATGCAAGATAAATCAAATTTAAAACATATTACAATACAACACTGAATAAAGAAACGAATAAATAAATAAAAACCTGCTGTTGATTTCAAAAGTTGCCATAGAAGAACGAACAAACAATCAGAAAAACAACACTGCACGTAATTTGTAAAAACGATCACAATTAGAAATCACAATCAAATTATTTTTAACCGTAATAGAAAAAAAAACAGAATAATATAAGCATACCTAGTGAATACAATTTGAAAAAAATCGAGATCACAGTAGAAATATGAAAAGAACGAGATCAAGAAACGTGCGTGAGAAAAATTTGATCGATGAAATACAATTTTTAGAAGAACGAAATTGAAATGTCCGAACGAGGTTAATCGATATTTGATTGCGAGAGAGATATTGGATCGCGATACAAAATTTGATTGAAAGGAAGAAGAAGAAGAAGCGCGCGAAAGTGGGCCGAAAGGAAAATATGATAATTTGTCCTTCAGATAAAATTATTAGCGGGCTGTCCTACATCCAAAAAAAGCCCTAAAAATTGTCCTTGAGGAAAATTTCCTGATTGATATATTAGTTTAAATTTTATATTATGTAATTAATTTAAATGTGTGGACTATAATGTAAAATTTTGGGAGAGAACCATAAAAGATATGAAAATAATTGTAGATTCTTTTTAAAGTAGATATTTGAATATAAAATGATGTAAAGGTTTAGTAGAATATTTATGAAGTGGTAAGTATAGGATTTTGAAGATAAAATATCTACTTTGAGAGAATCAAGAAGAATAGAGATAACTATTACAATTAATGAGAGAACTTCAAATTCTTCTGCTTTGCTATTATTGAATAGATTTGATATTCGGAAAAACCGGATGCACATCCGGAAATTATCCTTTCGGTTTTTGCCAAGATTATAATTTATATTATGTGTATTTTAGTACAATATAAAATGTGTATTTTAAAAACCTACTTTCGTAGGCTAGAAATGTGAAGAGATCAGCCACCGCCCCATCTCATTTTAATTCAAGCTCTCACAGAGGCATTTTTCGATCTCAAACGACCCGCTATTTTGAACCATTCAAATCGACAATAAACCACACATGTCAGACTTGAATTGTTCAAAACAACAGATTGTTATTTATATTTGGCAAAACTTAGCATATACAGTAAATAAATCAATCACAGAATCACAGACACAGAGTAATACAACAATACGCAGCGGAATAGATAAATAGTAGTTCATGAAGCTACTACAGAAACAACAGAGTCCAAGACAAAAGACAACAGAAGTCCAAATACACAGAAGTCTCTAATACATATGCAAATAACAAGTCTGAATAGAAATAACTAAATGACTGAAATAACAGAATAACTGGGAAGCTGAATAGATAAGATAGATCTCCAAGCCAAGCTCTAAGCCTCAAAAGGTGAGTCTCAAATGCTGTAATACTCAGGCTGACCCGAGCATAAAGCAAAACACAAAACACTCGAGTCAGGATTAACAATCTTATGCAAGTAAATCAACTCAAGTGAAATGTCCAAATGAAATGCAATAACTTAAAGAATGTTTGGGATTTGCATCCTTTAAGGATCCGTGGAACTATCTACATACATAATACAATACGCTACATAAATAATGTCTACAGTAAAGTAAAATATTAAAGTAGCATTAAGGCGTTACCTGTATCCCCCTTAACACATTTTATATATTCTCGTAGTCTATACAATACCGTAAGCTCCACCAAACCGGTGGTTTACCCAGAGGGCACTCCATAGGTACGGTACAAAACAAACTCGTAGATGGCGCGATAAGGCATGTGACAAGGCACACGAGACAATGCCAGGGTAGGATTCTACCGTTTGCACTCCCGGACTGGTGGTAACGCATAGCAGCTACTACCGCCCACCTCGAGACACACTCCCAAATCAAAGGTGCACCCAATCAAATCACAAGTAATAGAATGGTATCGAAGAAGCATGCTCGATCGGAGGTGCGACCTCACTTGGCCTGGTATAGCTCCTGTTTTAGCCACATCAGGCCGACTCGCGGGAGTCAGGGCTGCGTTAATACCTCATATAGAATCGTTCGCCAAACCATCCTACTTCATTCTGGAATCTCCACCACGTGCACAGTTGTTAAAGTGGTTTTCGGTATATAAACTATTGGCAGAGAGTATGACAATATCTGATCCCGGTCTCTTTAACAACCAAACGCTTATTTCACACCAGTTGGTTTTTTACATTTCCAAAACCGATTCATAATTTATATCAAAATATCATATTCACTTCAAAATCATATCACTTTCAAAATCATATTCACTTCAAAATCATATCACTTTCGAAATCATATTTACTTTCGAAATCATATTCATTTTCAAAATCATAACCGCAAAATAGGTTAAACCATCATATCAAAATATTCGCATTTTAAATCAATTTAATCTAAATCATAACAGTTCCAACTTTAAACATTTTGAATATTGAAAGTAGTTTATATATTGGAATAGTTATACATTAAAAATAGTTTATATTTAAAAATAGGTTATAGATTGAAATAGTTTATATATTAGGAATAGTTTATATATTAAAATAGGTTATAGATTGAAATAGTTTATATATTAGAAATAGTTTATATACTAAAATAGGTTATATATTTAAATAAATATATTAATTTAAATATTTTAAACATAATATATTTTATTTTTATTAAATTTTATTAAATTAAATCTTATATTATGAAAGAGAGAAAAAGTAAATAAAGTTATAAGTAAAACCTTAAAATTTACATTTTAAAACTTACTTATAAATTTAGAATTCTTAAAACATATAATTTTAAAATCTAAATTTTACATATATGTTTTAAAATAAAATCTTTATATTAAATTTAAAACCATTTTCCTTTTTTTCTTTTCAAACACATTTTTCAAAATTTCAGAAATCACTTTAAAAAATAGACCAACGGTGTCCGTATATAATTTTCTATCCTAGGGTCAAGTGATACGGATATTTATCATTTCTATCTGCAATAATTTAAAACTTACGGGTATATATCATTTCAACCCGCAATCCAAAATTTTCAAAATCAATAAAAATCGCTTGGGTTTATCATTTCAACTCATAACAATTTTTCCATATTCTAAATGATCATTTGGGTATGTATCATTTCAACCCGCAGGGAATTCCTAAAACTAAGGGAACTTGCAGCATGATTTACATAAAATAAATAACATAACACAAAATCATACATAACAATTTACATAAGATGACACATAACTTACATAATCAATCACATAACATAACATATTACTTACATAACCAATTACATACAATAACAAATTATTACATACAAACTACATAATATAGCATATATGCATATTTAACATGGAAGGTGACATGAGATTCCTACCGTAACATAACCCAATATGCAACTATTTTTAACATAGCAATTTAGGTGATTTCCAACAAAACACATATATACATATAAATTTTTTATTTTTTTTCACACATAAATTTCACATAACATAATAATGACAATTTCCATCACAAAAGTGTCAACCTTTAAATCAATATAACATTTTTCTTTTTTTCCTTTTCAACATAGCAATTTAATGTTAACATGCATATTAATAACCATATCATCACATCTTTTTTTTATAAATAAACAACATAATATTAATAACAATTTCATGTTAAAAATAACAAGTGAACATAGTTGAACATGTGTTATATCAAATCATAACCAAACTATGCAAAAGTTCTAAACTATTGCAACATTCCATTAACATATCAATTGATATTCATCCACTTAGCATAAGATTATAAATCATGAGTGAATAACTCACCTTTCGAGGCTAGGAAATATTTGACAAACAAAGCTATGAATTTGAATCTTAATTTCAAAGTAAAGCAAGCTAGAATCAATTGTTCTCCAAAATAAAATATGTAACTTTGTTTTTTTTTTGAAATAGAAGAGAAAAGAGACAAAGAGGGCTCGGCTATGGCTAGGAGAAGAGGGGTAGGGTTTTGGCTTTGGGTGGTGATTGGTGGCCGAAATAAGGAGGAGGAGATGAGGGCTTGGATGGTGGAAGAGAGGGCAATACAAGGAGGAAGAAGGAAGGAGAGGAGGAAAGAGTTTTGATTTGTGAGGTTTTGGAGATTTGAGATCTAGAACTTTCTATAAATTTTGAGAGGAAGAAGGAAGAGTGTTGAGAAAGTTTTCTGAAGAGAAAATTATGTACGTACAAGTTAGTCAGAAGGAAACAAATGGTCATAGGCATAGGAATAGACACAAGTCTCTTGGTATGGTTAGAGTCTCTTGGTTAACCAAGGCCCATTAGGACTAAACTAAATCCATTAGGACTTAGCCAAATTTCACAACTAAACACCACAAACTTATGTCAGTTTTTCATAGAAATTCAAATATTTAGAGCAATAGAAATTTGATTTTGATGAAACGAAAAGTGGAGAAAAGATCAGATTTCGGTCTAGTATCATATAAAAAGAATAAAATTTTAAAATTCAAATTTAAAATTTTCAACCAAAGGTCAAATTTTGACTAAGTTTGACCAAAATTTAAAATTTTAGAAAGTTTTCTATTTCATTGAATTTGAAAAAATATATTACTCAATGTTCCAAAATTTGTTCTTTAATTTTAACCTTTAAATTTTATTTAAATTCAAATAATAATATATTTTAAGATTGACTGAATTGAGCCTCCATTTTATTAACATTGGTTTGTCTTCATTCAAATGTTCATTTTATTCAATTCAACATATGTTGCTTATTCTTGACTGATACAATTACCATCTATTTCTCTTTACCTTAATTAAAAGATTTAATTCCAATTAATTCAATATTAAATTTCCAATTGAATGTTGGTTACACACTAATCGTTTTATTTTCATTAAATAATTCAAACAAAGTTTTATCATTTTATTTCGATTTACATGTTCTTTATATTACATCAAATTTCTCTTTCAACTAAAACATATGTTTCCTTTTTATTTCCTCAAATTCCTCTTTTATTTTAATTCAAACATACGTTTCTATTATTACGTCCATTAATTACAATTAATGTTTTCTTTCCTTTTATTTGAATTCGGTGATGTTTCCTTCTTGCCTTCACTATCGATCAATGCACTACCACTGGAGGAGATATTTCGTCCGGTCCTCCTTACTGCCAAACGAAACATCACCGAATGAAACTGCTCCACCGAGCGAGATTACTCGTTCAGTCTTCATAGCCTCAACGTCGAGCCACAAATCACTGGACGAGATTTCTCGTCCGGCCTCCTCATCACCAAACGAACTTCTTCGCCGAAGTCACTCACCTCCACCGGACCAAACTTCTGGTTCGGTCTTCCTTAATCATCGAACTACCAACATCCTTTTCCTGCAAGTCGTGACTTTGACATAGGGTTAGGGCTTCGGTGCTTCCTCGTCGACGCTTCTCCAATAGCTTCTTCCCGAATTTAGATATCAATTTCTAACAATATCTACCTTGATACTGAATTCCAAGCAAGCCTTCCAACTTCATCTACACCTTCATGCTCCAAGCAATGGATACTTACCCAATGAGCTTCGGCAATGCCATCACCCAGTACACTTTGTCAACGAACTCCGACAAGGCCACCGCCTATCAACAAAGTGTTCGAAGTACCCACTCCATGTAGAACCCATCAATCTCCACCATGAAAACAAACGTCTCCATGAACCATCTCAACTGTCCCCCGTACCACCCCGTGGCGCCTAGCACTTCATTAAGCGAATCAAGTCCGAGCAATGCTCGAACTTAGCAACATGCAACGACTTGGTAAACATGTCTACTGCATTTTTCTTTGTGTGAACCTTCTGAAGACGAACTAGCTTCTCTTCGCTCATCGAGACAAGGAACGACTCTCTTACCTCAATATGTTTCGTCTTCGAGCTGAACGCCAGATTTTCAACTAAGTGAATTGCACTCTGATTGTCACAGTACACATCCACGCCTTCATGTACGAAGCCCAAATCACACAACAGTCGCCTTAAATAGAGCGCCTCCTTAGCTGCTTCAACCGCAGCTATGAGCTCTGCCTCTGTAGTAGACAAAGCCACAATCGTTTGCAATCTCGCTCTCCAACTGATCGATGTCCCACTAATGGTGAACACATATCCAGAGGTTGACTTCCTTCGATCTCTATCACCAGCATAGTCGGAATCACAAAATCCAACCAAGCTGAAATCTCTATCTCTGCTGCCAAAGACAAGTCCATGATTTGGAGTTCCGCTAAGGTATCTGAAGATACACTTCACTGCTTCTCAATACGTCTTTCCTAGATTCGCCATGAAGCTACTCACCAATCCAACAGCCTGTGCAATGTCAGGCTTAGTGCAGACCATAGCATACATCAAGCTGCCAACTGCACTTGCATATGGGACTTTAATCATATAAGCCTTGTCCTTTTCCGAGATCGGAGAGACTTTACTAGAAAGTTGTATGTGCAAAGGCATGGGTGTGCTGATTGCCTTTGCCCCTTTCATGCTAAACCGAGCAAGCACCTTTCGAATGTACTCCTTTTGAGTGAGGCTCAAAAGTCCTAGCTTTCTATCCCTTTGGATTTCCATACCCAAAATTTTCTTTGTTTTTCCAAGGTCTTTCATTTCGAATTCCGTCTTTAGCTTTCACTTTAGACTATCGATTTCAGCCTTATCCTTAGAAGCAATCAACATATCATCCACGTACAAGAGTAGGTACACCCATCTACCATTCTTTAAATGCTTGAAGTACACACAAGCATCTTTGATGCTACGATCAAAACCAAGTGAAAGCATAAAAGCGTCAAACCTCTTGTACCATTATGTAGGTGACTGCTTAAGTCCATACAACGACTTCTTCAATTTGCAAACCCAATTTTCTTTCCCATCTACAATAAATCCTTCTGGCTACTTCATGTAGATTGTCTCATCCAAGTCTCCGTGCAAGAAAGTGGTTTTCACGTCCAGTTGCTCCAGCTCCAAGTCATGAGCTGCGACGATAGCGAGCAAAATGCAAATGGACGTATGCCTCACTACTGGAGAGAATATCTCCTCATACTCCAATCCCTTTCTTTGTGAAAACCCTTTAGCAACTAATCTAGCCTTGTATCTCTCATCATCCTTCACCTTGAACATCCACTTGCAACATATGGTTCGGCTTCCTTAAGGAGGTGGTACCAAATCCCAAGTCTTGTTCTTCTTCAACGACTATAACTCCTCTTCCATAGCGCACATCCACTTCGAACTGTCACATGACTTTAAAGCTTCATCAAGTTCAAGCGACTCCTCATGAACCACATGTAGGGCACAGTCAAACTGATCACCAAGGCTAAGGTTTGCAACCTGCCAATCACCATACCTTTCGGGTGGCCTAATAGTCCTACGACTGACCCGGTAGGTACTGCTTCGCCTAAACTCCTTTCAGCTCCACCTTGAACTGAACTTCCTCTAGATTCATGCACATAACCAGCACTACTAGAAGGTACCCATGGACTATCCTATGATGTTTCATCAACTGCGTTTTCCTCGACAGCATCAACAACAACTCTACTATTTGGCTGGAATACGGGAACTTCTTCCATCTCCTTAGGCCTATCAGAATCTTCTGAGGTGGTAGGTAGCTTCTCCTTCGGATTGAACATAGCATACTCATCAAAGGTAACATGTCTGGAATGAACAATCTTCCGATCAACAAGGTTCCAAATTCGATACCCTTTGATATCATCGGTGTATCCCATTAGTACGCCCTTGTATGCTCTAGCCTCCAACTTGTCATCACCTGTATGGTGAACGTACACATGACAACCAGAAATTCGGAAGTAACCAAGATACACTGCTTTACCTCTCCACTTCTCCTCTGGAGTCTTCCCATCTATGGTTGAGCATGGAATTCAATTTATGATATGTGCCGCAGTTGATAATGCCTCAGCCCAAAAGCCTCTAGACAAGCTCGCCGTCAATCTCAAGCAACGAGCCTTCTCCAGTAGAGTCTTGTTCATCCTTTCTACAACCCCATTGGATTGCGAATCGCCGGGTGAAGTGAAATGTCTCTAAATGTCTACAAAAGTCAAGGAACTCCCTAGAGACAAATTCATCGCCATTATCAGATCTCAGCACCTTCAACCTAGAACCAAATTGGTTCTCAACAAGCGCTTTCCAGTCTTTGAACTTCTGAAACTCTCTGATTTGGCCTTCATCACATACACCCATACTTTCCGAGAAAAATCATCAATTAAAGAGATAAAATAATTTGCTCCTCCAAGAGAAGGAGTAGCAACCGATCCCCAAACATTTGTATGCACGTACTCAAGTACTCGCCTCGATCTATAGAGTCCAACTCCAAAAGATACTTTAATCTACTTGCCTAACACACACTCCTGGCAAAAGTCCATCTTGTCGAAGCTTTCTCCTTTGATCATCTTCTATCTTCGAAGCAACTCTAAGCCCTTCTCTGAAATATGACCCAACCTGAGATGCCAAAGCTTTGTGGCATCCAATGCACGAGAACTATCTACTCCAACACACGACTCTCCAAGAACTGTGGTTCCTTTCAGCAAATACAAATTTCGGAACACGTCTCCTTTCATAAGAACTAGTGCACCTCTCGAAACCTTCAGAATATCGTTTTTGATAGTTACCTTGCATCCCAAAGATGCCAATTGTCCTAAAGAAATTAAGGACTTCCGAAGACCTAGAACATACCGGACACCTGTCAAAGTGCGTATAACTCCATCAAACATCCTAATCCTCACTGTACCTTCACTCATTGCTCTACAGCTAGCATCATTACCCATAAGAATAGAGCTTCCCTCTCGTTCAATGAAAGAACTGAAATAATCCTTATTAGGAATCATATGGAAAGATGCCCCCGAGTCCAGCATCTAATGTTCTGAGACATCTGATACTACTACAGACAACACATCGTCAGATACAGACTTCTCCACCGCAAATGATGAAGATCCGTCTTCATTCTTCTTCTTTAAATTTGGACAATCCTTTTTCCAATGACCAGGTTTCTTGCAGATAAAGCACTTCCCGTACTTAGACTTTTCACTCCTGCCATTACCGGGCTTCATAGACTTGGAACGCCCTCTAGAGTGCCAATTCTTCTTATCTTCTCTACCTCTTTCAACAAACAGACCGTGATTACTACTTCCACCTCTACTTCCTTCACTTATCTCCTTCATCTGATCTCTCAAGCCCTCAGATAGAAGGTCTGATTTCACATCTTCCACTGTCAATGTGTCTCTAGCGAAGATAAGGTTGTTAGCGAAACCTGTGTATCACTCCGAAAGAGAACACAAAAGAATCATTGCCATTTGCTCCTCATCCATCTTCAAGTCAACAGTTTTCATCTTCATCACGAGATCATCAAAGAAATTAAGATGTACCTTCACTGAAGTACCCTCTATCATCCGCATGGTGAAAAATGTCTTCAGTAATATCAGACGGTTAGTCAGAGATTTCTTCAAGTAAAGATTTTCTAGCTTGGTCAAAATGCCCCTAGTAGTGGTCTCATTGCTAATCTCTGAGATAACATTCTCTCCCATAGCTAGTTGTAAAGTAGTAAACACTCATTTCTCCATCTCCTTCCTTTCCGCGACTGAGATGTCAGCCATCAACTCCTCAGGGGCAAACACTACTGGATGGACTTCATTCCTCATTAGAACAACCTTCATCCTCTATTGCCACTTCTCGAAGTCTTTATCCCCATTCCATTTCTCAATTGCCAACTGTGCTCCTGATGCGATATACGTTCCTCCAGTATAGGGTCTTGTTACAACTAGAGTCACTCCATCTCCTACCATAGCGTCTAACACTCCTCAATCAACCTTGCAGCTCCGATACTAGACTGTTGGAGAAAATCCCTTCAGATGATCGGTCTAAGGGAATAAAAAAACCAACACAGCGAAAAAATAACGAACTGGATCGTGATTGTAGTGAGACGGAATAAACAGAGGTAAACACCAGAACAGACAGTCACAGATCTATGCAATGCAGAAAAATAAATAACACCAGTATTTATAGTGGTTCCACTACTGCGAGGCAGTGTACGTCCACTTAGGGAGAGGAGATTTTATTAATCACTGAAAGATTAGAGTTACAAGATTGATTTACTTTTGGAGGCTATGCATAAGAAGAATTACCAATACAGACAAAATTCTGTAGAGTTTCAGCTCTCTAGGATGGCTGCCATTGTTGTCCAGAAGCTCCACTATTTATAGAGTGAAGAAATGAGGAGGGGAAACTGCTATATAGCAGCTTTGAGTTTGGTTCTGGACGTCTGGTTTGGCAAGCAGCACAATGGCATTTGGTTCGACAAAGCTCATATTAATCTGGTTCGGCATCTCCACTTCAAGTCTGTACCGGCCTTCCCAAATACCGAACGAGATATTTCGTTCAGCATCCATCTGGTTCGACATGCCGCCGAACGAAATATTTCGTTCGACATTATCCCCTTCATTGCATTGGCCACCGAACGAAGTAACTGGAGCGGCAAGTCTAGACCGGCATTCCTTCACCACTGGACGAGATAACTTCCTTCTTGCCTTCACTACCGATCGATGCACTACCACCGGATGAGATATTTCATCCGGTCCTCCTTACTGCCGAACGAAACATCACTGAATGAAACTGCTCCATCGAACGAGATTACTCGTTTGGTCTTCATAGCCTCAACGCCGAGCCATAAATCATCGGACGAGATTTCTCGTCCAGCCTCCTCATCACCGAACGAACTCCTTCACCGAAGTCACTCACCTCTACCGGACCAAACTTCTGGTTCGGCCTTCTTTAATCACCGAACCACCAACATCCTTTTCCTGCATGTCGTGACTTTGACATAGGGTTAGGGCTTCAGTGCTTCCTCGTCGACGCTTCTCCAATGGCTTCTTCTCGAATTCAGGTATCAATTTTTAACATATTCCTATTCGTAGACTATAAATGAAAATTCATTTGATAACCTTAGCCTATTTTCGTATAGTATGAAATTCACATTCAAAATAGGCCAAACTTGCAGAACCAAATTATAGATGGAGCCTATGTATATACAGAGTCGGCCCAGTGGGCAGCCTAGCAAGCCCATGGGCTGGGGCAGCCCACTGGGCAGGGGCAACCAAAAAAAAAGTCTAGTCCTAAAATAGATTAGCAACAGCCAGCAACCCTAAGGAAAATAAAACACATGCACCCTCTCTACTCTTTAGTCTCCAATTACAGATAAAACATTAGGGCTTCCACTTCCAGTTTCAATTTTATTTTGCGTCTCCTCCAGACTTCCATCAGCACTCAACTGTCTCCTCCACCGCTCCACGGCTCCACCGAAGGTGTGAATCTAACATTACATCATACTCCGTCAGCAATCTAGCCTCTGCGCCTCTCTAGACTCTTGTCATTCACCTTCTCCAAACTAAAAATTTGATTTTCAAGGTAAAATTTATGCTTTTTTATTATTCTAAATTTGCATATGATTTAAATTGCTGAAATTGGAAATTTAAATGGTTAATGTTAACGTTATAATTAATTAGTGAAATGATATTTGGGAATAATAGCAAAATTTGGAGTGGTTTATGCTTTAATTTGTGGCATGGTATATGATTTTAGGAATGAGTTGCATTTTGTAGAGTACAATCTAATTCTTATCAGGATCGAGCTGTATTTTGTACACTGCAATTGAAATCTGCTGTTATATTAAAATTTAGTTGGGTCATAACACTTTTTTTAGCTGAAATAAAAAAACTAATTGAAAACAAATTTGAAAAAAATATATAGTCAATTTAGGGGTATTTCGATTAATTTTGGGTGGTAGAGACTTGAATTACGTTTCAAAATGTAGCAGAGATGTATTAACCTATTAAATTTTCTAAAAAAGACCCGAAACAAAAGCCCTCTTATGTTTAGTCAATAAAATAAGGTCCTCTTATGAAAATATTTTGTATAAATATGTGTTATATCAGTATATCCGTATATGTTTATGTTCTAATTTAGTTGTAAAAATATGTTGAGTCTTTTAAAATAATGATTATACTAGTAAAACATTTCGTTGCAAGTTAATTTGTCTAATATATATTATTAGGTGCCATGCCAAAAAACGAACATCATAAAAATCGAGTGAGGTTTAGAAAACAAAACTCCGGGGCTTATAATAGAAGAGTGAAGCAACGTCAAGATGCGATATCTACATCGTTCGTGAGTTCAATTTCTATGTTATTCAATGCGAGAGCACAACAATCACTTGGTGCAAGTCAAGCAAATGAGGATATTAATTTAGAGGATGCCATTACAAAATTAAAAGAACTCATTGTATTTTTTCAAAACTTTAGAGAATATGGTTTTGAAGAAATGATGAAAGAAGCTAATGAACTTACTATAGATGTTGGTATCGAACCAATATTTGAGAAGAAAAGAGTTATTCGTAGAAAAAAAAAATTTGATGAAAATATTAAAGCCAATGTTGAGGAAAGTCAATCACCGAAAGAAAATTTTAGAGTCTCATACTTCATCCATATCATAGATCAAGCTCTAACATCATTCAAAGATCGATTTGAACAATTTGAAGTGTATGATAAAATTTTCGGATTTTTGTTAAATGCAACGTTTATGGAAATTGATAAAGAAGTGTTGATGGAACGGTGCACTTCTTTAGAAAGTTATTTGAAATACAACCAACAACGTGATCTATATGGACAAGACTTATTTCAAGATTTAAAAGCTTTGCAAACTATGCTACCTAAAGAAATAACCAAATCGATTGGCATTCTTGACTTCATAAGATCTTAGGTGGTTGATGGAGGTTTTCAATGTGTATGGGTTGCTTATCGAATTTTGCTAACTATACCGGTCACGGTTGCTTCCGCAGAGAGAAGTTTTTCTAAATTAAAGTTAACTAAAAGTTATCTTCGAACAACCATGTCATAAGAGAGATTGAATGGATTAGCAATGATCTCAATTGAAAGTTCGTTTTTAGAGAAACTTGATTATGACACTTTAATTGAAGATTTTGCTTCAAAAAATGCAAGAAGTATTATTTTTCTTTGAACTTCTTGAAAATTTGTATAAGAAACTAGTATTTGATATTTTTTTGAATTAACTATTGTCATCCATTTGATTGCGTGTGTGATATTTTTTTTTGTTTAACATTATATTAGCTTGCAAAAGAAATAATAGTTACTATTATTTGTGTTGGAGGGCAACCAAAACCAATTGTGGCTCGGGAAGCCAATTGGTTGGGCCTCCACTATGTATATATTGGTCATTGTCGCCCACTAAGAAAGTTAGCATGGTGTCTACATTAGTTAAATGTGGTTCTGAGGTCCTATTTAAAAGTAATGTGGTCAGTTATTATAGTCATTTACCATTCAGTGGAATACATATAATTATGTATTAAGTAGGAGTTACCATTTCATCCATGAGTTGATGTCAGTTTAAATTTATATTTTGTTATACATCTATACAAGTTCTTCTGGCTTCTACGTCGAAGAAACAAATGTCGGATGACACAATGTAGCTTTTAAAGAACTAAAATTATGCAATGCTTCATTTGTTAATGTTGATTAAACATCGAAAGTGTTGATTAAATGCTGCAAAACTAATATTTTTATTTGTACTGATTAAATGATGCAAACGTTGCATTTCTATACAGGAAAATTGTAAAGCCAATGCTTAAGTTAGAGCATTCATAACACTAGGGGCGGTCAGTGGCTACCACTTGGCCATTTCCACCGATTGGCCCCTAGTGCAAACCCCAACAGCAAAATAGTTTTGCTGATTTATCCGGATAAAATATAAACCAATGTCGACACCCCTACATTGCAATTCACGTGGCTTTGTACAGTGAAATCGAGCCATATATTTATCTGGTATTAATTATGCTGGATAAAATGTTATAACTTATCTAGTCTTCCTAGCCGACATCTTTCTCCCATATTCCCAACCCAAGCTTCCATTTCCTAAATCCAATTTAACCCTTATTTTCCCTTTTTTTAACCCAATTTCTTCCCCATTTGCACACTATTTAACTCAATATGAGAAGGATACTTCATGTTGTTCACGGTAGCGGAAGATCTTTTCAAGATGTTGGGGGCAGTTGAGGAGATGGTAGTGAATGTGCTAGCTCAAGTTCTTAAAGAAGGTGTAAGGGTGATGGAACAGTAGTATCTTGGAGGAGGCGCATGGGGGTTGTTTATGATGATGCTGCTTTGGATTCAGATATCGATCAAAACAAAGGATCCGACAAAAGATTAATGGATTCACATGTTTTATCCAATCAACAAATGCACGTTTCTACCTACATCGACATCGCTGTAAATAAAATTATTTTATTTATTGTTTAAGATAACAGTTAGTATAAATGACTATATGAATAACCGACTAATTACTTTAAAAGTTTTAGAATTTGATACTCTGTTGAAATTATAGTTTATAAAATGTATGGTTTTACATGTAGCTTCTGAATAATAATCCAAAATAATTTTCTAAGTAGGCTAGGCAAGGGAAAACTCATGGATCTTTTGCATTGGTATTTCGTCTATATTTGGAGACTACTAGTGGATATTGGTCGACATGTTGCTGGATTTTTGGATGACATTAGATTTTAGCACTTTTCGGTATGTTGTTTATTGATAAATAATTACATGTAAAACCATAATGTATTTTGCTTAACATTGCATATTCCCTGTTCTACGAATATAGTTGACCTTAAATTCTGATGTACAATTATATGGTGCATTAGCTGTTTTATGATAGAAGATCACCCACGCATTTCACTTCTCTTTTGGGAAGATGGGTATTTCTCTAGATTTTTTTATGCTTACTGGTATTTCTGTTTGGCTACATCTTCCTTTACCTTACGATGAGCGTTTTCAAAGACATGATAACTCGATGTGTGTTTTACCCAGTATTCCTACACCCACATGCTTATTATGGGGTACTTAGATTAGAGTAAGTTTCATTAGGAATGCTATTAGGAAACTGCTTCAATAATACAACCTGGACAATGATTTGGAGATAGCTAGGTTATCTGTATTGTACATGAAGGAAAACATTTTCTTTTCCAATCCATCCACTACACTACCCTTATGACATGTTGCAGCAGTTTTCGACTTTGATCTATCTTCACCTGTTATATATGATTGGGAAACAACTATCATGACATACTTGTATAAATCGTTGGACTTGTTGTGTGTGGTTATTAGTTATGGGACATCGCTATGTTGCTTTTGGAAGGTTTTACAGTTTTGGTGATACGAGTATAGCCACAACCTGGCTCACCCTACTAAGGACCACCAGTTAGCATTATTCTTTCCCAGGATTTGTTCATGGTCACCATAGAATAACCAGAGTGTGTGTGGTGTTGATGTTGGTCATGTTTTTGCAGTTGCACAGAACTGGATATAGCTACGCCATTTAGTAGCCATTTAGTGGATCTCCATATTCGACATATCCTAGTACTTCTTATGGATTTTTTTCAGGTAGACGGTTTATGTTCGTATCATCTCCCCTTACTACTGGTCGTATGTGGTATCATGGTGAGCATTATCGGCATCAAATTTATGGATTTGACATGGTATTTGATGATCTTGATTATTCCCAACTTGGATTATCTTGATTTTTTGGCGTAGATTCTACAATCCACCACCAACTGTAGATTTTACATATGGAGGAGTTGTTGATTTAGTTGGATTATCCGCCATTCGTCCCAGTGTTGCACCCTCGATTATGCAAGACTTATCCCAACTTACTCAGAGGTATGTTGCTCCACCACTTGAAATTCCACATAGAGGATATGGATGGATCGTTACTATACATACTTCCTCCGACCAAGATCAGTATGTTGACATACCACGCCTTTCAATCGATGATTATCCCGATCTAGCATCATTTTCATACAAGGATCTATTTTAGAAGCAGGCTGGTCTTAGAGTGTTACTTACAGAGAACATAAACATAGTATAGAGGAGTACGAGCAGATAGTTCTAGATTTGGCGTGACATGTTTAGGATTTGACCGTTGAGGATGAGGCCAGATACCATCATCGACCTAGACGCATTCCTCATGTAGATATGCCAGTTGATTTGGGTTTTGCTTCTGATTTCAAGCATGTTGGAGTTAGTGGGGATGACCATGATAACGAGTTTCCATATTACAACAATGACGACGATGATGATGAGGATGATTATGAGGATGATCATTAGTAGATCCATTTAGTTTGTTAATTTGGTTCATTTCCATTTATATACCTATATTTGAGGACTGTTTCCTATGTTTCTTGTATTGGGCTGTATTGTTTCTGTCTTTGCTTTGGACTATCTTGTATTATATTGGACTATCATGTGTATCTTGTATTGGACTATATTCTCGATGTTTCGTGTGTATCTTGCGTGATATTTCATATGTTTTTTTGGTCTTGATCAGACTGTCTTGACTTGCATGATATTATCTTATTTTTCTTTGAAAGATATTCTATAATTTTATAAATATCCGTATGTATTATACTATTACACTTGTGCCAAACTACAGTAAATATCTGAATGGATAGGATAAGCTATAGTAAATACTGGTAGGCTATTACAAACCACGATAAAAGTCTAACTAAATAGGGTAAATTACAATTAATTATGAGTGAAAAGGATAAGCTACAATAAATATCTGAGTGAAAAGGACAAGCTATAATAAATAATTGAGTAGATAGGACAAGGTGCAATAAAAATCTAACCGAATAAGATAAGCTACAATAAATATTTGAGTAAAAAGGACAAGATACAATAAATATTTGATTGAAAATGACAAGCTATAGTACATATCTGACCGTATAGCACAAACTGCAATAAATATTAATCGAATATATGACATAGAAGGAAAAATATTTATACATGTCTTAGATCTTATATATAGATGCAATATTTGTTATTCAAAACACAAACCAAATAAAAACACGAATCCAATGAAAAGGTTCTTCTGTTTCTCTTCCTCCTCCTCTTCTCAATTTTTGATGATGATCTTGTATGCCATAATCGTCAACAATAATTAATAGTGTTTGGAGCTTATTCAATTATAGGAGTTGGGGGATGCTTCCAAACAAGGTGGGAGTATTTTAGGGTGTAGAGAAAATTGAAAAAAAGAAAAGAAATTATCAATCAGGCCATGATCTAGTAACGGTAGATCACTTTAATAACGATCCATGTTTTAACATGGTGAAGTTCAAATTGAGGTATCACATGTCTAGAAACATCTTTGAGCAAGTAATGAACAATTTAAGGGAGAGAAACATATATTTTACACAAATATTTAATACATGTGGACAATCAGGTATTTCATAGCATCAAGAATGACAAATGCCTTGTGGATGTTAACTTATGGGGAAAACGCTGATAGGCAAGATTAGTGTAACATCCCGTATATTTGGACCATTTAAATTGACAATAATCCACACTTGTCAACTTAAATAATACAAAACACAGAACATTATGGGATTATAAGTACATAAATGTAAATGAGAATCAATACAACATCACAGACTCAGAACAGTCACAGAATAATGCAGCGGAAAAATACATCGTCATAATAGTAGTTCATGAAGCTACTACAGGAATACAACAATGTCTCAACATAAAGTGACAAGTAGAAATACAAGATGTTCAATACATAAGTTCATCAAATACTAGAAAGGAAATAACTGATAAAGCTAAATGCTAAGTCTTCAGCATCTTCAACCAACCTTGATCAGCAACTGGATAGCTTCAGACTGACCCGAGCATATGCAAAAGAAACACTCGAGTCAGGACTCAAAATCTTATACAGGATAATCAATGCATATAATAAAGTCCATAACTCAAAGGTGAATATAAACATCATTAAGGGATCGATAAAACTACCTACAGAATACGCTAAATAGATAATGTCTAATCCATAAAGTAAGATATCAAAGTAGGGTTAAGCAGGGCCCATACACCTCTTAACCTGTTTATTCCCAAAAGCATATACAAGACCGTAGTTTCCCCAAAACCGGAAGTCACCAGAGGGCAATCCATATACTAAGGTACAAACCAAAATCGTAGTGGTCGCGAATAGGATAATCAGTATGACAAGGTACATGAGGCGATACCAACTAGGATACTAGTAGTTGCGTGATCCGGACTGATGTTGGGCATAGCAGCTACTATCCCAACACCGCGAAACAACACTCCCAAATCAAGGGGTGCACCCAAATCGAATCACAAAAGTAATAGATAAGGTATCGAAGAAGTGTGTCCGCTAGAGGTAGCGAACCTCAATGGCCCGGCGCGGCTCCTGTTTTAGTCATGTCAGGGGTCATCCAAAATCGTTCTCTTTCTTCAGTCAACGCGTTCATCAAAACCATCCACTTCATTCTGGATCAACACTTCGCGTATATTAGTTATTAAAGTGGTTTTCGGTATCGACAGAGAGTATGTCCATAATCCGATCCCGGACTCTTTAATAACTACGTATTAATTACCCAACAGTCAACTTTTTATTAAAGTTAAAACAAATCAAATCCAAAGGTCAAGTTGCAAATTTGACTTCCAAATTTGATATTTCATAATTCGATTCGTTTTAATTACAAAAATCATATTCCGAAAAGAAATTCTAGTTCAAGCCCTTTAGTTATCAAAATTTAAGTATTCACGTTAAATCAACATTCCACTTATTAAATCAAATTCAAATTCATGGATTACATGAAATAGTCAATCTTAGTTCAACTCATTAAATCAAGTTTTATTCTTTAAATCCGTATTTACATCTTAAATCTCATTTCGATATCAATTCTATTTACTACATTCACTTTGTCAAAACTTCGTTTATTCATTAATCAAAACTCGAAATTAAATCACTTTATCTTCTAACCTATTTACTTCTTAAATCTCATTTCGATTAACTTTGTCAAAATACTTTGTTTAACTAAATAAATCTACAAATCCGTTTCAATTTATTACATTAATTCGTTCTCATTTATTTCAATTAAATTAATTTCTTTATTCCAACAAATCTAATTTTTTTTAATTCGATAAAATCCATTTTATTTATTTCAAAACAAATTTATTTATTCGATTCAATAAAATCATTTTATTTATTTCAAAACAAATTCATTTATTCGATTCAATAAAATCATTTTATTTATTTCAAAACAAATTCATTTATTCGATTCAATAAAATCATTTTATTTATTTCAAAACAAATTTACTTATATTTACGTTACCAAATTACAATACAGTTTCTAAGTTCATTCCATAATTCCAATAAGTCTCAATTTCAAAACGTTCTTTGTTGACCGTTCGGTTTCTTATTTTAATTATCTATCCTAGGCCAATTCATTTAATTGGGTATTTATCATTTCAACCCGATTCCATTTAAATTCAAAAATCAAAACATACAAAGGGAACTTGCAGTGTGATAGCTGGGATGGTGTCAAAGTAAATAAACAAGCAATAGCATCCATTCACAACAATTCAACAATTTCAAATAATCCCGAAATAATCGTATTAATTCACGTTTGTTATTTACGCCAATTAATATAACTATTTCTAGAATCTACTCTATCATTTCAAGTAGATTAAAGATTATAACATTTCGGTTTCACTTGTCGTCCAATTTCAATTACAACAGTTAATTCAATATACGTTCAACAGTCCAAAGTGAAATTTGTCAATTCTACGTGTTAATTAACTTAACAATTTAAGGGTCAATTTAATTAATCAATATTCATCACAAAAGGGGTCTAGTTAACAATCAAATTCGACATATATAATTCATTTAAATCGTTAATCATCCTATATCAAATTTTTAACTTGCAATTAATTTATCACTTAACAATAACAATTTACATCCAATTCAACATCACATAGCAATCATTTATCAATTCAAACTTGCATAAGAATATAGTCGTGAAAATTAATTCACCTTTCGTGGATAAGAATTTGGCGATGAAACAAAAGAAGCACGGAAAAAGTCGGTATAGCACGAACAACGGACACTGCAAATATCGACAAAGAGAGACGATATTAATTCAATGAACGCCATATATAATTTATAAATTATAGATTCGCTTACCACGACGGAGAAAAGAACGAAGGCTGGGAGACTGATGCTGCTGCGAAAACTCAGACAGTTTCTGCAACAACAAAAGGAAAGATGAAAATTTTCTACAACTCTAATACGAACATCAGCTTATATACACTTCGTATATAAATCTGTGCAAGAAAATGAGTTTACAGAAACTAGCCCGAAACTCGACTGTTTTCACTGCAACCATAAACAAAAATTTCGTGAACCTCAACATACGTGTACATGATTTGTATACTTATTCCATACTTGCAGCAAACCCACTTTACCTTTTCTTTTTCCTTTTTTTTTTCACAAACTCACGCACACCAACAGCAAACGCACGCACGCACTCCATACAACAACACACGCACGCACGGTCTCGGCTCAGGTCAGTGAGATAGTGGACTGGGACGGTGATGGCGTGAGGCTGGGTGAGCTGGGAAGATGGGGTTTGCTGTTGTGGGCAGTCGAGGGTATGTTGGAGGTAGTGGCGATCTGAGTTGAGCTGTAGGCCAGGGGATGGCGAAGTGAAGCGGGGTGGCAGCGACGGTCTGGGTTGGCTGCGTTTGGCACGGTGGAGGTGGGGTGAAGTGGAATGACGTGGCGGTTGCTGGTTTGGGCGAGGTGCCGTGGTGGCGGCGCGGAGGGACGATGGGGTGGGCGAACTGGACGGAGGTAGTGGGTTGAGGCAGTTGGGGTGGTGGTGGAAGACAGTGGAGATGGCGAACTGGAGGGTGGTCAGGGGATGGGCGTGAAGTGTGGTAGGGATGCGGATGACTGGAAGGGAAAAATTTGTTGTGGCCACCTCATCTCTTTTTGATTTGTGAACTACAGAAAATATAAAAGGAGGAGAGAGGAGAAAGGATACCTGAAGCTACAGCGAGAATAGGAATTGTGAAATGAAAGTTTTGGTTGCTTTACTAGTACGTGAATAAATGTCTTTTGGGTTCCAACGTTTCAATTTCCCAAACGTGACTCTTCACACTTCATCTCCCTAGTAAATGCCCATTCAGCTGAAGTTATTTTTATTTTTAAACGTGTAGAATCCTAGGGCTGCAACGTGTTTAACCGGTCCGTTCGGAACCGTTAAATCAACGCGACGGGTTTTTTTTTTTTCGGACTCCGATTTGTCAGAATAAATATACCATTTTGATCAGCGCGACAATACGCTTCCAACGGTATACAGATTATTGCGATACGATGATTTTATAAAATTTGCATTTACGCCGCTTAAATTGTGCGTTTTGCAAAATAATATAAACGGAGCAGGCGATGACAGTTTTAGACGAAACGAATCATAAAATCTTGATCAGAATAATTTTTACAAGCGGGCTGTGTAAAAATATTTGGATTTGGAAGATAAATTTTACGCAGCTTTATATGGACTGATATACAGTAAAACGCGAACGGACTTTACTGTAATATTTTTCAACGAAACTTTTTCTATGTCCATATCTAACTAGACGTATGTCACAAATAAAGTTTGGACGTAAATTGAGATCGTTTAAAATTTCAAAATTTTTACTGAAACGATGAATTTAAAATTTTAAATTGGGTTGAAAATTTAGGGTCGTTACAATCTCCCCCACTCAAAACTTTTCGTCCTCGAAAAGGAACGAGACGAGTGAAGTAGAAATGAAATAAGTAGAAAAGTTAAGATAGATTTCGAGAAATCTGAATAATACCTGAAATTAATAGTTCGGGATTTGAATCCCGAATACTATCCTCAGTTTCCCACGTGCAATCTCGCTCATCTGTGCTCCACTGTACTTTGACGAGATTTACCGACTTCCTTCTGAGTTGCTTTGTCTCACGATCGACTATCCGAAGTGGCTTCCGCTCAATAGTCAAGTCAGGCTCAATAACTATCTCTTCCAACTGAGCAGTGGGAATGGTCGTAGATGGATCGTGTACAACTTTGCGAAGATGTGAGACATGGAACACGTTGTGAACACCAGCGAACTTTTCTGGTAATGCAACTCTATATGCCAATGTGCCAACTCTTTCTGTAATCTCAAATGGACCAACAAATCTGGGAGCTAATTTCCCCTTTCTTCCAAATCGAACAATATTCTTCAGAGGCGACACTTTTAGAAATACTTTGTCTCCAACACTGAATTCGAGATTTCTTCTCCTTTTGTCAGCGTAGCTCTTCTGTCTATCCTGTGTCGTCTTTATCTTCTCTCTGATTTCTTCGACTTTTTCGGAAGCTTCCATAATCATTTCTGGTCCAAGCACTAATCGATCTCCAAACTCAATCCAACAAGCTGGCGATTTGCACGGCCGTCCATATAAGGCTTCGAATGGTGCCATACCAATGCTCGCCTGGTTTATACAGGATAATTAATTCTAATTCAAAATATACTTATTCAAATTTGAAATTCAAATTCTTTACCTGGTAACTATTATTATAAGTGAATTCAACCAAGTGAAGATGGTCTTCCCAAGATCCACCAAAGTCGATAATGCAAGCTCGGAGAAGATCTTCCAAAATCTGGTTCACCCTCTCAGTTTGACCATCTGTCTGAGGATGATATGCTGTGCTCAGATTCAGTTTTGTGCCCAAGGTATCTTGAAATGCCTTCCAGAATTTACTGGTGAAAATAGGATCCCGATCGCATACAATGCTAGATGGTACACCATGAAGTTTAACAACTTCCCTCATGTATATTTCGGCCAAACTTGAAGCTGTACGAGTGGTCTTGACTGGAATAAAGTGAGCGGACTTTGTCAGTCTGTCGACAATCACCCATATGCTTTCGTTACCCTTTCTAGTCTTTGGTAGCCCATCAATAAAATCCATAGAAATTTGCTCCCATTTCCAACCTGGAATCTCTAGCGGTTGGAGCAATCCTGCTGTCTTTCTGTGATCAGCTTTAACTTGTTGGCAAGTGGTGCACCTGCTAACATAGATAGAAATATCGCGCTTCATTCCACTCCACCAATATAGTTTCTTCATATTCTGGTACATTTTGGTAGCACCGGGATGAAATGAAAGCGAAGACTTATGATTTTCTCGCAGCACTTCCTGTCTAAGACCATCGACATTAGGAACACAAATACGATTGTCGATCCTCAAAACTCCATCACTATCAACTTGTGCACCCACTTTGTTGTCGGCATTACTTACTCTACCCATAACTAATTCCTTCATACGATAGAGCAAAGTGTCTTCATATTGCTTAGCTTTAATGCGATCCATAAGAGATGGAGAGATACTAAGCTGGAATAACATGCCTTCGATAAGATTGCAACAAGACAATGCTTTGCTGCGGCTCAAAGCATCTGCTACAACATTTGCTTTCCCCGGTGTATAAGTGATGTCGAGGTCGTATGCAGCTAAGAATTCAAGCCATCGGACTTGCCTCTGGTTCAAATCCTTCTAAGAAAAGATATACCTCAAAGACTTATGATCAGTGAATAGTTCGAACTTTGTTCCCAAAAGATGATGCCTCCAAAGTTTCAAAGCAAATACAACAGCAAGAAGCTCAAGATCATGAGTGGCATAGTTCAATTCATGGGTCTTCAACTGACGACCAGCATAAGCAATAACCTTTCCATTTTGCATAAGAACAGCGCCTAAACCTTCTCGGCAAGCATCTGTATAAACAGTCAATCCTTCACTTCCATCGATGACTGCAAGAACTGGGGCCGAAGTTAACCTGTGCTTCAACTCATTAAAAGCTGATTCACACTTCTCGCTCCAAATGAACTTAACGTCCTTCCGAGTCAAAGCAGTAAGAGGAGCAGAAATCCGGGCAAAGTGCTCAATAAATCTGCGATAATATCCAGCTAGGCCCAAGAAACTATGGATATCTGTAGGAGTTTTGGGGGTCTCCCAATCCTGTAGATTAATTGATATAAATTAGCGAGAGATAAGATTGTTTGAATAGAATTTCGAATATGATAGAACTTACATTAATTATGGCAATCTTAGCTGGATCGACTGAAATACCATTCTCAGAAACAATATGGCCAAGGAATCTCACTTCGTCTTGCCAGAAATGGCATTTAGAAAACTTGGCTTTAAGCTGATGGTTTTTGAGAGTTTCAAGGACATAACGAAGATGTGCCTTATGATCTTCCTTGTCCTTAGAGAAGACAAGAATATCATCAATGAATACAAGAACGAACTTGTTAAGGACATCACGGAAGACTCGATTCATCAAGTCGACGAAGTAAGCAGGTGCGTTGGTCAAACCGAATGGCATAACCAACCATTCATAGAATCCATTCTCGGTCCGGAAAGCTGTCTTATGGATACTATCTTCCGCTATTCTGAGTTGGTGGAACCCAGTGGCTAGATCAAGTTGTGAGAAAACTTTAGCACCATGAAGCTGGTCGAATAAATCATTGATGCGAGGCATCGGATAATGGTTCTTGAGAGTGCGCTTGTTGAGCTCTCTATAATCAACACACATGCGAAGAGATCCATCTGATTTGGTGACAAATACAACAGCAGCGCCCCATTCGGAACAACTTCTTCTAATCAAGCCCTTAGCAAATAGATCCTCAATTTGAGTTTTTAGTTCAGCCCTTTCTTTAGGAGCCATCCTTCGGTGTGGGAGAACTACGGGCGTAGCTCCAGGAATAAGATCAATACGAAAATCGATTTCCCGTTTGGGCGGTAGAGAGTTAACCTCTCCAAATACATCGGGAAATTTCTGAACAATAGGTGTAGTACTAAGATCATCCGGATGAGCATCAAGAGAGAATATGAAGCTTCCGGCATATTTCTGAGGTGATTTGCATTCAATGACAAGCGGTAGGCCCTTGTCATTGACTAGAGAAACAGAACGAGCTTTGCAAGAAATAACAGCATCGAATTTTCTTAACCAATCAGCACCTAACAAGATGTCAAATGCTGCGAAGCCAAGCACATAAAAATCCCAAGTGAATCGATATCTTCCATATAAGAGCACGACCTCTTTACAAATTCTACTGAGGTTGGCAAGTCCTCCAATAGGGTTGGAGACGCATAAGGAAGTAGTAGCAAGAGTAGGTTCTAATTTGAGCTTATTACAGAGATCAATAGATATGAAGCTATGAGAAGCACCAGTATCGAATAATACCCTAATAGGTAAATCATGTAAAGAAAAAGTACTTCGTAAGGTACCTTGGTCATCTTGAGCAGGTGGTGGAGGTGGTGTAGGAGTGGTGATAGCAAATACTCTAGATGGTGTGCCACGCTTATACATTGGGCATTCTTTCTTGAAATGACCCGGCTGGAGGCAGACATAGCATAAATCTTTCCTAGTCGTAGAAGGTGGTGGAATAGCAGCTCCGGTAGATGGACAACTATTAGCATAATGGCCCTTCTTATCGCACTTGAAGCATGTGATATTAGCAAGATCGATAGGGCTTTTCTGAGCATATCCCAATCCTGTAGTCTTCTGCCAAGCTTTCTTTTGTTGATCAAAGTTCATCTTCCTCTTCCCGGGCTGGCTAGAAGAGGGCTGAGTAGGGGCAGCCTTGGCAGTGGATCCCTTAGGCTTTGCCTCATATCTAAGGGCATAGTCAACAAGCTCTGTGAAGGTGCAATGGATGCGGCCGGTAAGTAAGTCATAATACTCTGCTCTGGCTCCCATAATGAATTTCTCGTTCTTCAGAAGTGGTGTATCAATCAAGCCGAGTCCGAACTTGGAGAGTTCGTTGAACTTTCTCTCATACTCAGAAAAAGTCATATTGCCCTGCTTTAGATCCATGAAAGCTCTATAAAGTTGGGCCTTCCCAGCAGCTGGCATCCATTGTGCCGAGAAAGTATCCCTAATCCAAAAGATAGACTAGATGAACAATCATTTCAAAGGTAGAAGGAAGAATTTAAATCACTAGAATCCAAACCATTCATACCTAAACTGGGCCCAAGTGATGGTGTTCTCCTCGATACGAGAAGTAACGGATTCCCACCAATCTTGTGCGGCATCTTGGAGTTGCCAAGCAGCAAGCTGACGCTTCTGGGCATCAGTAATCTCCAATCCAGAAAATATCTTCTCCAAACCCTTAAGCCATTGCTGAGCCTCTATGATGTTCTCGGATCCAGAAAACTTAGTACCTCCCAGTTGCGAATACTCCTTGCTAAGAGTAGTGAATTTGACAGGAGCTGGAGCGGCAGGTGCAGCCTGGGCAGGACCATTGCCTCTTCCACCTCTAACATTTCTTCTGGTACTCATCCTGAAATACCAAAAGAGATTTAGAACCAAAGATAAGATAATAGAATGCTAAGAAAACTAATCAACGAATCAAAGGAGCTTGAATTTTTGAAAGGATTTGGATATTGAATCGATTCTCCTCATTCTAGAGTATTGCTACTCTATCTCTAATGAGTTTCTTTATAATCCCGAACTAAGGTTTTTGGGGAAAACCAGAGCTCTGATACCAACTGTAACATCCCGTATATTTGGACCATTTAAATTGACAATAATCCACACTTGTCAACTTAAATAATACAAAACACAGAACATTATGGGATTATAAGTACATAAATGTAAATGAGAATCAATACAACATCACAGACTCAGAACAGTCACAGAATAATGCAGCGGAAAAATACATCGTCATAATAGTAGTTCATGAAGCTACTACAGGAATACAACAATGTCTCAACATAAAGTGACAAGTAGAAATACAAGATGTTCAATACATAAGTTCATCAAATACTAGAAAGGAAATAACTGATAAAGCTAAATGCTAAGTCTTCAGCATCTTCAACCAACCTTGATCAGCAACTGGATAGCTTCAGACTGACCCGAGCATATGCAAAAGAAACACTCGAGTCAGGACTCAAAATCTTATACAGGATAATCAATGCATATAATAAAGTCCATAACTCAAAGGTGAATATAAACATCATTAAGGGATCGATAAAACTACCTACAGAATACGCTAAATAGATAATGTCTAATCCATAAAGTAAGATATCAAAGTAGGGTTAAGCGGGGCCCATACACCTCTTAACCTGTTTATTCCCAAAAGCATATACAAGACCGTAGTTTCCCCAAAACCGGAAGTCACCAGAGGGCAATCCATATACTAAGGTACAAACCAAAATCGTAGTGGTCGCGAATAGGATAATCAGTATGACAAGGTACATGAGGCGATACCAACTAGGATACTAGTAGTTGCGTGATCCGGACTGATGTTGGGCATAGCAGCTACTATCCCAACACCGCGAAACAACACTCCCAAATCAAGGGGTGCACCCAAATCGAATCACAAAAGTAATAGATAAGGTATCGAAGAAGTGTGTCCGCTAGAGGTAGCGAACCTCAATGGCCCGGCGCGGCTCCTGTTTTAGTCATGTCAGGGGTCATCCAAAATCGTTCTCTTTCTTCAGTCAACGCGTTCATCAAAACCATCCACTTCATTCTGGATCAACACTTCGCGTATATTAGTTATTAAAGTGGTTTTCGGTATCGACAGAGAGTATGTCCATAATCCGATCCCGGACTCTTTAATAACTACGTATTAATTACCCAACAGTCAACTTTTTATTAAAGTTAAAACAAATCAAATCCAAAGGTCAAGTTGCAAATTTGACTTCCAAATTTGATATTTCATAATTCGATTCGTTTTAATTACAAAAATCATATTCCGAAAAGAAATTCTAGTTCAAGCCCTTTAGTTATCAAAATTTAAGTATTCACGTTAAATCAACATTCCACTTATTAAATCAAATTCAAATTCATGGATTACATGAAATAGTCAATCTTAGTTCAACTCATTAAATCAAGTTTTATTCTTTAAATCCGTATTTACATCTTAAATCTCATTTCGATATCAATTCTATTTACTACATTCACTTTGTCAAAACTTCGTTTATTCATTAATCAAAACTCGAAATTAAATCACTTTATCTTCTAACCTATTTACTTCTTAAATCTCATTTCGATTAACTTTGTCAAAATACTTTGTTTAACTAAATAAATCTACAAATCCATTTCAATTTATTACATTAATTCGTTCTCATTTATTTCAATTAAATTCATTTCTTTATTCCAACAAATCTAATTTTTTTTAATTCGATAAAATCCATTTTATTTATTTCAAAACAAATTTATTTATTCGATTCAATAAAATCATTTTATTTATTTCAAAACAAATTCATTTATTCGATTCAATAAAATCATTTTATTTATTTCAAAACAAATTCATTTATTCGATTCAATAAAATCATTTTATTTATTTCAAAACAAATTTACTTATATTTACGTTACCAAATTACAATACAGTTTCTAAGTTCATTCCATAATTCCAATAAGTCTCAATTTCAAAACGTTCTTTGTTGACCGTTCGGTTTCTTATTTTAATTATCTATCCTAGGCCAATTCATTTAATTGGGTATTTATCATTTCAACCCGATTCCATTTAAATTCAAAAATCAAAACATACAAAGGGAACTTGCAGTGTGATAGCTGGGATGGTGTCAAAGTAAATAAACAAGCAATAGCATCCATTCACAACAATTCAACAATTTCAAATAATCCCGAAATAATCGTATTAATTCACGTTTGTTATTTACGCCAATTAATATAACTATTTCTAGAATCTACTCTATCATTTCAAGTAGATTAAAGATTATAACATTTCGGTTTCACTTGTCGTCCAATTTCAATTACAACAGTTAATTCAATATACGTTCAACAGTCCAAAGTGAAATTTGTCAATTCTACGTGTTAATTAACTTAACAATTTAAGGGTCAATTTAATTAATCAATATTCATCACAAAAGGGGTCAAGTTAACAATCAAATTCGACATATATAATTCATTTAAATCGTTAATCATCCTATATCAAATTTTTAACTTGCAATTAATTTATCACTTAACAATAACAATTTACATCCAATTCAACATCACATAGCAATCATTTATCAATTCAAACTTGCATAAGAATATAGTCGTGAAAATTAATTCACCTTTCGTGGATAAGAATTTGGCGATTAAACAAAAGAAGCACGGAAAAAGTCGGTATAGCACGAACAACGGACACTGCAAATATCGACAAAGAGAGACGATATTAATTCAATGAACGCCATATATAATTTATAAATTATAGATTCGCTTACCACGACGGAGAAAAGAACGAAGGCTGGGAGACTGATGCTGCTGCGAAAACTTAGACAGTTTCTGCAACAACAAAAGGAAAGATGAAAATTTGCTACAACTCTAATACGAACATCAGCTTATATACACTTCGTATATAAATCTGTGCAAGAAAATGAGTTTACAGAAACTAGCCTGAAACTCGACTGTTTTCACCGCAACCATAAACAAAAATTTCGTGAACCTCAACATACGTGTACATGATTTGTACACTTATTCCATACTTGCAGCAAACCCACTTTACCTTTTCTTTTTCCTTTTTTTTTTTCACAAACTCACGCACACCAACAGCAAACGCACGCACGCACTCCATACAACAACACACGCACGCACGGTCTCGGCTCAGGTCAGTGAGATAGTGGACTGGGACGGTGATGGCGTGAGGCTGGGTGAGCTGGGAAGATGGGGTTTGCTGTTGTGGGCAGTCGAGGGTATGTTGGAGGTAGTGGCGATCTGAGTTGAGCTGTAGGCCAGGGGATGGCGAAGTGAAGCGGGGTGGCAGCGACGGTCTGGGTTGGCTGCGTTTGGCACGGTGGAGGTGGGGTGAAGTGGAATGACGTGGCGGTTGCTGGTTTGGGCGAGGTGCCGTGGTGGCGGCGCGGAGGGACGATGGGGTGGGCGAACTGGACGGAGGTAGTGGGTTGAGGCAGTTGGGGTGGTGGTGGAAGACAGTGGAGATGGCGAACTGGAGGGTGGTCAGGGGATGGGCGTGAAGTGTGGTAGGGATGCGGATGACTGGAAGGGAAAAATTTGTTGTGGTCACCTCATCTCTTTTTGATTTGTGAACTACAGAAAATATAAAAGGAGGAGAGAGGAGAAAGGATACCTGAAGCTACAGCGAGAATAGGAATTGTGAAATGAAAGTTTTGGTTGCTTTACTAGTACGTGAATAAATGTCTTTTGGGTTCCAACGTTTCAATTTCCCAAACGTGACTCTTCACACTTCATCTCCCTAGTAAATGCCCATTCAGCTGAAGTTATTTTTATTTTTAAACGTGTAGAATCCTAGGGCTGCAACGTGTTTAACCGGTCCGTTCGGAACCGTTAAATCAACGCGACGGGGTTTTTTTTTTTTTCGGACTCCGATTTGTCAGAATAAATATACCATTTTGATCAGCGCGACAATATGCTTCCAACGGTATACAGATTATTGCGATACGATGATTTTATAAAATTTGCATTTACGCCGCTTAAATTGTGCGTTTTGCAAAATAATATAAACGGAGCAGGCGATGACAGTTTTAGACGAAACGAATCATAAAATCTTGATCAGAATAATTTTTACAAGCGGGCTGTGTAAAAATATTTGGATTTGGAAGATAAATTTTACGCAGCTTTATATGGACTGATATACAGTAAAACGCGAACGGACTTTACTGTAATATTTTTCAACGAAACTTTTTCTATGTCCATATCTAACTAGACGTATGTCACAAATAAAGTTTGGACGTAAATTGAGATCGTTTAAAATTTCAAATTTTTTACTGAAACGATGAATTTAAAATTTTAAATTGGATTGAAAATTTAGGGTCGTTACAATTAGTATGTCTGAATTAGAGATTCTACTGCCAGTGAATCTTGAAAAGAGTTTTGTAAAATATTAGTGTTGGAGTTTGGCAAGTAGTATCTTAGAGCACCAAATGTTAATGGTATTCATGACTACTGGCTATGGGTTCACGATGTGGATTTTCAAGTACGTTGGGTAGCTTAGGTTGTATGCACTGGCATTTAAAAATTTGTCTATTTGCAATGCAAGGACAATACACTGGTCATTGCCACAAGGCAACCATGGTTTTGGAAGTTGTAGTCTCATTTGATTTATATATGTATATATATATATATATATATGTGTGTGTGTGTGTGTGTGTATGTATGTATGTATGTATATCACGTATTTTTTGGTATACCTGGTTCTTTAAATGATATTAACTTTCTCCATCGATCTTACTTATTTAGCTTCTTATATAATGATACTGCACCAGCTTGTAATTACATAATAGACGATATATAGCACAACCTGGGATACTATCTCATTGATGGGATATATTAAACATGGAAAACATTAGTAAAAGGTTTCAAAATGCCATGAAACGAGAAGGAATGCAAATTTACTGCATAGCCATCCAGTTTAAGGAAAGACATTAAGCGTGCTTTTGGAGTTCTACGAGGTAGATTTCAAATTCTGAAAAAAGTGGTGTACTACCATGATACAGTAGTCATATCAGACTTAACGTACCACTGTATTATACTTCATAACATGATTATTGAAGAAAAGAGGGGTGGGATATAAACTTCAGTTGCATAATTACCCGTAACTAGCGCGTGTTTTGAAACCCCTAATTTTAAAGAACCAAACACATTTGCACATTACATGGAGATTAGAGATCCCAAGGCTCATGTAGATTTGCATAGAGAAATAACATACCACTATCATTAATTTGTAGGTCATAGTTGAGCCTTAGGATATAATCATTAAGTATTTATTTACATTGTCGTACTTTGTACTACTTGGTGGGACTTTTTATTTTTATGTTTTATTGTCAATGTATGAATATATATTTTTAGGAATTACTATTGCATATAGTTGTAGAGGATGCACAAAAGCCTAAATCAAAACACACAATAGTTGAAGCAATTACAAATATGGATACATATTGGTAATCATCTAAACATGGATAATGATTACCTAAAATACATAAAGTACAAACACAAACAACGACGATAATTACCTAAGAGGCATATTAGTAAACACAGATACGAGGACAATATCCAAGTATATAGGGTTCTTAAGTATGATTGTTAAGCATTAGTTCTAATCCCCTCACTCTTGTTTTCATTTCAAATGCATACTCTTTACCACGTCGGCAAAGTTGGGGATTTATCCATAGAAAGTATCCACATCCATTCCAAGTATCTCTGCATGCGAAGTAACTTCGACCAGCATTTTCACATGATTCCGGTATTAGTATGACCACTTTGACCCTAGACTCACATTAAACTCTTATACTTTAAACTTGTTGGTTTTCGGGCTTGAAAGACCACCGTTAACCGGAATGTTATCGGAGTTTGTGTTCAACATTGTGATGCTAACAATGTTGAGTGGAATCAAAGTGAATGCAATTTTAATAGAGTTTGGATGTTAAAATTTTGTATTTACAAAAATTGATAACCAAACTTGGATTTGAAATAGATTTTCCACAGTCTATCATTTTTTCATTGCCTTGATGTAACACACATCGCATTGAATGGTGTGGTTACACACTGCATTGGACATTTAGATTGATCACTGAAAAGATTCTTATGTGATCGTCCACTGAAAAGATTCTACCTTCACACTATAGTCACATAGGAGGGTGCAGCCACGTTCAGAGAGTGATGTGATCATTCACTGAAATGATTCTAACTTTACATTGTAGTCACATTGGAGGGTGCAGCTACGTTTAGAAACTAATTTGATCATTCACTGACAAGATTCTGAATGTACACTATAGTCACATGGGATATGATCGTTGACTAGAAAGATTCTAAATGAAGATTGTAGACTCGTGGAATATTAAAAAGGTTATTTTACATTATAGATAGAATATAATGTTCAAGGGTTGTAGTTCATTGTGCAATTTATAAGTTACTCACTCTTCAAATGCCTATTTCTTTCTCAAATTAATACACTTGTACCAACCATTTGTGTGGACCGACAAATCCTAATTCATATCCATCTAGACCCCCAACCACGTGGTAAATTGAAATGGAAGAACGACATTATGAGGATCTTAGACAATGAGAGCTTGAGTTGGAGATGCAACATTTAGGAATCGAATAATAAAAACTACTTAGCCAATCTACACGTGAATTACACCAAGTAGTACCACAAATAGACAATGGAGGGAAGGTTGATGAGGTACAATCCTCGAATATTATGTGCTTTTGTGGTTACAAATCACCCATGGTAGTTGTG
The DNA here is from genome assembly GCA_030737815.1 of Allium fistulosum. Taxonomy (NCBI): domain Eukaryota; kingdom Viridiplantae; phylum Streptophyta; class Magnoliopsida; order Asparagales; family Amaryllidaceae; genus Allium; species Allium fistulosum. The sequence goes on from CM060903.1 coordinate 1,000,249,728, forward strand.
AGAAATGATGATAATATTGGTCATTGATACTTCGTTGCCTATTTTACTCTAACAGACGTGGATTTGAACAGTGGATAAACGAACAATTCTCGTCTCGAGCTATAGATTTCACTTTGGAAATGGAAGAAGAAATCATGAGGCTTCGTATCCAGCTCAATGATGTTAATAACCAAAACTATCTTCTTCGTAGTCGTAGAGCTTAGATGTTGGTTCACTTCATTATTAACTATTCATTTGTGTAATAAGCGTATTTAATTTTAATGTTCATGTATCTTTTCATTGTCGTAAGATCATAGGTTGTAGTCATATAGTGAACAAAAAATAAAGGTAAAACGTAAACTTAGAACTAAAGGAAAAACACATTAATCGTGAATCAACGAAATACACGGAAAGAGCAAATAACACAAACACACGGATAAAGAAATAGCACATGGAAATAGATTTCACTTAAGCATGTAAGCCAACCGTATCTAAGATTGAATGCCTCATGACCAATAAATTTTGTTTGACATTCTCATAAGTAACGTGAATCGAAAGTTGAGCGATTCTGCTGAAACAAGTTTTCATCTTCTACTTCTTGAATTATTTTGCAATTCCTATTGCAAGCTACCATAAATTCACCGTAAGCTCTTTTAGTTTCCAAAGACGCCCATCTACTTGTACAATCCGAATGATTGTTATATACCTCATTCACTAAGTTCCAATAGCCTTCATGGCTAACATACATACCTATACACAACCTCAAATTATGTTCATGGTCTACCTCAATGTAAGATTTCACCAGTACAAGCAATTATGTTGATGACCAAGCAACGTTGGACATTTTAGTAATGTGTAAGTTTATCTACATTGTTTTATACTGTATGCTAGGTTCATGATATCCTTTATTTGTAAAAAATATGATTTATAGTCGTTTAATGCACTATCACAAATTGACAAAGATCCAACTATGCTTGATCAGTAAAGGACAATAACGTTAGACAATTTGACCATTTTAACTATTCACTGATTTGATGATACAAGTAATTTACAAAAACTATTAATTCCACACTATACAACAAATTGAAAAGACCTAAACCATTAGCACAAATTGACAAAATTCTAGCTTTGCCAGTTCAATGGAGGACAATTATATCAGACATAACAATACCATCTTAACTACTCATTGATTCCATGATACAATCAATTTACAATACAAACAATAAGTCGCCAAATGAACCTTTATTACAATATACAAAAGCGACAACCAAAATTAAAACAGAAATACACTTGTAATACATAAACAACATTATAATAAGCTATAAACATACAACGTATGCCTGATGGTTGGATGAACCCTCTAGATTTACATGATATTCTCTAATTTTTCTTTTCATTCCCTCATGTTGTTCAGGTTCAAAATTAGATAGGTCACAACTTAACATATCAAAAATGGATTCTTCTTTCTTTATCCTTATTTTCTCTCTTTTGAGTTCCAAACACTTTGCAAACATATATCTTCTCTTCTTTTTTCTCGGCTTTGCACTCACTCCATTTCTACATTCTCCTTTCCTCCTTTTCTTTCTCCATCATCTTGTGTCTTTATATACTGAAGCTTTATGTTCAACTTTTTTATCGTAATGAGTGTTGCAATCAATTTTATTCTTTAATCCATGTTTTCATGCTGCCCTCCCAACATCGTTACTACATAATGGAGCAGTTTCTGGTTCTTCAATAGCCTTTGAGACATCAGAATCTCCTAAACTGGAATTAGGGTTCATTCTTCTAGGTGCAAACTAAAATCCAGAGTCTTTCCTTTGATCGTGCTCCATTTTTCTTCCTCCATTAGAAGATTATAGACATACAAAAGATTAAAGGCAATTCCCATGCTTTATTTTACATATGCTTCATAAGCCCGTTCGAACTGAAATATTTTATGAAATATTAGGGGTTTGTAATATTAAATACTAAACTGGAATGTTGGTTGATAATAAAAACGTACCAAACTAACATGTGTAGCCCTACTTTATTTTCTAGTCTATATGATTATCATGGTCTAGTTCCACTTTTGGAATACCTTGTTCATGTGTCTCTATTGATTTTTCAGATATTCAATGGTTCTAGAAATACTATTAGATAGATAAGTATGGAATAGGTTCAAAATAGAAGCTGAAAAAGCAAACTCAGTTTGTGACGTACCTTTCTTCAAATCACTATAATACTGTAGCCAACAAACAACAAGTTCTTCTTGTTCATCTTTTGACTATTTCCTTTGATTTGAAGCAGAAATTTTAAGGGGAATTTCATTTACTTCGGGAATTAATGACTTTTTTATGTTAATTCCTCTTGGATTTGGTCTTCTTAAGTCCATTGGGTATGTTGAGTGAAATCGTTGTTTCCATCCCATAAAATTTCATCTTTTCTGAAGTCTCCATACTCATTCTGATTTTGATTGAATCCTCCATCGAATGATTCAAGTTGAGAAGTTAATTTTCTATTAAAGTTGGTACTTTATCTAAAATTACCTCACGAGCTACCTCTAAAATTTAGTGATCGGTATTGTGGACAGATATTAGTGGTGCTTATTTGATCAATGAAGCTTTGAATCATTTGCTAAGATTATTGATGCAAACACACTTGAGACACACATTGAGAATTTGGCTGACAATTCTGATTGCTTTATCGATTAAGTGAAGAATTAATGTAAACATTAGAATTTTGATTAAATTCTTGAAATCGTTGATATATGGAGTGCATTGGGGTTTTATCCTCTTTAATTATTAGAAACTTTTGCACTAAAACTTGATAATTTTATTTGGGAATTAAGGGATTAAGAAGAATAAATGGTTGTTAATCGGCTAATTTTCTATCGGTTTAGAAAATAATCGAAAAATTTCAAATTAAAATAACCGCAAGCGCACGACATACAATAGTTAGTACGTGGTGAGTACGGGCCGATCCGTAGGGAATTGTTAGAGTTTAAAAATCTATTCAATCAAATTAGACCAAATGGAGGAGAAATTGTTAACTAGAAATAAAATGAAGCTAAAACTAGAATTAAAATGTGATTTAAAAACTATTAGACTAAAGAACAATTTAGAGGCAAATCCACTCTCATATTTTTGTAAATCAACAAACAAATAACTTATGATCTCTAACTTTGATATTAAGTGAAATATTGTTGTATTTATCATAAGTATGGTTTTTTATGTAATTAATTAACATAACTCAAACCATCAAACTATAATACAACAAATAAACCACTTATAATTCTCATGAAAATGAAGCCAAAGCAAAAGCTATTTTAAGTATGATCTATTTACTATTGTAACTAGTAATATAGATCATCAAATTTCATTTTTACTTTCATTTCACAATCAAAAATTAATTAGCAATTGATGATGTAAATTGTGTTTATGTTGAATAAGAATAGCTCATTTGCATAAGCAATATAAGCTATCAACCCACTTGTATAAACTTACATCAAAATTCACTTTCATGAAGCACAAACAAAGAGATCATAAATCATAAAAAATGTTGAAATTACATAATATTTGAGAGCTTCATTACCCCTAAATTGAAGGGGTTTAGCTACTCATTTGTGTTATCAAATCAACACATGTAAGTTTCAACATTGAAAATGAAAGAAAGTAGAGAATAAACAAAGAAAAAGAAGATTAACTACTAGAAGAAAATTAATTAGACTAGTGCATAAATGTAAATCTAAGCTATGAACATTAAGAGAAAGAGAGCATAAAAATAAACATTAACAAAGAAGCGAAGAAAAGCATGTAGAAAAGAGAGAAGAAAGAGGCTTGGAAGCCATTTTTATTTCACTTTGATTTTTGTTTACAACTTGCTAATTTCCTAAGCAAATGTATGAAAGAGTAGAAGATATATTCATGTACATAAGAGGGCTATTTATACATGCATAAAACCCTAATTCTATTTTTAGGGTGCTTCCCAAAATGCCCTTTAGGAAGTGTGGCCACCAAGTAAACATTAGCCACTAATTAATCCATCATTTGATGTGCATGAAGTTTTAACCTCCACCTAGTTGTCCATTAGCTCCTAATTGTACATTTAGGAAAGTGGGTGGGGTCCTCCATGATCTTGAACTTAAATTATTTCCTCTTCATTCCTTTGTATTTCCTTGTGCATGCATATATCATCATGAATTCCACTTCCATATGCATCAAAATATCCTATAAAAATCATAAAAATTGTCCAAGTAAAAATTCTTAAATTAACACATGCACACAAATGACCATTTTGCCCCTGAATGAAGATGAAAATATGATGGTTTGAAAATAATTGAATTTTGGTTTTAACATGTACAAATGCCCAATATGATGTTTATTTAAATAAAAAGAGATAAAATATGGATGTAAATATATGCACATTTACGTGCACATCAAATACCCCCACACTTATCTTTTTATTCGTCCTCGAATAAAGGAAAACTAAGATAAATCCGTTTTCATAGGGAGCATGATTGCATTGAGCGTATGAAACAAGCCGTTAAACCTCTAGGTGTCCCCAGTAGGACGAGTGTTGTCTCGTGAGGGTTTTCAGCAGATACTACCCACAAAATCCAAATGCAAAGTGAAAATATTTACAAAGTGCAAGATTTATTTACAATAGGATGAATGCAAGTTTTTGAAAATATTTACAAATGAAGGATTCACTTTCAATTCGACACTCATAAGTTAAATATAGGTTTTAGTCATCGTCTTGAAAATTTAAGTCATTTACTCGTCAAAACTTCCAATAAAAACGAAGTTATCGTAACAAATAAACTATAGTTTAACTCGTTGTTTCGGTTGATAACATAGTGCAACTATGAAATAGATCCTTAGTTGATCAGCAAAGTTTATCAAAGTGGTATTTTCATTTCTTTTCAATAACAAGTCAAATCAAATAAGTAAAAATAGTGCTCAGATTTCAATTTCTTACTCTCTCTTATTTGAAAATTTTATTGATATTAACAATATTTACATATGCCTAACTCAGGTAAACTGAGGCCAGCTATATTACCCGTGCACTGCCTTACGGACTGATGTGAGGGGAATATAGAGCGCTGCGAGTGAACACACAAGTGTGAACACTTATCGGCTATAGGCGTTATTAAAAAGAATTTTTATATATGTACACCTAACTTAGATAAACTGAGGCCAGATATACCGATCATGCACTGCCTTTCGTGCTTACGTGAGAAGGGTACAGAGCATGGTGAGTGAACACATGAACACATGACTCTAGGTGTTAAATATATATATATATATATATATATATACAAATGTTTTTTTAGAAAGAGAGAGTTTTGCAAAATCATCTTAGCACCATTTAACTTAGAAGATAAAATGTATATCCTTTACTTAAAATTTACCACTTTTTTAAACAAAGATATCCAATTAGAACATACTTCATAATTAACACATATGAACCTTCCTATATACTAGTTAAACCATTGTTATTTTTAATCAAACTTCATTTTTATTTTTGTTTAGACAAATAAATTTTCAAAAATTTCAATTTATTGACCAAAACTTATACTTATCCCATAGTGTTTCTTCAAAAATAAATCAAAATGCTAAAAGGAAAATGTTTTTGTGATTTTGAGATTGTTTTTTAAATTAAAAATGAAAGTTCAAAAAGACCATGAAACTTAAAAAAATGAAAATGAGACTTCCCCCCCCACTTCATTTTTATTGTGTCCCCACAGTCAATGCATGATATAATGAGTGTAACGGGGAAAAATATGTACATATTTACAAAAGAGGGTTAACATTCTTACTAGACATAGCTTGGCTCATGAAGGATCATGAGCTCCTCCTCTAGGTTACTTGGCAATTCCAAGAAAGGTTTCAAACGTTGACCGTTGACTTTGAAAATCGATCCATCCCTGGGGTTTTCTATTTCTACGGCACCACATGGAAAAACAGTTCGCACCACAAATGGTTTGGTCCATCTCGATTTAAGTTTCCCAGGGAATAAATGAAGTCTTGAGTCATATAAAAGAACTTTTTGGTTAGGCGAAAATGTTTCCCTTAGGATTGACTTGTCATGAAAAACTTTGGTTCTTTCTTTGTAAATTTTCTCGTTTTCATACACGTCGTTCCTAAATTCTTCTAGTTTGTTGAGTTGTAGTTTTCGGTTTTCGCCAGCTTTCTCAAGATCAAAGTTTAAGTTCTTAATTTCCCATAGCGCTTTGTATTCGATTTCGACGGGTAAATGGCAAGCTTTACCGTAAACTAAACGAAATGGGGACATCCCAAGGTTAGTTTTAAAAGCAGTACAGTAAGCCCAAAGCGCGTCAGTCTATTTCTAAGACCAATCTTTTCGATTTTTGTTGACAGTTTTCTCCAAGATTTGTTTTATTTGTCGATTTGAAACTTCAACTTGGCCACAAGTCTGAGGATGATACGGAGTGGATAGCTTATGGGTTATCGAGTATTTTTTCATTAAAGTTTCAAAAGAACGGTTGCAAAAATGGGTTCCGTTATCACTAAATATTGTGCGAGGTGTGCCGAACCTCGAAAAGATGTTTTCTTTGAGAAATTTCACAACAATTCTATGGTCGTTAGTTTTGCAAGGAACGGCTTCGACCCATTTTATAACGTAATCGACGACAAGAAGGATATACAAGTTTCCAAAAGAATTGGGAAAAGGTCCCATAAAGTCAATACCCTATACATTAAATATTTCGATCGTAAGAATAAGGTTTAGAGGCATCATATCTCGTCGAGAAATTCATCCAAGCATTTGACATCGATCGCAAGTTTTACAAAATTCAAACGAGTCTTTGAAAAGAGAAGGCCATAGAAACCACACTGAAGAACCTTTTCCGCAGTTTTTCGAGGACCGAAATGTCCACCGCACGCTTGATCATGGAAAAACGGAAGAACACTCCTGAGCTCATTATCCCTAATGCAACGTCGGATGATTTGGTCGGGACAATATTTGAACAAGTATGGATCATCCCAATAGAAATATTTCACTTGGGACATGAATTTGCATTTGTCCTGTTTTGACCAAGATGAGGGAGTTTCTTTAGTGACTAAGTAGTTCACTATATCAGCGTACCATGGGTCGATAGAAATTGAAAGAAGTTGTTCATCGGGGAAGTTTTCATTGATTGGCAAAGAAGATGGTGCGTTCGGAAGACGAGACAAGTGATCGACTATGACGTTATCAGATCCTTTTTTGTCTTTAATTGTAAGGTAAAATTCTTAAGTAAAAGGATCCAACGAAGCAGACGGGATTTAGCGTCCTTTTTAGCGAAGAGATATCGAAGCGCAGAGTGGTCCGTGTACACAGTAATGTGTGAATCTATCATATAAGGTCGAAACTTTTCGAGCGCAAAAACGACAACGAGAAGCTCCTTTTCGGTTATTGTGTAGTTGAGTTGAGCGTCGTTCAAAGTCATACTCGCGTAGTAAATGACGTGAAGGATCTTGTTGATGCGTTGTCCTAAGATAGCACCAACGACAAAGTTCGAAGCGTCACACATTATTTCGAAAGGAAGATCCTAATTAGGTGCGCAAATGATTGGAGCAGAAATGAGTTCGCTATTAAGACGTTCAAAAGAAGAGATACAATCAGAGTTAAAATCGAAAGGAACGTCTTTTCCAAGAAGAGTCATCAAAGGACGAGCGATTTTGCTAAAGTCTTTCATAAAGCGTCAGTAAAAGCCAGCGTGTCCTAGAAATGATCGAATGTCCTTAACAGATTTGGGAATGAGTAGATTTGCAATGACATCGATTTTCGCTTTATCTACCTCAATGCCTTTATTTGAGATGATATGTCCAAGGACTATGCCTTGTTTGACCATAAAGTGGCATTTTTTCCAATTCAAAGTCAAATGTTTTTCTTTACATCGATTTAGAACCAATTCGAGATGATATAAACATTGGGAAAAAGAATCGCCAAAGATTGAGAAATCGTCCATAAAAACTTCTAGAAAGTGTTCAATCATGTCGGAAAAGATTCTAACCATGCATCGTTAGAATGTAGCAGGAGCGTTACAAAGTCCGAATGGCATACGTCGATAAGCAAATGTACCGAATGGACATGTGAAAGTCGGTTTCTCTTGATCTTCGGGAGTGATTGGAATTTGGTTATAGCCGGAATAACCATCAAGGAAGCAGTAAATTCGTGGCCGGCTAAACGTTCGAGCATTTGGTCAATGAAAGGAAGAGGGAAGTGATCTTTACGTGTTGCGGCATTTAGTTTTTGATAGTCAATGCAAACACGCCAACCCGTTTGAGTACGAGTTGGAATAAGTTTGTTTGAATCGTTCTTAACAATGGTTCGCCCAGACTTTTTCGGTACAACGTGAATTGGGCTAACCCATGAACTATCGAAGATTGGGTAAATATGTGACGACCCATAATTTTGGATATTTGAAATGGGAATATTTAATTGATTTTAAATATTCAAAAGGGTAATTTTGACTTGAATTTCAAATATCATTATTTATTGGGTGATTTAATTATTGAATTTAAATAATTGGGAATTGAGAAAATTGTTGAATCTTGGGTTTTAAGTTTGTTAAAATATTTCAAAGGCTTATAAATTTTGTATTATCAATACTGAAGATAATAGAACTTTTAAAATCGAATTTAAAAGTGTTCTGTTCAGTTTTAAAAATATATCGTTTAAATCGGTATTTAAAAATAGCCTTCCGGGGCATAGTCTCGGAATTTGATGAAACCATTTCCATTGGATCTGTAATAGTGTATTATTATCGGATTTCAAATTTCGGAGCATTTGGAGTTGTCGTGTGAGCGTACGATATATAAACGCGTTGAAATTTATATCGAATTCAATATAATAACTGGGTTCAAAAAGCTATCTTCTCCATATGATCAAATTAGAACTCGAAACCTTTTCCATTGTGTTCGAAATAGGGGTTTAACATTATAAACGCCTAGCGGCACGCCTCAATAGGAGGTCAAGATTTTGGGTTGCGTTTATCAAGACGATTTGAATTTAAATTAAATAGTATATATATTCATATACCAGTCAACCTTCAGTTGATATTATGTCACACCACAACTTTTTCCCTTTCATTTCGAAAACAATGTAGCTCTGCAAAATTCTTTCGTAAGGCATATTTCACTCGTTTAAAATCATATCCTCGTTCATCTTTACCCACGAACTTCAGTTCTAAAAAAAAAGAACGATAATGGCGTAAATCTTCCATCCCCTTTTCTATAATTTCACGAGATCCATTCCTTTCCTCCCCTCTAATTCAGATCGAATCCCTTTCTAAATTTTGAAACCCAATTTCCACTATCAAATCAAATAATGGCTGCCCCTCAAAATCAAAAAAAAACAAATAAAATCAGTTGGCCGAAGCCTCTTTAAAAATCGAAATCGAAAATCTGGAAATTGAATTCATTCGATTTATATAAAAAAAAGAGAACGAACGAATTGATTTCGTTCGAAAACAGCTTCGCGATCGAAGCATGGTGACGCGGTGGCTATGGGGGTAGGTGCATGCGACTGGGATGGATGCGATGATGCCGACTAGGGTTGGATGTAGGGGCGGCGACTCGATGGGAGGCGCGCGAGTTCGAGGTTGCTGGCGTTCGAGTAGGGTTTGGTCGTCTCGGAATTTATCAGGAACAATGAGGTAAAACTCTTTCAGAATAAATTTATATATGTGTGTATATATATATACAGAGGAATTTTTATACAGTAAAGTCAAGATTATACGACTGTATGCAATAGTAAAAATGTATATATATGCATGCCCATTTTAATTGTAGGAAGACAGAAAATTCATACAGAAAGACTTTGAAAAGTTATATATAAAAAAAAATTGGATTTTTGAATCAATAAATTAAGTTTCTGATTTTAGGTAGTTTCAAAAGGAAAAACTAGTTTAAGTTAAATTTTTAGTTTTAAAATTTAAAATCATTTGTTAAGTAAATTATTAAATAAGATTCAATTATTCGATTATTTCGAATATTAATAAATTGTATAAATATTTATACAAGGTTTAAAATTGTGAAGAAAACAAACTGGAATGGAAATGGGTTGCATGCATAGTTAAAGGTGAGATCTTCTCACTCAAATTAAAATTGGAATTTCAGTTATTGATTGACTGTTTGAATGTGATAGTATATATAGTAGTGTATATATATATTGGAGTGATTGATTTCCCGCATTATATAGCGGATGAGACCCTATGCGCCGCATAATAGCGGATGATATTAAATTAATCCCATATACCGCGATATTCCACCTCGAAGTGGAATTGGTATTGTGCTAACATCTGTGGATGCAGGGAAACAGGTTGGAGGGATCCAACTGGATTCCTCAAAATCATTTAGATTGTTTAATGTTCTGTGTTATGATTATTAGACATTCTGTGATGAATTATATTGATAATTGGAATGTTGGATGCTATGGTTTGATTGGATATATTTGGACATTCTGAGTTATCAAAAATGTATAGATTTGGATTTTTAAAAGAAAATAAAATAAGAGAATTCGAGTAAAATGATTATAGAGAATTTGGGATAAATTAAAGAATGAATGGGAAAAGGATAAAAGTGGATTTTAAAATTGTTAATAAATAAATTCCAAGTATGGGAAAGGAGATTTTTGAATAAATGGGAATAAATGAAATTTAAAACTTAAGAGGTATTAATTAAAGGAATAAAGGATTTATTTTTAAATTCGGAATTTAAATGGTTTAGGATGCAATAAAAGGAATTTTTATGAAATTGGTATTTCCAGTTTAAAATCATAATAAAGAGTTAAATTCGAAATTTATAAAATTTATGGATTTTGGAATAAAATTTAGTAAGTAAATGAATTTATTTCAAAATGGAGTAATTTGGAAATCAAATTGAAAATTGATTTAAGTGTTGAAAATTGGAATTTTAAAGGAAGATAGGGCTAAGAAATTTATAAACTGGGTTTATAAAGTGCAGTAATGTATCGGTGGATATTTGGAAGAATAAATTCACGGTGGGAATTTATTAAAGGAATGGGTAAATTTGGTTAAAAATAAATAGTGATTTATTTTTAAAAGATGTGAAAGAGAAGTGTATTTCCCAGGATAACCAAGTACATTTTCAAAGCAAATTTTTTAAGTATAATTAAAAGTTTTAAGGATTGTTTTAAAAGCATGTTTTAGAAAATTTATTATTTCTAAACATTTAAGTTTTATAGTAAGTATTTTCCAAATTTATTTAGTAGTACTTATTTAAAGGTGACTGGGTATTATGTTTTAAAAGATAAAAAGTTAGTTTTATATTTTATAAAGTAGTTTTATTTTAAATATTCTTAAAGTATATATTTTTGAATAAAGTATTAAAGTAGTTTTTAATTTAAATGTTTTAAAGTATATATTTCTACTAAAGTGGTTTAAAATCTAAAGTTTTGTACTTGGTGATTTCAGTGGAAATAGAAAATATTTGGGAATTTATTCCATGAGAGAAGACGGTTTGAAACTGTTTTCAAAAGGTTGAAAAATGGAAATATATCTTGCGAAGATATTTGTGAGGTAAATAAATAATTTGGAGAATTATTTATTGTTTGATGGATGTTTGTGAATGTTAATTGATAGTTAAATCACCGACTATCAATATTGGCCAATGCGCTGATCGTTTCGAAGAGACCGGGATTGGGATTATCTCCCGAAAACCACTTCGATCCGGTTTGTACGTTTCCGTGGGGAAAACGAGTTTGGAGTCGAAGATGGAGCAGTGAAGTGCAAGGGCTAATCGCTACTAATCCTAAGGGTGATTCCAAAATGGATGTAGTAGGAGTAGTGCCTTCGGTTCCGTTCGAACCCGGAACGGACTTCTATGGATGAATGCTTTCGGAACATCGTCAGGTGGACGATGGGCATTCTAAGGGATATGTTCTAAAAAGGTAATGCTTAGCCTCTAGCCTCATCAACCGGGAATGACTGAAAATCAGGGGTTATGCAGCAAGGCTATGTGGGTAACACCCATTAGGGTGAGGTCATCCCTGTCTAGATGTCCCTTTTTATATTCGGCTTAGTGGTGTGGTTGCTGATCCCAATCGTGGGGTGATCTTACTCGGAATTATCCAATAAGGGGTAGTTCTGGCTTTGTGTTGCAGGGGATCGGGCGTGGTCCTCGTTACGCTGATCTAGACCAGATACTGTGACAGGTGGTACCCCAGTGCCTAGTCATTAGTTGGAAATCCATTCACCCTACGCGCCTTTTACGGTTTTTGTTTGTAGAACCCACTTTGTGGCTAGTATGATAGAATTTAATCATGTAACAATTTCAGCTATTTGAATAAGCATTTGTATATAGACACTACTATAATATCAGAGGATTTTGATAAGAAAGTCTTTTGGCTATCGTAAGGTAAAAACCCGACATGTTTATTTGTGGCGTGGTCTTACGAGATGCTTTTGTTTTCAAAGGGTTTTGGAAAACTTTAATAATCCAACTGAGTGTGTTTTCTCACGCTGGTTTTCCAGACTGACTCGGGTGTTATTTTATTATAATGCTCGGGTCAGACCGAGTATTATATGTTATAGGATATGATGATGTGGAGCTCAGGAGACGAGCTGGATGGCGAGACGTATCACACGTATATGATGTATATTCCGTTGTGTTGTGTATGTTGTGTATTCTGTGTGGGACAAGTTATTATAACTATCCTGAATCATGATGTTGATTGTATTATACTCTGATTCTGTACTCTGATGATGTAATGTATAAACAGATGTATTTTCTTTTGTGTAAAGATCATTTATTATCTATTATATTTTATTCAGCTGAATTGGTAAGATTCTGATGTTGTTTCTATTTTCTTCTTCTACCTCCTTCTTCTTTAATCCTGATGGTTTGATTTTTCGGGTATGAAAAATCGGGTCGTTTCATTTGGTATCAGAGCTTAGGCTAGCGATAACCTTGGCTCTGGTGGGGATTACTCATTTGAAAATAGAGTCCATAGTACTCTAGAATGAGTTTGAGTGTATTAATAGATATGAGCACGTATTTGTTAGTGAATATAAAAATTGTTTTATATTGTGTTGACTTATCGGTTAAGTGTTTATGGATTCTGGTCGATGTGTAGGACGCCACGACATCGATAGGGGTTTCTAAACTCTTAAACAAGATAAACCGACACCGTATGATTTTAAAAATAGGGTAAATGAAATAATTTTACCCAAAATTATTTTTGTATATATAAAGAAATAATTTTCCGTAAATTATTATAGCTATATATGGTTGCTTAGTTGTTAGGAGATGATAATATTAAATTATTATCATTGTTAAGTGAAAGTTGAATGAAGAATTGAAATTATAACCAAAGATTAAGGAATAAATTCATTAACAAAATGAAATTTATAAATGTGAACTATAAATATGGTTTATAATTGGAAACGAAATAAAAATTCCAGAGTAATATTTGAATATGAATTGAAAGGGATTTGGAATTTGAAATTTTGGAAATTAAATTCCTTTGAATTTGAAAATGAATTTCAAAGGTTTTGGAGAAATAATGGTGATATTATTTTGGAAATATTTTTATTATTGGATTTGAAATCTGGTGAGACTTGAAATTTGAAATTATTTGAAATGTTTTAAAGAGATAAAAGCATTTAACTCTTTTTCGGTCGCTGGAAAATAACTTCGGTGATGACTGCAGCATCATCGATGTTCATTTTCGAGTTTCTAGGAGAGGAATTGCTACCAAATTGTTTTGAATTTGAAATTGTTTGCAAAAGTTGGGTTTGATTTTAGGAATGCAAAGGATTTTGGATATAATTGATTTCAAGGGATGATTTTGAAATGTTGCTTAAACTCTGGAAGATAATTTAAAATGCTTATGGAATTGTATCATGTGGTGGATACATTAAATAAAATTAAGTTCTTACTTAATAAAATGTAGATGAATTGTGTGAAGTTAAAGGAATAGTATGAGGTTAGATTTAACCGGAGTTAAGTTAAATAAGGTTGAATGGGAATAAATAGATTTCGATGGCTGATATTGAAAATAGAAATCAAATATTGAATATGCTGGTGAGCTATGGGAATGGAACCTAATTTGGTAAAATAGAAGTTGAATTATGAAATAAACTCGGGTTATAAATAAAATTCAACCTGGATTGGGGATGAATTAAATGTAAGTGGAAATGTTGTCAAATGAAATGGAATTGGATTATAATAGAAAATGATTTGAGTTGCAAATAAAATCCAATTCGAGTATAAATGAGTTAAATATGTGCTTGGATATTATTTTGATAAATTGAGAACGTGAATAAAAAATTAAAATGGATGGGCTAACTGAATTAAATGGAATTTGATTAGATGAGAATCAAATTAACTGGAAGTGAACTTAAGTTGAAGTTGGGATAAATTGAAGTAAATTAACTTAAGTTAAGAATAATTAGAAGCTTGACTTCGAGTAAGAATGGAAGACCATTAAATAAAAGCTTGGGTTGAATTAATTTGGGAATGGTTAGTAGTATACAAGCATGGAATGTGTCGAGCTAAATGAAATGGTTGTGAATGAATTAAATTGGAAGGAATTAAATATAAATTGAGTTGGAATCAATTTAGAATGGTTATAAGCTTAAGTAATTAAAATAATATGAGTTGATAGAAGTTAAATAAATTGATTTTGAAATCAATTGAATTAAATATGAGTTTGTTTTGCTTAAAAATGAATTGAATGTAAGCATGTGAGTTGTTAACCATTCTGATTAAGTAAAACGATGGGTGATTGGTTGTAAGCAATTAAAATTAATGTTGGTACATTGAAATTTCTTATGAAAAGTGTTTAGTGTATATTGCTTATGTTATGCATGTGTTTAGCTATTGAAATTAAGTGAAATGTTAATAAACTTTGTATATTTTTCACTTACATATTTAAATTGAGTAAGTACAGGTTTTTGGAAGCCGTTTGGCTGGTTTTGACCGTGCAAAATGCTAAATAAATAAGCCGCTTGCTTAAAAATGCTAAATAAAAGGTACGCCTACGCAATAAAAAGATAGGAAATATGAACTGTTGTTTGTTTTTTTTGTTTTCCGACCGTGTGGGTCGATGTATATATATTTATATCTCTTGTCAAATTGAAAAAGCTCCTCCGTACAAAGGAGACTCAGCCAAAAATTTTTCGAAATTTTAGGAGTTAGAAAAAAATTTGAAAAATTTGAAAATTTTCAGTAACGACAAATGATTTCAAATTTGAAATTGAGATAAGGTAAATAGAATTCAATATCTAAAATGAAGCAAATTGAATTCATATGAAATTGGAAATCCAGTTTTAAAATAAGTGGATATAAAGACTAAAATGGTAGAGTAATAATATGGGTATATGAAATGCTTATATTAAAATTAAGAAATGAATAGTGGAATTCTTAAGTAAATTGGTATTGGGAGTATACTGAGTGAATAATTGAATGAAGATTAAAACTGAAAGTTGAGAAAAGGGAAAAGTGTGAATAAGTGAATAACAATCAAAATGAATGTGAATAAAAAAGCAAATTGATATAGCTGATAATCAATTGGAATTAATACGTAGGATGTACGTATATTATTTTATTCGCATAATGGTTTGATCCAGATTCGAGCACAGAATTTCGAGATAGTTATATCAATCCGAGTTGGGATTTTTCACTCGAATTTCGACGGCGAACACTGGATATGGATTTTGATTAATTCTGAAATTTCTCTATCATAGTTTATGGCTATGCAAGGGGGATGACGGTTTCTGATCAAGAAACCAGATCTGAGTCCGCATTAGAAAGTCGGGTGGACGATATATGTTCGGAAATGGAATTGTGTGATCGAGTGAGCGATCAGATTTGGTTTTGCGTACGGATGATATATGTGCATCGTACGGGCTTAAGTAAAGAAAATATTGGAAATGTGTAAAAGCAGTGAATAAAATGATTTTGGGATTCTGTGATTAGATATTATTGCTAAGTAGGATAAACAGGTATTTAAAAGCAAGGGAAATTTGGTTTTGATTTCAGAAGACAAATTTAAATGGCCCAACAAGAGGTATGTGTTTAAATTTATGTATGAAATTGGATGATTTTCTGATCTAGCCACTTGGTTTTTGTTTTCTTTTGAAATCTGGGGGCCCGTAGAGGCATTTTGTAGTTATACCGAGCTCGTCGCGCAAAAGAGACGTTGGCAAAAAATTTCAAAATTTTAGGGAGTTAGAAAATTTTTGAAAAAAATTGATAATTCAAAATTGGTTTTGAATTAAAAATTTGAATTGTTAAGTAAGCAATGTTGTTTGGGACTTGTGGATAAGGTTGAAAAGTTAATAAGAGGGATATTGTGTCTTTGATAAAAAGATTGTTTTGGGAAGTCATTGAAAACTGTTTGGTTTTGGGAAGTGAGTGAACGGGTTATGGACCATTCTTCTTAACTAGCAATTTCGGGGACGAAATTCTTTTAAGGGGGGAGAAATGTGACGACCCGTAATTTTGGATATTTGAAATGGGAATATTTAATTGATTTTAAATATTCAAAAGGGTAATTTTGACTTGAATTTCAAATATCATTATTTATTGGGTGATTTAATTATTGAATTTAAATAATTGGGAATTGAGAAAATTGTTGAATCTTGGGTTTTAAGTTTGTTAAAATATTTCAAAGGCTTATAAAATTTGTATTATCAATACTGAAGATAATAGAACTTTTAAAATCGAATTTAAAAGTGTTCTGTTCAGTTTTAAAAATATATCGTTTAAATCGGTATTTAAAAATAGCCTTCCGGGGCACAGTCTCGAAATTCAACGAAACCAGTTCCATTGGATTCGTAATAGTGTATTATTATCGAATTTCAAATTTCGGAGCGTTTGGTGTTGTCGTGTGAGCGTACGATATATAAACGCGCTGAAATTTATATCGAATTCAATATAATAACTGGGTTCAAAAAGCTATCTTCTCCATACGATCAAATTAGAACTCGATACCTTTTCCATTGTGTTCGAAATAGGGGTTTAACATTATAAATGCCTGGCGGCACGCCTCGATAGGAGGTCAAGATTTTGGGTTGCGTTTATCAAGACGATTTAAATTTAAATTAAATAGTACATATATTCATATACCAGTCAACCTTCAGTTGATATTATGTCACACCACAACTTTTTCCCTTTCATTTCGAAAACACTGTAGTTCTGCAAAATTCTTTCGCAAGGCATATTTCACTCGTTTAAAATCATATCCTCGTTCATCTTTATCCACGAACTTCAGTTCTAAAAAAAAGAAAAAAAAAGAACGATAATGGCGTAAATATTCCATCCCCTTTTCTATAATTTCACGAGATCCATTCCTTTCCTCCCCTCTAATTCAGATCGAATCCCTTTCTAAATTTCGAAACCCAATTTCCACTATCAAATCAAATAATGGCTGCCCTTCAAAATCGAAAAAAAAAACAAATAAAATTAGTTGGCCGAAGCCTCTTTAAAAATCGAAATCGAAAATCTAGAAATCGAATTCATTCGATTTATATATAAAAAAAAGAGAACGAACGAATTGATTTCGTTCGAAAACAGCTTCGCGATCGAAGCATGGTGACCCGGTGGCTATGGGGGTAGGTGCGTGCGACTGGGATGGATGCGATGATGCCGACTAGGGTTGGATGTAGGGGCGGCGACTCAAATGGGAGGCGCGCGAGTTCGAGGTCACTGTCGTTCGAGTAGGGTTTGGTCGTCTCGGAATTTATCAGGAACAATGAGGTAAAACTCTTTCAGAATAAATTTATTTTTGTGTATATATATACAGAGGAATTTTTATACAGTAAAGTCAAGATTATACGACTATATGCAATGGGTAAAAATGTATATATATGCATGCCCATTTTAATTATAGGAAGACAGAAAATTCATACAGAAAGACTTTGAAAAGTTATATATAAAAAAAATTGGATTTTTGAATCAATAAATTAAGTTTCTGATTTTAGGTAGTTTCAAAAGGAAAAACTAGTTTAAGTTAAATTTTTAGTTTTAAAATTTGAAATCATTTGTTAATTATTAAATAAGATTCAATTATTCGATTATTTTGAATATTAATAAATTGTATAAATATTTATACAAGGTTTAAAATTGTGAAGAAAACAAGCTGGAATGGAAATGGGTTGCATGCATAGTTAAAGGTGAGATCTTCTCACTCAAATTAAAATTGGAATTTCAGTTATTGATTGACTGTTTGAATGTGATAGTATATATAGTAGTAGTAGTAGTATATATATATATATATATATATATATATATATATATATTGGAGTGATTGATTTCCCGCATTATATAGCGGATGAGACCATATGCGCCGCATAATAGCGGATGATATTATATTAATCCCATATACCGCGATATTCCACCTTGAAGTGGAATTGGGATTGTGCTAACATCTGTGGATGCAGGGAAACAGGTTGGAGGGATCCAACTGGATTCCTCAAAATCATTTAGATTGTTTAATGTTCTGTGTTATGATTATTAGACATTCTGTGGTGAATTATATTGATAATTGGAATGTTGGATGCTATGGTTTGATTGGATATATTTGGACATTCTGAGTTATCAAAAATGTATAGATTTGGATTTTTAAAAGAAAATAAAAAGAGAGAATTTGAGTAAAATGATTATAGAGAATTTGGGATAAATTAAAGAATGAATGGGAAAAGGATAAAAGTGGATTTTAAAATTGTTAATAAATAAATTCCAAGTATGGTAAAGGAGATTTTTGAATAAATGGGAATAAATGAAATTTAAAACTTAAGAGGTAATAATTAAAGGAATAAAGGATTTATTTTTAAATTCAGAATTTAAATGGTTTAGGATGCAATAAAAGGAATTTTTATGAAATTGGTATTTCTAGTTTAAAATCATAATAAAGAGTTAAATTCGGAATTTATAAAATTTATGGATTTTGGAATAAAATTTAGTAAGTAAAGGAATTTATTTCAAAATGGAATAATTTGGAAATCAATTTGAAAATTGATTTAAGTGTTGAAAATTGGAATTTTAAAGGAAGTATGGCTAAGAAATTTATAAACTGGGTTTATAAAGTGAAGTAATATATCGGTGGATATTTGGAAGAATAAATTCACGGTGGGAATTTATTAAAGGAATGGGTAAATTTGGTTAAAAATAAATAGTGATTTATTTTTAAAAGATGTGAAAGAGAAGTGTATTTCCCAGGATAGCCAAGTACGTTTTCAAAGCAAATTTTTTAAGTATAAGTTAAAAGTTTTAAGGATTGTTTTAAAAGCATGTTTTAGAAAATTTATTATTTCTAAACGTTTAAGTTTTAAAGTAAGTATTTTCCAAATTTATTTAGTAGTAATTATTTAAAGGTGACTGGGTATTATGTTTTAAAAGATAAAAGTTAGTTTTATATTTTATAAAGTAGTTTTATTTTAAATATTCTTAAAGTATATATTTTTGAATAAAGTATTAAAGTAGTTTTTAATTTAAATGTTTTAAAGTATATATTTGTACTAAAGTGGTTTAAAATCTAAAGTTTTGTACTTGGTGATTTCAGTGGAAATAGAAAATATTTGGGAATTTATTCCATGAGAGAAGACGGTTTGAAACTGTTTTCAAAAGGTTGAAAAATGGAAATATATCTTGCGAAGATATTTGTGAGGTAAATAAATAATTTGGAAAATTATTTATTGTTTGATGGATGTTTGTGAATGTTAATTGATAGTTAAATCACCGACTATCAATATTAGCCAATGCGCTGATCGTTTCGAAGAGACCGGGATCGGGATTTATCTCCCGAAAACCACTTCGATCCGGTTTGTACGTTTCCGTGGGGAAAACGAGTTTGGAGTCGAAGATGGAGCAGTGAAGTGCAAGGGCTAATCGCTACTAATCCTAAGGGTGATTCCAAAATGGATGTAGTAGGAGTGGTGCCTTCGGTTCCGTTCGAACCCGGAACGGACTTCTATGGATGAATGCTTTCGGAACATCGTCAAGTGGACGATGGGCATTCTAAGGGATATGTTCTAAAAAGGTAACGCTTAGCCTCTAGACTCATCAACCGGGAATGACTGAAAATCAGGGGTTATGCAGCAAGGCTATGTGGATAGCACCCATTAGGGTGAGGTCATCCCTGTCTAGATGTCCCTTTTTATATTCGGCTTAGTGGTGCGGTTGCTGATCCCAACCGTGGGGTGATCTTAATCGGAATTATCCAGTAAGGGGTAGTTCCGGCTTTGTGTTGCAGGGGATCGGGCGTGGTCCTCGGTACGCTGATCTAGACTAGGTACTGTGACAGGTGGTACCCCAGTGCCTAGTCATTAGTTGGAAATCCATTCACCATACGCGCCTTTTACGGTTTTTGTTTGTAGAACCCACTTTGTGGCTAGTATGCTGGAATTTAATCATGTAACAATTTCAGCTATTTGAATAAGTATTTGTATATAGACGCTACTATAATATCAGAGGATTTTGATAAGAAAGTCTTTTGGCTATCGTAAGGCAAAAACCCGACATGTTTATTTGTGGCGTGGTCTTACGAGATGCTTTTGTTTTCAAAGGGTTTTGGAAAACTTTAATAATCCAACTGAGTGTGTTTTCTCACGCTGGTTTTCCAGACTGACTCGGGTGTTATTTTATTATAATGCTCGGGTCAGACCGAGTATTATAGGTTACAGGATATGATGTTGTGGAGCACAGGAGACGAGCTGGATGGCGAGACGTATCACACGTATATGATGTATATTCCGTTGTGTTGTGTATGTTGTGTATTCTATGTGGGACAAGTTATTATAACTGTCATGAATCGTGATGTTGATTGTATTATACTCTGATTCTGTACTTTGATGATGTAATGTATAAACAGATGTATTTTCTTTTGTGTAAAGATCATTTATTATCTATTATATTTTATTCCGCTGCGTTGGTAAGATTCTGATGTTGTTTCTATTCTCTTCTTCTACCTCCTTCTTCTTTAATCCTGATGGTTCGATTTTTCGGGTATGAAAAATCGGGTCATTTCAAAATGATTCCGTTGTCGAGAAGTTTAAGAATTTCATCACGCACCGCATCTTTATTTTAGGATTAAGCCTTCATTGAGCGTCACGAACATGCTTGTCATTGTTGATTAAATGGATGCGATGTTGGACAAGAGCGGGACTAATTCCCTTTATATCGGAGATGGACCATCCCATTGCTTTCTTGTTTTTCGAAAGAATAGAGAGTAACGAGGTTTCTTGATCAAGAGAGAGAGTTGCGGAAATTATGACGGGAAACGTTTCGTTATCACCTAAGTATGCGTACTTAAGTTGATCGGGAAGTGGTTTGAGGTCCAGCTTCGGAAGTTTTTCGATCAACAATTTGGGTTAAGATTCGGACTCAACTGGAAGCGATTCAAAGGGAAGAGTGTATTCAATTTCGTCGGGAATTTCAAGAAACAATTTTTCGTACTCGGCCTCGCGTTCATCGTTAAGATCAAGTGTCTCATTTTCAAAGTTTTCGTGAATGGCACTAACTTCCAGCGTTTGGTCACGAGGTTCGTTCGATTTGCTTTCAAGATTGAAAATGTTGAGATCCAAAGTCATGTTTCCAAAAAAAAAATTCATCGAACCTTTACGACAATTGATTAAGGCATTTGAGGTGGCTAAGAATGGCCGGCCTAAAATCAATGGAATTTGACTCGCGGGATTTGACACGGGTTGTGTTTCGAGAATAATAAAATCAACGGGGAATATGAATTGCCCTACTCGAATGAGCACGTCCTCGATTTCTCCCACGGGCTTCTTAATGGAACGATCAGCGAATTGAAGCGTAACTTTTGTGGGTTTGAGTTCACCAAAGCCTAATTGTTCATACACGGAGTATGGAATCAAGTTGACACTTGCACCTAAGTCTATCAAGCATTTGTTAATCGTCTTATCTCCAATTGTGCACGAAATCGTAGGGCAGCCAGGATCTTTGTATTTAACGGGCATGGATTGGGACAAGACTTCACTCAAACTGGCGGCTAAGGAGACTTTTTTGGGCACTTGAGTGTGTCGCTTTTGGGTGCACAAGTCCTTAAGAAATTTGGCGTACGTGGGGACTTGCTGAACGATGTCAAGAAGCGGAATGTTAACTTTGACTTGTTTAAAAATTTCCAACATCTTTTCCATTTGGTCCGAGTGTTTCTTGGGTCGAAGACGATGTGGAAATGGGACACGATACTTGGTAGGTGGGTCTACTCGAGTAGAAGAAGAATTTTGATTGGCATTCGATTCGATGTTTGGCTCCACGTT